>CM054410.1:18260000-18860000 GCA_028858755.1 Ara ararauna
CCTGGAAAAGGAAGGGTGATTTAACATAAAGACAAGGGAGTTAGCTACAAGGGGCATCGTTTTCCACTCCAATAAGCTATGGAACATACTATAAAATACTCAGAACAAAACACCATGTCACAAATGTAAAAGAATGTATGTTGCACATATTTTATCTGAACCCCTGCTTCTTTTTAGCCTACCAATTTTCATCTTAGGCAGTTCATTTTAACACCATGTAAATAAAAATAAAAAAGCGTAAAGGCACAGTTGCACAAGTACTTCAAATCAAAGTTCTATCAATTCTCCAATGAAATCTCTCTCCAAATAGAAAAAATGTCCTTACATTTTCTGCTCTTATTTTTCCTTTTAGTCCTGATTTTTAGACTTCTCTCATTGTTTCCAGAGCTCTTCATAAAGCATGCTGGCATTCCTATATGTTCACTACACACAAATCATTATCTTTCAACCTCCATTTCCCCAAACTGCATTGCAATTAAAGAACCAAGGTGCAAGTTCATGGTTTATATCATGAACAAAAGAAAGAAGTATCTTCAGATGAACCAGATTAAAAAAAAAAAAAAAAAAAACAGAAAAAGAAAAAGAGAAAGAAAAGAAAAGAAAAGAGAAAAGAAAAGAAAAGAAAAGAAAAGAAAAGAAAAGAAAAGAAAAGAAAAGAAAAGAAAAGAAAAGAGAAAGAAAAGAAAGAAAAGAAAAGAAGAAAAGGGAAAAGAAAGAAAAGAAAAGAAAAGAAAAAAAGAAAAGAAAAGGAAAGGAAAGGAAAGGAAAGGAAAGGAAAGGAAAGGAAAGGAAAGGAAAGGAAAGGAAAGAAAAGAAAAGAAAAGAAAAGAAAAGAAAAGAAAAGAAAAGAAAAGAAAAGAAAAGAAAAGAAAAGAAAAGAAAAGAAAAGAAAAGAAAAGAAAAGAAAAAAAAAAGAAAGAAAAGAGAAAAGAAAAGAAAGAAAAGAAAAGAAAAGAGAAAGAAAAGAGAAAAGAAAAAAGAAAAGAAAAAAGCAAAAAAAAAAAAAAAAAACAAAGCAAAGCAAAGCAAGAAAAGAAAGGAAAAGGAAAAGGAAAAGGAAAAGGAAAAGGAAAAGGAAAGAGAAAAGAAAAAAAAGATTTTATTGGCATCATACAGTATCCTGGAAAACAAATATGTGGAGTATCTTGCATCTGTTGAAAGCATTAAACATGGGTTTTCCCACTAGTGAACCTTACAATACAGTTGTAATTTTATTTCTGGTTTGTGGGACAAAATAGCTCACTTTAAGCAGAAACGGGAAGTAAGAGACATACTTTCCTGTGAATAATCTGTGCTCATTGTACAGCATTGAGGGTAACCACCTTTTCAAAAATAAAACAGGGAAGTAAGAAAGAGACTAAAAGAAATACTGCTCTCTGCTGTACATCTGAACATTAGGATAGGACGTGGATAAGCTCTCTATTCACAAAGTGAGTGTCATCTTGCAGGCTGGTTTTGATTATAGAATCAATCTTAGCTATCTACATCATTTAAAAAAGAAATTGAAGAAGGGGGGCTAGGAAGGAATGGCATGCACTTCTAAATTTAGAGTAGTGTGCTTCAGGAGTCTTATGGAGATTGAAGTGAATGTTTGCATTAATGGAAATATGTTGTTTCCATATTGCAAATGCAGTGAACAGATCACACAAGACAAGGCAGCCTCTTGGAATAAATGACAAACAGTAAATTTTCCTGGCAGAAGGCAACTTAATTTTTGCACAGTAAGATTTGAGCTGAAGAAGATTCAGGAACCAATACTGATGTGTGTATTTGCATGTACATCAGAAATCTCACATGAAATGCTGCATTGAACTTCCTGAGAGAATATGGCCATTTTCCCAATCTACTATTTTCTCCCCATAGTAGACTCCAATTTCAGTCCTCCCAAAATGAGTCTCAACACGTGTGCAGTTGCTGTTGCTTCCTAGGGTGTTTTATTCACATTCTGTGCTCTGTAGATAGGGTATCATTGCTCCTTTACCTATCAGACAGTGGAAATTTTAAATTTAAACAGAATAGCATAATAGTAAAATAATAAAGATAATATTATTTATGATCGATGCCACTTCATACAAGACCAACAGACAAATTAAAAGTAAAGATGTGATTTCTAGGGAAAAAGTCACAGCAAAAATGTTTCACCAGATTCCAGTATCCTTGTCCAGGTATTTCTGCTGCCCTTTTGACACTCAAGGATTTCGAAATCTGGTATTTAAATAAGGGTGTGACCCACACAGCAAGTTTATAAGCCAAACTGAACTAAGCATCAATGCATAATACTTAAATGCTAAAATGAAAAAATATACAGTGTCCATTAGATCTCCTGCTGCTAGTCACAGGCATAGATGAACCCAAAGGAAGCCTTAAAATCAGTCCTAGCTTCATCTTAATTTATGTTTTCATAGAACTCATGATGGCTATTTTATACATATAAATATACACACACACCCCATTACTCTGTAGAGCTGAATCAGTGTGCAGATATCCAATATTTCTCTAATTCATGAGAATTGTTGCTACTAACACACTATGGACTCAGTCCATTCTGTAGGTGTTATCTCAAAACATTACACTATTGTGATACGACAACAAAAGCAACTGAAGGCACAATTCTAGCATTAGACAGACGGTATTGAAACCAGCTGTCTCGGGGAGCCCAGATGGGATCTGCCAGTGCTTCATTCTCATTCTTTTCTTCTACTGAAAACCAATAGGCAACCCCAGGCAAAAAGTGACCCCACATAACTCTACCCAACCTGAGCTCTAATAAAGCTATTAAATCAAAGAAGTAGTTTACGCTTTTATCAGCTTCAAGTATCAGGACAAATTGCAAATCAATACGCATTTTTAGTCATCACAAGTTAAAGCAAAAATAAATCCTGTGGCAATTCTATTTAGTTTTCACTCCTTTTCTTCTTTGGTTGTACTTTTTTCCACTAATCTGAACTGAATTTCATTATAAATAGAAACCTAGGCAAGACAGTCTATTGTCTTGATATTCATCTTTTTGCCATGAACCATTGAAGCCACTAGAAATTACTGTTAGTCAGTATTCAGCCTTACTGAGATATCACCCTTGGGGATGTGCAGTAGTGTAATTTGTTACAACTCTCTTCCCTTTGATACATCTTTATAATTGGAGATTTGACAGTGTAGCTATTTCATAGTATATTTTTACTGCCATACTGTTCTTACTTCTAGCAGTTTATGAATGACGTACTGTTCACACTATTACGTCCGCACTTACTTCACCTGATAGACAGTGGTTACACAGTTATTTCTCATTTGGAAAATAATCTAGAAAGTTATTCACTTTTTTTTTTTAATTCAAATTTTTAATTCAAAATACATTTTTCAAAATTTCACCTTGGAACGAGTTGGAATACATATTCCAACTCAAACCAACCAGACCCAACAGCATGGATCATAGCTTAGTAAAAATCCATCACAAAACTCAACAATTTCAGGCAGACAGGTCCAGGTGTATGGTATCTAGCATGACTGTTGTACATAAAATATGTACTTCATACTGCTTACTGAAAAGTTAGTTAGGATTCAGGTCTGCCCGGTACTCCTTCACCTACATAACGATGACATTGCATCCATGCAATGGAAAGTAGGATCCAATTTACTCTGCCAAACCACAGATAGAAACATGAAGATGTTCTTCAATTAACATCCTAATGTGACAACTGCTAATGCAGTTACACTTATAGGACACAGGCAATCCTGCAAATAGAGATGACTGTCGGAGATAAAGGACTACTCCCTAGAGCCTTGATGCAGCTGCAGGGATTTATTTCCAGAATTGCATCTACTTAGACTAGCAAAAATGTCCTGGAGTTATGAAACGGTCTTTTCATCCACACAATTTTCTGTTCATCCTAACAACTCTAATTTGCCCTAAATCTACATTATAGATTCACTTATACAATCTGAAGGAACCTTTGCTGAGGTGTAAATGACTAAGTCTGAACTTCCAGCTTTTCCTCACTTATTTCTCTGGGATTTGAAGCTGGGTCTCCCAGTAACCTAAAGCCAAATCATGGCTATCCTACAGTAAGGTATTAATCTGCCTGTTGTTTTGACTGGACATTGCAGATAAGCCTTGGAACATCCCTCCAAAGCCTCCAAAACTCCTGAAAAATCATTACATACGATGTAAGTGCAACAGTCTCTTTAATGCTATTTTGCTGTTGTTCTACCAAGGTTACGGGTTGGTTTGTCTTTTCTTCAGGAAATATTTGCAGTGAATCTTGGCCTCCTCCAGAAGCTGATACTGAGACTTTTTCACAAAACACACATCCCATTTTCTGTCAAGAACGCAATTTGTGCTGTTGTAACCATGGATGCAGCAAAAGATATACTGAAAGAGGGAGAGCAGAGATAAAGATCATTTCTTAAAAGATTAGGTTTTTTTAGAACAAAGAAAAGCAGCATTGTTTGTATCAATACTGATGACCTGCAAAGAGAGAATGAGGGGTTTAAGTTGTATTTTAATGTGTTCTCAATTTGAAGAAAGAAGAATAAGAATATTTTGTTTTTTAAGTGTAAAGTATTGCAGACCAATTCCTGAAAACAACATAGCCTTCATTCACTTTTGCTTACAGGATTACGGTTTCATATTGCCTAGAAATTCCTCCCTAAATGACACTGGAATGAATTTTGCTATTGAAAAGCATCACATTTTGAGAAACAAAATCAGCTCAGATCCACTTAATTCTTTGTTAAGGATGATTTGGCAACAGCTAATATTTTGATTTTAGACCAGCAAAGTACTTCCTTGGCTCAGTTTAGAAGTTAGGTGTGCTGCCACCTGAATATAAAATTTCAGAATGCACCACCTAGTGAATAAAATGACAAGAGAGTGGTTTCTCATCCCAGTATTTCTTTTTCATAACTACCCACAGGGATTTCAATTAAATTTAAATTTTTAAAATTTAAAATTAAATTAAATTTAAAGCAGGGAAAGAGGTGAGCAACTTTTAATGTCCCTGCATACCATCCTGAAATGTTTTCCTTAACTTCACCAGTTCCTTAAAGTACAACTTGTCTTTTTTTATTTACCATTATCAGTGAAACTTATCAAATAGCAACACTTCATGTTTGTGAAACATAATTGAAATCTAGAGTGTTTTCACCAAAAAAAGGTACTTCAGAAGGTTGTTCAACATTTTCATAAAAATGATTCCACCAGGTCAAACTATTTAACAATATCCCCTTTGCATGATATGCTGAAGTTCTGGAGACACCCCCATGAATGACACAAGTCAAAGGACACATAAAACCAAAAGAATTTATTTTTTTCAGTGAACACTAATGCAGGTTTTACTAATGCATTTCTATTCCTACACATCACTTTTGAGAAAGCTGACCAACAGCTGGTTAGTTAAAGACATAGCCACACAGGTACATACTCACCTCCTCCTTCCAGGGAGGGCTGCTATATGGTCTTGGGTTCACATTAGCCTACCATCTAGTATTATACATGCTCCTGCACCACCTGGCATAGCTGAACGACCCAACTCCTGCCCCTGCCTTGCCACACACATATTAGATCAGTAATGCTGGGGGAGCTGAACTGACCACAAGGCTGGGAAACCTGCCGTATCTAGGAACTCTGCAGGATCATGTATATTTTTTCTGAACACGATTTTAATATCATGTCCTAATTTGTTAGGACTGCTTCATCATTTTATCTCTGCATTTCCTCCTGAACCCTCTCAATCTTAAATGAAAAGGGTCCTTCCTATTTGGTGGCAGAGGATTGCCCACCAGTGGCATTGTCCAGATATTCATGGAATGACGGTCTCTCTCATGCCTCAGTAAACCTCAGAAACTAAAATTAATTCCTAGAAGCACCTAATATGACATAATGCAGCATGACTGATGAAACATTGTATGCTGCAGTACAACCCAATATCTAGTCTTCTGAAAACAGCCCTGAAATGTATCTCTCTTCTTTGACAAGAGAGAGAAAAAAATAAATAACAAAACCCACTTATTTCTCCTTAGTTGTCTCTTTTCAGCTTCTTAGTAAACTGGATAATAAATCCAGTTTATAATAAATCAGGGCCCTAAAATGGTGAACTGTCATCTAGAAATGAAGTAGAATATGCTGCCAATATGAACAAGAAACCTATGGGGCTTTTGACATTGTTTTGTTGGGGGTGGGGATTGGGGGGTAGGGTGGGCAGTGGGGATGGAAACACAGGTGCTGAGGTGCACTTTCTGTTGATTTTGGTTTTTGTTGTGTTTTGATCTCAGCTGGGACAAACCTGCAGCACACGGACTATGCCTAATGTTTTGGGAGCTTTCGGATTTTGAGTGAGGCCCAGGGGCAATTTAATTTTTGAAGAGATGAGAAACATTCCCAAATGAAAAATATTTACCCTGAACAAGTCAGGCAAAGAAAAAGCAGTTTCAAAGAGTGAACTGATTTCACTTCATGTATTTGTCAGCATGTGTATATTTTTCCAATATTTAAGACTAGGACAATAGAAAGCAATCAACACAGCTTCACTTCTAGGTACTTCCCTTGTTTTCACCTTTAGATTTTCAGTAAAGAAATATAGGGCCTGCTGTCCTGGGTTCAGCAGTAGCAGTCATCTTTCTCCTTCTTAGTAGCTGGTGCAGTGCTGTGTTTTTTGACTTTCAGCTTGGGAACAGCACTGATAACACCGATGTTTTTAGTTGCTGCTCAGTAATGCTTACTCTGACCAAGGACTTTCTGAGTCTCATGTTCTGCCAGGAGGAAGCAGAGACAGGACACCTGACCCAAACTAACCAAAGAGGTATTCCATACCACAGCACGTCATGCCCACTATATAAACTGGGGGCAGTTACCCGGAAGGGTTAGATCATTGCTCAGTCAGGCTGGGTATCAGTCAGTGGGTGGTGAGCGGCTGTATTCTCTTTCCTTGATATTTCCCTTATCATTATTATTATTGGTGGTAGCAGCAGTGGTTTGTGCTATACCTTAGTTACTGGACTGTTCTTATCTCAACCCATGGGAGTTACATTCTTTCCATTCTCCTCCCCATCCCTCTAGGAGCAGGGGGAGGAATGGGGAGGAGCAAGCGAGGGCTGTGTGGCTGAGTTGCTGGCAGGGCTTAAACCACAGCACCTGCAAATAATACAAACTAATCTAATCCTTCCTAAAAACAGTCTCCTTTTGAAATATCAAGGAAATAACTCTGCTGATCATGAGATGATCATATACTGTTTTCTAATCTCTAGATTATATATAAATTTGAAGCATTCATTTCAAGAGGTTTTCTTTTTTTTACAGTATGATTGTGTTAACATTAAATGACAGAGAAGAAGTAACTTATTGCCTTTTTCATACATCAGTGGAGGGGAAGGGAGGTGACAAAAGAGCAATCACTGCTAAAAAAAAAAAAAAAGAAAAAGATAAATGAAAGAAATTAAAACCCCCAAGTATTAATATTATGATGTTATTGAAGGAGGAAATATTGTTATATTGGAGGATATGATGTTATTGAAGGAGGGAAAAAAAAGTTACCAAAATTCATGCGTATTCTTGGACTAATTAAATACACAACTAAGTAGCTATTAGGGTTGATTTGACATGGTCAATTTAGGGTTTAAAAGGCAGTGGACACCTTGTGACACTAGCAAAAGTGTTCCATCACAGCTGAAGAGCAAGAATACATAAAGGGATTTACTCCTCTAACAAGATTTGCCTTAGAACTAACAGACAAACGGGTTCTTCTGTTTGCAAGTTAACAGACTTCACTCAGTGTCTGTGAGGAACAATTGGGAACATCACACTAAACCTATTTCTGTGCCTTAAGACATTTTGATGCATCTTTCCAAGTGACTGAGCTGTATTTTTATCTTCTATCCCTTCTTTTCTCCAACCTTGCCCCTTCCTTCGGGGCCTATCCTGATAATGAAGCAAGCCCAGCAGATCATTGTACTTGCTTTGAGGGATGTTTACATTTTTCAGGTCCAAGCTTCCCTTTTCCTTCAGCTGAAAGCAATGTACTTTGGATCAGGGCTGTGTGACACCTCACAAAATTAAAGCCCATGATCTGCTCAATGTAATGGGATGCAATGGTAAAGCTTACACATACCTGCAAAACAATCAACAGAACTAATCATCTTCAGCATAGAGATTCAACAGCCTGTTTGTGTATCAAATTGATACCTGTTTCTGGGGAACAGTATTTGGTGCCAGAAAGAAAATTTGCTTCCTTCCAAATGTAATTGAGGGAAGAAGGATGCACAACAAAACATGGACTATTTTCTAACAGAACATTTTCACAGGCTTAGTGTTTCCAGATTTCAGGATAAACCTCTCGACTTTGCTTTGACATTAATTTCTGATAAATATCTCAGGTTTACCTGAGCATTTAACAAAGCAGCAGGAGACCACTATCCTGTGACAATGCTCTATTCCACTGATACTATCTCTTAATTGGAGAATATTTCTCTTCATCTGAAAATGTTTGGCAAGTCTCCCCATAAAAAACTATGGTATATTGAAGTTGTAAGCTTTAATAAGATAGGGAATAAAATACTCAGAGCAGATGTAAATCAAATCTTTCCTATCAAGTTGCAGAAAACTAGCCCATTGTTGCAGACACCACTGTGAACCCCAGCTTTTAATTAATACAAACTACTTACATGATAGGATACTTGGAAGGATGGTCAGTGCTATAGATAATAATGCAGCTCATTTATAAAACAAAACAAACAGGAGCTAACATCAATTGTCAGAACAGCAGAAATTATTTTAATTGCCTTTTCACATAAGTGACAGCAGTAACCCGGCTGTCTTAAACATAAGACAACACGCCACTCGGAAAAAAAAAAACAAAAAAACCTAAAACAGCTGACTTTGATTTGCAAGCAATTTATACTTTAGCTCCCAGGTTCTGTCATTAATCTACTTTGCTTCTACTTGGTTCTTAGTGAAGAACTTAATTTCATTCTTGCCTCCACACATACACTAAGTCCAGGAAAGCCAATTGCCCTGTTGCTGTGGTTAAGTTCAGAGCCAGTGTGGGTACCTCTAACATACAGTGCTGCTGTACTATGTAGGTATACTTTAAGCCATTATTTAGAGAACAGAAATTCACTGCTACAGCTACCCTACTGCTCAAATGGCTGACCTATATGTAAATTCAGTAACCAACATAATACCTTGTACAATATTAACATTTTGCTCAGTCTAGCCTAATATTTCATTGCTTCAGTATTTTGGAATCACCTTCCGGTCAGCTAATATATGCAGTTTTCCCCACTGCTGTCATCTGTGGAGCCCAAGCTCCTTATATATAACAGCTTGAAAGGTACTTGTGCTATTTGGTTCTCAGTCTTTCTACTCCAGTTATAGTCATCTCACTTTACCTGTTTAAAATTATGATCCCTTTTAGTGCTAATAATGCTTTCTTAGCCTCATCTATAAATCTCATTATCAACAGCTCATTTTTTTCCCCATCAAAAAAATCACTAACAAAAAAACCTAGATTAGTTTTTAACATCAAACACCTTGGCATACTCCACTAGAGACTCCCTTACACAAAAATTCCATGTTATCGCTTTCTTAAACACTTTCCGTTTCTTCTACTAATCCCAACCTTCCACAGGTTAACTGACCATTTCCCTAGTGGTAGCTTATCAAATACTTTACTGAAGTCCAGAAAATTAGATTGATAGCCTCTCTATTGTCTAGATTATAATTTATCTACAAGAGCAGCCGCTCTCTCATTCCATCCAGGAAATCTGATTTTATCAGTGCTCATACGGAAAGCAGGGCTTTATATCTCTGTTATCCCCTTGCGTAATGAAAAACAACATACTTCAAGAAGAATTGGTTATAATTACTGATCAGGAATTGAATCAGTAGCCATACCACAGTCTAGGCTGGGTTTTGGTTAAATAAAATTTTACTCTTCATTTCCTGAAGTCCAGGACAAATTTCAGGCTGGGAAATTAAAAAAAAAAAAAAAAAAAAAAAAAAAAGGCACAAGAAAAGCAATGCATGCCACAGTAATAGATTCAATTATTAATACAATTATTCATAAAACTGATCCTTTTCAAATCTTACTTTCATTTTTTATTAACTTCCCTTTTTGTCCAAACTTCACTTGGAGATGGAAGAATTTTTAATATAAAACATGGGGAGTATAGTTGAGAGCACATGCAAAACTCCCAAGGACAACTGGCCTTGACCCAAGGACAATATTCTGATGTGAACTGATGATACTTTTCACCCCTGCTGTACACCAAGTTGCACAACCTATCTACACAGAACCAGCTTCTGGTTCCCAAAACTGGCCCCATTTGTCAGGCTTGAATGAATCAGTAGGAAAATGCTCTGCCATTCTTTTCTATTGCAGCAACAAGCCCCCTGCCCATTCCTTTCTATCATCAACTACACCTCCCACTGAGAATGATAAGGAGGAATGTGAGGCACTACAAAAGCTACACAGCTGTGTGTGCACACTGCAGCTCCCCTCTTTGTAAGTGAAAGCAATTCGATACATGGCCTCACAGGCAAAAGCAGTGACACTGATAATGTCATAGGTTACTCTGTTTCTTCTGATGTCAGGGACAAGTAATATAAAAATGGAAGTGAATATAGGAATGGGAATATGGAAGTCTCCTAAAACTACCAATTGCAGGGAATACAGGCCTTAAAGTAAGAGATCTGCCTGAATTAATGGTCTACTTATTTAGGCAGATCTAAAAATATTAATACTAAAAAAAATAATGGTATTTTTAAATAGCATGGTAGGTTCACACAGCCACGCCAATGTCTATCCATACATACACTGCTCTTCCTTACCATCCGTCCTTGGTTAGTAACTGCCACCATTAAAAAAGTGGTCGGTCTTCCATCCTTACAAGAGTTCCTTTTTACAAACATTAAGAAAGCTTTGAGACAGTTGCTCAACTGGTATCTTGATGGATTAGACTGTAAAACAGAGGAGAGATGATGAATATCCTGCTTCTATTTGCTGATAAATTCATTTAGTATTACTCTCTATTGGCCATGTTATAAAATTAATAACATTAATAATATCCATACCACTTTAGAGTGTACAATACTCTTAGCCTAAGATTGCCACGGACATATAACAAAAGAATTTTATTCATAGCCAGAGTCTCAGAGATATACTTTTTCTGTTACAGCTACATTTAACAATCTGGTTTAGTTAATATTCATATTTCAATAACGCTAAAAATGAAAAGTATACCTTGTTTACAGATTTTTTTTTCTCTTTGGTGAGAATTTTTGAAACTTCTAACCCACAAAATACTTCATTCCCTGTCAATTTATAAGCATTTCAGTTTGTGATATTACCAATGCTGAAGAGCACAACTTAAATATAAACAGTGTAAATCCTGTTGCCACTGTGGATATATGCAGCACAAACATCTTATCTAGACCAAAGTTTGTCGACTTAGCACATTGTACTTGATGCTATGTGTCACCTGTCTCTTGTTTGTCTATAGATTAGCACAAAAATGTCATTGCAAACTAAGTGAATAGGGCACAGACTAAGCACCTGCCACTTTTAAAACTCTTTATAAGACTCTCTTGTTTATTTTGTAAGCACCCAGGGGTGCAGTTAAATAACTGCATTGAAACAAACAATACTGGTGATTATTAAGGAGGCTTTTCACATGAAAATTCACTTCAGAAAAAAATGTTTTGCAGATGTAGAGAAGAAAACTGTATCACTAAGAACCACTCAAAATACTTTGGTGGACCAAAACACCTTTATTTTTCACTTGGCAATCTGCCAAGTTCACTGTCGGTTTGAAAAGAATTCTATAGCTGGAGGCTAAAGCAGAAACTGCAATGATTTAAAAGAGAATTGGCTACAGTAAGAATGATAAAGCACCATATCGTTAAAATGCAACTGGCATCTTAGCCTCCCTACAGCTCTTGAAAATGTGCTTACTCCTCAACTATTTACCAAGAAAGGAGCAGAAACAATTGAAATCACACAATATAGAAAAATGCTTAAAGAACTTGGAAACAAAGTACATGCAGAATAATTTGCTGGTAGAGCTGTAAAAATAATGATGCATTATACATAGTGAGATTACAAAGAAAAGCAAATGGAAATATATAGCTGAATTTAGTGCTATATTCATTTATCTCAATTAAACATATAGCAGATGAATTAATAATGAAGGTCCACTTACATTTAGGAAATTAAAGTTTTATTTACAGCTTGTGGATTAAGTATTTAAACATTCTAGGCCTGATAATATTCACATTTTAATGCTTGGAGGATCATCAACTGTTTTCTAAGCTGCTTGGGAAATTAGATTTAGAAAGTCTTTGCATCAAAGCCTTGTCTAGTCGCCTTCTCTTCTCTGGAAGGCTGTTTTGCAATGCTAAGACTATGACAGAAAATAACTATAGTTTCAGAGTGAAGGAAGAGTTCAGAAAGGCCTTCAGCAGTTTCAGATAACAGAATTTGTTATTCAGATGTTGCTTACTCTAACAAGATAATAATATGCAGGCTTGAGTCAGAAAACTGTGCAACTGTGTTTTTCAGGTTCACAGAGAAGAATTTATTTACAACTACATGCTTAACTTGCGAACTCTGTTAGTAAGATTTCCCTCACAAAATTCAGTTTGACAGATTTCATTTGTTCAGTAGTTGTGTCCAGTTTTACAATTAAACAGAGCTGCTTCACTCAGCATTTATAAATGACATCAGGTGCCATAGCAACATGATTACAAGTTTCCATCAATTTGTAGAGCTGAGTAAATAATTATCAGTGAATAATTAACTGAACAAAATTAGCCTCTTTTTCTGCTTCTAGCATGTCCACAAGCAGATTGTATTTTCTCATATGTATTCCTTATTTAAACCACATAGAAACACTCCAGACCCCACAGAACCAGATCTTCAATATGCTGTAACTCCATATGAGGTAGATGACTAGTGAAAAGAGATACACAGGACTTCCCAAGGGAAGTGCAAAACAAACAATGTCAGGAGAGGGGAATGAGGCAGGGGAAAATGGTAAAGAGGGAGTTGTGGTTCAAATATTAAGTACTTCAACACTTTCTTTAGTCCAGGTCTAAATATATAGGTCTCCTTTACTAAAAAAAAAAAAAAAAAAAAAAAGAAACAAACAAATCTGTGCAGAACCCTTTAATCAGAAGTCACGAAACAAGGATTTTTAGAGAAGACTCATGAATAGAGCTCTCATGTCCAACAGGGTAATACTGGCACCTGGATGATTAACTCATTTTAAAACCCCCATCCCAATAGAAAGTATGCAACATAGTTTTTATCAGATCTCGCAAGAACTCTTCCCCAAATCAGACAATATTTCTAATACTACACCCCCATAAATATAGCACTTTCTTTGTCTTAGGATCACTAGCAAGCAGCCTGGCTGGTAGTAAAATATTTGTCACATCACAAATCTGAGACCAGACAAGCATCCTCAACTTCTCATGATTGCTATAAGCCTGGAACCATCGGTTTGTATCCTTCTTGCAGGAAGTCAAGTATCCCTAAATTAGGAATGCAACATTATTTTGCAGAAGCAGTCCTGCAAGACAGGAAAGGGGCTGAATGTTTTAGACCCGTCAACTACATTGGCCAGTTCTTGTTTCTTATGAGCATTTTACTTAGGCAACAGATTGCAGTGACACTGCACAGGACAAGAGAACTCTCACCCTTTTTTCAAGAAATGTATTAGTCACAGAATGAACGGAAGGCAAATCAGTAGGATGCTTTCCTTCCCTGTCCTGATTAGAAGAGGAAGATGAAAGTTTTTAAAATTAGGAATTTCTTTTGGCAGAAAAAAAGTAAAACTACACAAAAAGGGCTTACAAATTCTTCAGTCCAAGTAAACAGTTATTCTCCTAGGATGTGATAGTAGTCACGGGTCTAATTTAGCACAAAATGTAGCAAACACTGCAGTTCAGATAAATTTCATTGTTAAGCCTGGCAAACCTAAGAACAAGGCTTGGCTTTCTCTGTTGTTTTTTGTGTTGTCCACAGAAGCCGAGTGACTGTTGGGGAACCTTCCTCAGCTGAAGCCACAGGGGTACACTTTGAAATTCAGAGAAAATAGTTCATAATCTTCCAGGTTACACTCCTTACAACCTTGGCCAAGATCTCCTACTTATGTCTTCTAGGCTGGTTGGAAAGCAAAAACTCCTGAAACTCTTGTGTACCCCGGTTGCAAGTTAGTTGGCATCATGTGAAGTTGTTCTTTGGAAGTAGTAGTTTTGTGGGTTTTTTAATAAATAAAAATAATATTTGAAACAGAAGTGGCCCCAGATAGTAATAAACAGCACAATGTGTGAAGCCTAGGACAAGTTTGCTAAAGCTATGGAAGGTACATTCCAGCAGTAACCTGTCAGCCCCACCTAAATAAATATTTGTTAGCCATTTCTTGAGATGCATGCAGTAATTCCCCCCCCCCCCCACCAAAGGGATTCCAGCAGTTTCCATTGCCAAAACATTGTCTCAAACTCTTTGGTAGATACGTTCTACCACAGTCAGATAATACAGATTCCCACTTACTGAGGGATAACTGAGGCACAGAGACCGATCAGCTTCTACAAGTGCAGAAGCAGAGCTTGGCAAAATTAAGGAATTCTACCTGCATTTCTGAAGACTTGTTTTCCAAGAAGCATGTTTTTCTTTTTAAATCCTCCAATTTCTTCCTTAATGGAAAAATACCAATATCAAACTGTAAACCCACTTGGTTTCACAGATTTCTTCTATCTCTCCCTGGAATCCAATACCAAACTGAGTGTACACTGATATATAAGAAAATATGAAGATGAGGTGAAAAAATATCCACTCTGACTTAATTAGGTTTTAGCCATTTCAAAGTGGGAGTGGTGGTGGCGGGGGTGTGGAGAAAGAGGAAAGCTTAAACCTTGAGTCAGCTGCTACTGTTACTAAAATGATTCACCTTTCAGCAGACTTTTATACCTCTAATGGCGCTAAATTCATTGCTCTGACATCTGACAGAAAAGTCAACTTTCTCCTGCTCTCAGCATTACCCCAAAAGGTAACATTGGGTTTGATTTGCCTGCCTAAAGACACCTCCACATTGGTAACTACATAGGTATGTCTATCCACTGCCTTTCAGCATCTTTAAGCCAGCAGAGGAGACTGCAAAACGTTTTGCTGACGATACACCATCTTCTCTATATTAAGCCTGGTTTCTACCATCTGATTTCTTTCATGTTGCCTGACAGATAAACCCAAATTAATATTAGCTCTTGCTTACTCATCCAGGATAAGATAGCAGCTGTTTGCCAGATAAAGCATATAAAGCATGTAAAGGCAACAACAACCCTTTCACAGTCTCTTAACAAGGTCTTCTGCAACCCACTGCAGTTCCTGCAGCACACTGTGATACTCCTTCTTTCTGGTTTTACCTGGATCAGATACTCCAGCCTGGCTTCCTTAACAGATAAAGCCCATGATGACTTTTTTTTTCTTTTTTATTTGAAACAAAACCAACCCGTATGTCACCTGGAGACTTTCTCCATAGGCCTGCAACCTGGAGCTAGCCCCAGGGCACATGTACACAGCTTGGGAGTGGATCAAGGCAGCACTAACCTGCTTTCTAAAGCATCTGCTCTTTTCCAGGCTTTTTTTTTTTTTTTTTCCACAGACGAATGAAAATATTTTCCTTGCATCCCAGAAACCTAGGAACCAGGTATCTGAGAGATCTAAGACTTTGTAACAAGCTGAGAGACATACTGAAACGTTTGCTTGCTGCTGCTCTAGAAGTACAGGCATTGTCCTATTTACAGTGCAAAGCTGCATCTGGCAGTCATTTCTGTCAAAGCAGTGCTCTCTGTTCAGCAACACAGCAAAATACTACAACTGAAGATCTCCAGGGAAAGATCCATTTAGTCAGATTAACATATTATTTACTAATCCTTGGATTTTTTTCTCTCTCCCCCAACCAAAAAACTACAGTTGCATGAATGCCTCTTCATGCTTTTATGATTTAATGGATTGTTACTACAGCAATTAGATACCAAACAGAAAATAGTAAGCAAATATAAGTGAAACAGTCAAATATGCTAAAAGTATTAATGGCATTTTCCACAAAATAAAACTACATGATACTTGGCTACCTTAACTTCTGACACATAGCCTCAGCCTAAATAGCATTTTCATGGAAGTTCAGAACACATTTATCACACTAGATTTCACAAACATTTTTTCTTTAATAGAGAAGCATAGTTAAAGAATAAGCATGTTATTCAGAAGACTTCAGGTTTTCAGGTCACACACAGATATGGCTTTTGAGAAAAGGAGACCTGATGTCAGCTGATACAGGTTAAAGGCAATTCCTCAATTTGAGTGAGCTCTGGATTAAGTCATCCTCTTCTGGTTTCTCCAGAGTGATGTCTCTCAACTGACAGAATCATGTAATACCTGAACAAATACATTGGTACTTTGGTCAGAAGCAACACCACAAATAAGACCAAAGATCTACTGGGCTATATACAGTAGAACAAAGGAATCAGCAACCCAAAAGAGTTCATAGTAAAAAGCATATAAAACAAAAGCTTAGTTTCTTACAGTCCACAAATGGGAAGCTAAGACAGAGATTTTCTGGGGCAGCCCTCTTCATAAATTCTGAACCTTGAGACCTTAAACACATGCTCCGAACTCAGTTGCTTTCATCATTATGTGCCTGTGCAAATTCTGTGCACAAAAATATCCTTAAGAAAAATATACAGTTATTTTTATTGATTATTCGTGTTACTGATATTTAATAATTTTACATTTCATTGTAATAGAGGATCACCAGAGCCTGATAGTGACAGATATACCTAATGGCATCAGAAATGACCATTCTGATATAATGTGGCCTGTTTAAAGTAGAAATTATTTAGATCATTATTCTGAAAAGTCAGCTGACCACAGTTCCTTGCAAAAAAATTACAGTGATGTAAAGTTACAGATGTGATAGGTTAAACTGTGATATATTCATTCAGTGTGCCATACAACAAATACTAAGTATCATTTCAAAACATAAAATAACTTCTGGGATACTGCATCTTTTTAGATGTCTGTAGGGAATACAGCTATGATAAATCTAACTGGATTTTACCACAGCTCCTCATAGCAAGCCTGAAACCACTTTCACCTGTAACAAAAAAGTACACTTTACAAAGACACCTTAACTATGAGCATATCGGCCAGTATAAAATCTGAAATCTAAATATGTCATTATAGATTGGGTCATTTTATATCTCCACTTTAGCCGTTAAAAAACAGCACAGAGAAACAAAACTGCAGGAACTGAAGGGGGGGGTGGGGGTGGTGAGAGAAGCAGCAATACACTCAGAATAAGCCACGATGATTCAGAAACAGAACCCAACCTCCCCATTTACCTCTCCCTGGCATCATAAAAAAAGGTAGATTGGCTCAGGTTAAGCAGAGGACTTTTTAATCTTTAGATGTCTGAAAATATTTGAAAAACCTGTTATCTGGAAGCATTATAGAAACACATATAGAGAAATAAACAGATAATAGCAGGGGATCTTTGTTATCCACTAAGCATATATTTCCATTATGGTTTTTAATTAAATGTCAGAGAAATGAAGCTGCTAGCTAGAAAGCAAAGTCAGAAATGCATGCTTTGATGCAGTCTTTCTGAACAAAATCTGACAAGTCCCTTAACCTTTCTCAGTCTGAATTTACTCACTCATGAAGTGGGGCCAGTGACATCTAGCTGTGCAACAGGGGTGGCTTGTTTGATATTCATTAAAGACTCCGAGATCTGTGAAAGGTAGACATTACAGTGTTATACATTCTATTATTCCCATGAAGTGCTCCTCTTACTGAAAAAGATGGACAAAAATATTCATCAAGCAGATACCGCTGTATCTCCTAAGTGCAAGAAGAAGCATAGTTTTTAGGATGATGTAAAATCTACAGGACACCAGTACAAAGACACTGATGAAATCCTCTTCCATTTCCACACCCCCTTTCAGGGCACATTAAGGTTTCTTAAAATAACTCCACAAGGCATTTTTCTTACTCACTATACCAACATGGTTCAGTAGACAAATCTAGTTTGTAATTTCTGCAGGACTCTTGTTTATATCCTTTGGAAAAAATTGTTTCAGTCATCTTTAGTGTAAGTTATTTTTTACTCTAGCTTTGTAACTTTCAACCAGTAGGATGAACTACTAGACTTGTAGGAATGAAGATTAAAGGAATTCAAAGCAAGGACTGGTTCACATACCCATATACCCCTTAACACTTTAAGGACCTCAGAATGACAACTACATTTGCCTCATAACAAAAAAATGCCAGGAATAAATTCTAAAACTAGCCCTTAGCTCCATATGCAGGAGCTGCACTTGGACCACAGGAAAAAAATTTATATAGAGACAGACGTGAAAACTGAGAACTGCGTAGTCTGAAGTGTCTGGATCTCAACCAGAAAGGACCATACCTCTCAATGTCCTGTCTGGATCTGATTATTTTACACTTTCAATCATTCTGATCTCTAGCTGCTCCTGCTTCAGACACTTATAAAGCCTGTCTTTTTAATAGGATTTTATAGTCAGTTGTTCTTTCTTGATTTGCTGAGACACTATGTGATGTACAGTTGAGAACTCCCATATAAACAGGGTCTGGGCACACTCGAGACAAGAGCACACACTTCCTCAGAGATCCCAAGGTATTTTCCACCTGGAGCATTATACACCTAAGATTGAAAAAATGCTTTCCTATTTGACTCATCTAGCTCTTTTCCCATAATCAGTTCCAAATATTTTGGGTTTAAAAAAAATGAATCACTATGCCAAACTATATAAGTAATTTTCACTTTTTGCACCTTTCTGGTGGATAATGGTGTCACCACTAAAGAAGCCATCAGGTTCATTTTCTACTCACTTATGTTGGGACAAAGCAAGGGTAGCCCCACTAAATTCACTTAGTACCAGTGTTTGCTCAACTATTGTCACCTAATTGTTGTTTTGGCTTGGGTCGTTTTGTTGTTTTTTTTCCTAGAAGAAGTAAAGCTCTTCATTCAGCAAAAATTCACTGGAGAAAAGGAATACAATCTTATTCTACTGAGTCAGATGGAGATCAAAATGTAAAGCAACATAGTTCTATTTAGTTGAGATATTACAGCTATTTATACCACAATTCTTAATTTCCTTTTTAATAACCACAGTCTGGACCTCAGTTCTGCCACTGGAATTTGATTCCCCATGATATTCATACAGTATTCCTAGAACCAGCACAAGATCTGCCCAGACATCACTGTAGCTCTTGAAAAACTGTCTTTACCAGCGTACCCAAGAAGCATAAGCATCTTTCATGCTATGCATGTCTTCATAGAAGAGATCAACATGCAGCCCAAAGTGTTACAAAGAATCAGGGAACAATACTTGAGCAGTTGAAGTTGCATTACAATTTTTCTTTCTCTCTTTCAACTTTCTTTACCCCAAGACAATTATTCCAGATATATATGTAATGCATAGCAGTTTATACAGACTGAAAGAGATTGACATGGCATAGCACTTACCTAAACAGAAACAGAAATTCCAGGATACCTATTGCACTCTAGCTGATAGGACCTTCAGAAGCGTCAAGTCAAAATTGACTTCACAAAACCACAACAGCACATTTCACCGTTGCAACAGACATTGTGTAAGCTATCTATAATACTGTGCAAAGGGCATATCACCCAGACTTTTCTATTTCAGCTGAAAGAAAACCCACTATCTGATAAGCTAACACGATGAATGTTCCAAGGACTGCACAAATAAGTATAAACCCCAAGAGCTGCTGAACTAAACTTCCCTATGTTTTTTAAATACTCCAAGTTAAAATACATTTTTCAAGTCTTACTAATGTGTGTATCCACTCACATTATCCTGCCTATTAAGAACTCCCTGAAAATACTGAATATTCAAGCATTCTGTTTCAGTCAATGTTAAATGCCACCAAGAAAAAACTGCCATCACTGAGCAAAAAAAAAATTAAAAAACCCAAACCAGTATTGCGCAAATATATTTGTAAGATATGATCTTAAAAAATGCTATCATAAAGACAACTTTTCAAACATTCATTATCTTTCATTAAAAAGTATTGTAACTTTGGAAACCACACAATATGGGAATAAGGCCTCTTAACTCATAATTTTTCCAACAATAAAAGCACATAAGAATCTATTGTCATAAATACCCTATAGATGCACTAACACTACAAGGCACACAACTTAGGAGTCCTGTGTGCTTTGTTCACAGAATGAGAATAGAACCCAGTATCATTCACCTGGAGAACAACAAAGAGTACGCATTCATATAATTAATTTTTTTTGATACAGACCTATTTTAAGATCTGCTGAGCACTTTCCCTTCTGCCTTCCTTTGGAAGACTGTATGAAGCACATACAATTAAAACATCTTTATTTCTACAGTCACATTCTTTTGACAAAAGAAAAAGTCTCTGTGCCAAAAAAGACATGTCACTGGTTAGTAAAATATGAATGATATGTTAAACAGATTGAGAATGAACTGGGCAAAATTTTAATCTCCCTTTCATGCATTTAAGACAATGCTTTAAAATCAAGTTCAGTTTCTCTACAGAGGGAAGGAATAAACCACAGCTTACAGATTTAGATGAACATACAGAAAATATGAAACGAACAATGACTGAGAAAAATATTTAGCATATACTCACAAGAATACATGCAATTTTATAAGTCATATTAGTGTAGCTTTCAAAACTCAAAGACTACTCTGCAGGGGAAATTATTACGGTTATAGACTTATGAGAAAGTAAGACTTGTAAACTGGTAAGACTATTTCTTTCTAAACCAGAAAGATAAGTGCAAACTAATAACAAAATCTCCAATAGATTAATGCCCAGGGTTCAGCAGTAGCAGTAATTTTTCTCCTCCTTAGTAGCTGTTGCAGTGCTGTGGTTTTGACTTTCAGCCTGGGAACAGCGCTGATAACAACAATGCTTTTAGTTGCTGCTCAGTAATGTTTAGTCTGACCAAGCACTTTTTTGGGTCTCATGCTCTGCCAGGGAGGAGGGGAAGCCAGGAGGAAGCAGAGACAGGACACCTGACCCAAACTAGCCAAAGAGGTATTCCATACCATAGCACGTCATGCCTAGTATATAAACTGAGGGCAGTTACCCGGAAGGGTTAGATCACTGCTCAGTCAGGCTGGGTATTGGTTGGCGGGTCGTGAGTGGTTGTATTCTTTTCCCTTGTTATTTCCCTTATCATTATTATTATTGGTGGTAGCAGCAGTGGTTTGTGTTATACCTTAGTTACTGGACTGTTCTTATCTCAACCCGTGGGAATTACATTCTTTCGATTCTCCTCCCCACCCCTCCAGGAGCAGGGGGGAGGAAGGGGGAGAGTGAGAGAGTGGATGCATGGTTCTGAGTTATGGCTGGGCTTAAGCCATGACAATTAAGTATTAAGCATACAAAGCTTCCTGAAAGCAGACAGAATATCTGCCAAGTTTTTTCTTATGTTTATTGAATTGAAAGTCAATTTAGATCAAATGTCACCCATCTCCAAAATGTGCGCAGTGATCATTTCAAGCCTTTCCATTTTACTCTTTTTCTAGAATTCAGTCATGCCTAGAGACTTCAGTTTGTCTTACTTTTTCAAGTGGCTTTTCTAATCAGTCTTAACAATGTAAAAATGGTGCATGCAAAATGCTTTCTAACTTTACAGCAATTGTTATCTAGTTCGCACTAGCGCAAGAACTTAATGTGATTCAGAAACAATAGTGATTCATACTTGTGACCTTCTGGTAGTCACTTAGAAAACCTTAAGTTTGTGCTTTCAAACAAGAAGCTTATTTTGTCTCAAGTGGACCAAATTCTGATTTCCTTAGAAGTTGTCAGGATTTTTCTTTATTTTCCAGATGAAATAAAAAAATCATCCTTGCATCTTTTACCTATATAAAAAGAAATCACTGAATGGAAAACACTGAAGCTGTCATTCCTCTAGGTCCTCCAGACCTCCATGACTGTAAAGGCAAATTCTGTCCTCCATCACCCTTTACTGAGTGGTTCTTTGGAAGGCTTAGTGGATTAGCTCATCTGAGAGGAAGAATCCAATCTTCTCTTTCACAGATTTTTTCAAAAGAAGCACCAAGATGAGAAACACTATGCAATGAAAGATTGTATATTACCCTGGACTGATTTGGTTTGAGTTTTATGAACCATAATACAATATGGTTGATTTTCTGACTAGTGTGAGCTCAAATTATGCAAAATTAGCAGAGCACTAGAACAACTTCCAATATTGCACCAGCCAGTCTTTTCTGTGTTAACTATCAGCAGGTGCAAAACCACTTGTTAACATTCATTAAAACAACAGAATTGAAGAAATTACTTGTTTTACTTCATTAACTAAGCTGTAAGATTAAACAAATCCACAAGTCACGTGTTTTTAACTCCAAATGAAATACTCTGAGAGATTAGGAGTTATGTCCTCTCTTGCATGTCAAAAATACACTACAGGTTATCCTGGCATCTTCACAATCTCGTTAGCATACACCTAGAATCTGATGCATATTATAATATTCCCAACATAGCAATTCATATTTGACATATTCTGATATACAATGTAAAAAAGATGATGCCACTGCAGAGTCTGACTGTCAGCATCCCCTGCTTTTGTCGAAATCATATAATCTAAGTTAATGGAAGGGACTTTTTTCTCTGTGTTGAACCAGGTTCTCAGAAACTACCTGCTGAAGTACCCTTATATTTTATTCATAATCACAGCTCAAAAAAAACCAACCCCCCAAAAAAAAAAAAAAAAAAAAAAAAACAAACACACAAAACAAACAAAACCAAAAAAAAAAAACCCAAAATGATTTAACTTCTAAATGCTCAACCAATTAAAGGTTTATTTCAAAATACTATGTGTCACAGAAACCATATCATCAGAAAGAAAATGTCTTCTGAACTACAAACAGCATTACGTTATCTTGATAGAGAAATTTCAGAGGAGAGGTTGATCACACACCAGCTTTGTCACACATTCTAAAAGCACTCAATTCAACACTGCACCGCTGGAACTTCTGCCAAATTTGGCAAGCCATTGAAAAATTATTTATCCAAAGTCATGCACAAATAGACAAACCTGAAAGTTCTTTTGAGAAATACAGCAGTAATGGTGTTAGTCACATCAGTGAACAGTGTTGACATTTATACCATAATAGCAAGAAATAAAAAAAGCTTAAAACTCAAAGATAGAGAATTCAACAAAAGCTCAAACATCAGGAACCCAGCTGAAATAGGTGAACTAGAAAGTGAAGAGTTCAGCGGTGTACAATAACTGTTGCATATCTATACTCTGCAAGGTCTTCACCACCACAAGTAGTGCAAGCTCATAATATTTTTCTTTTTTCTTTTTTCTTTTTTTTTTTTTTTTTTTGTCACAGGATGGAAGCTCTGTTCCCATGGCTACAAAGAAACTGTGAATAATCTTAGGTCATTAAGGATTCTTTGTGCAGATGATGACATTTGGAAAAGAAGAAGGCCTGAGATTTTTTTAATGGAGAAATGGCTTTGCTAAAGGAATACCTCTGCACGGAGACCATGAGGTAAACTATCAAAATAAAGGAGTCATATCACAGCACTAATGAGATCATCAGTAACATTCTCTCACAAATTATTTCAGGTGAAGTATAATGTCCCACAGAGCAAGAATTATTGCAGAGAATAAATCTCTAGTTAAGTATGAAAGCAGAGTCACTGGGGTTGATTTTGTTGGTTTTTGGGCTGGGGAGTGGGTTGTGTTCCCTTCAATGCATTTTTACAGCAAATTAATCTTGGGAATTTTAGTAGTCCATATTAATTGTCAGGCAGGGAAAGACTGAGGGTATGAATGTCAAGTTGCCAATTTGTTACAAATTTCTGAAACAAAAATCCACAGACCTATTGAATGTCTGCATCAACATTTACAACAACTTTGGGAAATTCACCAGTTTTCTGCATCAAAGACTTCAGAAGATGACAGTGGATATAATCCTCACATTAACAATTAGGAATCCTATTGAAACTTCAAGACAATAGAAACTAACCATTTGACACACAACTGGTGGAAACACAAGCAAGAAAGATCATCCTCCCTGTACCACTACACCTCTGTCTAAAGAGAAAATGAAAAGTGAACTGGAAACCAAAGCAGTTATTATAGTCATGTGTATAAAAAAAGTCATGGTAGGTGCTAATTCATGCCTAGATGCAGCTTATATCGTCACAGCAAACAGCATATTTGCTAGAGATTTCCTGGGTAATGATAAAACTATCCACAAACACTTGAAAAGACCAGAAGATCAAGGCTCCAAGCACATCTTAAAACCCTCCAAATTTGCACAGAAAAAAAAACGGGGGGGGGGGGGGGGGGGGGGGAACGACCAAAAACCTACAACAAAAACACAACCCACAAAACAGAACCCCAAACAACAACAAAAAAAATCTCCCAAAACTTTCCTGTCATTAAACATTTCAGACTTCAATTAGTTTTATTATGTTTAATTATTAAACTCCTATGCTGTTGATTTTTTTTTCCTTCAAAGAGTAAAAAAATAACTACTATATTCAGAGGTGCATCACCTCAGGCAAAACACATAAAACTCCACAAATTTTACTGCATATCAAGCCACGGTTTTTTTTTGGTTTCACACTACAGAACATCATACTGCAAATGTTACTGCACATAAAAAAATCCAGAAACTAAAAAGGAAATATTCAAAAGAAGAAATGCTTTTATAACCATTCTTTAAAAAGCTCCTAATTAACTTTTTTTTCCAATACTGCACACATAGGTTTATACAATATAGAAATTCAAAGACATTTAACTGTTTCCAGTATCTTTCCTCTACACTTGTGTTGATGCCCTGGCAAGCTGGAAGAGCAGAAACCTCAGTTCTGATGAGGTACTGCAATAACTTGTAGAGCAGACACTTGTACATAGCCCAACTCTTCAGCTAATACAAATGCATTGATGCTAGGTTTATGAGGTCCTGATAGGGCTGTCAGGAAGATCACACTAACGATTCTACAGGAAATTGCAGCATGGGAGGAAATCGTTACTTCTTTGATCAAGTCAGAAAAAATCCCCTAGAATGATCTCCAAACTGCACATCTGGAAGATTGTAACAGTCAGCACCAACTGCCTGGCTGGCTCAGTCATCCTTACAGATTCTGCCCTTAATAACACACACACCTGCAAGGGGAAAGGAGCGCTGGGAGCAAAGATCTGATGCAGCTGCGGTCAACCCTTCAGCTGGTGGCTCCATGCAGTAATCACCTCAGGTTTAGTGTTTGATCATAAATGCCACACAATTCAAACTCCAGAGATTGGCTAAGTTCTCACAGTCAATTTCTGTGGTTTTGGTTTTTTTTTTTTTTTTTTTTTTTTTATTCCAAGGCCTTATGCCAAGAGCTCTTTATTCCAGGACCCGCTGATCAAATGGCTCTTGTGTGAATCAGCTCTAGTCTGCAGCATAAAACCCCAGAGCTGCCTTGGGCACCTCGCTGTGGGACTTTAAACAAGTGAGACTGAGCTTACAGGAGATGAAAGGTGCACTGCAAGGTGAGTCAACAGCAAAGTCACTAACAACTAATATAGATCCATACTGCTCATTTCCTTCTAGGACTGAATGTCACCATCAAACCCTCATTAGTTGGGAAACAAAGTTACATTGTGGTAGATACTTCTCACAGGTGTAACAACTTTTTCTTTACCTCCTGCAAAATGAGCCTGGTTTCCAAACCCACACTAAGCTGAACCTTTAGAGCTGCAGTAAAGAAATAGTGTCTAAGACAATTTAAAAGCCTTTTAACCTTTTATTGCTTGGGGTTTGTCCAAGTCCTCGTCAATTAAGCAGAGCTATTGAAGGCTAGAAGAAAGATTTAATGAAACATGGTCAATCACTTTCTTCTTTATGTTCGATGCACAAAATGTGGAAAATCACTCTGAAATTACCTAATTCCCAGCAATCAAACGTTAGGTCACGCTTAACAAATGACCCTGCTCTCCTCAAGGGACAATCAATATTCACCGGTTTGTCCCCTCTGTGACTGCTGCCAGGAATCCCTTTTATATAAACCCAAAGAAACAGGAATTTTACGCAGGAATTCCCAAATCCATGCTCTTTGCGTCCCCTTCGGCTGAGGTGAATGTCCCCGTCCTCCCTGAGGTAAACCGAACTGCACGCACGCCTTTCTCCAGGAGTGGGGCGTGCGTGCGGAACATGGAGAGGACAAACAGAGCTCCTTTGCACAGGGCGAGTGTGCCGGCTCTTGGGCTCTCCCGTTCCAGGCCGCTTTGCACCGACACTGCACGAACAGAAGCGGTACCGCGGATGAGTCGCGGCCAGCTGCCGGTGGACGGTGGCTACAGACGCGGTGCGGCCCCATACCGCGGCCCCGCACGGGCGCTCACACCTGCAACGGGCAGGGCCTGGGTCGGGGCTTCTTCCGGCGCGCACCGAAGCATTCCTCTCCCGCAGCGCCTCGCCAAGGGAAGGTCGGGAGTGAGCAGGGGCAGCCCGGAGTGGCTGCGAGTTACGCACGCTCCCGCTCGGAAGGACACAGCCCTGCAGTGTGCTCGCCCTGCGGCTGCGGCTCCCCATTTCGCCTGCCGCGCCCCCCCTGCCTTGAGGTGGAAACCCGCCCCCTTTGAGGTGGATGGTATCCGTCAGCTGGTTTGATGCTCCAGGTTGGGGTGCTGCGCAGCGTCTGAGTCCAGCCATCTCTGTGCGTGCCCTGCTACAAAACACCAGAGAATAACACAAAATTAGAGCAGCACAGCCTTTAAAAGCAAATCACTCTTTTATGTCAAGGTAGGGTGTGCATAGCCTGTCATGCACAGGCAAATGCAAGCGTGCCAGGGCCTTTGGAAAACCTGGTTCTTCCTAGTCACTGGATTTAAAGACAGGATGAAGAGCAATAGCTATAAACTAAAACAGAAGTTTCACCTCAATGTGAGGAAGAACTTCTTTATGTTGAGGGTGGCAGAGCACTGGAAGAGACTGCCCAAGAAGGTTGTGGACTCTCCCTCTCTGGAGACATCTTGTACCCACCATGGACATGGTCCTGTAAAACCTGCTCTATGTGGCCCTTTTTTGCAGGGGGGTGAGACTAGATGATCTCCAGAGGTCCCTTCCAACTGTTAAGGATTCTGTGATTCTTTTGGGTTAGCCAGGCTGAACAGCACACTGAGCATGCTATTGTTAAAAAGGTTGGCTATTGTAGCTGGACACTTTCCATTCTTTCCATTAAGTCCATTTACATAAGAGTGCATTACATATTTCCAGGCATGACTAGCACAATTACCCAGCTCTTTTGCTGATTTCCATCCACTGCTTTTATACAGTGTGCCTGCAAACCCCAGTTGGAGAGGCCTGTTTGGTTTTGTTGAAATTTGCATGTATCTCAGTGGAAATGACTGCACAGACACTTCTGAGGGTCTCTGACAAACCACCACGCACACTGACAGGCTTTTTTTCCTCCTGCCATTTAAAACTTGTTGCAATAAGCTTCTGTTTAGAGACAACATCTCTAATTTGAAAGTTTTAGTTTTTGTAGTTGCTCCAGACTGCTTAGCCCACAACAAAAATATAAATACACACCTAGTGGTTTATTATAGCACTAGCACATGTTTTGCCATCACTGATATATCTTTGACTACAGCAAGTGAAATTGCCACAAAAAAGTGAATAGCAATACCATGCGATTTTTGTTTAACATCTCTACTAAATATCAGCAACAATTATATGCAATGAAATCAGGGTGATTTTTTTTCTTTGGATCACATGCTGTTTATAGCAAAACATAACAGATATGATCAATCAGTGAAAACAATTAAAAAAGAAACAGTAAACAAGAAATCAGGTCCATGAGAAAGCCTGGAATTCACGGGATATATACCTGGGTAAAAGATATAACACTGCCAATACAAAAATAAGAAACCACCTGCATGTGCTGTATGTGCTTTATAAATTACAAATATACAGCTATTAGCATGGTTTGCAGGCTCTGCAACACACTATTCCTTATCAAAAAATGCTAATTTAGTGCCTCAGCTAGTCCACAGATGCTTTATTGTATCATGACCATTTAGATTCCACTTTTCTCATGCCACAGTCAGATATTGTGAAAAATCAAGTTCCATTTACAGCATCCATTGTTATCTCACAAAGTAGCACTTCATGCTACTACTGATGTGTTACAGACTATTAACAGTAATTTAGTTTTAAATGCCAGTGCATGCTAAGTATTCTGGTTATGAATACTAACAGGATGAAGTTATGCAGGTGTAAAAATAAAAAAATAAAAAAAAGAAAAAAAAAGAAAAAAAAAGAAAAAAAAAAAAAAGAGAAAAAAACCCCATCACACACACCACAGCATCCACAGGAAATGACTGCAGATGGGACTTGTCTGTTTGCATTTTGCTGTATAAAGTTAGTTATTCCATCCCCCTCCCTCCTCCGCCCACTGGAAATGCATCCCAGTACAGGGATGTCTGATGATAGAACCTAACAGCCCAGAGGTATTTATACCACTGCACTGATTATAGAGGAACATTAAATAATAATTTGTGGTAGTTGCTTATTTTACAGATGGACAAGAATACAGCAATGGCATAATGGTGATCCCCACAGCTACACAAGATGCTTTACAGGCTGATACATCTTACAAGCAGTAGGATGAGGTCTGCAGCATGATGAGATCTCTACCTACAAAACTGGGAATTTTTTCATTCCCAAAACAGCTTCTTTTGTCTGTGTTTAGCTCCTGCCTCCCATCTTCCACTTAGCTTGTACCTTTTTGTTAAAACTGCTTTTTGTACCTTGTTAACATTCTAGCTAGAGGAGTTCAATTATTCACATATGTATGCAGATGATAACAATGAATGAACAACAAAAAAGCAAAATCAAACAAGTATACTACCAGAGCTCTCTGTAGGATGAGTGATCCCATTTACTGTCTATTTTTTTTCATAAGCAACCAACTGACTAAGAGATGCCAAGTTCAGACTCTGATGGATGCTTAGCTACCTACAAAACTTGCTCTTCCCTGTCATTTCCTGTATGCTTGAAACTTAGATGGGTTGAGAATTGCTGTAGCTAAAGTAGACCAGTCCCAAGAATTGGACAAGAAACTGTTTATAAATATCTGTTAAACCAAATTGATTCAGCTGGATAACAAAGAATAGAAAATGCCAAAAAAAAAGGTTGTCCCTTTAGCATACACATTCGTAGTCCTCTTTCTGTAAAAGCTGCCTCAAAGTGGGGTTTCAGATGGGTAAGATTTCCATAGTAGAACTGCACAGAAAAGATTCAATATTTGGCCTGTGTAAACCACTTCTTTTGCTTTTAGCACTAGAGAAAAATGGTGGGAGGTTATTTTTATTAAGATGGGAATGTCTTTTTAGAGCCTTTGCCAGCACTTAAATGGTTACTGTACACTGAAATAGTTCTTCACCTTTTTGTTCAGTGTGAAAAGCAAAAAAATGATGCAAATATGAAGCAATGTGTCAGTTCTGCTAAATAAAAATGTGCACAGTAAAACTAAATCACATACATTGAAGTGTTATTTTGGCTTTATGGAAATGTAATCTGTGTTATGACATTTGCATTTCATGTAACTGCTATGGATAACTAATCTTCCAATGCATTGCATACCATTTTGACACCAAAAAAAGTAATACTGTATCATCTGTTTCCACCTGTACACTAGAATATTCCATGACAAATGTATCAACATCAATTGTATAAATTCATTCAATAACCTATGAAAAGTATGGATATATTTAATAGAGAGATTTCTCTTTCCCTTAAATGCTACACAGCTATTAGTAGATATCACAGCTTGGTAGCAAATAAAAAATTACAACTTCAAACACCACAATATATGGATGTTTGTATGCATTCTAAGACTTTTGAATTTTGAGTGAAAATTAAATACATCAATGCAGACTGCCAATATGGAACCTTAACCAGAACCTTATGAAATTGCATGTTTTCCATTCCATGAGCAAAATTTGTAGTTTCTAGCTCTAAGATAGTTTGTATTCTACTACATATTACAAAAAGAAATGATACTTAAATACAAGTGAAAATACTAAGTAGATTTGGGATTCATATCCTTTCACATTTCCTTCTGCGTCCCTTGCTTTTGTTTTTGTTTGCCTTTTGCTTACCTAAGTCATTATCCAACATCCCCAAAGTTTCAATTCTCTGCAAATGCCTTTGTGGGAAGTTTTAACTCAGGGGTCATGCATCCTTTAGCCCAATTTTACACTAATACAAACCAAAAGCGCCTAACTCACCTATTTTGGAAACTAGTCAAAACTAAGGGGACTTTACAGGAGTAAAGAGTACAAGAATAAGCCTTGGGATTTATCTCTCAGCCCTTGAAATCACTTGGGCAGAAGGAGCAGGACTTCTTGCAGTAAAAAAACAATATGCTCTGGTAAAGTGCAGTGTCATACGCCAGTAGATGAGGCATGGTGCTTCAAGTAGTTCATTGACTTTGCCACAGACTTTTCATTGACTTCCAATGAGATTCATACTCTTTAGTTATCAAGGGACATTTCAAAAAGGTAAATCTGTGCCTAATACACAGAATGGCCTAACTAACTGAAAATTGCATGACTTACTGAAAATCAAATTAGCAAATATATGGTCATTTGATTATTTCTTAGTGTAATTAAGGAAGGTCAGCTTTAAATGTGTTTGTTTCCTTTCTTCAGAAAATTGTGTTTTCCTGTCTGTTGTGAAAGCCAATGCAAAAAAGGTGTCTGTTCACTCGACAGTAGCTTTCTGTAGTGACATAGCTATATTTTGCATTCTTTTGTGTGCTAGGCTAGAAGGAGTAGCAGTTTTTTAAGTTCCAAGATGTAAATGTCCCCATTTACACCCTAGCTCTGCAAAAATAGGTTTTCGTGCATATTGCTGTCAATATACACATACAAAAGAGAAAAGCAAAATAAAAAAAATATAATTCTCATATTAGATAACCAAGTACTTACCTAGTGATAGCAGCTGGAATGAAAATGGCTGAAAGCAATGAAAATCCATTCTACCATTTAGTACAGTTTGTCAGACTAGAGAAATGAGATTGAATTTCAAAGCCACAGGCAAGCTGGCAGAAGTCTGTGGTTGTGCAGTTGATAGGGGTTTTTTTCCTCCCTTTTTTTTTTTTTTTTTTTCCCCCCCCTTATTTACAACTCTTTTGATAAGCCTTCAGCAAGTTACATAGGTTGTTCTAGTTGTATCTCTTTTGGCTGGATTAGAATACTTGATGACAGTTTGGAAAAGTTTGAGGCAGATGGTTCTTGACATTTTTCATGCCATCAGTTACAGACCATGCAAGGAAACTCTTTCATCCTTTGTTTATCCTTCACTTAGAAGCCACTATGGTAGATCGTTAAACTTTCATTTTTCACAGTGCTGATTAAGGCATACTACAAGGCAGATGTTATGCAGCACCATTTTTAACAATTTACATTTAGCACCAAAGCTGGCTTTGTACTTGTTCCAGTGGATCAGTTCACATTTCAAAAACTTCAAGGTTAACCTCTAAGCATTGCTACTCTGTTGAACAGCTAAATGTTTCATAAAGCTTTCCCTGTGACTGTAGCACTTGAAAATATGTGCTGGCCACTCTTTTTACTTGTTAATATCTGCCAAAATGAATACAAGTATCTGTTGTTCATCTCTGCTACAACTAAATGACAAATATAGTTGTATAAAACCCAGAGACTTAAGCTAAATGGAACAAAGTATTACTATTTCAACACATATTATGTAACAAAAGTCCTCATTTATTTTCAGTATCACCATTTCAAAATAACAAATAATTCCTATTCAACTGGCAGTTGGTCTTAATTTACAACAGGTCAAGCAATAACCTTTCATGGATAAATATGTTTACTTGTGTACGTCACATCTTTATATGCATTTTTTATTTTATGATTATGTAAATTATATACTTCCCAGCACAAACTCTGATAATAGGTATATGTGAACAAAATGGGTAAAGGCACCTTTAGAGATCAGCAGAATAATGACAATAATGGCAAAACACAATAAAAGTAATTCATGGCAAGTTCATTTTTAGAGGACTTTGTGTTCTATAGAAAACTGAGTAGTTACAAATGTTTGAGCTCATCTGAAACTTGTGAAATTATCTGTCCATTTTAAGTGGAGTTTATCTCTTACCATTCATAGCAGTGAGGTGGAATGTTTTGTGCATGTGACAGTTTCACTAATGGACAATACAGGGAAAATGAACTTTTGGTAACTGAAGACTCCTTTTAATTCAGACTCTTTAAATAATCAACAGAAGGGGGGGGGGGAATGTATATGTGACATTTAAAAGCATATTTTCTTGAATGGCATGACAGCTGACCAGCATGAATTTATGAGATTTTTTTTTTTTTTAAGAATGGGGGAATTTTCTATGCATTTGTGTATTTTTTTTTTACTTAAGATGTAGCAATATGTCTTATTAATTATTATCATGAAGTTCTGCAGCAAAGATTAGCAGATTGAATTATAATTTCATCCTCTGATACCTTCTGATCCTCATCACACCCTTTTCTTATGCTCAATTTATTCTGATGGTTTTTTGTTTTGTTTTGTTTTGTTTTTTTCCAGCATCTGTGCCGTAAGGACTTTTCTGTCCTAGTCCTAACTCCCTCAAGACTTTCCATCTGTTACAGCTACTTCACCCTTTTACATCTAAAACTATTTCATATCTGTATTTCTACCTAATATTCTATCAAATTAGTGTTCTGGCTCTTCTCAACTAAAAAATGGGCTTCATCTCGGTAGTTTGCTTGAGTAATGACTAAAAGGCAATGGAATCTTATTCTTGGGATAAATATCTGTGCTATGGAAAAACGACCCACAAACCTAGATACAAATCTATCAGGAAAAATATTTTCTGCTCTGATCCTATGAAATATGAGTTTCAGTAGTATCTGGGAATGACTTCATTTCACTTGAAGAATTACAGACACTGTAATTGTCAGTCATGCTACCAAAAACATGGGGAATACACAGATAACACAGGGTTACAACTCTGCTGCAGAAACCATCCTGGAAATTGTTTAAAGAAAATTCTACTGAATCTCAAAAAAGGTTTGAAATGATGCTGACTTCTATTATGTATCTGCCTTAGATTTGGTATTTTTTCCTCACCTTACCCCGTACACTAGTCTATACTTATAAAAAAATGAGCAAATAAGATTCAGAGTAATGATGTCTGTGTTGTTCAGGAACCTGTAATGGCCTTGCAAAAGCACTGCCACAGATAGTGTCTTCCTTTTCAATAGCTGTATCAGCAAAAATAAATATAGGAGATGGATATAAGTGGGAAAGGGTGAATTTCATCTTATTTTTTGTTATATTATTATCCTGGCTTACAACAATATTTATCATCCTAGTTTGATTTGCTATAATTTATGTTTGCCTTTTATCTCCTCAGAAGAAAAGATTATCAACCCTCCAAGGATAATGGAGAAGCGATGTTACCTAATTATTCCAAACTGTCTTGTGCTTTGGTACACAAAAGATAATAGTCAACATACTGCTACAAGTTTGCTGATACGCAAGCTGTGGTCAAGATAAAATATTTAACAGCAGAAAAACACACTTTATAGCGCAGCTGTTATAATGGGATTTTAAATAAGGAAAAACAATTCTGTTTGCTCTCAGTTTTGAAAATACATATGACGCTAACTACATTCATCCATAAATAAACTTGATAACAACTGAAGATTGGTGGATAATGGAACTTCACCATTTAACTTACGCACACAAAACAGGTGCAGGAGAGAGAGAAGGCACATGCGGGTAGCTGTGAGCAGCAACACTATCAACACATATAAAGGAGAACTGATGTTATCATGGAAACTGTGAAAGTAAAGCTTAAAGAGATTGCACTATCATAGTGCCCCAAGGTTCATCTCCAGACTCAGCATAGCTTCTTGTGTAGAGTTACATGTATTCGACTAGGAACAGAAAAAGAATAAGGAAAAAAAAAAAAACCCAACAAAAAAAAGATAAAATAATAACATAGGCCAGATCCTTGTAAACTGGCATCACTCCATGGAAAAAAATGCAGAAATACAGCAATTCCAGCTTGTGCCAGCTGAAGATCTGACATTACGTGGAAAAATCCAGAGGCACTTGCAGTTCTGTGGGGTTGAATAATTTATGAATACATGAAATGTTCTGAGTAACACATTTCTGAATATTCTTCCATTCACTCGAACCTAATTCTTTCACAGACCATGTTCTTTAAACCCATTTATTACAAGCTCATAGTAGAACTGTGTCAATGACAATTATTTGGCCAATCCCAACAAGTTTCAGTTTCTTTGCCTACTGCAGTTTTGCTGGGAAGTGAAGAGAGGTGACTATTTTAGTGTATTCTTCTGACAGTTCTTAGCAAGTGATAGACAAAGGACAGACAGGTAATCCTTGATTAAGAGGACAGATACAGTCTCTGCTGGCATCTCTAATTGCTTTGGATGCAGTATAAATGTTATTTCAGCCTTTTTGCAAATCTACATTGAATTTTAGAGCTAGTACCCGTTAAACATTAGATCAGTTTCTCAACTCTACTGAAAGTCAGATATGGTGAAGGTAAAAGTCTCCGTGAACCGTGTCTCCGAGCACCTCATTAAAATCCTCTTAGGATCCCATAGGCAAACCCAAAGAAAATGAAAGGGTTAGTACCCAGCACTACTCCAAAATTGATGTTTTTTTTTTCAGAGGGGTGATCTGCCTCCTGTCTGTGCTAAGGAGCAGGCTCACTGTCTATCAGTGACACTGTCACAGATCCAGTCTGGTCTTCACCAGAGAAGGAGTTCACACCCAAAGTTCACAGCTCATCAGCTACAGAATTTCCCAGCAATGGCTGAAATTCTGGCAAAGCCTGGGCAATCATCTCCTCCCAAATCTTCTGCAAGAATGCTGCTGAAAAAAATCTGAAAAACATCCAAAAGACTCACTATAGAACACAAATAGCTTTTTATATTTCCAGATGCACAGAAGTAAAATGCAGTGTGTTTTCAACCATGAATGCATGTATGCAAAACTCTACTGCAGCAAAAACTTTCTGGTAGCAACATTTTCATACATTTCCTATATGTAAAGGTCTTTGTGGATGTCTGCAATAGGATGAAATGTGATGTGAAGCTTCTTTAGACAGCCAGCATCCAAACTAATGCCTCCTGGAATGGATTTACTATGTTTAGGCCAAGCCTGAGCAGATTCCTAGACTCCCTCAGTCCTGCTCTCACCCAGAGCAGGAGGTCCCCTGCTGATGTTAGCGTGAAGAGCTTGTGTGGTACCTGCAACCCTACCATAAACATCCTGTGTGATTTGCATGTTGGAGACATATGCAAACAAGTAGCAGAACCAAAAGTTTACATGGACCTTATGAATCCTAATCCACTCCCTTAAGCAGAAACCTCTTTTCCTATTGCCTACTTTTCATCAAGAAATCCTGTGTCATATGTACACCTGTACCGAGAATACTAGAGGAGTTGTGCTGTCCTTGCATGTGCACAATTCCCAATTGACCTTCCTGGGATTTATGTATGCATCCAAAGACAATAGCCCTCTATGAATGTTTTAACAATCAGAACAATGAAGCATTGTGCATCAGACTGTTAAAAATGTTTTGAAACACTGTGTTCAATTCAGTCCACTTGATTTCCAGAGTTACTCTGGACAGAAATGATTTAGAAAACAACTCACAAGTAAACTAAAGCTCTTCTAATAAAACAAATATTTCACACTTCATTTAATCTAAGATATTGAAAAGAACTGCCAGTACTCAGGTACGTGACCTGAAGCACAGAATTTTATTGCTTTCTCCACCAGGGCTTAGAAATGTTTGGAATGAAACAGATGCTGCTAGACAGGGCTTCCTTTAACCTAACAGTCATATCCCAGGAAAACTGATCCTTTCCCAAGAAGTAGTTAAAAAAAAAAAGCAGGGGAACTGAGGTCAGGAATATTTCACTTTTTGGGGGGCTTTCACCTATCACATTACAGAACAAATTCAAAATTCACAACTAAATGACTGAAATCATTTGAAGCATCTCCATTTGGTAACGCATTAAGAGCTCTACATTTTCGTTGTTACATTATAGTGTCTTATTACACAATGTGCCCTGTTGATGCATGATGCTCTCTCACTGCTTGTCCTCACATATCTCTTTATCTCCCCTTTTCTTCCATTCCATAAATGCTTGTTCACAAAGTGCAAAAGAGCATCATTACAGTGATCATCATGCAGATGAAGTTCACATCGCACAGATAACACAAAGTCTCTGTCCAGAACATTTTGTTCTTTGTGGCCAGTTATGACTAAATAGAGATTACAAGCTTCAGACTAACCAGACAATGTAAATTGCTTTTAACAAACAGATTTTTCAGGGCATAATGTAGTTAGGTGCTCTCACTGCATGCTGTAGTTTATTTCACATTCTAGCATGCTAATAAAAAACAACTTATGTTAGAGGAACTACATCGCTTCCATATTTATCTTAACAAGCCAATGATTTATCAAAGTTTTCCAACTTTAATCTCTAGATGAACTGACGCTTATGCAGTCTGAAATAACTAATGCATTGCCAAGGAAAAAAATTAGTTGAATTAAGTATCACTCAATGAAAAAGTCTAAACTGATTCTGATTACCTGCATCAACACACTCTGTTGTTTAAGTACATAAACTACACAAGGTCAACCTCAGCCAAACGCGATATTCATGTTTTCACTTAAAGAAGGAGCAGATCAGCAGTGGTACTTTTTTGTTGTATTAATCTCCACAGACTGCTTGGAAAGGCTGGCAGAGGGGTGTTCTCATGGAAAATGCAGCATTTCATTCCAAAAATTGTTGTAATAATAATGAAACTTCTGAAGATTTCACTATGTCCAAATAAAAGATAAGGACCAAAAACCTGCCTCTCCCACTATTCTTCAAAAGCACTAAGCCCAGCTACATATGCCTGCTCCACTTAAATGTATATGTCTATGGGGCTGTATGGGTTACATGCAAGACTGCTGAAAGAGCTGGCAGAGGAAGTTGCTAAGTCACTCTCCATCATCTATCAGCAGTCCTGGTCCAGTGGGCAGGTACCAGACAGTTGGAGGTTGGCCAATGTGATACCTCTTTACAGAAAGGGCAGGAAGGAATACCCCAGAAAGCACAAGCCTATCATCCTGACCTCAGTGCTGGGGAAGGTCATGGAACAGATGATCCTGAGTGAGGTCATAAAGGATGTGCAGGAAAACGGAGGGATCAGGCACAGTCAGTACACGTTCACGGAGGGCAGGTCCTGCTTGACCAACCTGATGTCCTTCTACGATCAGGTGACCCGCCTGGTTGATGGGGGAAAGGCTGTGGACATTTTGTATTTGGACTTAAGTAAAGCACTTGACACTGTCTCCCACAGTGTTCTGCTGGAGAAATTGGCTGCTTGTGGCCTGGATAGGTGTATTCTTTGCTGGGCTGGATATTGGCTGGATGACTGAGACCAAAGAGTGGTGGTAAATGGTGTCACATCTAGTTGGCAACCAGTCATTAGTGGTATCCCTCCGGGCTTGGTGTTAGGGCCAGTGTTGTTTAGTATCTTTACTGATGATCTGGATGAGGGGATTGAATGCACCCCCAGTATATTTGCAGATGACAGCAAGTTCGCTGGGAGTGTTGATCTGCTGGAGGGCAGGGAAGCTCTGCACAGGGACCTGGACAGGTTGGATCACTGAGCTGTGGCCAGCAATACAAGGTTCAACAAGGCAAAGTGCAGGGGCCTGCACTTGGGTCACAACCACCCCATGGAATTCTCCAGACTTGGGGAAGAGTGGCTGGAAAGCTGCTCAGCCAAAAAGGATCTGGGGGTGCTGACTGACAGCTGAACATGAGCCAGCTTCTGCCCAGGCAGCCAAGAAAGCCAATGGCATACTGGCCTGTATTAGCAATAGTGTAGCCAGCAGGGCCAGGGCAGTGATCATAGCCCTGAACTCAGCACTTGTGAGGCCGCACCTTGAATGCTGTGCTCAGTTCTGGGCCCCTTGGAACAAGGACATTGAGGTGCTCGAATGGGTCCAGAAAAGGGCAACAAAACTGGTGAAGGGCACGGAGGATAAGTCTTATGAGGAATGGCTGAGGTAACTGAAGTTGTTTAGTCTGGAGAAGAGAAGGCTCAGGGGGCACCTTACTGCTCTTTACACCTACCTGAAAGGAGGTTGTAGTGAGGTAGGGTTTGGTCTCTTCTCCCAGGTCACAAGCAATAGGACAAGAGGTAACAGCCTCAAGCTGCACTAAGGGAGGTTTAGACTGGATATTAGGAAAAATTTCTTCACAGAGAGGCTGATCAGGCATTGGAACAGGCTGCCCAGGGAAGCGATGGAATCACTGTCCCTGGAAGTGTTCAAAAACTGTGTAGATGAGGGCCTCAGTGACATGGTTTAGTGGTGGTCTTGGCAGTCCTGGGGTAATAGTTGGACCTGGTAATCCTAAAGGTCTTTTCTAAGCTGGTTGACTTTACGGTTCTATAGTTGACTCCATCCAAAAGAGACTCAAAAGGCTGTTGCTATTACTTGTTCATTGTCTTCGAATTAAAGATAATTTGACAAGTGAAATTATATCTCTGAACTCATAGAGAAATTAATTCCAATTGAAATCAATGGGATTTCTGGGCCTAATTGCCTTTGAAACTCTAAATCTTAGTATATGTTTTACTACCATGTAATAATCAATAGTTCTCAAAGCTTGAGGACCAATAATGCTCCAAATCCGTTATGAAGATGATGGTACTTTTAAACTGATGTCTCTAAGGAGACAGAAAATTATTATTTGCTTTCTTATATACCATCAGGAAAACATTAAAAGTCAAATCAGTTGAACTTTTAATAAATATATATGAACAAGTATCATCAAAGTGACAACTGCTGATTTATTCATCTATTTATCAGATATAGTGATTGAGCAAATCTGTCTTGCTAGAAGATTCACAGATAAACAGACATCCATTGATAGCACATACTGTCATGAGATAGGCTATGCTAGCGCCTGTATTGAGAAAATGCGGTGAAATTCTACAAGACATAATAACGCGTGCTCTTAAAAGAATCAACTAAAATTGATACTGTTTTCAGGTTATTTGAAATAAATATTTCTAGTGATAAAAAGAGGGAAAAAAGGATTTGTTGAGGTTTAAGCTCTAAATCATGCAGCCCGCTCACTGAATCCCCCCTCTTTCTCCCTGCCCACTCCGGGGGGGGGGGGGGGGGGGGGGAATGGGGAGAAGAATGAAAAGAAAGTAACTCCCACAGGTTAAGATAAGAACAGTCCAGTAACTAAGGTATAACACAAATCACTACTGCTACCACCAATAATAATAATGACAAGGCAAATACAAGGGAGGAGGATACAACTGCTTGCCACCTGACGACCAAGCCGTGAACGAAGTCTTCCGGGTTCCTGCCCCCAGGTTTTCCATCCTGGGCATGACGTACTGTGATATGGAATACCTCTTTGGTCAGTTTGGGTCAGGTATCCTGCTTCTGCTTCCTCCTGGCTTCCCCTCCTCCCTGGTAGAACATGAGACTCAGAAAGTCCTTGGTCAGACCAAAACATTCTAAGCTGTAACTATAAACATTGGTGTTATCAGCGCTGTTCCCAGGCCAAAAGTCAAAAACACAGCACTGCACCAGCTACTACAAAGGAGAAAAATGACTGCTGCTACTGAACCCAGGACAGTATCTACCCCTTATTCCATGCCATTCACGTCATGCTCAGATCCCATATTTTCAATATGCCATCACACACACACACACACACACATATATATATATATATATACACATCCACACACACACACAGAGGGAAAGAGATCATCCCTCAGTGCATGGACCAATCCCTACAAAGCTGCTGAGTCCATTCAGTCTGTGATGTCAAGCTCCATGTCTTGTAACAGTCCTTCAGAGCAGGGGAGGCCGTGTGCAGTGTTGGATCGTTGCCTGCTGATGCTGATCGTTCCTTTACTGGAGAGCTCATCCAGTTTCATTAAAGTTCATTCTTTGTTGGGATGACAGTCAGAGGGCCATTCACTGATGACTTGAAGACATCTAGTTGGTGGGCTATAAAAGTATTACATAGCAGGCAACAGCATACAATTGAGTTCATTGGCTGTTTTCCACTAAAATCAAATCTCCTTGAGGTACGCATCGGACTTCCCTACCTTCCTGCATTGCCCACCAAGTATATCTGGGTCCCTGAGCAAAAGCAATCCCACGAGTGGGTTTGCCTTTACCTGAAGCAGGAATAACCCAGACTATCTTCCCCAGCAAATTTTTTATATGCACCACAGGAATGCTTTCCCACAATGCGACAGGACCCATCAGTAAACAAGGCATATTGCTTTTCACTTTCTGACAGTTCCTTATATGGTGGGGCCTCTTCAGCACGCATCACCTCCTCCTCCTCTGGTGACATTCCAAAATCTTTGCCCTCTGGCCAGTCCATGATGACTTCTAGAATTCTTAGATGACTGGCATTTCCTGTTCAAGCTCATTTTGTAATTAGTGCAGCCCACTTACTCCATGTAGCATCAGTTGCATGATGTGTAGAGGAGACCCCGCCTTTGAACATCCAGCCCAGCACGGGCAACCGGGGTGTCAGGAGGAGCTGTGCTTCAGTGCCAGTCACTTCCAAAGCAGCTCGAGCCCCTTTATAGGCTGCCAGTATCTCTTTATCAGTTGGGGTATAGCTGGCCTCAGATCCTCTGTATCCCCGACTCCAAAAGCCAAGGGGTCAACCTCGAGTCTCCCCTGGAGCTTTCTGCCAGAGGCTCCAGGTAGGACCATTCTCCCTGCCTGCAGTGTACGGTACATTTTTAACATCTGGCCCAGCCCGGGCTGGTCCGAGGGCTGCTGCATGAACTATCTCTTGTTTAATTTGCTCAAAGGCTTGCTGTTGCTCAGGGCCCCATTTAAAATCATTCTTCTTCTGGGTCACATGATAGAGGGAGCTTACAATCAAACTGTAATTCGGGATGTGCATCCTCCAGAACCGCACAACACCCAAGAAAGCTTGTTTCTTTCTTATTAGTTGGTGGTGACATTGCTGTTATCTTGTTGATCACATCTGTGGGGATCTGGCAACGTTCTTCTTGCCATTTTATTCCCAAAAATTGAATCTCCTGTGCAGGTCCCTTGACCTTACTCCATCTTATGGCAAAACTGGCTTTTAGCAGTATTTGGATTATTTTCCTCTCTTTCTCAAAGACTTTTTCTGCTGTATTGCCCCACACAATAATGTCATCAATGTATTGCAGGTGTTCTGGAGCTTGCCCCTGTTCCAGTGCAGTCTGGATCAGTCCATGGCAGATGGTAGGGCTGTGTTTCCACCCCTGGGGCAGTCAGTTCCAAGTGTGCTGGACACCCCTCCAAGTAAAAGCAAACTGTGGCCTGTACTCTGCTGCCAGAGGAATTGAGAAAAATGCATTGGCAATATCAATCGTGGCATACCACTTGGCTGCCTTTGACTCCAGGTCATACTAAAGTTCTAGCATGTACGGTACAGCAGCACTCAAGGATGGTGTAACTTTGTTCAGGCCATCATAGTCTACTGTTAGTCTCCACTCTCCGTTAGACTTTCGCACTGGCCATATGGGGCTATTAAAGGGTGAGTGGGTCCTTCTGATCACTCCTTGACTCTCCAATCTACGGATCAGAACATAGATGGGAATCAGGGAGTCTCGGTTGGTGCGATATTGCCACCGGTGCACTGTTGTGGTCGTGATTGGCACTTGTTCTTCCACCTTCAGCAACCCCAAAACAGAAGGATCCTCTGAGAGAGCAGGCAAGGTGGACAGCTGCTCAATTCCCCCTGTCTCCAAAGCAGCAATACCAAATGCCCATCGGTACCCTTTTGGGTCTTTGAAGTACCCTCTCCTGAGGTAATCTATGCCAAGGATGCATGGAGACTTTGGACCAGTCACAGTGAGGTATTTTTGCCATTCCATCCCAGTCAGGCTGATTTCAGCCTCCAGTACAGTCAACTCTTGGGATCCTCCTTCCACTCCAGAAATATAAAGGGGTTCCACCCCTCGACAGCTTCATGACATCAGGGTACACTGTGCACCGGTATCTACTAGAGCCTTATACTTCTGTGGGACTGATGTGCCAGGCCATTTGATCCACACAGTCCAGTAAATCCGATTGTCCCCTACCTTCACCTGGCTGGAGGCAGGGCCCCTCTAATAGTCATCACATTGGTCACTCACGTCTTGTTGACAGGAATTATTCCTTATCACAAGAGCTGAAGTAAAATCAGCTCTTCCACTCCATCTGGGAACCTGCTTACCAGAGACTGAAGCCACAGCCTTCATGGGTTGATCAGTCTTGACTTTGTTCTCCTCTTCAGTTCACGCACCCGTTCCCCCAAAACTGAAGTAGGCTTTCCATCCCACTTTGTCTTATCTCCTCCGTGATCCCACAGGTAAAACCATAGGGTGGCCCATGGTGTATACCTTCTATATCTTCTCTCTCGAGCAGTAGGACGCCTTTTGTTAATAGCTGAGATGTGTGTTGGTACACGTGAGGAGCTGGATAGATCGTCTCTCAATTGTTTGAGGTCCTGGGACAGTTTTTCCACAGCTGAGATGATGGAAGGGGTGAGATTGTCTTCAAACTCTCAGAGTTTATGAATCATTTCATCCACTGTTGGTGGCATTACATCATTCCAGGTTACAGTTGCCAATGAGTGGGCATATGACGATGGTGCATTCCGTGTAAATTTCCTCCACATGGGTCGTGTACATTCCACTTCATCTGGATCTATGGGTATATCCCTGTTATTCGGCTTGATATTATAGATCATCTCTACAATGGCTGATTCCCTCAGAGACCCTTTTCTAGAGTAGTCTACTTGGCCGAACGACTCACAACATCGTCATTGTATGGAAACTTATCTTTCATAGCTGCCAACAGCTGCCTCCAAAGGCTGAGGGACCGTTTCCCTCTTGCAATTGCTTTGTCAATTCCCCCTTCCCTAGCAAGTGATCCCAGCTGTTTGGCTTCACTACCTTCTAGTTCATGACCATCGGCCCCATTGTCCCAGCATCAGAGCAACCCGGTGATGATGTGCTCCCCTGGCTGACGGGTAAAGTCTTTTCGCATATTCCATAGCTCAGTTCAGGTCCGAGATCGAGAAGTCACCTCTTCTTCTTCGACTTCGTTGTGTGATGATGACTCCTGGTCAGATGCTGTCCCAGGTGGTGAGTACGTTGTTTCTTCATCTTGCTTTATCTTTCTTGCCTCTTTTTTGCTTTTCCTCTTGCGTACAGGGGCAACTGGTATTGGTACGAGTTGGTCCTCTGGTTTAGCTGTGGTGATTATCACTGTGGTTTGAATAGCTGCTGTACTTGTCACTGGGGTTTGAGTAGCAGCTGTACTTGTCACCGGTGGTGGTGTAGCTACTGTACTTGGAGCTGGAGTAGCTGCGCTGCCCATTACTGTTGAAGTTTGAGTAGTGGCTGTACTTGTCCCTGGGGGTGGTGTAGCTGCTGTGCTTGGAGCTGGAGTAGCTGCGCTATCCATTACTCCACCCTCAGATCCAGGGACATGTTTTTCCTTTTAAAGGTCCTGGATGGTGTTGAACAGGGCTCTGTAAGCAAAGGCCAAGCCTCAGCATGTTGCCATGATTTGTCCATCTCTGCTGTGACCAGAATGACAACACACCTCCTTTAAGTGTTTTACTAATTTTTCTGGATTTTGCATTTGTTCCTTGGTGAAGTTCCAAAGCACTGGAGGGGCCCGCTGGCCTAGATACTTGCCCATACTATCCCACACACCCTGCCCCTCATGACTATCCAGCCTCGGGGAAAATCTCTTGGTCCTCCTATATCATCGTTTAACCCTAGACAAGGCCCAAAGCCGACTCTGCATTACTCTCGGGACCAGACGAAACAGTCGTGAGTAAAACACACTCGGTATGTGCGCCAACATGGCAATCCCCATCACAATCAGCAGGCAGGTCTCAAGGGTATCTAAAGGCCATTCAAAACCTTCAAAATTCTCAAACGATGCTGTAAATGGTCTGGTTGGGGGGCTGGGAGCTTAAAGAAATGTCACCTTCACAGGTTGACCACCCGAGAAGGTGAAAAGAGATGTATAATTGCTAAACACTTTTATTATATACCTCCCAAAGTTTAGAGTTGGTGACCACATTGGGAACAAAAGCCAGGTCAGTTTCATGATCACCGAGTCTATTGTATTAAAAATCAGTGCAATAAAATACAATGTAACAAGAACCTTAACCCAAAACCCATGTCTGAAAAATGTGAAGATAAGAAAAACTGGCTGTAAGTAAAGTATCATACGCTGAACCTGTGAGATCCAGAGCAACAACTTTGAGAGCCAATAAATCAGCATTGTGACGAGTGACTATTAATCCTGTCGTTATCTCAACAATTCATGCCCCACGTTGGGCACCAAAAAGAACTGTCATGGTTTAAGATGCAAATCATGCAGCCCGCTCACTGAATCCCCCCTCTTTCTTCCTGCCCACTCCGAGGGGGGGGGGGGGTGGGGGGAATGGGGAGAAGAATCAAAAGAATGTAACTCCCACGGGTTGAGATAAGAGCAGTCCAGTAACTAAGGTATAACACAAACCGCTGCTGCTACCACCAATAATAATAATGATAAGGGAAATAACAAGGGAAGAGGCTACAACTGCTCACCACCCAACAGCCAAGCTGTGAACTAAACTCTCCTGGGTTCCTGCCCCCAGTTTTCCATCCTGGGCATGAGGTACTGTGGTATGGAATAGCTCTTTTGTCAGTTTGGGTCAGGTATCCTGTTTCTGCTTCCTCCTGGCTTCTCCTCCTCCCTGCCAGAGCATGAGACTCACAAAGTCCTTGGTCAGACCAAAACATTCTAAGCCACAACTATAAACATTGGTGTTATCAGCGCTGTTCCCAGGCTGAAAGTCGAAAACACAGCACTGCACCAGCTACTACGAAGGAGAAAAATGACTGCTGCTGCTGAACCCATGACAGTATTTTCAAGTTCTATTAGATACAAGTATAAAGTTTTTCTTTCCTTAGACTTTGCATGTAATTTTCTAGCCTTTATTATTTGGCATAATTGCATGATTAGATATACAAGATGGTAGGATATTTCAGTAATTAATACAATGTAAACCAAGAATAATAGAAGAGCTTTGAGTTGTTAGTTCATTAGCTTGCTTTTGCAGACTTCTTCATGTTCCTGTATTGTCTGAGTTAAAAAAAGATAAAACATTTTTCCATGGATAAAAATACTTTACTTTTCTATACACATTTTACCTTACTGTTTGCACTGAACTCTGAGCACTGAAAAGCTTGGGGCTAGGTTATCAAGCACTTGGTATAAGGAATTCACTTTCTGACAAACACGACAGCTTTATGTGAAGAGCAGAATCTTCTGAAAATCAGACCTTCAGCTACTTAAACTTTGAAGTATTTATTTTGCTGGATTTTCCACTAAATTTTTTCAGTTTGAGTACCAGTTCCCTACATTAATTTGAAAGCAGTTGAGTTGGCAAATTTCTCTTTCATACACATACACTCAAAAACTACATTGCCTTTGGAGATGTTCAGTAATTAATCAGAAATTACATACATCTGTTAACAGCAGAACATCTGAACAAAAAGATATCAAACAAAAATAGCAGACTTTTTAGGAAAAACTTAGGAATGTAACAGTAGCATTTGCCTGCCCCAGCTGACAGAAAGGGTCTAGGTCAGGTATGTTCATATTAAGTTAAATCTGCTTTTCCTGCAGTAAAATTAATATGAAGAAAAGGCCCATCTCAAAATAGTCTCATCTTGGGTTTTTCTTTACAAAAGCTTTGGAAAGGAGGAATTTATTGTATTGAGCTAGAAGCAGAAGCAGCTACCACACCATGCAATCAACTTCTTATAAAGCAGAATGCTTACATATAGCCCATGAATACAGTATGTAAGCAGGTAATAATATTCACAAGTTTGTAAATAGATTAGTGAGTCTAAGTTAAAGCAAACTTGGTGAAAGAAAACCAGTAGGCTTTGGACTTTATTTAATTATATCCACCTAACGTGAATAATTTACTCAAATTTGCTCCACTGGTAAGGTGATGAGGAGGAAGTGGTAGACACCAACATGACAGGAGTTCTTTTACAGTGTCCATTTCCAAAGAAACCAAACTGAAATTCCATCTTCAGTTAAAAAGGAAAAGGCAGAGTTCAGACTTCAAAATGTACAGCTTTTTTCTGGAAAAGTGACAGAAGAAAGTCATCATTTTTATGCTAACAAAAGTAGAAATAATGCCTTTTTTTCTCTCATCTTTACATAGACACAGCCATTGTTGGTCCTATTGTGAATTTAACCTACATTTTGAGAGCTGCACTAGTTCCATACTGACAAATAACCACTGCTCTTGTCCTAAAAAATCTGCACCCCAGTTTTCTCTTTGCACAGCTCTTGGTGTGAAATGGCCATGGAATGAAAGAGCTTTACCTTACTTCTTCCCACAGCAGCCCTTCACTAACCTGTCTTCACAAAGCTATTCAGTATTTCTAAGTTGCCTCACTTTTCTTCCTCCTATGCTGAGAGAGCCATAGTTACAAAAGGGAGCATTATTTTTACACAGCTTGCCTGATTTTCTCTTTTATTTGCTTGCAAAGAATAAAACAGAGCAAAGACAAGGAAAATCTGTTCTTTTTCAAATACCTGCACTCTTACACTTCCTGTGCTTGTGGCTTTGCAGTATTCTTAGTGCTCAGTTTTGAGCTGGACAGTGATGGGACAAGTGTGATCATAAAGTTTCTTGTGACAATATAAATGTCTTTCTACATGTTTGCTATTCCTTAGCAATTATCTTTGCTAATCAATATTTTGCAGTCTTTAAATGCAAGGCCCACATAAAGTTCTAGTTATCATTCTGCAGACCTATGATGCTGTCATTGGTAATTCTCAAGACCCAGCAATATGTCTTAAAGGAAAACAGAGACAGGTCAGGGATTCTTAGTATGCTCTGATGTGACCCGAGTTCGATGTGTGGAGATGGCAGCTGATTTACATTGACTTCCCACAGACTGAGTATTGCTGCAATTCACAGTTAAACCAAGCACTGTTCCTTAAAAAGCTGTCATCCAAATTGTGATCAAGTTATGTGAATAAAATTTCTGCAGATTGCCAAATTCTAGCTATGTACAGACTGTGATTTCCAAATAACTTCCTGTTTTACTACAGTTTCTAAAATGCTGTGTTTGATGATCAAGCACAGTGATCTTCCACAGATCTCAAGAATATAGACCATTTTTTAAAAGTACTAATGCAAATGCCTCCATTCTGACTTGATCTGTGCCAAAAGCTGCATTAAAAGCAAGACTCCATGACATGTCTCCTGAGGAGATGCCTATTTTAAAAGAAGATAAGAAAACAAAAACAGGGCAGCCATGGTACTCTATTTTCCAAAGTTCATTGGTTACAAAGGCTTTTAGAAATTTGCAGGAATAGCAACCTTTTGGTCAGCCAGGTGAAGTATGTACACAGTTGAGGATTAGGCCCATTGACATTTCTCAAATGTCACAAACAGAGGAGGACACTAGATAGATCTATCCTTAGGCAATGAGGAAGACATTTCTATCCCCTTCTTCTCTGAACTTCCTCTTTCCACAGCATTTGTAATTTGGAGTAGCCTGTCAGTGCAACAGCACTACATTATACCATCTATCTGTTACTTAAGAGCTCCAGCATTAGGTAGTGATAAATCCACGGTAAATAGCTAGCTTGCCTATGGATCTTACTTCTGTCTGTGGATGAATGGCATGAAATATTCAAGATGGAAACAGCTATTTGTAAATTGTTTGGCCAAAATGAAAGCTTAAGTTTTGAAACTTTTAGTGTTAGACGCCTGATGTTAGATATTCTCCAAATCAATTATACACATCTCGTATACATATTCCATGAATCAAGTTTAAGTACCATCTCTGACCATTTCTTACCATTAGGATAAAACGCTCCAAATTAATTGTCAGTTTGCAAAATATTTAAAATATTCAGTAAACAACTAGCAAATTGTTACTAATGCTGTATGTCAAATAAAATTGCACTATGAAACAGGAAAATATGTTGTACTTAGCTGCCAAGTGTTTCAAATGAAAATATGAACTTTTTTTTTTTATTTTACCAGAAAGAATTGTCTATCTCGTATAGAAAATTTAGAGCTTTGCTTTATTTTGTTATAGCATAGCAGGTTTTACCAGTAACTGTACTAGATTCTGTAAATGGTTGGGCCAATAATAGATCAAATTAAGTTCTCAGATTACTAGACAGGTTAAGGTTTCCTACAATTGTACCAAGGGGTATGACTAAGACATAGCACATTTAATTTAAATTTCTAGTTTTCTTTCTGTGGATATTTAAATGTATTTTTCTCCTGCTAAGAACATTTGTGTTAGGAGTTCCTTCAAATTACTCATGAAACTCTGATATAAATTTTTATAAAAAAATTAAAAGCTGTGGAGTTTTCAGTAGAGTTACTGCGCCAAATCTGTCTCTGATATAAATCTGGATAAATGGATTTGCTGCAATAACAAAGGCCCACAGTGATGTTAGCCTTATATGTGGTTGTCGTGGTTTAAGCCCCTCATGCAGTTTGCTCACTCATTCCCCCTGGTTTCTTCCCCCAGTCCCGGAGGGATGGAGAGGAGAATCAAAAGAATGCAACTCCCACAGGTTGAGATAAGAACAGTTCAGTAACTAAGGTATAACACAAACCACTGCTGCTACCACCAATAATAATAATGATAAGGGAAATAACAAAGGAAGAGAATACAACTGCTCACCATCCAGCCTGATCCAGCAGCGAACCCCAACCCTTCCGGGTCCCTGCCCTACGTTTTTACATCCTGGGCATGACGTACTGTGGTATGGAATACCTCTTTGGTCAGTTTGGGTCAGATGTCCTGCCTGTCTCTGCTCCCTCCTGGCTTCCCCTCCTCCCTGGCATAGCATGAGACTCAGAAAGTCCTTGGCCAGACCAAAATGTTCTAAGCAGTAACTGAAAACATTGGTGCTATCAGCGCTGTTCCCAGGCCAAAAGTCAAAATCACAGCGCTGCACCAGCTACTAAGAGGGAGAAAAATGACTGCTACTGCTGAACCCATGACAGTGGTTTACGTCTCAATTGTATTAAACTTTCTATGGAACACTGTTAATAAAGATACCAGTTTTTAATGTTTTAAAGGTATTTGAAAGCCTTCTGGAAAGAAGAGGCAGTTTTAATAAGTATTAATCTTCTATTGCTACTAGTGACTATATTTAGAGATACATAATTTTATGAATACACCCACTGCGTGTGTACAGAGACCGAAAATATCACAGGACTAAGTAACTTTGCAAAGTACATAAATCAGCATAATTATGCAAAGCTGCAATATGGACAAATTTAAGACATGGCCAATAGTGGGGGTTCAATAAACAAGACTTCATTTTAAAAAAATAAAGGCAGAAAATAAATATGATTATGCCATTATTATTCAAACAGAAGTAATAAAAGGTTCATTTTAAAGGATGCCTTAATATAAACATTTTGGAATTTCTCTTAAAAGAGGTCTTGCCTTCTCCTTTAATTATGTTTGTGATAGAGAGAGACAGCATTCATTCAGCATCTGTGGTCAGCTTTGCATGTTGTTGTGGTCACATATATTCTTTGATGAGTGTCTGCAGACAGTACTACATATTGCCTGAGTTTTGACTTGACTTAGCCTACCCCATCAGTACCACTGAAGACAGTGGCATCAGTCCTAACACAGTCTGTGTAAGCTCATTGCACATTGAGCATTTACTGATGTACAAACACATTACAACAGATCTTCTCTAGCAATTTCAGTGTAAAGTTCTTGTACTGTTTGGAGGAAGAAACAAAAAATTAAACTGGAATTTCATCACAGTATGACCTATGCTTAGGATATTGCACAGGGATACACCAATTCTCTTGCTTTCAAGTGATTTTAGTAGCAAAATCAACTCCCCCACACTTCATTCTCCACATGTAAAGAGAGAGATGTGTCTGATTTCATTCTTTTTCTGACTTAACTATTGATTTCAGAGCAGTAAAAAAGATGCATCAAAAAATAGATTGCAAGCAACTTTAACCTGTCAGGTATATAAGAAAGATTATTCATAATCAAAATATCTATAGACAGTCTCATATGTCAGTACATTAGAAAGGCTTCTCATTTCTATTGTGATTTAAAAAAGGTTAAATGCCACCCATAAAATTCTAATTAGAGAATGACTATAAGAGAGATATTCAGAGGAGGCTAGAGAACATAACACCTTTAAGAGATTATTAAAAAAAAAAAAACCAAAAAACCAAAAAAACACAAAAACCAAACCCAAAACCAAAAAAAAAACCCCCAAGCCCCTCCCCCCCAAAAAAAAACAACACTAGCATGAAGATGAAACCAGCCTGTCCCCCACTTCCAAATAATTCTCATTTATTTTTGCAACCTACTGACTAGTGCCATCTTGCCTTATTTAGGCTGTGTACTGAACATTAGAAAACCATACAAAAAAATTTACATTCCAATTTCAGCCAACAGTAATAGAAAGCGTAACCTAAATTGTCTTCCAAACCTTTCTTGCATCCATAGATAAATTCAGCTAAACTTGTGAGAAATCTGTCTCCTGAATGCTTTTGTTCAGAGTATGAAGTAGATCTGGGGCAGGAGCAGGGGTGGGGTATATCACATTTGCATAAGGAAGATAGCTCCTTTGTAAACACTGATAAAGAATGGCAAGTCTAGCAATGACTTTTTCTCCTTAAACTCTCTCCCCTCTGACTTACACATTCTTGTAATATATACTGCTGTTTTGACTTGAGCTATGCACCCAAATAGACTATTTGTGGAGTGTTTGTGATGCACGGATCTATTATGCACAGCTATCAGAGGTCAAACACAGAGCAATTCTATACCTCTGATGTTGGCCTGAACAGAAGCATTGTTCTTGGCAGTGACAGGAAAAAGGCACCACATCCAAATTACTGAAAGCTTTCTCATGGCAGAAGAAAAAGCTGTCAGTTTAACAGCTGAACACAGAAGGTTCAACCGTATATATCCTTCTCATTCAAATAACATGAAACCCTGGAAAAATAAGAAGAAAAGGGAAAAAAACCCTCAAAAATGAAAAAAAAACAAGCAAAAAATGAAAAAACAAACAAACAAACAAAAAAAAAAAAAAACACAAAAAACAAAACCAGAACTGTGTCAGATTTTTTAAGTTGGAAAAGCCCTTGTCCATGCTGAACAAAGAAAACAGCCATTTGTGTTGCCAAGACAGTGCTACCAGATTACCAAATAAAAGAGAGAAAGCCTTAATATAAATATAGCATGCATGTCTGTAGATGTGTGTAGTGAAAAACAAAATATTCTAAATTTGCTATAGTTTCTTATTTACACTGCATAGTAGGATGCAAACTGTGAGAATATATATTAACATGCTCACTCGTACATAGATATATGCAGATCTATAGTAAATCTATAAAATTTGTCCCCTATGTATATTTTCCTCTTCTGTGTTTCCTTACTCAAAATGGTAATAGTTCTATCTAATTACCAGACTCATATCTTATTTATGCACAGTGTATGTTCCTTGAATACCATCCCAGACTCCACACACTGTACCTGGGAAAGAGGAGGATATCTTCCCTGCCTGGGGTGAATAACCCTTTCATGCATGTTTGACAAAACCAACCTTAGCATGTAAGCAGCTACCTAACAATGACACCAGAAAAGAATCTTATAACTGTGGGCTATACTAAATAAAGGTGTAGACTGTGTTGAGCCCTGCAGCCACAATCTCTGTACCTTTCCTTTAGAACAAATTATTGCTTGGTGCAGGGGAAAGATGTTTGGAACTACAAAAATTATAAGTACAAAAATCTTTACCTTTTGCTTTTGTAGTCTTAAAAATGTATCCTGAAATGAACAGCAAGCATTTGTAAAACCTAAAGTATGTCATCCAGTTTGCAGGCTATATTTCATTTTCTCATGCATAAATAAGAGAAATTTAAAGTGCCAGTAAATACTTCTAACCCAGCTAATCACAAAATAAAGCATTAAATGGAGAATGTGCATGCATCAGTCACCTGATCTGCCATGTGATCCTTGAAGAAATAGCAATCCGGGTATGTGCTGTGGTAGTTTTGGTTTCCACTACCACAGGATAAGCGGTTTGAAAAGTGATGCTAATTTTTACAGGAAGAACCACAAGAAGTAATATAAGACAGGTGTACACAGTCACAGGATGTATTCAGAATATTAATACATTACTCTGACAACATTAAAGAAATCATTGACTCTAATTTCATTCCTGTGGCTTTCAGTTGCTTTTTTTGTTATTACAAAGCAAAAATAGATCAGTTTTGCTCTTCTTATTTACCCGTGCTCTTCTTATTTATCTCACACTTGAAACTGTAATATTCAGCTTGTGACAACATAATTGTCTCCATAGAAACTAACTGAATTCTCACAAGGGACTCTTCATTAGGGACTGTAGTGATAGGACAAGGGGTAACGGGTTAAAACTTAAACAGGGGAAGTTTAGATTGGATATGAGAAAGAAATTCTTTACTGTAAGGCTGTTGAGGCACTGGAACGGGTTGCCCAGGGAAGTTGTGAATGCTCTATCGCTGGCGGTGTTCAACGCTGGACTGGACAGAGCCTTGGGTGGCATGGTTTAGTGTGAGGTGTCCCTGCTGCTGGCAGGGTGGTTGGAACTAGATGATCTTAAGGTCCTTTCCAACCCTAACTATTCTATGATTCTATGAAATAGAACATTTGCACAATATTTGGACCCTGTTTACTGAAAACCTAGTAAACTAGTTTATTGCACAAACTGTCACCACTGGCAGATTTCATAGAAACCTGTGAACCATTTTAGCAGGAATTTATTAAAATAATACTGGTTTCCACCTCTAAGCAACCAAAAATAAATCAAATGTTACATTAGGACCAAGTAACTTTTCAGCTGTTCATCACAATATGCCTCAGTTTTCTTTTATGCTCAGATGTAGCTATGTTCAACCTAAACTGTGCATTATGTCTCTGATTACTATGAATTGTTGATACACAGCACTGACTCACAAACCAACGGAAACACTTTGAATGCTGTTTACAGTATAAAATGGATTCTGGGTTTAAGCTCCTATTACCTTTGGTTTTCTTCTTTTTCCAAGTTGGCATCTTTAATTGCTGCTGAGGATCTCTTCAGGCTCAAATTTGACATCAAAATAGATTCCCAGAACCTCTTCAAATATTCTATTGAAGTCTTTAGGAAAGTCTGATTTTTTTTTTTAATTTGACTGCAACAAATATGAAAATGAGGCTATATTCCTCTCATATCAATAGCTGAAATTGCTTTTACATGTAACAGTAGGTGGGATACATCTTGCTTAACTTCATCCTTCAGACTATCAACAGAAATCAATAGGTACTGCCAGATAATAAGTCAACCCACGTACACAAAACAAATACCTAAGAATAAGGTGGTGTCTGGAAATGAAGTCAACGACAAAATTCTAATTAGTCTCAAAACTGCATCACATCTCGCTACTTTGCATGGGTTGAAGAGGGGAGGGCATTGCTCACTGATATTTCCAGTGTTTTAAAAAGGTGATGTGAGAAGAATCTCCTGATACTTTTCCTCAACACATTACCTTCATTTTTCATTCTCTCTAAGGAGTAATTGTTTGCCATACCTCTCAATAGAAAATGTATCTCATAGCTTTTGGAGGTGGGGGAGAGGTGTCTTTTGTTTTATCAGACTGTGTAAAAGAAGGACGAATAAGGAAAAAGGGAATTCTTGAGCATCTGATGATCAGTACAACCTAAATACCTCAGGACCAGCCCAATTGTGTGTGCAATGTTACCATATGATGCTGTCTTAGATACTTGCCAGGAAAGAAACAGTTGGTGTCAATAAAAGGCAAAAATGAACTTCATTTTACCATAACAAGGCAATAAAATCCAGCGTAATATTATAATTTTCCATAAATCAAATCTTAACACATATGGCACAAAAGATTAAAAATAACCCCACAAACAAACCAAAAAACAACCACAAAGTTTTTTCTCTTGTTCCAATACTTTGATGTAATCACTGTTTGTTTTGAAAGGAGATTGCAAAACTTTATAAATCCTTTTTCACCTTTAGGTTGCTCTGCTGAGGAATTTAAAAAGGATATCAGTGGAGGGTTACAGACCAGATTAGAATTCTCTTTGCTGCCAGGTATATGTGGCTGGAGGAATAAATAAGATGCATGGAGATGAAGTTTGTAGTTTTTTCCCATGTATTGACAGAATACATTTCACAATGCACTGGCTGTTGGGATTTTTCTTTCTTTCTTTGTCTCGCATCCCTAGGATCCCTTGGGTATGTGAATATTTTGATTCTCTCTCCTGGCTTGCAAGTTTGTCCAGCACACCTGCAAGAGCAGGAGCTTTCCATGAGAAAGGGCTGCCAAAGCTCTCATGTCAAGGAGGAGACATAATTTGGAGGATCTTTTTCAGCTTCATTAATAGCAAAACACCTGTGAGCCAGGGAGTTTAAGAGATTGTGTCTTCAGCATTTATGAATCTTTTTCCCTGCTGTGGCACTTATCTCTTTGCCAGCTCAACCTGGCAGAATTCCTCAGCATCCAAAATTAAAAATTAAAAAAAAAAAAATTAAAAAAAGTCTGTTTTATCTCCAATAAAAGCAGTGTGGATGGAGAAAGCAGGGTGCTGGGAGAAAACAACACCAGGAGCAGAAAGCCTAAACAACCCATGAGCTGGTAAGAGTGGCAAGCCTTGACATTCCTTCATATTTATTCTCAGTTTGTCACTGTTTTGTTGTTGTTGTTGTTGTTTGCTTTAAGAAAAATAATGACCAAGGCAAAATATAATCCTAATGATTCAAGGACCAGCATTAAAGTTGCTCCTCTCCTCCACACTCCTATTGCAAAATTACCACAGTCCACTGAGTTTTTATTTTTATTGATAAATAAAAATAGCTGTGGCAGAGAAGAGCTTCTAAGCGTATTTTTCCATAATAAATTGTTGAAGAGAAGAGCTGTTGTTAACACATTTTTGCCCTGAAAGATTAAACCCTATTGAAAATATTTTTTTAAATCATTGTCTTTACTGGAAAGCTTCCAGGAATACTCACAAAATTCTCCATTCTGAAGCTCTACCAAAGATAGGGCATTTGATTTACAACCAAACTAACAGCAGCTATACAACATGCTCGGATTAATTTGACCTCTGAGGACACCGAAGCACTTTGCTAACTATGCCAGACTGAGGAACAGAAATTTTCTTCTTATATAATCCTAGTTATTGCCATCCGCTATGAGCCTTTTGAAATTCTCTCAATAGAAGTGTTAGGACTTAAGAGTCCTATGGCAGACAGTATAAATGCAAGACAGAGATCATTGAATAAATCAATTATTACATCTCACACTGACATTCAATAGCTTTAAATAATCTGAAGGTTGGATAGATAAACCCCTATCTAACTGTAGCAGAGAGAATACTGACTGCCATTGGAGAATTTTAACTGATGCTGTAGTATTAGCATTAAAGCTTTGAAGAGAAACCACAACTTTAAATTCCAAAAAGCCAATACAGTACAGATGTGAATGGCCAAATCTGCATTTCTAGCGTTTTAAAGAACAAAATAAGGCTCCTACAACAGTTTCTGCTTTTAGGTTCAGGGTGGAGGTGGGATGCATCTCTGTCCACCTTCATGATATTGATGTGTAGCATCTTCTGAGCTCTTGTCTTTTGCAATACATGTGAATAAGAATCGTAGTTTATTACGATCTGAGAAATACGTTGATTTTGGGATATACAGATTCTGTATGCAATATCTGATTTATGTACCTGTCATAGGTTCAGCAGCAGCAGTCATTTTTCTCCTTCGTAGTAGCTGGTGCAGTGCTGTGTTTTTTGACTTTTGGCCTGGGAACGGCACTGATAACAGCAATGCTTTTAGTTACAGCTTAGAATGTTTGGTTTGACCAAGGACTTTCTGAGTCTCATGCTCTGCCAGGGAGGAGGGGAAGCCAGGAGGAAGCAGAGACAGGACACCTGACCCAAACTGACCAAAGAGGTATTCCATGTCACAGCACGTCATGCCCAGGATGTAAAAAAGTAGGGCAGAGAGCTGGAAGGGTGGGGGTGCACTGCGTGGTTGGGCTTTGTGTCGGTTGGTGGGCAATTGTCTTCTTTTCCCTTTTATTTGCCTTGTCATTATTATTATTGGTGGTAGCAGTAGTGATTTGTGTTATACCTTAGTTACTAAAATGTTCTTATCTCAGCCTGTGGGAGTTGCATTCTTTTGATTCTCCTCCCCATCCCCCCAGGGAGCTGGGGGGAAGAGAGAGGAGGGAGTGAGAGAGCGACTGCGTGGGTTATAGAGGCTTAAACCACAACAGTACCACATAAATGTAATGAACTACATTGCAGAAGTAATGTAAAAATAACAGTCTGAAATACAAAGCCTGGGCAGGAGTTGACATACCACAGGTTTCCCCTCAGCTCTGCTAGTGGACCTCAGTACAACTCAGAACACTTTTCTTCTTTAACAAGGCGCTGCTGCCTGTTCTTGAGTTGTGCTAGTCTGATATGATCACATGTTCTGCAAGCACAAAATGAGTGCATCTGCCATTCATGTTCTTGTGCTTCATCACATAAACAATGACTTGAACCTGCCCCTTCAGAGCTGCCATCCTAGGTCATTAATAGATCACATAATGCATGTAACCCTAAAGTGAGCAAGGGACTCTATAGAATATGCCTGACTTCAAGTTCAAAGTCAAAGGAATCCAGCTAAGACCTTTGTTCTTTTCTCACATGGCAAGCACTGAAAACCCCACTGGAAATTCAGAAGGATGGATACATTTTGTGGGTTTCCACAGGGGGTAAGGCTTAATGCTTAGCACCTACAGTTTGTGGAAGAACAGGTTTCAATAACTGCACATGCAGATTAGCTGGTAACTTTGGAATTGCATATATTCAAATCTTACCACAGTAAGAAAACAGTATTTTTAGAAACATACTCTTCAAAAAATTCACACAGTTCTTGCATTCTTGAACATGCCCAAGTTTAGTTTTACAGCATAACTAACTTCTGGACAGAAAAAATGAATTGGTTTAAATGGTATGATATTACACTGCTGTGCTACTTGACAAATAGAATTCAGACAGTTCAGTGCTCAGTTCTGAGTCGCTGTTTGGGTATATTTTCTAAAGAAAACCAAAAGTTTCTTACATGTGTATTCTTTAGGAAAAAAAAAAATTAAAAATTGACTGAAACAGCAAGATCCCGGCCAAAGGCTAAAATCAAGACATAATATGGAAGAAGCAAAAAGGAGAAGACATCCACAGTGAGAAGAGGGTATAAGAAAAAGAACTATGAGTGAAAAAAAGGCAATGTGAAGGTATTTTCTGCTTATTGCGATGTCACTATTCTCTCATTCTAATTACCATATACTTTAGAAGATAAAAAGGCAAAATAAGCAGATAAGAGATCAACAAGAGCAATAAGTCTCACTCACAGATTAAAAGCAGGTGGCAGAATGAGAGAATAAAATGGATGGGGAGGGTCAAGGGAGGTGATCCTGCCCCTCTACTCTGCTCTCATGAGACCTCCCTTGGAGTATTGTGTGCAGTTCTGGTGTCCTCAACATAAAAAGGACATGCAACTGTTGGAACAAGTTCAAAGGAGGGCCACGAGGATGATCAGGGGACTGGAGCACCTCCTGTATGAAGACAGGCTGAGAAAGTTGGGTCTGTTCAGCCTGGAGAAGGGAAGGCTGCATGGAGATCTCATAGCAGCCTTCCAATGTCTGAAAGGGGCCTATAGGGATGCTGGGGAGGGACTCTTCATGAGGAACTGTAGTGAGAGGACAAGGGGTAATGGGTTCAAACTTAAACAGGGGAAGTTTAGACTGGATATAAGGAAGAAATTCTTTACTGTAAGGGTGGTGAGGCACTGGAATGGGTTTCCCAGGGAAGTTGTGAATGCTCCATCGCTGGTGGCGTTCAAGGCTGGGTTGGACAGAACCTTGGGTGGCATGGTTTAGTGGGAGATGTCCCTGCCCCTGGCAGGGGGTTGGAACTGGATGATCTTAAGGTCCTTTCAAACCCTAACTATTCTATGATTCTATGATTCTATGACTTCTGATCTGAAGGAGAATGTAGACATGGACAGCACTCCCTGAGGCTGGACTCCCAGCATGGCTGGGGAGTGTGGCAGCCCGCCATGCTGAGGCCCTTACAGAGAGCCTGAGCCTGCAGAGCAGCACTGTGCAGGCCATCGTTCTCACTCAAATAACAAGAAACCACAGAAAGAAAACTACAACTCTCTCAGATGTTTTAAGTTACAAAAGCTTTTGTCAGTGCTGAACAAAGAACACAACTGAGGCAGTGCCACTGAATTAATAAATAAAAGACAGACTTTCAACATATATTCATAATCTAAGTATATAAAATATGCTATATATGTGAAGCATATATCTCTCTTTATGGAAAGAGACAATCAGGTCTTCAGATAATTACATAAAATGCATTTAATGCATACATAAGCATTGTAAAGAAAATGAGTACAATATAGACCATATACGTACATTAATGCACCCATTGAGAAGACCTTCTTTACAGTACAGTCTTCCATGCCATCTTTCCTGCACACCCAGCATATGAAGGTCTTCCTAAAACCATCATTAGCTCTGAATGCCTGAGGCTGGCTGGCACTGAATGCTTATGTTCAGGCAACTGAATTCTACTGTCAGTGTTTAGAATCACGACCAGCAACACATAGCAAATATTTTGCTTGCAGTTGTGTTCAGTAGCTTCTGAATTTAAAAAGCTGAGTGTATTACTCACTCAAAGGGTATACTTCTTGTTATTTTGATGTTAGGTATGATTTATAAGGCCAAAAAGTAAACAGCACAACCAATAGGTAACAAATCCGTAATGTATGGATGTGGCTCTCCTGATGACAAACATGCTTCAACTCACCTGTATTTTATCTTCTAGCATACACAGATGCCTACACTCAAGCTTTATCAAGACTCTTTTCTGGTACTGCCATAGTCCAACAGTTAAAAAATTGAGAACACTTTCAACCCAGAGTTTCACAGACCTGTAATGCAAATAGTCTTAGGAAACCTGATAGGCTCATTTCTTTAATGAGTGTTTTTCATTAACTTACAGAACTATGGCTGGAAAGGTGGGGAGGGGAAAAAAACCAATAAGTATTAAGGGAAACTAAAAACAAAGTGCTGCCTTATTAGTTAGCCAGAATGGTGATCAAAACGCAGCAGTTCCCTGAGCAATGATCTGGTTGGGCAACTGGAAAGCCAGAAGTTTGACCAAATTATTGTCTTGAATAACACAGAGGATTGAAGGGAACATTTATGTAAGGGGGGGGGGGAATATAAATCCATCCGTTATCTATCTTCTGTTTATATTATTGACCTAATCACTTGGCAGGGTAGGTGAACAATGTGAAGTCAAATCCTCGAATGGTTTATTCAACACAGTTTAATTCAGCTTCAGTTTAGCGCAGTTACATTGACTGCAGTCCAGCTGGGCTGATTTACTCTAGCTAAAGAGTTGGGCCCATTCTAGTGTAACTGGTGAAAACTGAAATCCACTGAAAGCGCAATCATAAAGAAAAAGATATTGAGAGGCATAGTATGAAATACAGTGTATTGATACTCTGAATGCTAACAATGTTTATAGCTAAGACAGCTCACTCTTTCACTCCCGTGATTACAGTTGCATTTTGTTACTACAGTGCAAAGAAGGAAGGAAGAACATCTCTATTGCTTGGAAGTTCAAGTGCTCCTCCCATTTATCTTGAACTTGAAATCTTTACTCTTAGTTTGCGACAACGTAATTATCTCCATGGAAACTAACTAAATTGTCATGAAATAGAACACTTACATAAAATTTGGGCCCTGCTACTTTCCTAGTAAGAACGCGTATCGTACAAAGCGCCACTGCAGACAGATTTTATATGGGCCCAGTTTCTTGTAAGGAAGCTAGAACACAACACTTTTCTTATTCATCCAGATTATACCACTTAGTACAGTAAAGCTTCATAAACACCTTAATTGATCAATGTAATGAAGAATTACTCTGGTTTCATATTCATATATGCGTATGTCTAGCTAAATTAGGCTTATGATGACTTATAGAACAGTACATCATACAGAGGCTATCATGAAAAACATGAACACTTTACAAAACTGAATTTCCAATTTCATAATCTGAAAACACAAGTTGAACAAGGAGAATATTTCCTAAAGTTAGTTAGAAGTTCATATCATGGAAGCTTAGCAACAATGGGAAGATAAAACATGGGAGTTCTAGTAAAGGATTTTTGTAATGCTTTTGAAAATCCCACTGCATAGTACTAGTTGCAAATGTACTGGGACAATTCCATTAGCTACCTCAGTTGAGTGTTCACAACTTCCACTGAAAGATGTGTCCTCCCATTTCAGGAGATATTTCATAAATTAATTGCAGGCTTTTTGCGGTTAAGTTGCATTTATCTTATTTTAAGTGTAGCATGCACTGATGCTTTGGATAACATTAAATAGAGACCCTTGAATACTTCACCATATTTAATAAATAAATGTATAGGCACATCTTTCTGAGGGTAGAAGAGAGAAAAGGTTATTGTGTAGCAACATACCATGCATTTGTAACATATTGCAGATATCTAAAGGCCATATTATTTTTAGCTTGCTCTTCTAAAGAAATGAGTCATTTGAGCTTATGTGTCTGTTTATTCCTTTGAACCTGCTGGCCAGTTACCCTTGACAGATAGGCAATATTATCAGAGGGATTGTTGCTAAAGATTTCATGAAAGCCTGAGGCCAATTAGAAGCCAGAGCCAAATACTATCCCCATTAAGAGATGCTCAGAGGACTTTGCCCCTGTACATTCTCACAGTATTACTGCTGGCTGCTTGTGCAGAGGACATGCTTGCACCTGGACTAACAGAGATCTGTGCTTTTGTCCTCCTAACTATGCAAGAACTTATGAGCTGTTGGGGAAAGCTTATAAAACACTAAATTAAACAACTTCAGTAGAAGACAGGGCTGGAACATGGAAAAGACGTTGAAGTACTGCCATGGTGAGGCTGTAATGAGGGGAAATAAAGTTGCTGACATGACAGAACACTTATGAGGAAATTGGAAAGAAATCTGCAAGACTCCATTAGGGAAGGTTCATACAGGAGTTGTTCCTGGAAAAACAAGTGCTCTCTTATGGTGAAACAATTAACTGGAATTCACTGTCAGAGGTATTGCAATTTTGTAAATTATTTCAAGAGAATAATCATCTAAATATACTAATGCTTTTTGTTCCAGGTGAATACACAAAGCTTTTTCCCCCTCTAAGCTACTCATTACAAGATGTCCTGTGTTCCAACAACAGCAATTTCATCCCACATTGTATTTAGTAAATTGCTCTGACGCACATGAAGCCTTCCCATAATCTCTGTAAACATGGCTGTATCTCTAAAGGCAACTGTTACATATGGGTCATTATTAATTCTATTGCTCAATATCTCCCTCATCATGTCACCTCAGTAAAAATGAAGTTGTTTTGCATTCAGATGCCAAGTAAGACATTCTAAAATGTACAAAATACAAATATTTCCATAAACATAATTTTCTACTCATATAGTAGATTATATCATTCATATAATGTCTTTAAACCAAACGAAATACACATGTGGAGAGTTAAACGGCTACACAAGCCCTAAGTATTTTGCTTTGAATGCATTATTACCTGTGTACATAATATCTTCTCCTGGGCAGCTGTGATGGGTGAATCTGAAATGTTTTGAACGTTTTCTCATCCATCTGAAGTTTAGAATAAACTGAGTCAGGAAAACAAGAGGCCAAATACAATTTCCATGAAACTCAGGGTAGTGAGTAACACAGCTTACACATATGGCCTGGCACCTCGTGCTTGTTATGTACAAATCAAAGAAGCTCATCATTCTTCTAAAGCATTTCTCCAACATGAGCCTATTAAACCACTTTCTCTTCTATTTCTCCCTAATATTTAGATGTCCTAGTCAAAAGGTGACAACCACTAACAGGAAGATACCAGTTTACCATCAGAGAATAGACTGCAGCTGAGCTACCCATTCTAAAGACCCCCATTTTGTGGTTCTTAAAGACTAGGGCACGCTACCAACCCACCCCAGCTGAGACCACTTAGCAGTATGCACCCTCCCTCATTTCATCCCATGAGAATGTATTTCATACTGGACAGACCTCAAAAGTATCTAACAGGAGCAGCAGAAAGCCTGCAAAATTAATGAAAAAAACCCAAACAAAGCCTGCATTAAATAAAGTTGTTAACAACCTGCATTTGACTCAACTTGATATAAATCACTCTGAAACATCTGGGCAGTTGAAATGGTTACCCCAGTGAAATATAACAAATGCACAATATTCTCCAATGCTGTTAGTAAAATATAGCCTGGTAGTACTTGCTCAAGAGTAGATATGTACAGTGCAAACTCTAAAAGACTTCTTATGAGGTTCTCAAAATTACCTCCTACAATGCTTCCCATAGACTTCTCCATAGCTTTGCAAATACAAAACACATTTAATGTCCTAATAGTTAGCAAAGAAAAGCTTCAATTATACGATAATTTGATGGCTAGGTTAGAGACGACTTGCATTATGAAACTAGATGTCTTGTAGCAGCACTCGGTGAAGCACATGTTTCAAAATGAATCCATTTTTATATGTTCTTTTTTGTCTAGATTATCTACAGATCCCTGCAAAAATGACCTGCTGATGCTATGTCAGCCCCATGATTATACCAAATGTATAAGTACAAGAGACCATCCTGCTTCTCTAGGCAGCTGCATAAACCAGGTAGCTCTGTAGTGCAGCATATCAATTAACTGTTCAAAAAGTACACCCTCAGATCCCACTTACTTTAAAAAAAGAAAAAAAATCCATCTAGTTTTTATACAGAAAAGGTGACGCTGGAGGAAGAGGACAGTGTTTTCAGGTGGGTTTTTTCTGTCTTTCATAATATTAAAAGGCCCGATTCTGTTATTTTTAACTTATTGTACAAGAGTTTGGGTTCATTAAAGCTTCTGGAACAAGTCAAAATAAAATGTGTAGAGTCAGGCACAGAATAGTGGAAAAATTACTATGATTCAGAATAAAGAAAATCAGAGATGTATATCTCTGTAAGAACCCACTGTCTGGCATTTTAATTAAAAAGTTCATCTTGGTGCTGTTTTGTGATATTTTCAAAACCTAATTCTTTTCCTCAAAGAAGAAATATAACATTTTTTGCATTGTACACAGCTCATTATATTTAGCTGTGACGTGAGGGAAAGCAGTCATTCATGAGTAATGCATCATCAATAACACATGAAAAGTCTGCTGGTAGCAACTAGCTTTATAAAAAGATTTTGTGGGTAAGCGAACATCTATTTAATCTCTGTTAACTTTTTTTCCCTACAATTTAGAGTAGGAGCTTCTCTGTCATTGCAACACTAAAGCATCATCCATCATAAGAGGAACAAAAGACCAAAGCACCATTCAAAGATGATAAGATGAAAGGCTTTTGGGGCCTTTCATGCTTTCAATCACATAGCTCTGAATTCTCCCTTTCTCAATTATTTCTGTATATTACTATATAAAACCATGAGTCTGTCCAATGGAAGATCTAATCTGGAGGTCAGGATTTAAAATAATTCTCATCTAAACTACAAATTTTTTGGATGCTTTCTCAACTTCAAGCCCTTTTTTCTAGTTTTCATAGCAGTTATGCTAAACATATGAAGGTATCCATCATAAAATTATCCTGTCAGTGAATTTAGGCCCCATCGCTATTTTTTCATTAGATCTTTATTAAATAATACTATTTTTCTTGGTTTTAATGCTTTTCTCAAGGAACTAAAAGCACTTCTCAAATTATAATTAACAACATCCTAATCAGGCTTGTATTTTTACTCCCATTTTACCAATAGAGAATGAGAAATATGGTTAGGGTTTTCTCCAAGATATTTTTTTAAACTTAAAATAAACCCATGGCAGACTTAAAAACAGAACCCATAATCATAGATGTCCAAATACTGTGCTTTGAACACAAAAGCATTATTTCAGGATGTATCTTGTTTAGAACAATTTTCTATGCAATATAAAATGCATCAGAGCATTCAGTGTTTTTTGTCTAGCTGTAGGTACATGAAGTATTTATTCACACGTTGACATGAATTGTGTCTATGTAGCCTATGAGAATTCTTTCTTACTCTGTTTTTTTTCTACTACATTTTCATTTTTTTCACCTCTCATCAATCCTCCAGAAGTACAGCACATGCATTTTAATGGAGAATACATCAAAGGTCCACAATGATGCTCAGCAGCAAAACAGAATGCCAAACCTGTGGATCACAGCTCACAGACAAAACAAAGACCAACCTAAACACTTTACATGTGCTTGATTTCTAATCTCTGCATGCAGGAATATACTCAATGTACTTTCCTGGGCTCAACAAGATTCAGCTGTGCTTCTACTGTTCACACAGTTTTTGCATTTTTTTAGCTTTCTAGAAATATCAGCATAATCTCTAAAACCTAGATCTGTTAGAACCTTGTCTTTGCCAGCTCTCCTGAAAATAACTTTAAACAACATATTAAAATTCAATTTGGAGAAATAAAGCAAAAAATGAGGTGGAAAGATTTTTGCAGAGCAGTGTGAGACAGATTTAGATTCTTGTACTTGCAAAACAGTATGTAAAGGGGATATAATTTATCAGGAGGAAATAAACTATATCTTAGTAAAGGTCAGCTTTATAAAACATTGTTTCTTTGCTGAAATTAGAAGCAGGTATGAAAGAACGCGATAGCATGTAAGACAGTTAAAGAATTTCATCTAAGAATATCCAAAATTTTCCATCCATTCAATAATAGTGCTCTTGTTGCACACTGCCTCTCCCCTCTGTAGAATCATTTCATTTTTAATGGAATAAATACATAAATTTAAAATCTGAAACCTTGCCTGGAGCTATTAGTTGACTATTGACAATGTCCATACATTTTCCATGAAAAGACCCTTTCTTACATCCTTCAACATTAGCAAGTCAGAGGGAAGAATAAAATGAGTAAAATGATCCAAAAGTTGAAAATAAAATTTCTACTCCATTAAAACTTTGGGTTACCCTTACTTTGTGTGTTGATTATTGCCCCTTTTCACATGACGTTTTCTAGCAGAGCCCCACAGTACTGAAGACAACAGTTAACAAAAAATAAGAAACCCCATGTCTCCACAATGCAGCACTAGTTCTACTCTGTGGCAGCCGCGGAACAGTTAGCACTGTTAACAACAACTATTAGCAGCAGCAAAGCTGTTGTGATGGGGTGATGCTTCAAGGACAAAAATCTACCCTTATGGCTAACCAGAAGTGCCAGAAATCTAATAGTGAAAGCCACGCTACAGCTGTTTTACTTGCACCCAGGTGTGTTTGACCTGGGATTAACATACTAACGCAGAAACAACAATCTTATGCCAATGGTGACTGTAAACCCAACCCTTCTCTCCTCAGGACTGCTGAAGGTATGGAAGAAGGACAGATCTGTTCCCAGGACAAATCGTAGACACAAGATTTCCCATGCTGTGGCACAAACTCCTCCTTCCTTACTCATGTCTCCTGAGTGCCCCTTAATTATCCCCACTGTTGACCAGATCATCGGAGGAGGCTGCCAAGACCTGACAGTGAACAAACAGAGCATCTTTCCTGGGCAAGTCTTCAAGACATTGCTCATGGGATGCCAAGAGACCACATCAGAGAAGATCTAATATATTTTAACAATCTGACTTCTAGAAGCTTTTGTTTTATTTATCCAGAGACACAATACTATGTGCAAACCGAGCAGAGCTCTGATGTTGCTTGTCACATGCTGCAGATAGTGTTTTGCATCGAAAGCAAAAAGATTTTTTTTTCTAAGGCACAAAGCTTGTTAGGAGGTATTTGGACTCAGAATCATGAGGTATCTATAGAAATACTAAAACATTCACATATTTTAAAGTGCTTAGAGTCCAGGTAGTCACATATCCACCCTTGCTGCTAGCAGAGAGCAAAGCAGGCTCACGTTCATTCTCATTTTTACCCCAATACACACCTAAACGAACTGAGAAGAGAGAAGTGTAACTACAACTGAGTGGAGGCCACAAAGCCAAAGCTTACAAGTAGAGAAGTTTGTAAGAGCTCCTCCTCTGGAAAAGGCGCATCTAAGTGTGCTATTGTCACAGAGACAACATCTAAGCAAATTGACGATAAATAATGCATTAGAAATAAAACAGCAGGAAAAAAATGGTGGTTTGTGTGGGGTTTTGATTTTTTTTTTTAATTAAATACTCTTGCCTAGTTTTCCTTAGCTAATTAGCATCCCTTCTTAGCGGTTTAAGTAAGTGCTCATTTAGATCAGTGAATGATTGCTCTGAGATTAGGGTGTGGGAAAAATCTTTCTGTTGGGAATAATCTACTTATGCTAGTTTATTGGAAGCAATGATAAATATAGAGATTTTCCTTCCATCTGTGCCAAGTATAAGAGAAAGCAGAATGATTAATGAACCCGTGAATTTTACCAATAAATTACTAACTTCAAACACAAATTTATAATTTTCATTAGTACAAGTTTCATTAGTTTCATTGCAAGCTATTCTTGTTATTTTAAGAATGTGTATTTTATTTCTGTTTGATCTGCTGGGAATGACATTTTGCACACCATTATTTATAATCTACAAAAATTAATTATGCTTCTAATTAATGGCATACAAATAAATTATTTCTCAAGGAGTTATTTATTCTATTGTGAAGTAGGAGCTTTAAAACTGTGTATAGACATTTACAGTTGTGCTTTCAGGGTTTTCTATTTTTTCCTTTTCATTTTTACTTATTCATTTCTTCCCAGATTTCTGAGGACCATTAAAGTTTGGCTTTTGTGAAAGTTTTCAGATGCTCATATTTATTCGTTCTTCAGTAAACAAAAACTGGAGATACAACCTCATATGTATTTCCTTTCCTATACAGAGAATAAGAATTCTAAGAAAAATAATTACAGGAAAGAAAAAGTGAGACTATATTGACTCATTAATGTACACCCTTTTAATGGCCATTTAATGAAAATAGCTGCAGAGATTGATGTCATTATCTAGAGAGCACATAAACCAGACAACTCTTATACAAGCTACTTTCTTTTGCCCTACTATTTCATTCAGGTATGATTAGGAGTCATTGTGATGAAGGTAGGACACTCTGACCCACTTCGTTCTCACCTCCTTTTGTCAGGTTCTCAAAAAGCTGCAATTTAGTGTGAGGTCTTGCTGCAGGTTTGCAGTGGACCTCAGCAGCTTGTTTCTGAGAAGTGAGTCTGACACCATCAATCTCTTTTCAGAGTCACCCAATAGCTGTTAGATGATAGAAACTGTGTTTCAAAAGGGGCTGAGTGAATGCAGCCATACAATTGCTCTGTGCCTGCTTTCCATACATTTACAAGTTAATGGCAGATACAGTCATAACAAATGTTTTGAACTGATGATGCAGAATGTTCAGAGAAAATGCTCTTTGCACTGTAAATATTCATTTGCCCAAATTAAAAAAGAAACTACTCCATATAGGGTGTCAGGGAAACTGTAGGTGGTGTTATGTCCAGGCAGAACACCTCCAGTTTTGAAATACCAACAGCCAGAAAATAATTTGAAAACATTTTATAGACTGCAGTGTGCTCACAGAAATCCTTTCAAACAAGCAAACCCACCCTGTCTGTTAATGGGCAAACACAGGATAGAGAAAGTGAACTATCAAATTCTTAATTGTTAAGTCAGAAATAGCCTAAATATATATTTGTTTAAACTAAAATAATTAAGTCCTGAAATAATTTATCTGGAGCTCAATGAATCATTCATAACCTTTAAAAATAAAGATTAAACAACCTAGGACAGTAATATTCCCAGAGTACTTTCTAGGCCATGGTATGCACACACATCTGAAAAATGAATGGTTCTTCACCGCGGGCTGTCTGTATCTCCTTTTTCCCAAGCTCCTGACATCAGCTGAAGTTTAGTACTTCAGCAAAGGTGAGCAAGCCTCTTATGTCCTGTAGATACTGTCACATATGCTCCCGCAGACCTTGTGTTGTGCTTTTCCAGTAGATGTTCACAACCAGAGCTACTGTACAGGGTGGCTCCTCTGCTCTCCTTGGAGTCAGACAGAGCTGAAGTGACCAGCTCCATATCCCCGGCAGCCAGTTTGCATTCATCTGCCAGCTATTTGCTAGAGAGTTGCTCTGGCACAGTCCACTTTAAAGGAAGCTGCAGAACCAGCTGGAGGTTTTTGGATGCAGCCACAGACTAAATGAATAAAATTATTAAAATGAAACAGATTTTTAAAAGACACAGCCTTGTATTTATAGATGCGGGTGACAGCTGCTGGAAAGAGTCAATCACTATTAGCAGTGAGGGTTTTGTGCACAGCAAACACAGCGATGGCTGATGGTGATAATCTGTTCTACCAAGAGATCCATCAGTTCCTCCTCTTGTTGCTCCTGGTGAAGCTGGAGAAGGCTGTTTTCTCTCTAGGGAAGGAACTTCAATTCAAATATAAAGTTTTTATTAGCTGCCAGTGAGAGTCTTGCTTCAGCCACTCATTAGCTACGTAGCATCTGCTGCAGTGACATGCTGGGGCCCTTAGCAAAAAAGGGGAGTGCAGGTTGCTGAAGCATCAAAAAGAAAGCAGAGCATCCTGACAGCTGTGTGAGGAGAATCTGGTGACAGCAAGAGGGAAAGGAGACTCAGAGTCTTCTGAGGGAAATACTTCCTGAACCTGTTGCATATAAATTTACTGCCATAGGTCAAAATTATTTAAAGCTTCATGCACCTACCACAGGGTAGATTTATTGCAGGAATGCTCCTGCTTCATGAGAGGTTTTCCACTGTAAAGGAGAACACATGAAAACTCATACAAAGAATGGAAGGTCTTCATCCAGGCTGTACCACAGCTAGAGGACTACCTGGATGAGACACAGAGCGCCTGTTTTAACAGGGGGGCAGTATATGGAATAACTGAATATAAAGCACTACCAGAGACCAAATGCATAAAAGAAAGGTCTTGTTGAACCACTGAATACTATGGCAGTAAGACCATATTGATCTGAAAATTTACAATAATGGTACAGCAATTTTGCTTTAAATATACTGCACATACAGAAGGGGAAGTCTTCCATTTTAATACTGGTCCTGTTCCTAGACATATCATCTGTTTTTCTTCGTAGTTGCCATGTGGGTCATGTTGAAAATATAATGAGACTAGCAAAAGGTATGTTGGACAGTTTAATAGAGAAGTCTAATAAACAGATGTTAGTAATGAAGAGCTACCAGATATATTAACATACCTTCTTTCTAATAAGATGTAATGTAAATTAGATGGATTATGATATTCAACAACCTCAGTAGTGGAGTTAAAATTAAATTATATGGAAGAAAAAACAGCTCTGTTCTGATTTCAAAATTATGATGATCTACTGTTGTGATCCATCACTAGCAGAGCACTAGGTGAAACAATAATAAATCATACTTATTTATAATGCAGAAAATCATAAGAAGCATCAGGAGGAGTTATAATTCATTTTCACTTCAGGTTATATTTAGACGTCTACTGCATTGTATTTTTACATAGGTATATAAGTAGCATGGTAATTCATAATCCATCGCACAGAATCAAAACAAATGCAAACTGAGTAAAAAACTATTTTTCTCCCCAGTGCATTTAATATTACACATTAAGTAACTGCAGTAAGTACAGATATGCAGAACATTCAAGTGATATACTGTATATTTTTTCTATTATGATAATATATTTCAATAATTTGTGTAAAAATCCCTAATGTCTTTTGTATGTAAGGACTTATGAAAAAACCTGCATTCTTCTAAACATGCATTTACTAGGCTTTTGCCAGGCTTTCTGGGTCATAGAGGTGGCCATTTGCTAGCCAGAAAATGGCTATTGGTTTCCTTCTTGGTTTCTGAGTGCACAGACGTTCAAGAGAGCTTACTAGCAAGCTGGTATGGATTTGCATTTGAGGGAGGAATTCAGTTATTTTACCTCCTCTGTTTTCTTGTTTTTCTCCAGTGTGAGAATTTTTACTCCATGGATCATGCAGGAAGCACTGTGCTGCTGAAAAGCAACAACTGTGATATACACCAGATCAGTAGAGTTTATTATAACAAGGATTAAAGAGTCTTACTTGTATTTACGAAGAATTTCTCTCCAAAGCAGAGTGAAGCCTATGCAACTTATTCTTCATAAATAAATACTATTAAAAAAAAAAAAAAAAAAGGCAGCATGAGATTAGTTTGGACATAGAGACATTGATTTTTTTCTTTAAGATCCATAAAAGAATAGATACTTCCCTTGCTGGAGGGAAAGTGCTACATTTCTTAGATGCCAGATCCAAACATCTAAGGTCTAGGACTAGCACACTTGTTTTCCAATGTATATCCAGGTTTGTGCAAGCAGGGATTTCTGATGCACAGGACCTGATCATTAAAGATGAAAATATGACTGCATTATACATCATTCAGTGGTGCAGGCAGCCCAGGATGCCAAACAAAACCCCAGAAAATGTAAGGCATGAATTCAGAGAAATCCAGAGAAAGTTATAGAAAACTGCTTAAATTTCCTATGCATTATGGCATTACCAATGCCTTGTGATACTCGACTTGTCACATCTCCATCCTCTCCAGCTACAACCTTTGACACAAGCTCTGCCCCTTCACACAGGCTCCTGACACCCTGACATACTCCCAGCAGCAACAAATAGCACTTTTCAGTTACAATTTACAGCTGGCAGAGGTCAGACTTTTAACGCCTCTAAGCAGTGTTCTACAATGCTGTTGATTATAGAATTGTTTCATGAGAATGAATCCTCGCGTTATTTTTGCACACCTAAGGCCACAGCCGGGGAAAAAAGCTACCCAATATCAAAACTAGGAAAATTTTGGAGTACACTGTTGGAAATGTGAAGACGAACTATATATCAGAACAGTTACTTGTGCTTCAAAAGCCTCCTTTATTCAAGACAATGTTATTAGTGTTATATCTCCTGTGGTGGACAGGACATTCTTCAGGAGAGCTACTTCAACCCACGCAGCTTTGGGAGCCAGAGGTGTTAAATATATCCCCTCCCTGGCAAGTTGTCATAAATAAAGCGCCATTACCCTGCAGCGGGAGGAGATCTGCCCCTCCATAGCTGTGTACTCCAGGTTTGGTAGAGACATCTGTCTGATAAATAGCTCATTTTGCAATCACTATCATATAATTTAGTATTTTGACAGGTGCATAAACTTAAGAAGAACTTTATATAAATATTAAACAGTCTTTCTAAAAATGAAAGCTCTGAAATGAACCCAGTTCCCTAGGCCTGCCTTAATAATGATTCTGTAGACGTTTTTTTTAAGAAGTAAGGGGAAGAGATTTCTCTAGTGAAATAGTACTGAAGTAATTTGGTTATATTGTATCTGAGTTTTGTGACTGTCAGTTTCAGGTGCTATCAGACAGTATCAGCCATGATAGCTTTGAACCAAGCTTTCCTTTCTTCCCTTTGTTCTGGGGAGCGGTTTTTGTTTTTTGGGTTGCGGTTTGTACTTTTTTTGATTGGTTGTTATTTTCTTTCATAGTTAGGTTTCCAGAAAGCCAACCATATCCTGGGCTGCATCAAGAGGAGCGTGACCAGCAGGTCAAAGGAGGTGATCCTGCCCCTCTATTCTGCTCTCATGAGACCTCACTTGGAGTATTGTGTGCAGTACTGGTGTCCTCAACATAAAAAGGACATGCAACTGTTGGTACAAGTCCAAAGGAGGGCCACGAGGATGATCAGGGGACGAGCACCTCCCATATGAAGCTAGGCTGAGAAAGTTGGGGCTGTTCAGCCTGGAGAAGAGAAGGCTGCATGGAGACCTCATAGCAGCCTTCCAATACCTGAAGGGGGCCTATAGGGATGCTGGGGAGGGACTCTTCATGAGGCACTGTAGTGAGAGGACAAGGAGTAATGGGTTCAAACTTAAACAGGGGAAGTTTATATTGGATATGAGGAATAAATTCTTTACTGTAGGGGTGGTGAGGCACTGGAATGGGTTGCCCAGGGAAGTTGTGAATGTTCTATCACTGGCGGTGTTCAAGGCTGGATTGGACATAGCCTTGGGTGGCACGGTTTAGTGTGAGGTGTCCGTGCGCCTGGCAGGGTGGTTGGAACTAGATGATCTTAAGGCTCTTTCCAACCCTAACTATTCTATGATTCTCTCTTTATCCACTATCCTGAAGGGACATGTTTATTCTAAATTTTTAAGGATATCACAGAATAGGATCAAATTGAGTGAACACACAAGAAGATTTAGGGAAGTAAATACATGATAAAATTAATGAAGATGCTCCCTTCTGACGCTGTTCCTGTTGTGTTACCACTTACAACCTGCAATAGCCTTTCTATTGTCCACCACCTTCCTCCTGGCCTCTGCTCCTGCCCTTGCTGGGCACGTCTTCATTCCCAGAAAGGCACTAAAAGGATAAATCCCGAAGTCTTTGTGCTGCTGCTTTTTTTTTTTTTTTTCTTTTTTCCCTCTTCACAGACGTTAATTTTACACAGAATGCTGAGTTATTTCAGCACTTGCTGCAATCAACATGAAAATGGTGCAGTACCACTTCTGAGGTACCTTTCTTGTTTTGTGTCCTATTACAAAAGATCATTTAAAGAGAATGACATGGCTGAAACCTGCTGTTTAACTTCTTGTAAAAATATTTTCTTTCTTTCATCCTTCAATACAGTATTTAAAGTAACCTTTTAGGAGGCCTTTCTTTTGTCATAACACAGCGTCTTAAAAATAGTAGTCTGAATATTCTCTTGCTCTTTCCTAATAATGACAATTTAAAGTTATGTGAAATGCATGCCTTTTTTTTTTTAAGATCTTCAGTCGTCATCATGTAAACAATGCCATATCTCTTTAAAGATAACCAAATACCAATTACTGACTTCACACTTACAGCAAGGAAAATGACTCTGAACAGTTGAAGTTGTCCAATACAACTGAAGGAGCCAGTCCTGTGTCTGAAAATTAATACCCAGGAGTTCCCAGTTCTCTTCCGTGGTTAAACATAATGACTGCTCTTGGCCAAACATCGTGTGCATGCCTCAAAACCCGGACAGCGACACAGTATTCAAGACACCAAAATCTCAATGAGAGCCACAATGTGAATCAGATCAGATTCCCTTACACTTCTGCCTCTGTTATTTTCTTGCATAGCACACCATCTCCTTTACCTGTTTAGAACCTGCTTGCTCATTCCAGCTTCGTGTTCTATATGTTCCATGCTTCACTAGATTTTTTGCTCATCTGTTATTTTTGCACAATAAGGGAACACTTCTAGAGTAAATTCAGCTTTGTGGTGAGGATCTCTCCACCCCTGTCCCTCCCCAACATCAGCTGTGTTTCAGCCTTTTATGTCCCTGTATTAATATGCAGATATGAAGATGTCTTGGGTTCAGCAGTAGCAGCCATTTTTCTCCTCCTTAGTAGCTGGTGCAGTGCTGTGGTTTTGACTTTCAGCCTGGGAACAGTGCTGATAACACCAACGTTTTTAGTTGCTGCTAGGTAACGTTTACTCCAACCAATGACTTTCTGAGTCTCAGGATCTGTCAGGGAAGAGGGGAAGCCAGAAGGAAGCAGAGACAGGACATCTGACCCAAACTAGCCAAAGGGATATTCCATACCACAGCACACCATGCCCAGTATATAAACTGCGGGAGGTTACCTGGAAGGGCAAGATCGCTGCTTGGGCCAGGCTGGGTATCAGTTGGCGGGTGGCGAGTGACTGTATTCTGTTCCCTTGTTATTTCCCTTATCATTATTATTATTGGTGGTAGCAGCAGTGGCTTGTGTTACACCTTAGTTACTGGATTGTCCTTATCTCAACCCGTGGGAGTTACATTCTTTCGATTCTCCTCCCCATCCCTTCGGGAGCAGGGGGAGGAAGAAGAGGGGGAGTGAGCGAGCAGCTGCGTGGTTCTGAGTTACTAGCTAGGCTTAAACCACCACAGAAGAGTAAATAAATATTCAAGCATCAGTTCTATTAAGGACTGGCTTCTTCCTATGACATTGAAGGTGAAGTTTCCAAAAGATACTTTCCTACAGGAATGTATGACATAAATCTAAAATTACTTTCATAAAATAGCACTTTATTAGTAATGGCCTTATGCATACACAATTACAGTGAAGTTTATTTTGTGACAGATCATAAGTAAAGAAAACTCATAAAATCCAGAACGTTCTCTTAATTTATTCTTCAGTATTCAGATACTTAATATATTTTGCTTTTTTTTTTTTTTAATTTAGACCAGTGAGTTGATCAGAAAAGTTCCAGTTCATGAAGGACATGGAACTGTTGGAACAAGTCCAAAGGAGGGCCAAGAGGATGATCAGGGGACTGGAGCACCTCCTGTATGAAGACAGGCTGAGAAAGTTGGGGCTGTTCAGCCGGGAGAAGAGAAGGCTGCATGGAGACCTCATAGCAGCCTTCCAGTACCTGAAGGGAGCTTATAAGGATGCTGGGGAGGGACTCTTTATTAGGGACTGTAGTGATAGGACAAGGGGTAATGGGTTCAAACTTAAACAGAGGAAGTTTAGATTGGATATAAGGAGCAAGTTCTTTATTGTAAGGGTGGTGAGGCACTGGAATGTGTTGCCCAGGGAAGTTGTGAATGTTCCATTGCTGGTGGTATTCAACGCTGGACTGGACAGAGCTTTGGGTGGCATGGTTTAGTGGGAGGAGTCCCTGTCCATGGCAGGAGGTCGGAATTAGATGATCTTAAGGCTCTTTCCAACCCTAACCATTCTATGATACCAAGCTGTAGCAGTCACCTCCCTTTAACATGCAGGGCCCTGCTTCGTGCCTGAACTTGGCTAAATGATTCTGCACCTACATGGTATCATGATGCTAACAAAGTAGATGAGTAAAGCCACCCTGAACAGTGCCTTCAAAGTCTAGTCAAATAAACCTGATATTAATCAATCTATCTGGTTTATTATTTAAAGGAAGGTGCTAGAAGCTGCTCACCTCAGCTTTATGCCTTGTGTGTGCTATTTTCATGCACATGAGTAATCTCATCTGTGGAAAAGGGTGAATTAACTCAAAAAAAATTTCACTGAATAAGGTAATGTGCATAACTGCTCCTAGCATCACATGTAATATTCTAACACCAGAAAATAGAGCCATAGGCACATGAATTTATAATCAAGACCACTTATAAATATAAAATACTCTGAATTCAAATCAAGTTGATTAAATGCAAATTCCCAGAACATTTACCAGAAGTTTTCAGGAAAACTAAGTCCAATTCTTGTGACTACTATATCAAATCAATTCTAATTCCTACAAACCTCTATTTGAATATTTCTATATGTTTTACCTTGCCTGTTCCTTACATGAATAAATCCCCTGAAGTCCCTCTTTATTATGTTACCAGAATGACTCCAACTAAATAGAATATTTTCATGTGTTGAAGAACTGACTTTTAAAGCAGATTTTTCCAGCAAAATAATAGGGACCTCAGTAAAGTCAGAGAGCTCCCAAAATACTGAAAAGTAGTTACATTTAAGACCTATCTGAATTTCATGGACAAGTTTTATCATGTGTGATTTCCATTCAATTTACTTCATCTCTGTTATAGCATAAAATTTCATCAAGTGTAAATGTCAGATCTTTTCTTTATTATTTGCTAATGTCATAAAAATCTGAATTGTTTGCTTTGTTAAAGGGCTTACTGAGCATTGACTTTTCTCTATTTGTATTTTACTACCAAAAATGTTTTAAAAAATAAAATAATAAAAAGAAATCCCATCTGAAATGGGATTTAAATAACAGAGCAAGGTTTGCCATTATCATAAATGTATAAAGTGCTTTGCAAGTAATAAAATGGATCATGGATTCTGGATAATTCAAACTGAAATGTTATGTTCAGTATCAAGATTAGATTACATTAATGTAGTTCATTTTAAATAGTTTAAAGGCCATCAGATGCATGTGAAAAGAATCTGTATCATAACTTAGGATAAATAGACTGAGACATTTGTTTATAATGTCAGTGCTAAACAAATCTATTACTCCATTTCTGTATGTAACATTATGTTACCACTGTTATTAAACAAGCAGAGCATGAAGATAAATTATAGATTTAATTATAAACATTACCTTTGTATTTATTAATTTAAAATGAAACAATGTTCACTAACCTTGGATTATTTATATTTGCTAACATTTTAATTAACTTTGGTTTATTTATGCGGATTCTTTGCTGCTGCTGGTCATACATAGCCACTTAACTTCTGTAATCTGATTTTTCATACTACATATTATCCAGGACATCATACAACACTGTTATGGCTAGTTTTGCTATAAGATATGTATTAAAAAACCCTGAGTTAATGTCTGATGGGAACACCCTTTAAGCTCACTCTTAAACTCCAGCTTTGCTTTTTTATTTTTTCTTTTAAATTACACCCTTCTATCCAAGATGCCAACCATAATTCAAAGGAAACTCTGCTTACCCTGAAATTATTCCACTTGACAATATACCCTTGATTGCATATTGCTAGCATTCATTCTTAAAGTGATCTGGGAAGAAAAAAGTCCTTGAAGGACTCCATGTTTATTATAGCTCAATAATGAGCAGATAATAGTTTGTATGGAGAAATTAAGGTCATAATACAGCTTGAAAATATTCTTTGCCTGGCTGGAGTATATCAATGAGAAGAAACTGCTGAAGTTTCAAAACTTTCTATCTTTCAGCCAGAAAATAAGAAAAAAACAATGACATTCTTACTGCTGCTTTACAATAAGCCTCTTTATAACTTCCCATCATCCAAACTTAGCTAAAGTCAAAATAAGACTCAGCTGACTTCAACAGCAACTTTACTGAGCCCACCTGTGAAAATGTGATTGAGCATAGTGGCAGCCTCACAGAGCAGATCTCACAGCGTGGGCTCTATCTCTAATCCTGATGACATGATTAAAGGCAGCTATACCAGTTTTTGTCTTAGAACAGAGATTTACATATGGCTGTTGAAGTGGATAAGAGGCAAAGGCATTCCCACCCTTTTAAAATCTGTGTTCAATTCTGCTATCAGATTTTGGCTTATACTTGTATGGATTCTCTTTTTCCCAAATATCTTGGAGGAAATTGCTTAATGTTGTCTCTAGTACAAATATATATTAAAAAAATATATATTTAGACTTTATCAAATTTTGTATAATTAAAGTTTTATAAATTTTATAATAATGCAGATTAAGTGTCTCCATCCCTTTTAATATTAGAGTAGTGAAACAAAAGATAGATGGGTTAATTTTTGAAGTCTTTCTAAGTGGCACAAAAAAGTTGGACTTTGTGAACAGTTCCCCAGTCATAATATAGCTAGCTGACCACATGACCACATGTCCAAGATTTTCCTCTCATTTGTTTTAGGAAATAAACTTTTTTTTTTTTTTTTACTGTGAACACCAAAAAAGTATTATGCTTCTTTAATGGGTGTCTTAATTATGCATTAATAAACCAAAATATTGTCATTTTCCTACTTTCTGCATCCTAAGCTAAGAAACTACCTCTGTCTTTATTTAGGACATTTAAACTTCTGTGTCTTTAAATAAAAATATACTATAGTAAGTTGCACTCCTAGAAATGACAAAAAAATACCCTTATTAATTATAAGCTGCCCCTTTTTCAAAACTTTATGAGTAATCCCATTTAGAAACAGTTGAAACTCTTTAGTGAGATCACATATTAATTTCTGATAATCATCACTAAAACTGTCTAATTATTCCAACTCACTATTCATTATGATGACTGAAACCTTCTTTATCGACTCTTTTGACCTCTATAGTTTTATTATTCTTTAAATAATTTACAGCATGTCTCTTACTATAGCTGAAATTGTAATTAACCTTAGCGATATCATCAAATGTTTTATCAAGTTTTTCATCCAAAACTTTGGAAAAGTTTAAGAATAGTAGGCAGGACTGAAATTATAATGTCCTCAGTGGTGGATTTTGTTAATTCGAAACTTTGAAATAGTGATGTAAAATTAAGGTTATATACAAATCATAAGCTAAGGTTATATACAAGTCATAGCACTATACTAATCATAATGCTTACTTTAGAAGAATATTGCCTGAGCTCCTGCATTAAGATGACAGTATTTTTAATGATATCAAATTAAATACATAAACCAATTATCATTAACTCTCAGAGTAATTACATCTCTGGGCCTGACAAAGATCATACTTCAGTCAACATGCTAGCAGAGCTTAGAGACTGAATAAATGTGTGGTTTACCTCACAGGGTCACATCCTTGATGTTATTGTGTCTGACAAAGGAGTCAGCACTGCAAGAGCAGAGCAAGATGGCAAATGTGCACACTTGTCTGATTATGCTTTTGCCCAATTTCCTCGATAGGCAAGAAACATCTCCTGGCAAAGCTTAGCAGAACTCTGCACAATTCTAGCCCTTCTTAGCAAAAATGGAGGAGGAAAGCAATCTAGTCATGCAGAAATTAAAGTAGGAAATGCCAAGATAATGCAATTTACTTTGTATTTGCTGGAAAGGCTGGCAGAGCAGAAACAAAACCAACCATGTGTGGTGTACTTGGGAAGACACTACAACTGTGAGACGGTAAGTTATGCAATTCTTGGGCTGTATTTCCCAGCAATTCTCTTCCTGTGAAAATATCTTAGAGAAGAGCAAAAGCCCAAGTCAAAATCTTCTGCTTTCATTCTGTAATGGTTTAAGCTGTACCCAGGACACATTCAATAACAAATTCTGCAAAGTTTATAATACCATCTTAAAACACCTCAGAAAATGGTTGGAGATGGAACAACTATTGATTTCCTATTGAGCTTAGTTACAAGTTCAAACACAAGCATTTTCTTCAGATTTTATTTAGCTTAGATTTTGCAGAATCTGTCTCCTACTAATCCAAATATCAACATTTTATTAGGAAAAGACAAAAAAAAGAATGATCTTATTTTGATCCATTTTTTTGGGCACATGGAAACCCTGGAAAAACTATTTACTACACAGCATTACAACCCTTCCTGAAGATGTTAATATCAGCATAATGTGGATATCTCAAAATGCAAAAGTGAAAGAGTTGGTAGATATTCCTTATTATAGAATCATAGAATAGTTAAATTTACTTCTGATTTGTTTTTAAATAGATCCCCAATTTAGTTACGTTTTCTTAACCTGTTCACTTTTGCCTAATATCTTCACTTGTTCAAATCAGGAAACCTTAGGAAAAGAATTTGGAAAGTGATAATACTAATTCTGCTGTGACTCATTTAATACTGTGCCAGCTTTGACAGCTGAAAAAAAACCCCTATTTTTCAGCATGAATCTTTCCATTGAATCTTAGCTACAGGATTTGATTACAGATTTTAAAAGTTACATTTGAACTTCAGTGGTAAACGCTTCCTATTTGGGAAAATACAGAAGAGGTGAAGTGGTGCTTGTGCTTGTGAAAGACAATGTCCAGGACTACATCCTGCTCTGAAATGCTGCAAGCACTGGTTTCAAAGGATGTTCCTTTTTCCTTGAACTCCAGTGAGATTCTCCCCAGGGGCACAACGTTTTGATGAGGAAAAGAGGATAACTGCATCTATGCACCTTCCACTAAGCTCTCTTGGTGTTTCCCACCTGATACAAATAAATACAGGAAGATGCAGATTTTAACTTCATAGGTAAATGGGATGACTTGCAGGACTCAGACCAGATAATCTGAAAGTTCAGGGTTTGTACCCAGAATGTGAGACATATCTGAGTAGCTGGAACTCCAGCAAACTTTTTTCTCAATTTCACAGCACATATCCAAGATGTTGTTCCACAGATGTTGTGTATATAGTCTTAATAACGTACCAATTTATTCAGATCTGACACAGTACCTTAGCTATCATTTAATTGACTGAGGTTTATAGCTTGCATATTTAATATTTATGTGATTTATCCACCTAACCAAAAAAAGACAAATATTAACAAATGTTACACTGTGAACTCAAATTAAATGTGATGTTTTTATTTCTCTGGAATTTTTATTGTACTAAATAAAGTTCCCAGGCTGAATCTGTAGAGGGAAAAAAAAAAGTTCCTAATTTTACCTTTCCAGTCTCTTACAAGAAAATCGAAGCATCATTGCTGGTACAGCTAAAAAAGATCTCATTATGTCCCACTCATCCTTAGCACCATGTCTTTTTCTAGTAGCAGGTGATCTTTTATCTGCCTTTTCTTCGTCCAGGTTAACTGTATTTGGCATTTGTCCAAAAAGGCTGCAACATGTCTCATGACATTTCATAAGCTTCACAAATTCAATATTTCCCTTTATTTGTTTCTTCTGGTAATTTTAAATCAGTTTATCTCTCCCACAGAGCTGAGGGCCTGACCTGATATGGACCTTTAACCATCACAGTGCTAACACAAGAGCCCACTTTATCAGATCTGAGTGCCTTGGAAACCCAAAGACAGCTGGTACTTACTGAGAATGGAAGGTTAGTAAAATTAATGATGTTGTACTGAAATGTAAAAGGTAAATATTATGGTATGTTAGAAGAGCATATATACCCATAAACCGCATCCATATGGACACTGCATATGAGTGGGGGCTGAGCCGGAAAGGGAGAAGCAATACTGAGTGCTAAAAAGTGGCTGCTTCCTCTCCAAAAAAAGTTTAGTTTTTTTTTTCGTCACACATTTCTATTTTCTATAGTTGAGTTTAAAAATAAAAGGGAGGTCATTCTATTAATCCTTGGGCTTCTTGGAAAATTACTGAAAGTCAGAGATATGTGGAAGATACCTCATGAAGGAGCAGTCAGGTAAAATTCTTAACTCAACTTCCCATCTAACTTATGACAAACACTTGAATTACACAGAATATTTTGGCAATAATACATCCAAAATGAAATGTTGATATCAAATGCAAAGAAGAGGTAGGTGTTATTTTAGGTAATGTACCTATTTGCTCATTGTCACGAAAATTAGGAGACAACTGCATTTTTTGCATAAGGGAAAAGCAAACCCAGAAACAACCTTCAGGACCTTTAGAGTTTATTTAAGGTCTTATAAAATCAAGGAATACATATAATGAGAAATGTTTTCCTCAGAAAGTCGCTCAATTTTTACCACTGGAGAAAAGGAACTGGAATATCTGTGGAATAATTGCTATTTAATTTATAGCAATACTGGTTCAAGTTTCTCTTGCTGTCATGATGTTCATGTTTGCTAAAAGGTTTTCTGGGTATCTGAAGGAAATTCCTGCATAATTATGTAATCTTGAGAAATTTAAAAGGGAGTATTCACTGCATCCAAAATTAGATGACTCTCAGGAAATACATCTGGAATGACAAAAGTTAATTAATTTGTATTTTGATGGAGCAAATGTCAAGGTATGAGTGAGGTAATCAGTCTTACTGCATTAGCTTGATTTGAAATTTCATGTTCCCGCCTTCCTCTTCCATCTCCAGGTCTGTGCAGGGACCAAGACAAGGAAACATCCTCTCTGGTTTGGATTTAAAGCTGGGAAAGTGTGGTTTTTGTCAGGCTCTGTGCAGACCCATCCCAGCCGGTATGCACTGAAAACTGAAATATCCATTATTCAGCAGGGAAAACAGACCTTCGATGTAAAGGTCACATTTCTTTTCATGTTCCTTGTGCTTCCTCACATCCATGTGAGTGACATCCATGAAGAGTGACATAGTTACCTGGACAGCAAGTAAATTGCTTCCTAAAAGCTGTGAAATATCTGTAGCTAATGTTTCCAAACAAGTTTGCAGAGCAGAGGCCACCAAATCTCACCTAATAATCCATCCAAGTAGTTTGCATTTGTATCAGCAGATATGCTGTGATTTAAGGACGTTAAAGAATGGACGGATTGCTGTACTCCTTGTTAAACACTTCTAATGTTTAATTATCCTCATGATATCCCACAAAGAAGTGGCTCCTCAGGTGGTTTGAGTACCGCTGACTTCAAGAAGAAAAATTAAGCTAAACTTGCACTGTTTAGCAGAAAGAAAGAAAGAGAGATCAGCAGTAGTCCTCAGAAGTTTGTGGAAGACACTAGCATAGAGGAATCATGTGTGATGGTTACAGTGGAGAGCACTGGGCAGCCTCTTGAGGAGTGGAAGATACAACTGCTCACTGCAGAGCTTTTTGAGGACAGATTCAAAACATCAAAAATCCCACCTTGGCATAGAGAGTCTGCCCTCAGGTACTGGAGCAGGTGACCACTGGAGGAGTCTTTCCAAGACAAACTGATGCCATTTTTTATTTTGAATCTTGATGTTCATTTTCTGCTTATTGCAGTATGGCATTGGTTTATTTCATGGATTCATGAGCATCAGGTCAGGTGTCAGGTCTCTGTTTCTAATATATACTCATACCCACATTTTATTTTAAGATTTGCACTCATCATATAGATCAGCATGTCTTACCTTAGGCAAGTCTTGGCAAAAATGCAGTCTTTACTTTCATGAACACTGCTGTAATGTCAACAGGAAAATCTATGAGTAGGACCATGCAAATGGGCTCTTTGCTATTAAATCTTGATCATTTCAGTGAAAACTAGCTTAGCACATAATAAAAGTGCTGCTATTAACATGTTAGCAGGAATATTAATATTACTGGTGAAGTTAAGATCCCAAAGGTAGCGATAGTTTTTTAACAACAGATTTTCTTTTTTTCCACCAAAAGAGTATAATTCAACGCAATACTTGGCATTTACAAGCAAGTTGTACATGTGGTTTAGTAAGATTCCTTTTCCCTAAGCACAGAAAAACATCAGCCCCTGATGTTAACAGGTAACCCACTGCCGTTATTAAATTTAATGTCAGTTTTACCACGGGCTTCTGTAAAACTAAATAAATTATCAGGATTTCAGTTAAGTCCTTACATGTTCATTCTGCTTTTCTTTCTTGCTTTTATAATCAAGCATGCTCTATCTTGCTCAATGAAGTCTGTATTATTTTCCAAATAAATCTTTCATCAACACTATTCTACAGAAATGGACAAATCACAATTTAGAATAATAATTTATGGGAGCATAAATAACAGAAGGTCTCTTTTCCCCCCACTCATTCTGTCTTCAAGTTTGACTTTGATTAGAGTGGTATTGCCAGTAGTGTTGGACAGTTTACAAGCTGTCCTGCAAATCCTGAATGATGTGTTTCATGCTGAGTCTATGCCCCACAGGATCTTCCAAGCAGGCATCTTACTAATCCAGTATTGAACTATTCAAGCATGTGGGAGTTCAAACTGTCAGGAGCTATAAGAATCATATGCAAGAAAGTCAGCTTTTCTCTCTTTTTTTCTTGCCCATTTTATATAAGTAACTACATTTATCAATACGTTACATGCTCATCTCAACACTAGCTTATTTTGATTTCTTGCTTTGAAGAAGTTGCTATAATCAATCTAAACAATTTTAGGAGTTTCATATATTCACTTCAGAAAGAGCTTATGTGAAGAAAAGGCTTTTACAATTCATGTAAAATATGAATGCAGTGGTGGGTAGCTGAAATGAGACAAATCTCAAAGTGGTCACAGACTTCCACGAACCCTGAATGTCTATTTGAGCCTCTTTTTCCTCTTATCTGCAAACATGACCTCAGAAATCAGTGGATCAAGATCTTATTGAAACCATTAACACACAATTTTCCCTGTTCCCCAAGTTTAAAGACAGAGAGGAAGAAATGAGCTCACTCAATGCTGTGGGATTGCCTAGCTGCATGGTGCTCCTGCTCAGGCTCCATCACTCAACAGATTGCAAATGAAACAGTACAATTTGGTTTAAATACATAGTTTGGATTGGCTCTAAGGATACTGTACACATAATTCTGAGCCACTCTCCTGAAATGCCTTGACACAGATTTACTTATAGATTACACAGTGTAATTAACCCTGCATTTCTGAGAAAAGTCTTAAATAATAAAGAAAAAGCCCTAATTTTTGGTCATGTTCTGTGTGGAGACTCATCGTTGTGTACAACCCAAAAGTGATTAAGAAAAGCCAATCAAGGCAGCAGAAATTCCTCAGAATTGTTATGTGACCCCATGAATGGGAAAGAACTCAGAGCTCTCTGTAGCAAAGTGGGCAATATCTATTTCAAGAAAATGTTTTTATCATTTATTATGTCATAAGCAAAAGAGTAAAATAAACTGTTTATTTTCATGTATAAAATGCTTTTGACCAGCCAACTGAAAAACTAATTTCATTTTCTCATTACAATGCCTTGGGTATCCTAAAATGTCAATTTTTATTACAGACAAAGAAGAGAAATTAAAATGATCGGTTACAGTGGAAGAAAAAAACATTTGTTTCAGAATTTTAAAAAGACTAATAAGCACTGAACCTGCTAATCATTCTTGGTAATTACCATTAATTTCACAAGAAATGGAAGAGGGGTCCTAGGGATCTGAATTTTAATGCCCCAGAAGGAATTCTCCTGTGTGGAAGTATTAAGGTTTCCAAAAAAACTTGAAACAGTAAAACCAGGAGTCTCTGCAAGGGCTGCTAGGTCTCATTGCACTGGAATAGGAAAGTTAGTTATATAGATGCTGCCTAAAGAAGAATTAGAGGAATTTTTCTTGCTTCTAGGTTGAATTTATTGTTCTCCTTTGGGTACGATTAAACCAGCTACACCAGCAGTCGTATGCTTTAACAACTCTTACACTTCTGTGCTGCATCACATTGCAACAGGGTAGATCACTGAGAACCCTCCCAACTCCCTCAAGTGGTCATCTCGGCCCCTTTCCTTCACAAAGGAGCCATATTAGGGCAATCCCAGACTGAAAGTAGGCCCCATGGCGATCCCTGAAAGAGACACAGAAAAAGGTAAAAAATATATTTACATTTACCAGTGGCCCAGTAACTTGTTCTGTAATGTGGCTTTTCAGCAGGTGAGACGGCCTTTTGGAGATAAGTGGCCAGTAAAATAAATAAGCACCAAGACTGAAACAGTTGGCGTCATAAGTATTTATCATTTTTTGGTTTGTTTGTACCTTTATTATAACTTTCCTTGGAAGATTCAGAGTGCTATTGAGCTCTTCACCTTACATTGCCTGCCAGAGCTTATAGCAAAATATTTAATCACCTGGTTCTTGCAAGACCTTCTATGTACTTCAACTACAGGAGGACTGGCAGCAGGGAGGACCTTCGTGGATGTAATATCACATGCATAATGATGCCAAAAGTGATGTGTGCTCACAAGGTTCTTCTGCCACAAACTCTACAAAAGCAGCATGTTGTAACAAGACAACAAGGCAGTAAAACATTTCATAAGAAATATAAGAACCATCCTGTTTCCTTTTTTTTTTTTCCTTTCTTCCCTTTCCTCTTCCAACATTTTCTTTCTTTCCACAGAACACCTTAGACATGAATGTGGATAGTATCATCTAAGATGATAGAATACTACCCTAAATGACTATCACTACCTTCCCTGGAAAAGACTCAAGGGAAATATATGTGTAAATATATGAATTTGGTGATGGATGGAGGAACCAAAGCATAAGTGTGCGCTAGGAATATGATCATAGCATCATAGAATACTTAGGGTTGGAAAGAACCTTAGCGATCATCTAGTTCCAACCACCCTGCCAGGGGCAGGGGCACCTCACACTAAACCATGCCACCCAAGGCTCTGTCCAACCTGGCCTTGAACACCTCCAGCAATGGAGCATTCACAACTTCCCTGGGCAACACATTCCAGTGCCTCACCACCCTCACAGTGAAGAACTTCTTCTTTTTATCTAATCTAAACTTCCTCTGTTTAAGTTTGAACCCATTACCCCTTGTCCTCTCACCACAGTCCCTAATGAAGAGTCTCTCCCCAGTATCGCTATAGGCCCTCTTCAGATATTGGAAGGATGCTAGGAGGTCTCCACGCAGCTTTCTCTTCTCCAGGCTGAACAGACCCAACTTTCTCAGCCTGGCTTCGTAAGGGAGGTGCTCCAGTCCCTTGATCATCCTCGTGGCCCTCTTCTGCACCTGTTCCAGCAGTTCCATGTCCTTTTTATGTTGAGGACACCAGAACTGCACACAATACTCCAAGGGAGGTCTCACGAGAGCAGAGTAGAGGGGCAGGATCACCTCCCTCGACCTGCTGGTCAAATTCCTTTTGATGCAGCCCAGGATCTGGTTGGCTTTCTGGGCAGCAAGTGCACACTGACAGCTCATGTTCATTTTCTTATTGACCAACACCCCCAAGTCCTTCTCCACAGGGCTGCTCTCAATCTCTTCTCTGCCCAACCTGTAGCTGTGCCTGGGATTGCTCCAACTCAGGTGTAGGACCTTGCATTTGTCATAGTTAAATTTCATCAGGTTGGCATCAGCCCACCTCACAAGTGTGTCAAGGTCCCTCTGGATGGCATTCCTTCCCTCCAACCTATCAACTGAACCACACAGCTTGGTGTCATTGGCAAAGTTGCTGCGAGCACGCTCAATACCCCTATCCATATCACCAACAAAAATGTTGAACAAGACTGGTCCCAGCACCGTTCCCTGAGGGACACCACTCGTTCCTGGTCTCCAGCTGGACATGGAGCCATTGACCACACCTCTTTGTGTGCGACCATCCAGCCAGTTCTTTATCCACGAAGTGGTCCACCTATCAAATTGATGTCACTCCAACTTAGAGACAAGGATGTCGTGTGAGACAGTGTCAAACGCTTGGCACAAGTCCAGGTAGATGACATCAATTGCTCTACCCCTGTCCACCAGTTCCATAGCCCCATCATAGAAGGCCACCAGATTGGTCAGGCAGGATTTCCCCTTAGTGAAGCCATATTGGCTATCACCAACCACTTTGTTGTTTTTCATGTGCCTCAGCATGCCTTCCAGGAGAATCCGCTCCAAGATTTTGCCAGGCACAGAGGTGGGGCTGACTGGTCTGTAATTCCCTGGGTCATCCACGTTCCCCTTCTTGAAAACAGGGGCTATATTTCCCTTTTTCCACTCATCGGGAACTTCACCTGACTGCCATGATTTTTCAAATATCGTGGAGAGTGGCTTAGCAACTTCATTTGCCAGCTCCTTTAGGACCCGTAGGTGGATTTCATCAGGTTCCATGGGCTTGTGTATTTTCAGGTTCCTAAGATGGTCTCGAGCCAGATCCTCTCCTAAAGTGGGCCCAGGGTCTTCATTCTCACAGTCCCTGCATCTCCCTTCCCAGACTTGGGTGGTGTGGTCAGAGCATTTTCCGGTGAAGACTGAGGAAAAAAAGTCATTAAGAACCTCAGCCTTCTCCAAATCCAGGGTAGCCAGTTCTCCCAATAGCTTCCGGAGGGGACCCACCTTGTCCCTCGTCTGTCTTTTATTTGCCATGTACTTATAGAATCCCTTCCTGTTATCTATCACATCCCTAGCCAAGTTTAATTCTAAGTGGGCCTTAGCTTTCCTAACCTGGTCCCTAGCTTCCCGGACAACATCCCTGTATTCTTCCCAGGCTGCCTGTCCTTGCTTCCACCTTTTAGAAGCCTCTTTTTTCCTTCCAATTTTCCTCAGCAGCTCCTTATCCATGCAAGGAGGTCTCCTGCCCCTCCTGCAGCACTTCCTTCTAGTAGGGATGTATCGCTCCTGAGCTTGCAGCAGGTGATCCTTGAATATCAACCAACAGTCTTGGCCCCCCCTGCCCTCTAGGACTATATCCCATGGAATCTTACTGAGCAGGTTCCTGAAGAGACCAAAGTCTGCTCTCTTGAAGTCCAGGGCAGTGAGCTTGCTGCATGTTCTTCTCACTGTCCTGAGGATCTTGAATTCAACCATCTCATGATTGCTGCAACCAAGGCTGCCCTGGAACATCACATTTCCAACCAGCCCTTCCCTGTTGGTGAGGACGAGGTCAAGCATGGGACCTCTCCTTGTCGGCTCTTCTATTACTTGCAGAAGGAAGCTGTCTTCCACACAATCAAGGAACTTTCTGGATTGCTTGTGCTGGGCCGTACCATCCCTCGAACAGATATCAAGGTGGTCGAAGTCCCCCATGAGTACCAGGGCCTGGGAGCATGAGGCTGTTCCTATCTGTCTGTAGAGCGCTTCATCCACCGAGTCCTCTTGGTCAGTTTTTTCTCTGGAGTCAAACTATAGGGAATCAATCCTGACACATCTGCAAAAATCGAATTAGAAACCTCTTAAACTCTGCTAAGATGCTAATTCTTAGGGAGCATTTACTTTCTAAGCATCCTCCAGATCAGTCCTTCCTGGAACTCAAGTGAGAAGGATTCCTTTTCCAGTTCAGGCTTGATCCTCAGCTGATGTATTCTGGTAAAATTACTTCAATTTAGTCAGTAATTAGTCCAGTTAATATCAGTTCAGAATATAGTCTGTACATGCCCATTTGCAATGATACATGTGGTGTCAAACACGAGACAATAAATTTCCTTATTTAGATCTAAGCCCTAGACAGGCATTTTTCTCTTTTTTTTTCCTGAAAATTGTTTAAACATTTTAGGCAGGTGCTTGAATGATCAACATTAAAAGCTAACTTAAGATCTATCTCCTTTCTAAATGACACATTGATTCAAGACTATATAGCATATAGTTATGACTAAGCCTATCTAATTATTCTTTTATGTAAGTCTCCACATTATCTAGGTGTTTCTCTGACAGGCTAGCACTGAGACTGTAGCAAGTACCCTTCACTTTAAAGTTCTTCTGGCTCGTATCAAGTAAAAATAATATTATTATGCTGTTGAATCGTAATGTAATTCATCTTAAAACAGGCAGCAGCAAACAGTTAATGCATAAGGATGATGAGCAAAGCTTGCTCTTAATGCGCCTGCAAGAACCTACCACTAGCTAATGGTATGCAATACAGTTTGCTTGGATCTGTAAAACAATGTAGTCTTCCAGGACACAGAATTAATATAACACTGGATCAAGAGTAAAAGAGGTGCTGGAATAATATTTCCAGATAGCAGGAATAAACCAGTATGCACTCACTATACAGAACTAAACACAGTATTTTGAGAATACCTTCTATTATTCTTGTGAATATTCTCAGAGGGATAAGGAGGCTTTATATCACAGATAATTAAATGCAGGCTCCTTACTATTATATCTGTTGTATTCCAGAGAGCAGTAGGTTATAGGGCAATTGACTGAAATTAGATTTTAGCAGAACATGTGTCCTGACCTTTCTTTAAAGCAGATCTATTTACTTTATAATTCAGTTCATCTTGTAAGAACTGATGTACTCATAGGCAGTGTAAAGGTTAAGACATATGTGACTCTTAAACCTTCTGGCTTCTAACTCTGACATAATTCTCTGTGTTTATATTGTGCAAAGAGATATTTTAAATAGCCAGTGTTGAAAATAATCTTTTTTGTGGTGATGTTAATTTCAGCTATCGTAACGTTTAGACTTGCAGTGGAGCAAATGCATTTCTAAATTGCAAATCTAATGGGCCTGATCTTCTCAGCTTAAATCAGAGTAGCTCTACTGAGTCAAATACTGAAGCCAACAAAATTTCACTGATTTATATCTAGGTACCTAAGTTGGAGCTTAAATGGATTACAGCCAGATTTACATGATTGTAAGTGATAAGATCTTGGCCTTATGTCTTTTGATACATTATGGGCCAGATTGTGAAACCCTCATGTCGGTGGCACGACTTGAATGAGTAAGTGCTCACTGATGTGACTGTGGGCTGCACAATCTGGCTCTGTATTACACAGATGTAAACAAGTAACCAAGAGAAAGTTATTAAGTGGCTTTGATGATCTCATAAATAAACAAGTCATGACACTTAAGTAGCTTTAATAGTACCAGGACCACAAGAAATATGTACAATCCTCTATCACAGATGCCCTGTGTTGTGGTCTTTAAATATAATGGATGAGAGGTGATTCAACTATATCATACCATGATTCTGGATACCATTTGATTTGCAGAGAAAAAAATAGCATAAAATAGGACAATGTTGCACTACACAATGCAAATAGGAGGGTTTGCACATTCCTCACTACTCTTACTGTTGTTGTCTATTGATCATCCCAAATCTTTTTCTTTTGGCTTGCGATCTTGTTTGTTTCCTCCTTTTCTTATTTTTTCCTCCTTCATGTAATTTATTTTCTCTAGCAAGACTTTCACATTTTGAGCACTACTTTTTTTTTTTTTTAGTAGACAAATTTATCTAATAATACTGATAGTAATTGAATACCTATGAATATAAGAGACATTATACATGTGTTTGAGCACATTTCACAGACATACAACATTAACAAATTTTGATTTGGTGTACATCATATAGGCTAATTCACAAGAAACAGTCATAACTTTCAGCAGTCATCCAAGCTCTTGAGGCAGTTATCTCACAACAGATCTCTGAAAATGAATTCCCACCCCAGAGCCACTGCAATGTCCTAGCAGAGCAATGCTTCTTCATGTGGCAGTCTGCAGCCATTTAAGACCTGTATAAACATGTTCGCATAACATATTACTTAGCAGAAGGTGAGAGAATTAGCTCATTGACCATGTCTGTAGCTCTTAACCACTAAACACTACATAAATTATCACAACCAAACACACAGGTTCTTCTGTAGTAACAGTACTGTGAACAATAAATACAAAAGAAATGGGAGAAAATAGCATTTTACTTTCAGACAAATGGTGGTTCATTTTAGGGAAGTTTCCTTTAAACCTAGTCTGTGTGACCACCTGGATTATGATCACAGTTTGAGACATACAGGGATAATACTTAAAACTTCAATTGAGTTGGGAAGAGGGAGTGAAGAACATCACCTCAGCAACTTCTCAAGCATTGCAGGAAGCAGAACAACAGAAGGCTTTTGCAAAATAAACATCTAGAAACAAAAGAGTAACAGAGAAATTAGCTAACAGAGACTTCTGGAGATACTGTGGGCTTCAAACTTGTCCCACCCCAAAGATGCTTGCTTCTTCCAGTGTGCTTTTTGTCATGAACCAGGAATCATTCACTTCCCGAGGTGCAGTACTCAGCACATTCACCAGCAGTGGCACTTCGTGGAGCTGAAAATACAGTTCCCAAGGAGCACTCTGTCTATCTCAACATTTATTCCATTTGGGTCAAACGGCATTTCCAACAAGGTTAAGGTAATCTGAACCATCAAAATAGAGAAGTGGAAGTATAAAACGTGTTGTGCACCTACACAGCAACACAAAATTCTACCTTAATCTTCTTGAGAAATATAAAAGAATTATATGCCCTAGAGACTTTTTTTTTAATAATTTTCACATCTTAGTTTATATACTCCTTACTATTGCCATTCCTCTCATTTATTGTATGGAATTCATATGAATTACAAATTCAGTTTTATAAGCCATAGTAAAAAGAGCAATAAGTAGTAAAACTAGGATGTTCCAAGGGGAGAGTCTGGACCAGTAACTCTGTTCTGACATTATATGATAAATATCGATTCATCTGACTGCTAGGCTTTTCTACTGGATTATCCCAAGTCTGTTTTTATTGCTGTGCAATAAAGACACATAGAGCTGTACCACAGGTGTTAGCAAATGGTAGCAATGTGGGGTCCCAGGACTTGCAGGTTTGCTGAGATTTGCTAATAGAAGGCTAACACAAGACCAGAAAACTCTAGTAGAAAATGCAAGCCTAAATATTTAACACCTAACTATTCTATGATTCTATGACCCAGGGTAGGAGTTGCATTATTGCCTGCTCAGCTCTATGGGAAACTAGGCTGGTAGCAGGCACCCCAGTTCCTCTGATACTCCTGTCCTTCATCACACTTTCCTCTGTTTTATGGCCACCCAAGTGAAGAAGTGTGTCTTATTAATTGCATTCAGGGAAGAGGGAAAACAGTTCCAGGTTTCTATGTGAGAATCAGACTTCAGAGAAGCCCTTATATATTTTGACGGAGCAACACTTGTTGCCACCAACAATACCCGGTAAAAAAAAAATACTGATGGCAAATAGATACAGCGGCAGCCTAACCACTGTCATTGTAGAACTGGGAATGTTGAGGGCTGCAATCACTAATGTTGTTGTTGGTACTACAAATAGCTTAATAGAGGGGCCTTTACACTGACACAGCAGCACAGAGGGTTTCCCTGGAGCATCCTCTGTGGATACCCAGAGATTCCAAGGTCTCTGGCAGACAATAAACTCTGTCACTGTCAAAAGCAAGGGGAGGTAAAACAGAAGAGAAAGCTGTTCCCCTCAAAGCAAAGCTTTCCTGTGAGAGGGATAATCTGTCCTGAAGTGGAAAAACAGCTTTGAAAGGGGACAGCCTTTATGATGACTGCTACACTCAGTCTGTGTACAGGAGTGAGAAGTAGCTGAGAGGCTGTAACAGAACATATGGCACACTGCAGTCTGTGCTTCCTAGCACTGCTTCTGAGGAAGCCATGAGAATTTCCCTGTGAACACTAACATAAACGCAAACTGGCTGCAAGGAAGTTCGTGCAGCCCCTGGCATGGGCAACTCTCCCCTCTGTTATCCATTTCTCTCATGACATTTCTCTTAAGTTTCTAAACTCTCACCCATTTTCCTTCCTTAGACAAAGGCTACATTATGCACAGAGACATAAGGGAAATGGTGAATCATGAAAAACAGTAATTAATGCTGAAATGCCATGTGTGGTGTTTTTTGGACTGCATTGCAGGAGATTATTGTTTTATATGGATTTTTTTTTTTCCCCAATAAAAGACTAAGATTTCTAACTAAAATAAAATCAAATTAGGAAACAGCACCAAACCCACAAGCTTGGTAACCATCCTCACTAATGCAGTTTCAAATCCCACAAAAATTTTCTTATTCTGGCAATCTCAAAGTCTGTAGAGCAGCTTCCACCAGAATAATAAGGGAAATCAGCACAGATTTTAATGTGAGTAAAATGGCTACTGCAGTGTTCTTAGAGGAAAAGTAGATACACTATAGAAGAGGCCTTACATCACAACCGTTTTGTAAAGCTTGGATAGCAAAATGGTTCTTTAAGACACTGAAGTCACATATCATTAATCAGAAATTGCAGTCTTTATTCATGTATATTTGACTGAAACTGCATAATTTTAGCCTCCAATAGCCTTGGATAAATGACCCTAAGTATAGCACTTTTTCAATTTGACAGAGGTAGATGATGGACCAAAAAATTATGAACACAGAAGTAAACATGAAAAATAGACAAACCCGTTAGTATCACATGGATTTCTTATTTTCACTTTTCCAACTCTTTCACTCTCATTTTTTATCTCTATAACCTTGCTTATCATGTTTTAATCATTTTTATGCTACTGAATTTGTTACATTTTGTCTGCAGTGCCCCCACACTAAACCCTGAGCTTGCTGAAAGATTCATTCAGATAAATGGAATTGATTTCATATTTTCCATTCATGAAAAGAGTCTTTAAAGTTAGAAACTCTTTATGCAACATGAGACTAAAGAAACTGATTACCTCTAGGAAGCATTTATCTACATCTCTTGACAAAAACTGCACAACACTCACATGAGTAGCATTCTTTTCACAGTTAACCAGCCTCACTGGGGCTGCAGCAGCAGCAGCTGCCCTATAAGTCCCTTTTATAAACACAAACTACCTGATTGACCATGGGATAAGTGATGTAAATAATGTTCTCTAAGTAATTAAAACCTCACACTATTGATCTTTTTACAAACCAGTATGTGCTTGCACTTATTGATGAAACACTAGAGAGAAACCAGCACCCAATTAAATTCATTGTGCATAAACCAGTCCTCATCTGTAACAGTAACCACTGCTGGAATTAATTACTGACTCCACCTTGGACCCAGCACAACTCTGCACTGTGCCTTGATACCAGCTGATGCTTCCTATATGAAGAGGATGCAGGTCTGAGCCTGAAATTAAATACAGTTGATTTTGCACCTTCCTCAAAGTATCTGCTTGTATATGAGGTTGAGTTTATGGCAAGAAATTTGTACTGGGCACAGCATGAACAAGCATGATGTGGCAGAGAGAGTTCACTTATTTGCTGACAGGGCTGGTTCATCTTGCTGTGACCCACCAGGCTGGCACCAGCTGGGAGATGGGAGAAGTGCAAGTGTCACCCTGTACATATTCCCTCTGCCCCCTGCAATCAGTCATACAGTGAGACATGTTTTCTGATTTCAGATGAGCTTTAGATGGTGTAGTCTACAAAACAGATTTCATGCCATGAGCAAAATGACCAAACAAGAGGAAAGCCAGTAGTTTGTATCAGCGTTTGGATATATTTTGTAATTTATGTCCTCACAAAAACAACTCAAAGATCTGAAGATGAAATTAGAAACAGATGGTGGCCCTGTTATTTTTCTCTTCAGATCAAGTTTTGGCCAAGTATGAGCATTGTCCAGAAATCACCATAGCCTTGCTATTTTGTTTTGCTACCAAAACTGATGGTTGAGCTGATCCATCACACACAGTTTGATTTCCCCATTGCAGTCAGCAGCAGTTAGTTGTCCTGGCAACTGAAATGCAGCTCTAGATGCTGCTTTTATCTGGAGCTATACAACAAAAAATCTTTTCTGCCTGTCAAGCTTAAATGAAAAGTTTTGGAGGTGGTTTTAGTTATTTGTGGGTTTTTTTAAACCAAACAATTCTTGATTTGAGCAAGAACTGGCAGTTTTTATGGAGGTAAAAGTGAAGCTTTAAAACTTTTTCCATTGGTATTAATTCATTGTACTCCAAAGCTTTAAACTGATTCTGATAGATTAAAATTCTATATCGTTTCATTAAGAACACACTGGTGCATGTGCTATTAGCCTGTACAAAATGAAAGGTTTTTATTGGCACTTTTCTCATCATGAGAGTGACTTTCATATAGGATTAATAGGGCTAATATTGCCACTGCATTATCACTTTATGAAAATTTGCTAATGAGATTTGAAATTGCTTAATAAGAATATCGCAGTTCTTCCAAACACCTACCCTGCTGATAACCTGCTGAAGGCTGGACTGCATAGTGGCTGCAACAGTAGGGAGCGAGTACTCGATGCCAGGAGAGACAAATTTTGATTTTCTCACTGCATCATGTAATGTCATCCCACATCAAAGTCCCCCAAGTTACACTATGTCAGCCCAGCTTAGGGCTTCATGCAGTGTAACAGAAGGCGACATGGTGTAATCCGAAGCAATACGCTCTAAGGAGCCTGTTACCTCATTAAAGAACTTGTGCCACGTGGCTGGGTGCTGCCGTGATCGATACTGCTGGTCTGCTGACCCCTGTACACTGCTTTGAGCAGGGTCAGCACAGGACTCCACATTAGTTTCCAAGCTGGGGTGGCCAGACCATGCTTCAACCACCTGCCCCAAAGAGTTGTGGGCAGAGGGAGCATCTGGAATATATGGGGATATACCCTAGCACAGGTATGTTGACAGTTGCCATATTTCAAAATAAAAATTGAAAAAACAACCCTAACCAAACAGCAACAAAAGTTATTCCCTGCTGTTTACTTTGAAAAGCTTCCACTTTGGGGTTGAAAATGAATGGCGCTATTTTTTTTGTAGAGTTTAAGCTTAGCTTGTCCTCCTTTGCTATTCCTTGGACTGGGCAATGGTTTGGATACCTGCAAGAAGTAACCGCAGTTGTGGCTTTGCAAGTGAGATCTTGGAGGCGTTTACCACCCAGAGACACCTGGGAACACTTTGGGATTAGGAGATCAATCATGATAGATATGCAGACCAAGTCCACAGATTTGCAACAGATCCACTGCGAGGAACAGTTCTCGCTTCTTACAATAATTGCTGAAGACCATCTGACTAGTCTGGAAAGCAATAAAGCTCCATTTTTTCCTTACTTCCAGCTGTCTCAATTTTCTACTGGGCCACGAAGACAGCAAGAAGGAAAGCTGGAAAAGCCTCAGTCATAATTCTGCATTCCCTGGCACATTTCTCAGCCATGGAATTTTGCAACAGCAGAGTCTGTTCTCAAGTGTCTGCTTTTCTCCTGCCATAAGTCATGGCTTGTAACACTGCATTTATTACTCAATGAAACAAAAAAAGCCCCTCTCTGTAGGAGGCATTTGGGTCAATGTTAGCTGCATGAAGGGCTCAGTGCAGGGCACAGTGTGCCGTGCTCCAGGGAGCACTGAATGCTAGTGTTTATCCAGCAGGAATCCGGAGCATCTGAATTTCTTTTGTTTGGGTTTGGTAGGTTTTTTTTTCTTCTTTACTATCTTTTCACCCAAGTGAAAAGCTTACTGCAAAGAGCCACTGTGCAGTTTAAAAACAGATTAGTGAGCAGGTGTTCATCTAATCCAAGCACCCACCATGAATTTGTGTCTATTATTACATCATGTTTAGACTACAGGAAAGATTAGGCTGTTATTAGAGTGTGCATATCTATGTTGCTCATCAGGACTATGCTACTGAAGGTTTTACTGCAGAAAAAAAAAAACAATCTTGGAAGCACAGCCGCATAACATGAATAGGTAGCCATTAGGTCAAGATCTACTTTCACACTGAGCTCCAGGTACCACCCAGGTTCGCACCAGCGTAGATTCACAAGACTACAGAGACATCTGATGTCCATCTGTGGGCCATTAGGACTCATTTGCAAGCTTATAGCCCAGCCCATTTTAGATTTTTTGTCACTCCTTCACAGGTTGATATTATTTCACATCACATCTATGCCATCTATTGCTTATGTCACTAATTAGTCAATCCCTAGCACAAAAAGGATAAGCAAGGTTATATGAATCAATGTTAATGAAATATTAAAACAGGTACTTCCAAACATTCCACATGTATTGATCAGAGCAGGGAAACCACAGAAATGAGCAAAACCAGACCCTCTGAGCCAACTTCCAACATGACAATTGACGGACTTGGAGCTCCTCATTCTCATTCACAAGAAGGTTAATGAGGTATCACTCTGACAACAAGAAGATACCTCAAAGGGGATACGAATATTCAAACTTTAAGGTCCATTTATATTGCTGGGGTGTGTGTGTGTGTATGTGTGTGTGTGTGTGTGTGTGTGTGTGTGTGTGTGTAAAATAGCCTGAGGGTAAATGAGTATTAAGATAATAGATTTTAAGGCCAGAGGGGAATCACTGTAATTACTTAGACCACAGAGTTTTACTCAATAATTCATTTATTGAGCTGATGTCCTCTGCTAGCAGGAGTGCATCTCAGTACCACAGGTAGTTACTGCACAGTGAGCAATAAGCATATTTGCAATGAATACACCAAGGCTACAAAGTACAGTGAAGTGCTCTCTGGAATCCTGACATCATAATTGTAAGAGCTGGGTCCCTTGTGTTTGGGCTAGATCCTAGCAGGCTGGAAGTGCTCAAGCTAATAGTACTGCTTGAGATCTTTAGCTAGGGCACAGCAGCAGAAAGAGCAGTCAGGACAGCCATGCAGGGAGGGTACTGAAGAGGAAACCTTCTTCAATGGTTAAGACTTTACATGCGTGCAGAATTCACAGCCTGAAATCAGGGACTGCTGTTGGTGATCATGGCCACTGATGGAAAGAAACATGGTGCTGATAAACAAGCTGCTGAGAAACTCAGCTCTGGCAAAAAGTGAGGAGGTGGGAAAAGGTGGATGCAATAGTTCTCGTGTGAAACCTAAGAAAAAGCTGATGACCTTGGGGCTTATCTTCCATCCTTCTGGATACAGAAGTTTATATGCACGGTGCTGGATCAAGCTCTTTGTGGTCTATATGACTTGTAAAAAAATTGTGTTCAAAAGTAGGCCCTTGCAGAAAAACAGATGCTGCAAGTGAGCTGAAAAATCTTTGGTAATTAAATTGGAATAAAAAAAAAATTACTCCATTCATTAAGTATGATAATTGACTAAAAAGCAATAGGACACCTGCTATTTTCATTATAAATGCTCTGATATAATTCAGGGTACAATCTTCATGTGGAACAGGTAATTTAGATTTAACATGGCTTCAGATTATTATATTAAACAGCTCATAAATATTCTTACTTTGTATTTCCAATCACTGCTTTCAACGGAGTTTGACCAAAGATGAATCCTTAGCCCAGAGCCTAGCATTTATACCAAATAGCATTTTTACCAGATTTCTAAGTGTTCTCATCTTCTGTTGCCCATTCTTCTAGGCCCTATCTAGCATGAAATCTAGTCTTCATAGATCTTTCAAAGTTCAGAGGGTGTTGCCTCCTATTTTCTTTATTTGTTATTTAAATGTGATAATGTACCATTTTATTGTTATTTTTATTTATTATTTACAATGTGCCAATACATGGCAGTGTCTCCCCTGCAGACTTAGTCTGACAGACAGATGTACTGGAGATGAAACAGAGGACTTCTGTTTTTCAGCAGAGGGCTTTTTTTTTTTTTTTTTTACATCCTGCATAAGAGGGATTTGTTGTCTAATTGTATGGATGTCAATACTGAGCCAATTCCGTTTCCCAGTTGGACAGGGCTCTTACTGCAGTAACGTATTTACCCAAATAACAATCACTGTGGCATTTGGTTGCAAGGATCCAACCAAACACATTTCTACCAGTTTTAATTTAAGTAGTGATGGAGTAGGAGTAAGTAGCGAAAGAAAGAAGATGAATTCATATAAAGTAACGATTTCAGTGGGTTTTGTAGTGTCAAAATTACCCCAAAACTCCTAAGTTGTGTCTTGAGAATTTTAGCTGAGCTTCTTCTTGGCTGTGTTTTTTAGGGGCTCTGCTTATTTTCAGTTTCAGCTGTACAAATTGTACAGCACATCGAATGGTTTAACCAAGCAGATTTAGAATTCAGTAGACAGTGTTCTTTGTTAGATTTTAGTCACATACCAAATTCAATAGGCTCTCTGCTGCAGGCATAAGTCAAAATGCCAGGAAGGCATGAGACATTGTTGGATATGTTGGAGTTTATTGTTTAGAAAAAATTAAACTTGGTCTCTCGTTCAATCTTTTTAATTAAATAGTCATACTCTGATGCTTGAGGGACAAAGGAAAAGAGAGAATAAAGACAGTTCTTCTGTAAAACACAACAGATATTTCTTTATTTCTGTGTTGAACAAGTCAGTATATGTCATCCTCTCTGAAAATAAATACAAGTATTTTGGGTAAATGTGTTCCAAGCAATGAATTACCATCGCTACTGCTAGCTATTACCTACATAAGATCATTAACGAAAAGACAGCTTTTCTGCATAAATAGAGCTGTGTTTGTTTCCTCATAAGAACTGCCATATTCTCTGCTGGTGAATTTTGGAAAACAAGTCTTAGATCTCTCTGTAAAGACCTCACAAAAAAACTGAACAGCCATATATGATAGCTAGTTAAAACCAAGTCATTTCTCTGCTCCCTGTCTGCAAATTTGTCCTTAACTATGAACACTGGGCAGACTCCATGTTAGATCCTAGGCGTCAGGCATCAGCATTAAATTCCTTAAGCCCAGAGAGCTGCTAGGAGTCTGCCAAGCCTCCCATTTCAAGGAATCCTTTCAAAAGCCACTCTTAGTGGTCTGACCACAAACCCGCCCAACTGGATTTGAAGTGGGAACACTTGAAAAGTGCTCCAAGTGTGGGCAACCACACCACAGAAAACCAGAAGCCCTTAACTATATCACTGTTGCATGCTCTGGGTCACTGTTGGAAACATGTTGCTCTCTAGAAGATTTCTTGCTTCATCTTGTTAAACCATGGAAGCAAGATTTGAATTTTATGCCATGCTATGGGACATGGTCCTTACCACTCTATGCCATGCTTGCCAGACAGTGAAGCATGTCATCAACCTACATTAAAAATAACAATGGTTTTGGATGCTTGCTAGCATTGGCCGTATGATTGTCAAAATAACAACACAAAGGAGAAATCTCTTTTACCCTAATAATTGCTAAATTGTGTAACAGAAGTGTTTTACTCCCGCAAATGTAATGAGAATGGGAAATGGTACAAATTCTAACCCATTGAATTACAATCTTAAAATTGTAATCCTGTTTTCTTCCCTGCAGACCTTATTCACAGTAACTTGCAGCAAATCAATCAGTAGGTCTTTAAACTGAGCTTGTTAATATTCATATTCTTAATTATCTATTTAATGTGGATAGTGAAAGTTCATTATTCCTCTTCACTCCAAATATTTTTAAATGCAAAGTGAAGCTTTACAAGATTATGACCAAATATGCAGTTTTCTTATACTGAATTGTGAAGGTCAGTAAAGTCATCTGACTAGCTGTGATCAAACAGCAGCCGCAGTCATACAGGCAGGATCTTCTCTGTTCCCGTTGAAACTGAGACTTATTTAGCCAATTTGGCAGAGCAAAAGCTGAGTGTACTCAACTTTAGTAATTTCTGAAAAATAAAATAAGAAAATACTCCTAATATACTTACAGTTTGATAAAAAAAGAAAATAAGTAGTTACTGTTCAGTGCTCAGCAGTTAGGCTTGAGTCTTGGAAAAGATTAACTTAACCCGATACAGTAAATTTTCCCACTTACTTAGTCTCCTATTTTCACAGATTTTGCCAATAAAGTTTGTCCATGAAATTCAGCTTTACCTTTCCCATTCTGAAACTTCCTAAACCTAGAGCAACTTTGCAGTAGTTTTAAAATTACTCTTTTCAACATAATACCTAAAAATACGTATAGCAAAGGTTTACCCAGCCCATTCTCCAGTGCCCAAAATCAGCTGATCTGGGACAAAAGTAAGCACAAGACATGCATAGCATAATATTTTCACATATTGCTTCCAGTCTTCAACAAATTTTATCTGGGGGGCTTCCTAAACACCCCATCTTCTCAAAGATGGCAAGAAATGTCATATTTGTATTGAATAAACCTGAATGGGTTTTCCTTGATGAGTTTGACCAGTCCATCTTTTGAACCCATCCAAACTTCTAGCATCCTGTCAGGAGGAGCCCAACAGTTTGAATATATGTTCTGCAAGAGCAATGAGATGACTGGTACAGGTGCTTTACAGACAAGGAATTCAGGATTCAACCTTTCTTTAGTTGAGAGTACAATAGCTATGTTGCAGGTTTTTGGTTTTGGTTTTTTTTGGGGGTGGTGGGGAGGGTTGGGGGTTTTTTTGGTTTGGTTTTTTGGGGTTTTTTTTTAAGCAGAAGTTAACTTTTTTATTTACTTGAACAGGTTTGAAGTAAATTCTAACCACTTTCATTTTCCAACTACAATAGCCAATAATTACTTACAATCCAGGTGCTGTTAAGGTGAGCAAGAACCTTTTAAAATGTAAAATAACATGATTCTGTGACAAATACAAAGGAAATAATTTTCAGCATAAGAGCAGTTGGAAAATTCTTGATGTGTACTCACTGGAAGTGTCTTCAAGATACCAAGACAGGTTTTCTCTAATAAATGCCAGATGAATAAGAATGGTAAGTAGCTATGACGTACAAAACACTTCAATGAACACAGCTTGTTTTGGTTTATGCTGTGGTTTGGCGTTCTTTTAGGCAAACCTGTATTGCTTCCAAGAGCTGTATATGGACCAAAAGTGGGAAACAGAGTAGGAAAGGGAATCTAATCCCATTGCTAGGTGAAGACAGAAGAAAACAGCAATTGCCTTGTGACCAAATATCGGGATGGTGGAGGCAGTACCTTTTTTTGTATTCACCAGCTTCTTAATTGCCAGGTGTGGAAAGTGAGACACTGTACTCACAAATACATGAATCAAACTGTACCTCAAGGAGAAACAATATCAGCTCTTTCAACACCAACCATCCCACAAGCTCAGTATTGGTCACAATTTTTCCTGCAGGGCTGCAAAGCTAAACAGGACTGCATTGGGCTCTGATTCAAGATGTCCTTCACCTCACTTACAGCAGGCACTTAAGCATAATTCTTTTACTTTATAAAAGTATTGAAGCTGCTCTGTCAGGATTTGGTCCAGTGACATTGCAAGCTTTACAACTGATTTAAAGAACTGATGGCTAAACCCCCACTGGCACTAAACTGAAACCATAGGATAAGAATGCTATATATGATACTGTAATGGGTTAATGAATCTTTGTTCAAGTGCTCTTTAATTCCCAGAGGAATCATCTGTCTACTGTGCTCCAAGGATTCAGTTTCTTTCAGTACCTGACCAGCAAATCTCAATCACAGCAATATCTACCTTCAGCTGTAGATAATCAGCCACTCACCCTGTGCTTTTCCACACAAGAAACCCAGACGGATGTTCTAAAGAAACAGGTGCAGTTATCAGCATTTAAACATCCCAGACTTTAATTAATCACCAAGAATAATAGCAACCTGGTTCATCTTTTCATGAAGTCACTTATTTAATCTGCTGCTTCAGTTTTAACAAAAACCTCTGTAACAAAATTTTCTTCTCACTTCCCTTTTATAAAGTGAAATCCTTAACAGATCCAAAAACCAAAACAAAAGTAAAATATAAATCCTTTGGGGATTTTCATTATTTATATTTCCAAGGTCTGAAGAAAGAAGAGATAAATTATGAGCAAGCTTCTCTGCTGTTCCTAAATCTTAATTATGTTTCCTACTCAGGAACATACTTCATAAGGAGCTTAACTTTAAGCATGTGCTTAAGAGTCATTGAATCTAAAAAGAACAAAGTAAGGACGCTGGCAACCAGAAATGGTCTCTTGGCAGGCTACAGGTACAATTCCTTTATTTCTGCGTTCAAAAGGTGACAGAGTCCATTGGTGCCTGTAGGAGAATTGGGCTAGTTTGATTTGATCTGGGATTTATAATTTTTCTGTAATTAAAATCTATGAAATTTAAGCAGGTTTTTACATCTAAACACATGCTAAGTCAGTATTACCTGAATATAAATAGGCTTGAACAAATGCTTTTGCATTGCACAGTAAGGGCTGAAATACAATTATGCCAGCCCACAGGGGTTGGTGCCCCATACTTGATCCCAATCTCAACATCCATCACCAAATCAGCTATCTGAACATCCATTTAGTAATACTTCTACTTTCACTCGCCAAACTGCACAGACAGGGAGAATGGCAGTGGACCTTTGGAACTGCTTGCTTTGTACAGACATTTCCAATCAATGACACCAAGTCCTGCCTTTCTCTCGTTGCCTCGTTGCCAATTGTTTTTCAGTAGCATACTGAGGCCGTGGGACAGATCAGGTCTACATTAGAATACCTACCATCCCAAAAGCAAACTATCCTTGACCCCAAGATGTTGCAGTTAAACACTGATGTTAAACACTTGATGCTTTGCAACAGAAACAGAAAGGCATCAAACAATTCAAAGTGCAGGATTACAGGCAGAGAATCATCTCTCTCTTGTCTCTCCTCTTCCCTAGGCTTTTAATCTTAAAGGCAAACACATTTTCTGCATGTGCATTGCGCTAGTCCTTTCTAATAAAGTCATATTAGTTGTAGCTCTGGATCCTCCAGTGAAGGTGTTTGAAGGCAATAAAAAGTCACCAGCTAGCACTTTCTGCTACTTGGTTGACAACCTGCATGCATGCTGGTGTTTCATAGCCTGCCTGTTGGGGTGCAGGCAGTGCCTAGGGCTGAGCCAGTGCCGCAGGGTGGCTGCATGCACAGCCCAGTTTCACGGCCCATGGTGGTGGCCCCAGAGTCCCTCTTCACCAGCAGTTCTCTCCAGCACCCTCAAGCACCAGCACAGCGCACACCCTATCCCATGCAGACAAATTTTTCTTTCCTGTAAGGCCCTGCTCAGGGTGCACCAAAAAGTAGCAGAACAGAAAGCTCAACGTGACTCTGCAGGTGAGTGCTCAGAGGAAACCTGCAACTGGGTGCATTACTAAGAATCTTCCTATTTCCCCAAACCTGATGCAGCCAGCAGTCAAAATGCTCTTAACCCACAGCAGAGGATCACGCACCCTGTTTCTCAGGGAAGATTCCCTCATGTCTCTAGGGCTACCCATGATGATCCTGAAAGCCACTTTACCATCAATGTTGCCAGACTGGGACCACCCGGCTGTTGAGAACAGGCGTCAGAGACTAATGACATGGCCTCAAGTCTCCATAAAAAGAGTACTGAACCAGTCGTAACAAATGTGAAATAAAATTTGCCTTCAAGAACATAGTTTGGGTAGTGCCTACATGTGCTCTGCACCGTGCAGGGGTTCTGCAAGCCTGTCATATTGTTCCTAGTTGAATACTATGAGCAACAAATACAGGAGGAATTTTTGCTGCACATAAAAGCTTACACAGTCTGTAATTTTAAAAGATTATTTTTTCTTTTTCTATTTTTGGTACTCTCAAATAACCTGAAAGCTATTTTATTTCTTTGGATGGTTTCTTGACTTATTCAGCTTTTATTGGCCTGTGTTCTGTGCTGAGACTGTACCATGTGAAATGCTTCTGGTTTGCTGAACCAGATGATGCTGATTGTCATGGGTTCAGCAGCAGCAGTCATTTTTCTCCCTCTTGGTAGCTGGCGCAGCGCTGTGTTTTTAATTTTGGGCCTGGACACAGCGCTGATAACACCAGTGTTTCGGTTACTGCTTAGTGTTGTTTTGGTCTGGCCAAGGACTTTCTGAGTTTCATGCTCTGCCAGGGAGGAGGGGAGCCAGGAGGAAGTAGAGACAGGACACCTGACCCAAACTGACCAAAGAGGTTATTCCATACCACAGCACGTCATGCTCAGGATGGAGAGCAGAGAGCAGAGACCCAGAACGGTGGGGGTGCACTGCATGGTTGGGCTGGGTATTAGGTGGTGAGAATTGTATTCTTTCCTTGTATTTGCCTTGTCATTATTACTATTGGTGGTAGCAGTAGTGATTTGTGTTATAATTAGTTACTAAACTGTTCTTATCTCAACCTGTGGGAGTTGCATTCTTTTCAATTCTCCTTCCCATCTCTCCAGGAGCGGGGGGAAGAAAGAGGTGGAAGTGAGTGAGAGAGAGACTGTGTGAGTTAGTCTTAAACCATGACACTGATACAGAGTGCTCTTGTGCATTTCCTTGGCTCCCAGATGTTGGCTGGAGTCTTGTGTGATTAAAACCATGCTCCCTTATATGAATGCCTATTTGGAGTCTCTGCTTGTCCTAGTTTTGTCCGAGATAGAGTTTGGGTGGGATAGAGCCATATTCAGCTCCACATAAGGCAGCAATTGCTCTTCGTTAGGGTTTCTTAAGGGCGCAAATTTTCCAGAACAATAGTGTATGTATTCTATACCAAGAGATGTAGATGAGAAAATATCTAGTCATGTCCTTTACCTAAGATTATTTTGGTTTCATGCCTTTCCCAGCAGAAAGGAGGGCTCATGAAGTCACCATACTTCTATCTGCCATCACCTGAAATTACCCCACGAGAGCTATGGCCCTTCCACAGACAGGCTCCCATAAGAACTGCGTAACTCTCCAAAGAGGTGACCTTTTTCTGATACTGAGGTTCATGGTACCTCAGCCCATCTGTTTGCCTGATCCTCTTGTGCTCATACCTCTCCTGGAATGCCCTGGAGAACTGTGAGTTACTAGAGATAAAAAAGGTAAGGCCAGCAGTCCTGCTGGGACAGAAAGGACTTGAAATTCCCTTTTATTATATTTGTGTTAGCCGAAAATCATGTCCAGTTAGTAATACTACAAGTATTTTGCATTTTTTACAGATAAGGCACCTTATACTGTTAACAGCTATTACCAGGTATTACCAGGCACTGTAGTTCTATAAAACAAAATGTAATATAATACTTATGCTTTCCAATTACACAATAGTAATTGTGAATAATTATATAAAATCTCAGGCTTTTTTTTATGGTTATTGCCAACACTGAGTTTGCATACACTATAATAAACACCATCTGTAGAGAATGTAAGATACAACTTCTGCTTGAGCATAGATATAAAACTGTAGCATCGACTTTCCAGTGAGCATCCAGTTAAACAGCTATTGTCTCTGTCTTCCTTTAAACCTCATTAATTCAGCAACTTAGCCATTTGGATTCAAAGACTCGCTTCATTGTAGCCATGCTTACATACCTCCAGTATTTGATTACTGCAAGAACATTTATGCATATGCCCTGAATCCCTGACTCCTCCTCCACCCACTACCACCACATCAAACCCCTCTGTGTGCGGGGTTGATTATGCACCAGCGGTTGACACAGAGCAGTGGTTTCTAAATTCTTGCTGTGAAAAGCTTTTGAGGTGTTTCAGTAGAAGGCTGCTAGCTGTGAATACCAAAGCAGGGGCTCTCCCCTCTGCAGAGGCCCCTTAAGTATAAAGTACAAACAATGAAAAAGAAAAGCAATAAAAAAAGAGAGATCTGGGCTTTGAATCCTTCTTAGGGTCAAGCACTAAACCCTATTTGACAGCTACACAACCAACACTTGTTCTCCTCAAGAGAATTTGACCTCCAGTAAGGTACCGAAAAAGTATGTATTTTATCTACAGTGGACAAATATGTTGCTCTAAAGCAACAAACAAATTTCAGATAAAATATACAGATAGCAATAACAAAAAAAAAAAAAAAACAACAAACCACAAGCTCCCAGAAAAGAAACCCCACTATAATTCATGCAAACTTAAGAAAAAGAACAAAGTATTTCTGATTTCATTGACTTTGTGTGGTATGGCAGAAGGTTAATCAATTTAAAGTGTTACATTACTCCTCTGTTATTAACCAAAGTCAAATAACTTTATCATTTTGCTTAATGCATTGAAATCAGAAATATTTTCGCAGATGCTCTGCACAGGCACTTCGCAGATTTCAGTGGAAGTTGTTTACATGCATTGAGCCTGGAAACACTTTGCTATGATAGCAACACATACCAAAGAGTTTTCATTTTTTCAATTCAGGAAGAAAATTGCTGTTCCTCCCCTTCCTTAGAATTAGCTCTCTTTCTGCAAGAATTATTCCTGCATTTGAAAAAATTACAAGCATGCTCATAATGGCTGCATTTTTGTGTCCATCTTTAGCTAAGCCCTGCCTCAAAGCCCCCTGAAATTGCTGCAATTATTTCTACTGGCTTCACAATCTCTTATTTAGTTCTGCAAGTGATTGTGACCTGGCCAAGAATATGCAGTGATCCATTGCTGCCTGGAAATTACATTATATCTTGCATTGACTTTTAACACTGAAGGGATGTGAAATAAGATGAGAACAGAGCCCACACAGAGGGACCTACACCCACTGCCTATCCCTCAGCCACGCTGTTGGCACTGGGCGTGGCGCACTTTCCCAATGGGGATCTGCCTCCTGCACAGCTGAACTGGCAGAGGTGCAGGGTCAGGTATCAATTAATTTTTGCTGAGCTGCAGCTTTGAAAACTGAAAGAAATCATCAGAACAAACTCAGCCTTGGGTTTAAAGCCAAGTGCAGCTTCAGCTGACTTCAACAGAAGTGAATGTGAGAATATTATATTTTTATTACTACTTTTGTTCAAAGATGCTTAATTTGCCCAACTTGCCAGCAAGCTCTGGCCATCTTCTGAAGTGAAGGATAAGGATTTAATTTGCATTAGGATAAAAAAAGAAAAGAAAAAAAAAGAAAGGAAAAAAAGGAAAGTGGAGGAAATCAAGAAAGTCTGCTTATTCCTTACATAAACACAAGTATTCCTAAACTGACACTTGGATTTACGTGTATTCCACCAACAGCTCAAGATCTGCTGTAATATGCTATCTGCTGTAAATGACCAAAATACAGATTTATCTGCGACAATATTTTAAGGGAGAAAGTCTGCTTATGCAAGGATGATAATTATCACTAGCTTCATCTATATTCTGCCAATGCCACAGTATGCTGAGCAGTAGCCAAACCCCATGCTGCAAAACATCTAAAATATTACCCCAAAAGTCCTCTAATGTACACCTCATATTTACATATATTTTAGAGATTTTCCACATAAAATTAAACGCACACATCTGGACATCTTTTTATTTAAACAAATACCTATTAAGTATGTGGACTATCTATTCATTGCTTTGCAATCTCTAGAAATAGAAGGAACAAGAAGGGAGTCTGGAAGAGGAGAAGCTATTCAGGAGGAGCTTTCCACAGGTGATGAGCAGGTAGAAGCAGGGTGCAAGATCTGGCATGGGGCAAGTAAGCCCTGGCTGCTGTTGTGTTTCACCAAGTAAAGAGAAATGTGGATAGGGACAATAAGAAAAATGAGAAGATGCTGAGAGGAACAGGGAATATTATCTGGATGACTTCACAGTGCAGAGCACATAGAGAGGCTGCTATATGAGGTTGGAACATATACTCACTACAACACTGCTCTCTACTATCAGTTTACACTTACATATACACATATACATCCATGCAGCAGTGAGAAACCCCTGATCAACAGTTGATGCAGCAGAATTTTTGAAAGTGAGCTCTGATTTTCGGACACTGAATATTCAGCACTTCCAAAATCAGGAAGAGGAAAGAAAATTAAGCAATGGTACAGCTACTTATTATTTTTTAAATATCCGTGCTGTATGGTCAATTGTCATGAATGACAAACTCCAAAAAACAATTACAAAATTAAGCACCTATAACCACCAGCATAACACATGGGATTTATTATTTATATATGTTAAAGTATGCAATGGATATGATTGTTACAGAGCACTATGGGATATAGCATTAAAAACATAACAGCCTGCAGTAATTATATCCTACATGTTTCATAAATATTGCCAGTAGGAAGAATGGTGCTTTGTTTGCCTGCATTTACTTCTCTGTCTTGTAAGTACAAATATGTGGTCAAGGCATCTGCTCAGTCAGGAGCTGTGACTGCCGATTCAGGTACAGGTTTTTAGAGCTGTGCATAGAAACCCGTCTGAGTAACTGAGTATACAAATCACTAGTCAAATATGTAAACTCTTTACACACTTATGATGATCAACATTCACTGAACCAGCACAAAGATTAGACACCTCTACATGAAAATCAGACCTGTGACTTGCTTAGAATAGAATCTAACAAAAGAAAATGCAGAAAATGTAAGGTAGGCTATGTTGCTTTTAGGTTCTGATTATTCGTGTTATCACTACTTAGAACTGTTTGGAAAAGAAATACAACATTTTACAATTAGACCCCTGATCTATGAAAGCACTTGAGCAACTGTAGAAAGGAGCATGTGAATAGTCACTTTAATGAAATTACTACTTATATACATGAATTATCCATTCATTTAAGTGATTTGCTGGATCAAAGTCTTTGTTTCAATTAGAGCAGCAGAGTCAAGGTAATGTAGCAACACCGGGCTGGAGAAAATAGCAGACCAAAGGTGCCTGTATCAATAAATATATTCCCAGAGGGGAAAAAAAATACTTGATATATGTAGAAAGTGCCCATGTAACTACACTACATCAACCTAGAAGATTAAAATAAATTTCATTTCAAACCCTGTAAGAAAATTCCACACTATTTTGGTTTGTGTAGGGGCTGAAGATATCAGTACTCCAAGAACTTGGACAAAAGCCTCATTATTTAAAATACCACTTCTGCTTTTTAACTAACGTAAGCATTATAAGCTCCAATGTAGCCTATTCAAGCACCAGAACAGTTCATTTAAAGCAATACATTCTCTTCTGAAATATTTTAGTATTATAATTGAAAATTGTCTCCCTCAGATGCACCTGAGAAGCATTAACTTCTTGGTGACTTTACGAACCAAATCCTTTAATATAAATGTAGCTTTTCCCACAGGCACTTGAAAATATTTAGGATTTTTTTCAGTTGAATGCAATTTTCATAATAAAGTAACTCACTCAGATACCTGACACCACAGAGACACCAAGTGAGCAGCTCCTGCCAACTTAGGCAGAGCATGATCGTAACCCCCCAGTTATATATGTAAGTAGGCTTTTAACCATCCAACTGCTGTAACGATTCAAGTAATGTATGTTACTGTTATACATTATATTCACTATTTATAACACATGCATTTTATTCCACAACATCCAGACATTAGGTATTGCACTCTCAGTCAACCTTAACAGAGGATATAACAGATCTTAAATTCCTGTGACTTTAAATTCTACCCCTATGACCAGTTTGAGGACATCAAAGCTGTCTTTTGCTACTCTAAATACAATTTGGATGCCTAATTTTAATTTTAGGGTCTAGTAATCAGAATTTGTTTGATATAATATCCCTTCTGCTATGAAGTAGATTCTTCCATGTAAAAACATGCATCTTTCTGAATGGCACCAGTCCATCATGACTGCTCGCTACTGACGCTGCCTCCAGAGCTTTAGTTAACTCTTCAGTTAAATTTCACTGGTAAACCTCTCAAAAAAATATAGAAATGAGGTATATTTAGTTCTGTGCCCAAATACTCAGTCCAGTCTATCAAATCCAAAAATGTTCCTATTCAACTTCATCTCTGGCAGTTTCAAGGGTATCATTTTAAAACTACAGCGTATTTTGTTAAACCAAGCCCTACAATGATCTTGTTTTACTTCCATCCACTTAGCCTGTTAATGCAGGCTAATACTGCATGTTCTTGTGGCAGCAAAACTTAAAGTGTACTGGGAAGCTATAGTGATAGATTACATGTACATGCTGCATCATATCCAATTAATTCAAATTGACTGTGTACTGCATTATGCTGTTAGTGCATGGAAGATCAATAAATATGGAGAAAATTCAACAAGGCTCTCTCCATTCCCATCCAATTCTAGTAGATCTGAGACAGATCATGCTCCTATGATGTGTACGCTACTGCTGAAGAGGGCAGGTGGTGCATAGACACCATTCAAACTTGGCCTATTCAATCTAAACTCCTCTAACTCGCCATTCATGCATAGCAAAACACCATCTGGTCCTATTTTGCCTCCAGCAATCACAGCTGACCAAAAACGATAATAACAGCTGTTGCAAAACAAAAGCCAAACAAAGGGGGGGAGGGAAAGGTTAGAATGAAGTCCAGTGCTGCAAAATACTCCATGAAGTGAGAAATGGAAAAGGAACCATTCAAATAGTCAATGCCCATTGAAAAGAGTCAGCGCAAGACTTCTTAAACTTGAGATTTTTAATCCATCTGTCCTGCAAATTACAATGGTCAGGTGATAACATAAAATTGTAAGTATGTTGCACAGGGGTATTTAAAGGCTTTGCTCTGCAAGTTAGAAACTAATGACCCCGTGTCAGCTAAAAATTAAACCTCCTTATGTTCTTTCATCATGTGTCAACCTGGGTTAATGTGAAAGTAGAATGTGGTTAACCAGGGTGATAAAGCTTCTGAAACCTTGGAAAAAGAAGGGAGCAGTTAAATGCTTGTAAATGATACGATGGAAAACATTCTTTAAACCATGTATAACACTGAAATCATATCGATACTGCATTTTTCCTGTATAAATTGCATATTAAACTATTTAAATTAACAGTTTTATTTATGACATGATAGCGAAGTTACTCACTTAGACTTGGGGAATATGAACACCAACTTGCACAGTTTGAAACGCAAGATGTTCTGCAATATGCTATTGTGGGTAATGTAAAATATAATTTTGTAGCAAGCAGGGAGATGCTCCAGTTTTTCAAGATTCAAATTTTGATATTTAAAATGTATGGTCCTGCTTGATGATTAATTTTTATTTTTTTTTCTGCAGCAATTAAAACTATTTTTCCTGGAATTGAACATCAGTAGTTCAGCAGCTCTTAAATCAAATGTGATAAAACCCAGGATTTATGAAATCATTTAATGAGTGTAATAACACCTGCTTCTCACTGCAAATAGTTGAAAACAGACTTCAGTTGTAATTAACTCTTATCACTAGTGACCTTTTTCCAACGGTACTTCATAAGTCTTCAAAACGACAATTATAGAACTAATACACAATTACTGTCACATACAGTTCAGCAATTATTTCTGAAGACATTTGTCTAAAGGTTCCAAAACAACTATAAAATGGTTCCCTTTGTTATGTAACATTGGTTAAAACTGACACACACAAAAATCTCTACCAATCAGCCATTTCTAATGCAGGCAGACTTCCTTGCGCCTGGAATAAATATCCTCTGTCCCAGACATTAGTAGATATCATACTAAGGCTACAAGGAGCAGAGGTAGCTGTCAACTAACACCTATTATGAAAAGCTTCAATTTATACATAATTTTTTTCTGCTCCAAGAAATCTATAAATTTATAATTAGACTCTCTTGCTGTTCAATATTTGTACATAATAAACTGACTATCCAAGGATGATGAAATATTGAAAGCTGAGTTTGTTATTAATAAACTCACACAGTCTAGTACCTCTTCTCAAGTCTGGCTGCAACTTTCCAGGGATCTGTATTCTACTATTTTTCTGTTGTAGTTCGAGCATGGTAGCCATAGACATCTTCCCGAACAGGATTAGGATTCTGCTCAGGTTTGACACTTGCTGTTTTTAATTTTCATTTTATCATAAGCAGTTTAAGATTGTTGCCAGTAGTAATTTGCAATTTTTATCAAGACCTCTTCATTATAGCTTCTGACAGGACAGATGCTGTAATTAATCATACCAGACAACTGGGGATAGTGGTCAGACTGCATTTGCTGCACAGTTACTGCAGCCAAGGAAGGGAAAGAAGAAAACAAAGAATTTATCCTCTCTTTCCAGAGCAAAACAGCACTAATAACCTGACACCACATAGGATGTGAATGTTTCCAAACCCTTCATATGCAATGCCCACCCTCTCCATCTCTCCTCTACCATGTCCTACTTCTATGATAAAAGACAACTCAGGATCAGCCGAACTCTGAGTTGGGGGCTTATAGAGGGGAAGCTCATGGCAGGAGCTGAGTTTACATCTGAAATTAAAGATACAAAGAAAACTACAATTTGTGCTTATCTCCAAACACCACTGCTGAGAGACAGGTTCTCTAGGGTGCTCCTGCAGATAAATGCAACACAGGGTACCATGAATGCTTTGTAACGTTACCACCTGCCTTCTCTCAGAGCTGTGCACAACTCTTCAGCAAGTACAAGAGCTGATCACACTCTTGGATCCCATCGGTACCTGCTTACCCAATATGTGCACAACAAATCCAAAACATGAACTAGATTTTCCAAGGAAGTGTTTGCATAACGTAATGTTTCTGGGTTTTCTGTCAAAGACTCATGGCTCATCAGTTTTACTGAAATGTGTTTATTCTATAGCAAGATAAAAGCATTTATTTTAGATAAGCAAAATACAAACAACTTAATTGCTGCTATCATAACTCATAAAAAAGTATAAAACAGCATAAAAACACAATAAGCAATGTAGCAATTAATAATTCATGTTACCAGTGTTTACATTAAAGCCTCATTTATGAAAACTTTACAACACATGATATGAAAACTTACAACTTTTAAAGAAAATATTTACATTGATTATTCGGTGGAGTTTCATTTAAATATTCTACTGGTTTTACAGAGTGTTAAAAACTCTTGCTTTCATCTCAGCTTTCTGTAATAACAGTTTTATTTAAGTGCATTCCCCTTTTAAAAATACAGTGTATTAAATCTGAAACTCATCACTTCAACACAGAATATAATATTCACATTTGTTCTGTAACTGGAATTAATGTAAGAGTGTTAATGTCAATATATATTTTCTTACAAACTATGATAGTTTTATTTGAAGAAATGAAGTGAAAGGTTGTTTCAAACATTTAAGTTCAGCTACTTGCATTCTGAAGACGTAGGAGAGAAAAAACTTAAGAGCTTTGGCAAAAATCTGTGATTTACTCTTTTTTTTTCATGACAAAAATGCCATCAACTAACTCATGTTATACAAGTATGATTGTATGAAATCCAATCATCATTTTACAGGTAGTTACAACTGTGCTTTAAGGGCTTCATGAGTTCATACTGCCTTGAAGTGCACTACTCACTTTTAGAGAAAGAAAGATTATATCTTATAACTCTGCAAGGCCATTTTGCAGTCATAAGGTTCAGGTATTTATTAGGCCATTTGATTCACATATTGTGGGTAAAGCTTAAATAAATTAAAAAGGCATCACAGGAAAAAGAGCACAGCTGCTTTTTTTTTTTAAACAAAATGATTTATAGTTAGCTAAAAGATGATACACAGCTACATTGTAGTTCTTTATTGCCTATCTAATAGACACTTTAGAGCATCATTTGATCTGTTATGCATCCCTGCATAACTACCATCAACAGTTTACAGTTTTTAGCTAAATATGGTTTATTCTTATCCCCATTACCACTCAAAAGCCATGTTACAGGATCATTTCTCTTCAGAAAATACTGACCTGTGATAACACTTGAGTCTGTGTCTGAGATTGTATTTGTGACTGGTGCTGCTGAGGTGCTGGCTGAGGGCTCCCAATGGCAGGGATGGGAGAAGTGATCTGAGAAGCTACCGGAGAGTGCTGCTGAGGAGAAGGCTGGGACGGATGTTGCATATGCTGCATTTGCTGCTGCTGCATTTGCTGAAGCTGCATGTGCTGCAGTTGCTGTTGCATTTGCTGTTGATTAATATGCTGCTGAAGATGCTGCTGCTGCTGCAAATGTTGTTGCATGTGATGCTGAAAATGCTGTTGTTGCATTTGCTGTTGTATTTGCTGATGCATTTGATGCTGATGTAGTTGCTGCTGTTGCATCTGCTGCATCTGTTGCTGCTGGAGCTGCTGTATCTGGTGCTGCTGGCTTTGCATTGATGGGCTGACTTGAGATGGAGACGGCATTGCCACCATATTTGTTCCCATAGAGCTTATCAACGGGGCAGCAATGTTTGTTGGCATGTTTGGCGCAATTGTAACAGAAGCTACAATCTGATTCATTGGCAGTCTCATGGTTAAAGGTTTTGGAGCAATTGCTCTTGGAAGGGGCTGTTGAAGATTTTGCGGAGAGGCAGACACTGTTGCATGTTGAGAAAGAGAAGTATTCAGAACAAGGGAGGAAGACAGATTTGTGGATGCCAGCGTTTGTTGAACAGAACGAATTGTCTGGGCCTCAGCAGATTCAGCAGCAGCCTGTGTTTAGAAAAGAAATTAATTTTATTTTTAACAAAAAAGACATTGCTACTGTTTACATGAAATAAAAGTCACAGCTACTCAGGGAGACTCTTTCATCTTTTGTTTCTTATCAGAAAAGATCACTGATCCACTGAACCATTGTATAACCTCTTCATCTGTCTCTGTATGATACATCCAGGTCTTTCTTGGACAAAAAGCTAACTCATGCCCTTGTTCAACACCAGAAAGTCACAGATGTTACACACATTTTGTGGCTGAAAGAGCTAAAACAGGCCAAACACTTTCTGTATTTATATGTTTTTAAAACCCCCCTGTTCTTTGGAAGACAAATCTGGGCAGAAGCATATGTCCCCGCACCAGTTACAGCATAAGAGTTTACAAACAACAAAACTTCTCACGCAACTTTTAAAATTTGCTTGTTGTAGACTTTCACTTCTAAGGAATCAAGACCAAGATATCTACAAGAAACAAAAGCCTAAGGGAACACTATCGGGACATCCAACTGAATACCCTGGAAGGCATGCAGCTACATCAGGGGGTGCCCTGCTTAGGGAATGCTGCCTTTTTTCAGTGTCCTGGCGGTTTCTGATAAGACACATCTGAGGGAAAACTACAGTCCAAAAAGGTCTACTGCAATAAATTGCATCCCTACTCTCAGCAACTACCTTGGATAAAAAAGCTACAGCAATTATGTCTTAAGTTGGAGGAGATGAGATGAAAACAACTTGACTTAGAGTACAATTTCCACCCAGTCTTCCCACAAGTTACTTGGCAGCTCAGCTTGCATGGATATTGGGAGAAAATTATTTCTGGTGTCTTTGAAAAAGGAACTTAGGACTGAAAAACTAAATTCCCTCAAAGGTATTTAGAATTCCAGCTGCCATGGAAGTTAGCATTGTGATAGTAAACACTTTGAGAATATTATCTAAGTCCTAGAGACAACAGAAAAACACAGCTTCTAAACACAAGGAGAAGAAATTTTCCAGCTTTCAGGAACACATGTATAATGTCTGCTGTTGTATTTTTAATCATTAATGAAAATACACAGCAACTTTCTGTGATTTACTAGTGCTCTGCAGTTGTACATTCAAATAAACAATGTCAGGAGTTAGACAGCATCACTGCCTTCTGTTGCTTTCTTGAGATCAAAGATATTTTTGTAATTGACCTTTATGAAATACTGGTAGAGAAATAACTACCTTGATTAACTTTCAATCATGTTTTAGATGTCCATATGCATATTCCATTTACGGTATTCAGATGCAACAGATGTATAACCAGTGTAGTGCTGATGGTTAGAAAGGTAAGTCCTCAAATGAGACAGCAGAGCTTTGTTTTCTTTGTAAGTTTTATTTTAATTCTGCATCCACTAAAATACACCATATGGCTTTGTGCCAGCTAGTCCATTTGTAGGTACTCTCCAATTTCAGAGCCACTACACGTTTCTTCCCCTCACCTGCAAGAATTACTTAAGCTTTGTCATGAAGTAACTGCTCTCCAGCTCCACACAAAGCAAGTCTGTTTTGAGAAGGAGCACTTGAGGAAAAAACAAAACTCTGCAAATAGCTTGCAAATGTTAATGTCAGAAAGTCAGTGTATTTTTCATGACTGAATTTTACTTTTGCAGTGAAGTGCATTATTTTGCCACCATAGATATAAAGGATGATGTACATTTGCAAAAATTATTGATTGGGAATCATTACTGCGCCATTGGAGAGATGACTTTTTTTTGTAGAGACTAAGCAGGGTTCAAGCAGCAGCACATCTGGTAGAGCTGTATTAATGCAATCCTAGGATTCTACTTCTATTTTGCATAACACCACACCCCCCACCACCAATATTTAAACACCACTGCCAAAAACTAACTTACATTGCATGGAAGGCATTATTAGGCTTACCTTAGAAACAAGGCTTGCTCTATAGGCTGCAAGTGCCTTCAGGTATTCTTTTTTGGCAGCTTCAGTTTTTCTTTTATACACCTATTAAAAGAGATCACAACTTCACCAACTTCAATTATTAAGGTGTTTTTGCCAGAATGCAAAGAAACAAAAAACAGAGGCCAAAACCACCAGAAAATACTGTTAATGGGCTTTTTCTTCCCTGGCTACAGACTTTCAGGTCTACTCTCTGGAGCAGAACTTATGTTGATTTATTGTGAATAAAAAAAGTGGTAGAAAAGCCAAATGTTTGACAAGACTACCTATGCACACTTTACTTCCCCAGGAAATCTTAATGACCCTAAGTAAATACAATATTAGAACATGGAGTATTTCAGATGCTAAGTAGTATCTGCAGTAGTATAAAATAGCAAAAGATGCCTATGCAATATTTTTATAAACAAACATTCAAAATACATAACAAAAATACATCTTTATAAAAGTTGTTTCATAAAGCTTGGACATTTCACTTTCCCCAAAGCCAGTATGAGGGAATAAAGTTTGCCTTTAAATCATGTTCACCATCATCTGTTAGATCACACTGAAAGTTTCCAAATGTATTTGACAAACAAGATCATTCACATCTTGCCAAAAGGCGTCCTATGCAAAATCTACTCTTCCGTCACAGCTTCCATTACCAGCTACTAGAAGCTGCACGGAGCATCAACAAGCAAATAGCCTCAAAGGATTTCCCCCCCTCCACTTCCATTCATGTGTAGGAGTTACATGTGTGTTGAAAGAAGAATAACCCTCAAGGAAGAGTAAAACTCATCATTCTGTACCAAGTCTGAGCTGGAGATAACGCTTTACACACAACATTGTAATGAGGCAGAGGATTGCCTTCAAAGGTTGGAAATCAACATGCTTTGTAACAAATTCATAAGGCAGATCAAAAAGAAATACTAAGTGTGCTGTACCTTCCCCTTTTCTAACTTATGTTTTATAGGAAACAAGAGCTTTGAAATAAGAATCGTCAAAAGACAGTCTTAACAGGACTCCAGGACAGTATCACCTGAGATGTTTTACAAACTGCCCTTTAAAATTTGAAGGCAAACACAGCCATTTTCTACTACCTACTGCCTCTTATAACAAAATGCTTTTAGGTACCAGGTCTTCAGCAAGTCCAAAAATCAGTATAGCTCTAAAGAGTAAGAGGTCTATACCAGCAAGTAGTATGGTCCACTCAGAATAAAGGTAAGAGGATATTTTTTTACAAGGATTACTATTTTACTTCTTGCGAGACAGCCCTGCATCAATTTTTTACCTGTTTTTGTTCTTCTCCTAAACTGTCCCACATAGAAGCCACTATTTTTGAGACCTCTCCAAATGTAGCATTCGGGTTCTGCCCTTTAATTGCAGCTTGTGTATCTCTGAAAAAAAGGGCATAGGCCGACACTGGCTTTTGCGGCTCATTGGGATCTTTCTTTTTCTTCTTCTTAGGAGTCTTGGGCTTCTTGCCAGAATCTGGGGCAGCTCTTTTTTCTCCAGTAGCCTAAAAAATAGTAACAGCAAGAACAGTCAGTATATGCATGAAATAAGTCAGCTTAATTATGAAAAAATTATTGACAGTCTGGTTTAATAATATATGGATAAAACTACTATGTAGGCAACAATTTTGGAGAGTCCCATTGCGCAAGCCTTTCTCCTCCCAAACAGTTCTCAATCTCATCAGATCTACTGGAACTAAATGTATGAATAGTTACTACTCATCGTAAGCATGGCTGAGAGAGTCAAATCTTACAAGCGTCACCTGAAAAAATACACCCCAATGCTAATTTGTATTAAAAAATAACTAAAGAAAAAAAACCAAACTACAGTATATTTTGAATTGGCAGTCTATGTTTTTCTACTAAGATGTAATTTCAGCAGCAGAGACTCAAAAGAGAAGAGCTTGGACGTATTTCCTGATTCCCACACTTAGACTGTCAAGACATGGGTCAGAGGTTAAAAAGCCCACCCTTCAGGCAAAAAGCAGTAGCAACTCTGCTGCTTCTATTCCCCTGCAGCAAACACCCACTGTGTCCAGCACACACCTCCACTCCCCCATTGCAGGGTCAATTGCCCCTGCAATAGCATTGGAGGCTAAGGTCACTGCCAGTCACTGGCACTGCTCCTACATCTCCCTCTTGCCTCTGGGATGGGGAGCCCCCACAGCAGCACACCAGCATACAGGTAATTCTGGTCCCTGCATGTACCTCATGTCCTGTACCATCTTTCATTGAACTATGCACAGATTATTGCAACAAGGGAATAATGTGGATCTAAATATATCTCTGTGACATATATTTTACTTTGATATTTTCAGGATACTGTGTAACGATCTTTCCATATGCACAATTTCCATTAATTTAATGAGAAAACCTGTCATGGAACAGTCTAAATTATGCTCTTTAAATATACTGCTATGATAACGTTTGTGCTTTGTTTTGTTGATAAAATTTTCCTTTTATAACAGATTTATTTAAAGCAAAGTGTAAAATGACTAAACTTTTAGTTAAAAGAAAGCTTATTTTATTTCTGTCTAAATGCATGTATGTTTTATATGACTCTAAAGAATATCAAAATGACAAAGCTGTCACCAAATCTATAAAATCTGAAAAAAATTATGAAAGTATTAAACCATATATATATATATATATATAGCTGGGGTATTTGCAATACATAATGGAGCTGTGGAAACAGTGTTCTGGATGCTAAAACTTTACATGGTATTAGAAGGCAACAAGAGAAGTACATGAAAGAAAATTTCTCTGCAAGCTATTAACTATGAAGATATCACTTCTGGCTCAGCAAGCACCTGACTGCAAAACATGTTCTGGAGAAACACCACTACTGAAGGGGGCCTACATGGATGCTGGAGAGGGACTCTTCATCAAGGACTGTAGTGACAGGACAAGGGGTAATGGATACAAACTTAAACAGGGGAAGTTCAGGTTAGATATAAGAAGGAAGTTCTTTACTGTGAGGGTGGTGAGGCACTGGAATGGGTTGCCCAAGAAGTTGTGAATGCTCCATCTCTGGCAGTGCTCAAGGCCAAGTTTTACGGCGTCTTGGGTGACATGGTTTAGTGTGAGGTGTCCCTGACCATACCAGGGAGGTTGGGACTTGATCTTAAGGTGCTTTTCAACCCTAACTATTCTATGATTCTATGTATATTTTTACATTTATCATTATGGAGGAATTATGGAAATGTCTCAAGTGGCTGAACAGGAAATGAATCATATTTCACTATCCTGTAACTTTTGTATTTTATATGACCAAACTGCAGCTGAGATGATCCTGCCACCTGCCACATTCATGAAAATATAACAGATAGACATGTAAAGCTTACTCACTACAGTGCCAGGAATAACTTACTCTATTTGATTCATCTGCATCTTCTTCATTTACAGAGCTGGATGGGGAAGGAGTGGCTGATTTACTGGCAGGTGGGGAGGGAGAAGTGTGTGGCAAATTAGTGCCTCCTAAATTTAGCCCCAGCTGTGCACTTAGCTGAGACTGGTTAATGGTGGTTAGCTGAGAAGGAGGCATAATTCCCGAATGAGTAGCATCAGTCATGTGGACAATAGATCTCATAATCAGAGAGTGATCCTGGCGATACTGGGAAACTTGTGTGTGACTCTGATCCTAAAAGAGATTGAAACAGTATTTAGTCATTTGCAGTTACCATATAGAATGATCAGGTAAAGTTACTTTCACAGGTTACAGAACTGACTTGCAGAACTGTCAATTTGCAGTTTGGTTTGTTTCTTTTTTGATGAATTAGATGCATTTTTAATAAATTAAATGCAGAATCAGTTTCTACACTTGCTCCAGACTTCACTTCTCCCCCCCAGATGTGAATGAGGGCTTTTTTGTGGAATAAAAATCCCCATTTTTAAACATTTCTTCTCTTGATGCAGTGAAATACCCAGATAAACAACAGGGAAGCAGTCTTACTGATGACATGGGGAAAACACTGTAACTGAGAAGACAAAAACTGCCATCAAATACAGAAAGCAAACAAAACTAGGGTGAAGGACATATACAGAAAGAAAAGCATTTTTCCTTTCCTGATATTCAATTATTCTTAGCTGTTACTAGTAACAGGAGCAGGTATAAACCAATCCTGTCTGAGTGGGATTTTAAAGTTGTTTTAAACAAAGAACACTGCCTGGAACAGGTCTCGAGTGCAGACACTGCAGCATGCTGGAGAACACAGTCATCCTAACCACTCCTAAAAATCCTTGTTCCACCACACAAAACTTCACATTTTTATCTTTAATCTAGCAGTCAAACACATGTGGAAGTAGCAAGCTATGTACCAATCTCCAACTTCATTTTTCTTGTACTTCATGTCACAGAAACTCAAGGACTTGCATGGCTGTGTTTCTACTGTTTCCTGAGGGCACAAACTATGTCTTCTTCTACAACTGCACAACACTAACCACATTTGTAAATTACAAGCAAAACCCTGAAGGAAAAGCCAACTGGAATCTGCCTATGAACAACTCAGTTTTCTTATTTTCAACCACACACTGATCAATACACAATGAATAAACATTTAAACAGAAGATTTTTTTCAACAGTTAATAAGTGAAGACAATAAATAGCTCACAAATTGATTCAGCAACCTGATTAATCTATACCCATTGTTTGAACAGACAGCAACATGAGAAATAAATTAGAGTTTGAAAACTCTTTCATTATTAATAACCTGCATTGCAATTAGTAGCAGGTGCAATGACCCTTAATGAAATGGCACAGAACAAAGCAGCAGCGCTGGGCCCCTGGTGTACAGTCCACTGGACTTCCACAACAGAGTCTGACCTTCCCAGTGCTCTCTTCTTAAGATAAGCCCAAACCAGTTTTCAAATATCTGTGTCTTCACTGAGGTAAGTTTAGCCCAAGAGACTTTCCTTGTGCGTTTGTACAATTCCTAAACAGAGATAGTGGTTCTGTGCTCCTGAAAGTCTTTTTTTTTGGATGGGACAAGTGCAGCCATACAAAGAAGCAATACATGTGTTAGAGAAGACGCACAACCTGCCTCACCCATCTTATGTACAAGTGCTACAGCACCCTGCTTCCCTGTAGCAATAAATCATATTATTTGGTATTCATGTGTCTTTCTGCTGATGCCTATACAATAAAAAGAAATCCTTCTTAGCATTAAAGTACATGTGATGTTGCACCTGGATCCAGTACAGATGAAGGTAACCCTACGAGCTCATAATCCAGATCCTATGTGCTCTTCTCCTCATCCTCCCTGTGCTTCCCAAGTCATTATCAGTTTGGCTCATCATCCATACTGCACCATGCTGTTTCTTCTACTTCTTAAATTATTTTAATATTTTCAGTAAAGGAGTGTGCTTCCTTAAAGATGAATGCATGTGCCAAAAGTGGAGCACTTGATACAGAAAGATCAAAACATGAGACTATTGGCTGAAATACCCATTTGCTTCAGGGCACCCTTCTGTGAAAATTTACTACTGCTAACTACAGGGTCATTTTGACTGTGACTTTTATTGGCAGTGGCATCTGGAAGTCATTCAAAGTCTTTTCTAAAAGGATATCACTTCCTGCATATTACTCCATTCATTTTAGCTTACAGACATTACTTTATTGCATGAAGAAAATCTCTGCTGTTAAAGCAAAGGTGCAGACCATCAGAATGACCATTTCTCTTTGAAATAAACTTTCTTTATTAGTTTTCAGGCAGTACTTCCTTGGAGGTGTTCTACACCTAATAGTCTAGCTTTTGTTCTCTCTTCATTGTTACACAACACAGGCTTTTCTGTCTGTTACACTGAGGCAACAAAATGTGATGACGTGGGTTACAAACCATTTACCCCAAGTCTTGTCATTTTGGTTGCATCTCTGATTTTACTGAGACTAAATTCTCTTGACTTGCACTGACCCAGAATCTAATTTTATACACAAGCCCATGAATTCTTAACTGTCCCTTTTTTCTGACACTATTTGATGCTTGTACAGTTTTTTACATCCACTTATTCCAGGTTTTCTTTTCTGGATCTCTGACTAACTTTTTAAGCTTTTTTTTGGTTGGTTGGTTGGTTGGTTGGGTTTTGTTTATCTTAAAATCTTTATTAAAAGCTAAAAGAGGAAACAACGATATTTTGTACCTGGCTATCTAGAACCAAACAGACAAGACATGAAAAATATATTTCATGACATATATATGAAATAAAATATTTTGTATTATTTCCAATCTCTTATCATTTACATGCACTTATGCTTATGTGCATTTGATACTGACAATATATTTTCTGCACTTTTAATTTAAATGACATGGTTAATCAATATTAAGAAAATGGCAAAGGAATGGGGATTTATTTTTTTACTGTGTGTTATGACGTTGTGGACCTCAACCTAATGTATCTACGGAATAGCTTGCAGACAAAGAAGTATAACCCATTTTTTACGTTTGACAGTGATTTGACAAGTTGCAAGAAGGTAGGGGAGCTAGTCAATTGCAACATTAAAGTCCACAGCATTTATATTGAGCTCCTGAGCACACAAAATCTTCTAAGAAGAAATCAAGAAAACAAAATTTCTGTCAATTATCTTAACTCTTATTTTTTCACTTATGCTACAAAGACCAATACTGAACCAAAAGGATCTGCAACATTTCATTATGCACAAAATGTTTATCAAAGAAGTGATTAACAATGAAAATCATCTTATAACAGGGGCACACACAGAAATACAAGCGCACTAAAATATCCACGACATCCTAATTACATTACCACATGAAAATTGAAAAGCTCATGAATTCAAAATAATCCACTGAGAATACCATGAAAATTTTAAAGACTATCACAAGCTCTTTTACATAAACTTAACCAGATGTAAAAGTGATACATAAGCATTATAAGCATTTAAGATTTTTGTAACATTATGCAAAAAATGACAGATTAGTTCTGACAAAAAATCATGAACTTCTCAAGCAGACAGAATCGAGTTTTGATTGAGCCTGATCTGCTTTACAGTCTTGGATTGAAGCTAGGCAAAACTTGGTGATTTTAAACACAAGTCAGGCAAAAAACTCAATCACTGATTTACTCAGCATGACAATCAGGCAAAGACATAAGGTGTGAAACAGAAAACCAAAGAGAAATAACTTGTATGATTCCTCCGCAGACTAAAATGACTTTGTCTTGGATCTCTCTTTTGTTATCCTACGTGAGTGATACAAAAAACCATGAGGTACAGATACATTTACTGGGGGGAATGTCAGCCACCTCTATGGTCTCTTCAATTATACACATGCATAAAAGACGCAAAGTACGGTCCAAAATCTTTCCCCCTTCTCGAAACAACTTTATGGCAACTCTATCTAGGCACATTGGATTTCTGTCACCACTCTCTTACACAGCTCCAAAAGTACACATTAAAAGGACATTCAGCAGTTGATGAATAGTAGGCCTCATCAAAGGAGCCATAAGGATATCCATCCATCAAACTATCCTACTCTCAACTATTCTAATCTATTTAGACAGTTATGCCAAAGGAGTCATACTTAGTCTTATTGCCAAAGTACACGTTTCACAGCATATGCAATATCTATGGCTTATTTTGAGCTGTTAAAATAAAAAATTGACAAAATATTAATTCCTCAACAGCCACTGGAAAGCAAACAACAGACTAACGAGACTTAAAGTAATGCGTCAACTCCCATGCTTTAATTTATACAGTATGATCCAAGGTGTTTTTCAATAATTACTGTACCTGAGCCAGCAGAAGTGAAACGCACCATTGAGTACTAAGGGAAAAATTAAGGTAATAAAAGAAAGTTCATTCTTCCGTTATCAACATTAGGTATCCAGTAGTTAATACAGCTAGTAATACAGCTCGTATCTATTTTGACAGGTAAGTGCATGCAGCCATTACACTGAGATATGCCCTAATTTCCCCACACCCTGCATTTTGAGAATCATTTATATGCAGTAGTTTTTCCTGTTTTATCCCTGTTACAATTTTAATCTCTATGAGTAGTCAACATTATATTTAAAAATATAACTAGGAAATTACTTCTTTAGAACATTTTGAGTAACATTGAAATCTTGATTAAAATCAATGTCTACAGCCTTCAATCATTTAAATAGGCAACAGCTCCCTAGTAAGACTCTGTAGCCATGCCAGGACTGAGCCCATGGAAGTGCCTACAGGAACATGTAGGGCTAGGATCTGCTCCTATACCACATGAGCTAGTTTAAGGAAAATGAGAAATCTGCCAACAAAAATATCTATGCAAAACCCAGCATTTCTGGTTATGCTCACTGTGTCCTGGTTTCAGAAGCTGACTTAAAACATTATATATTCTACTGCCTTAGGAATTTGTCACTGTCAGTGTGACATAAGCTGATGATCTATTTTAAATGATATATTTAAGTTGAATGAAATGTACTGCAATGTAGAGTAAAATCCTCACTTGCTCCTGTCTGTGAATTACTCCCTTTACTTTGGGGCAAATAAGCATATATCTAGAAGAAAACCTTAATAATCTTTTTCTCCACAAGTAAAGTATAGATAAAAGAATCCAATTATCTGAATTTTTACAAGATTGGAATTCAATGCCAATCAAAACAAATCAAACTAACAGGATGCTTTTCTCTGTCAGAGATTAAATCCTTACTTAATAGAATACCAAAGAGTTGCACTTGGTACTGCCACTACTGAAGAATTGTCCTTCCTCTCCCCTCCACAGATACTGCCATCACTAATAGATCTGTCAAACTGTAGCTATCAGAAGATTCACTACAGGCAGCAGTTTCTTTTTTCTGGCAATGAGAAAACTCTCACCGTTTCCTTCATGTCTCTGTTGAAAAGTAAACCTCAACTAATTTAATTCCCAAATAAAGACTTCAACAAACAGTACATGTCCATTTGAAAAAAAAAAAGGCAAAAAATTATGCCTGCAGCTGGATCTAAAAAACCAGTTGATAAGAAGAGGCTTACACACATTCTGCTCCCTGAAGTACATGAAGAATACTGCATTTCTTGGTCTGTCTGCTCCCCACGTCCCACTATACCAGAAATTACTCTTTTCTGTTCACACAGAGCACATAGACCACAACAGAGACATGAACAGAAGAAAAAACCCCCAACAAAACAAAACACAAAAACAACAAACATGAGGGCCCACTGATGCAGTCCTCAAAACTGAGCAACTATCTCCTTTTGTCTGGCAATCACAGATGTCTCTAGAAATTCACCTCCTGCTATATGAGTTTTCTTATGTGGCTGCAACCTCCAAGTTAAACATGTCTTATTGGAATCATTCCAATTTATTGTGCCTTGCTTTTCCTTGGGGTCTGACCTGCAACCACGTTTGCAGTGACCCCTTGTGTGGCTGATGTTCCTCACACTCCCCTCTGCAACACAGACCTTCCTTCAGTGCAGGCCTGACCTGTTCCAGGACATGGTAAGAGTGCTGTGAGACACCAAATCACAAGTTAAAATCATTTCTTCCATGGAACCACATTTGGGGATTAGGCAGTAGAGCACAGCACCACCTCAGAGGTGCAATGGCAAGCAAGAAAGTGCCAAGGGATGGATGGTGCCAAGCAGCCTCAGCACCTGCTGACCAACACTGCTCCAGTTCCAGGTCTGGGCACCTCTGCAACACCTCTGTGGCCTACACTGGTACCTGCCCAATTGCAGCATGCTCAGCTATCTCTAACAAAATGCTGCATTATATGGTGAAGTAATACTAAAGCTCACAGCTAGGCCAAAATCACACAACTACTGCAGTAAGAGACAAAGGCTTTTCTCTGAAATGCTTATAATTCCTACCCAAGATGACTCACCAACCTTGAATGGAGGAGTTGCTGTTTGGGAACTTTGTTCTTACCCATTTACTTTCCTATGACTCTGTCATTCCCTCATGCAGTCCCCAAAGTGGGCTGAAAGATCAATGCTTCTTGGCTGCCTCAGCTGCTATTAAGTCCTTCTGCTCTGGAAAGGGCTCTGCTCTTGCAGATGGACAGCATCACAGGCTTGCTATAGCCCTCCGTCCAACAACAGCAGCAGCTATGGATGCTTTAGCATCACTTAATTCTTTATAACCTAATTTTTACACCTTTTTGCAAAAGCATTTAGAAGCATATTCCTCACTCTCGTCTCCCCAAACATCTACCATACTTTAAAGCATATTGAATCACACTCCTTTTGGACAAGGTACCCAACAGCATGATCACAATACATGTGTGACTCAGATCACAGATCTGGGCTCTCATCTGATGAGTCTGTTGGCATGGTGAGCTTCTCTTCAAATTAGCAGTACAAGCTTAGGTCTGCTGTATGCAAACAGCAAAGGCACATTGCAAACAAACCCTGGATACTTAAAATTAAGTCCCAGAATGTCAGATAAATGCTGTTAGCAGTTTTGTTACAACCTCTACAACTTTAGGTGCTTCAGCTACCAAATCAAAGGCAGACTTCAAAGGTTCTTGTTTATGCAGTAAGCAACATGGGAAGAGACTGCAAGAAAGCATGACAACTAACAAACATTATCAAAGGTAACAAGAATTGTGCAAGAAATTGGAGGGGGACAGACACAGGGGTTACATAGCACTTGTTAAAAAATTGCTATGAATGTTGGTAGCTATGTTCTGAGGGATATTTTTGGGGGGGGGGGTTAGGGGCAAGTTGTTTTTTTTTTCTTGGGTATTTTTTGCTTGTTGTTGGCTTATAAAGCAAATCAGAAAAGTAGGTCTCGTTATCGTTTGTATTACCAGAGCCATGTATTTTCTTTCTAGCAACCTGACAACATAGAATAATTTAAAACTCTACAGACACTTAGCACTTCTTCATAGCTTGAGAACTTGAAGTGGAAGCTGAGTATTGCGTAAGCTGTCCAAGGGGAAACGCAGGTGTTCACAGCAGGGAACAGCAGGAATTGCAAAGAAAGTTTTCAAATGACATGACAACAAGGGTGGCTGGGACCAACAAAGTCCTTGGCCAGGTACAACATATCCAGACCAGCTGCATCATCTGCCTCATTTGGCTGGCTTAAGAAAGTAACACCTGATTTACAGAGGCAGAATAGTTTAAAGCCATGGCAGAGGCTTAAGGCTCAGCTAGCGTCCACAGTCATATATGTCTCTGTTCCCTCTGAGCTCAGTTCTCAAGAGTATCGGAGATCATCCCTAATTCCTGACAGCTTTCCAATGGGGTTATGTAATTTTTCACATACTCATGTGGCACATCACAATTTTTTCCAAAGCTGATGGTTCTCGATTTAGGCATTGTTAATATAAACCAGTCACAGTCTTTCTTCCAGACTGTTCAGCCAATGTTAGTGTGTTTCTTCTCTTTCATGCTGAAGTCCCTCATGTATGTCACTATATAATAACCTACTGGCATCACTCTTTAATTTTTTTTTTTTTTAACACCACCAGAAACCGCTATTCAGATAGGTGTCTTTGGCAACTGTTGCCACTTTTTTTTCTTATGGACAGGTCCTTCCCTGCAGTTACTATGAGTCACTAATTTTTGAAAACACCAGAATACGTTTCCTTCTCCAACCATAACAGCTTAGTAATAGATGGCCCATCGTGCTGTATTGATGAGAAAGGAGGGAAGAGCATGTCTCTCAGAAAAGTGACTACATTATCCACACTGATTACTACAATGTCACTGAGGACATGAAAATCTACACACTATTAAACCCCTATTATTTAGTACATGATCAGGCTAGCACTGTCTTCATGTCACGTTAGAGTCCTTGCATGAAGCCACTGCTGTCTGTTGCCTCCAGGGTTTCCAGCCCATTGTTGACCTCCCCCGGAGGTCCCATGAGCTGTGCACATACGCTCCCTGAAAAGTAACTAAAAACCCACAGCCACATCATTAGACCTAAAGTAACATCTTTAACCTTACACCAGTAAAAGAAAAAAGACTCTGAAAAGACCAGAAAGTTCATCAGCAAAGCGCTCAGCTCAGATCTGTGATAGAAACCAGACCATCACAGCACTGATTGTGGACATTAAAGCTGCAAAATCCCAACATAGTCTTAACGGTCTAATTTTACAAAGCATCCACCACCATTTAACGGGTTCTGTATATGGCCAAATGTTACTGGCCTGAGCCACCAAAGCATCATTTAATTTGGTATTACTTAATTTTGAGATTAATTTTCTTGGTACCAAAAAGTATTAAAACCAATGGTGATAACAGCTACAATTTTTGCTGGGAAAGGCCAACACAAACTGGAATGACACTCTTGATTTTAGAACCTGACTTTGGTTAATCCACCAAAGTAACCAAAGGAAAAATAGAAATAAGAAAACTCAGAAGATAATCTCTCTAGTCAGAATAGCTGCCACTCTTATAAATGGATAATTATAACCTTATGGAATTAGTTTCATGTTTTATATTAAAGATGACGATAAACATGTTCATAACAATAACAAGGGCTTGTTTTAATGGACTATTCCAGGCGTTAAACACATTAATGACCCATGAAATAACTGTTTCATATGCAACATGTTGAACAACGTTGTAATAATATTGTATTCATTGAAAACCTACTCCATTCTTTCTAGATAGGAGATTACAGACTGGGTATTAAAAGAGAAATTTGCAAATAAGTTTCATTGTAAAGGAAAATTAAACATACAAATTAGAGGCACGCAGTCTAGTGAGTAGTGAAATAACTGTCTTTTGCCAATTTTAACTTAACTTTTTTAGCTTTGATTCTTGCAATCTTTTGTTAATATATTTTATTTAAAGCTAATTAATAATTTGGGAATTAGAACTACTAAAAAAAATTTAGACCTTTAAATAAAAGGCACCACTATTTTGAAACTTTAATAATATTACTGTTGTATGCAGCCTTTAATAAGGGCAAATTTGCAACTCAGCTTACAGCCACATCATTGAGCTGTTTATTAAAAAGTCTCTTCCTGAAATAAAAGCAATAGTCACCATTGTGTCTTTGACTTGAGCACAGTGCCACTCCTAAGTACCAATGTAATTAAAGATGAGTGTATTCCACTATGAATTAGCCTTATCCGTGCAGAATCCTGAATGCACTGACGGCACGGCAACAATTATTAAATATAAACATGCTTAAATCTTCATCAAACAGGAAACATTTTCTCTAGCAGCACGAGTAATACAAGGAGCAATATATGTAAAATTATCTGTCTGGGTTTGTAACATCTGTACTTTTTTGAATAAAAGAAAAAAAAACAGACTGAAAAGAGACAATTATTTTACTGTGTGTTTCTTAGATATCAGAAAGAGAATTTTGAAATCCATCAAAGCTAACCTTCTGTTATGTACAACAGGCTAAGCTGAAAAGAATGTTAACAAGTTCAATTTTCATTTAATCAGCACTACTGCTCTCTGAAATGTTTCATTGCAGGAAAGAAATAAAAATAATCTATATGGTAATTATGAGGATGAATCCCCCAGTAACTTTCAGCTACATGAAAGGTCAGTTCTATTCAAGATATTTTATCAGTCCCCTGCACATACTCCTGTCCTGTCATTTTAAATCTGAACAGCATTTTATTTTCCCATTTACAGCTACCTGCAGAATTAACTACTTAAGCCAAATAAGAAAAAAAAAAAAAAGAAAAAAAAATGTTGAAAGCTGGCAAAGGCTATAATAGCATGGAGACAAATCGTTCAGCTGCTCTCTCTCAAGCCTCTGGGGCTGCAGATTTTTCTTCTCCTGGTGCACTGTGGGTATTCAAAACTTGTTCAACATGATTTCATTTCATTTCAGGCACTGCCTGAGAAAACTAAATTACAGAATCAATCATACAGAAGGTCAGAGTGAGACTTCATTACAAGTATTGCATGCTTGCATGAATATCTTTCATTTATGACTGACCCAATATGTCACAATAGCTGTCTAGTAAAAATAATCCACTTTCTGAAATTGATGTACTACTGATGTCAATGCTACTCAGCAGGCTGGGCAGATTAGAGAAGTGTGAAAAAAAGGAACCCTCAGGAGCACAAGTTGTAGTTTTACAGAATTGCCACAGTTTGCAGATTAAAATAATTTTTCTATGGGCAGCCCAGCAGAAAACAGAGCATTAATATAAAATATTTCGGGCTGATTTTTAATGAGGGTATTGCTGCTGATTTCCAATTATTTACAAGTATTTATAGGGATAATAGTTGCATCATATAAATTCGTGTTCTTTCAAGTCAAATGTACATCAACACACCATTTTGCAGTGACTCATTTCTGAACATCAGAATTACATTTGCATATTATTAAAATATTAAAATTAATCAAACTGCTTCCATTTTATCTCCTTTTTTTGTTGCAGTTGTCCCTTCTTAAATGTAGAAAAATGCTGTTAACTAAGATAAATGTGTTGTGTTTGTTGAAAATGAGAATTAAGTTAATTAGCATTGTGATAAATTGTCACTCTTTCCATAGAATGTGTATCTTAACAGTATGAACAATTCTTAACTCATCGATACAAACTTTCAATAATTGCTAGACCACATTTATACTGAGAATAAATATCCTTCTGGTACCATTAATGATTTTTTCAATGCAATAATAGACAAAGAATATGCTAAAAACGGAATCTTATATTTTTGGTCTTCCTGTGGGAAACGTGAGATACTTGCAGAAGTATTACAAGATGGCTAGCTAACTCCATAACCTGAGGGAGACACAGGAAAACCTTGACATAACCTATTTTTAACCATGCCTCTGGCAATTCTGAATTCAAGTTTATAGGTGAACATGTCAGGTAGTACATAGAAAAAAGCCAAAGACACACAGTATTAATCATAATTCTGTCCAAGCCCATTTTAGTTTTTCAACATTTGTGATTTAAAATCTCATGACACTTCTTCAAGGTCTTTTCAACAGGGTAGGACTACATTTATCTAAATTAAATATTGCTTACAGGAAAGTTCTTTAATGCTTCACAAGATAAAAAACTCAGTGCAGTTCATATTAAAATAATTTAACTTTATATTCAGCTAAAGAGGCTTTAGTGATTAGCAGTACACTACTAATACAGCCTTTAAACAAGACTATCCTAGTATTGCTGGGTAAGAACATTGTTCTGTAAGTGTATGCGAACATCATAATTATTTTACAACCCCATCTTTAGTTCTTTCAGATATAGTAAATTTAATTGACCATGAAATGAAATTTCATAGTTAAAATGCCTCCTTTACATTTTTTTATTGCTGCAATAAAGTTTTTATAGCTCCAAGGCAAGGTAATTCATGAAATGTCTAATTTAAAGATTAATTCTAATAGTATTAATAAATAAATATTTACCAGTTTAATAAAGTCACATTTTTCACTAAAAAGATTATATGTTTTCATTATCTGTTTTTGAAATACAGATTAACTGCCAGAAATTTTGAGTACTAAAGGGAACTATGTGAGCTCAGTGGGAGCCTATGCAAGGACATTCTGTTAATGTTTTTAAACTTCCTGAAACTACCCAGCATTTACGAGCAAGAGAAGATGACTACTGACTAAAACACAATGGAAGTGGCCACTCCAGCTCACAGTATAAAACCAATCAAGCAGTTGTTGGGAAGCGTCTGACACACGAACTATGTGGCTTCTCCATGTGAAATAACTCAATCCATCAATTCTCTGCAGCAAAACTACACACAAGATACCAAACTGCAGCTGCTGCAATCATCCTAGAAAAATGCCACTGGACAATAAGGGATGAGAAGGCATTAGCTTCTCTAGATCTTCTCTTTGACCGTATGGGAACAAATTCTTACTACTGAAGTTAACATACACTATGCCATTAATTTCTACATTGCACAGTCTACAAAAGAAGCAAAACATGAAAAGCCTTTCATGCAGTGCAAGAAGAGGTGCAAGGAGGCCTCTTCTGGCTGGAACTGTTTAGGTGACAGTATTTACCATGGAAGAATCACATTCAGTGAAAGGATGCAAAATCAGAAGGCAAAACTGGGTCAGGTTGCAAACCACTTGATAACATTGAGGGGATACTCATACACATTAACACAACACTAATCCAGCCCATGATATTTATTACATATTTCTGAGCAAGTTTCATAGTATCATAGAATCGACTAGGTTGGAAATGACCTTTATCATCAAGTCCAACCTTTCCTTTACCAAGGACTGCCAAGTCCACCAAATTTTGTTGTATTCAGTGTACACATGCTCCATTACTTTAGTTTTTCACATAACATTCATGAGCCTCAGGTTATATTAATCTTGATTTTTCATAAGTAGTTGCCTAAAATGTCCAGTGCATACAAAATCCAATGCAAAATGGGATCTGAAAAGAAGCATTATATCCTGCAAGGCCTGTTTTAGACAGTTCCTGCTTTGTATCTATGGAGTTACTGAATTCTGTACTTCTAAAGTAGTCAGCAGTTTGTGCTTAGTTCTGTGCTAGCTACTCTTCACGAATTTTCCTCTCCAAGGAAACATTAAAATTTGAAACAAAGTCAGAAGCCTGCAGAATTCCACAGAAATATTTGCTGCATGTTGATTTGTAAATCTTCAATCAATTTTCACTTGCCAGAATAATAAAAAAGAAAAATAATGTATATGAAATCATAAACATGACAACACAATCTTTATTATAGTCCAGCAGTAAATCTGTATTTTCACTACACAAAGTTTAGCAAAAGGTCCTGTATAAAACAGCTAATCAGAAGTTGATGTAAAATATCTGTTCAAGCTAAACACTCACTCAGTCTTCAATATGCAACATAGAAACTAATTCTAATTCTAACCACTAAGTTTAAAATGCTAAGTATGATAAACTGACTCACAGCTGTGTCTCATCACTGCGAGTATGAATGCTACTGCACAACGCCTAGAGAAATCCAAGCAGGGAGTTCCCTCAATAAAAGGGAAATAAAAGTGGAAACTGCCTATATGCCCTCACACTTTGATGAGAGCCATACAGTATGTACAGGTTCTGGAGAAGACTCCATGCAGCCTTGGTTTTGATTGTTGTAATTAACAGGAATGATCACAGGAATTAGCCCAAGCATACCCGTCAGTCAGCCATTCCTCACACCCGGATCATCACTTCCCATTCCTGGGTGCTAGAAACACCCCAGAACAGGAGAACAGGCTCAAACTGCTTCACCCTTTATGGTCAACAAGAGCACTAGACAGAACACAGTCTTCTTATGGTCCTGTATTTTTCAGTATGGTCAAGATAATACACCCATATCATTCTAGTTAAAACTTAGTTAAACTTCAAGTTAAAAAAGAAAAAAAAATATTTTGTTTCAACTTATACAGACTTAGCCCATGGAATATACAGAAAAATAGGGAAATAAAAGGGGTTTTATTGCTGGCATACTGTGTCTGGCTCCCTTTCTGAGCTGCTTTCAATACTGCACTTTCAAAATATCCTGATAGCTGTCAGATGTGGGTCCTGTACTTGAAATACAGACAAGCAATTCCTTCTGAATGCTGTAGTTCACCCTGACCAACACAATGGTCTTTCAACTCTTGATGCCAGTATCAACTGTATAACGCAATTTTGAAATTTAGCAGCACTTGGGATGCACATGATGCCAATGGATATGGGCTTCCATGTCCACTCCCCAAATCTGAACACAATGTTTATAAAACTTGACTGCTTCTTCACAAGAGATCTGTTCACACACAGTATACCACGGCACTGTACTTTAACAACCATGTTTATCTTCCTGAATCCACCAATATTAAACCCTTAACCATTTGCCAACTGCTAAGGGAACTGAATAATAGCACGTCATTGTTTGCTCTGTAACACTAACACCACATGTCAGCGTTCATACAGAACACGCCCGCACTTGATGCAGAACATTTGCAAATGCTTGTTTGGACCAAAACACTGGAAAATCATCAGATCTTCTGAGAGGTCAATTAAAACTGATAGATGACACAAATCTGTATTACTGTGTTTTGACAGAAGATATTAGGCAACAGAAACATACAAAGAAGCAGACCTACCATATGCAATCCATTGCTGTGGATGATGCTGTCTTGCTCCACAAGGTTGCGGGATATTGTAATAGAGGGAAGATCCAAGCTCTGGGGGGGAAACTGAGGTGTAAATTCATTTCCTTGTGCAGGCAGCTGGTCACCAAGGCTCTGAAAGGGCATCAGTATATCTGTCATCCCCAGGGTGGGGTCTGACTCGGGCGGGGGGGTAATGGGTGGGATTTCGAACTCTTCATCCCCAAGGCTTGGTGTATGGAATGTTTGCTAAAAAAGGACAGGACAAGGAAAACTGTGTTAGGGCACATGGCTCTCAACAACCACCTCCAGACCAAGAGTCCAAATCTTGTTCTGTTTTCAAATGCAAACTCTATTTGCAACAGAATTTTTAAGTTTTGTATGCTGAGGGGGTTTGTGGATCATTCTGATTAAAGATTTAAGTCTCATTATCATATGGCTTTAATGGAGTATCAATATTAACAGTTTTTTAATGTCTACTTAATTAGCAACATCTGTCTGTTGCTAGTCAGAATATCAGCTATATTGGATTTGGCTGTATAACAAATTGCCACTTTACTGATACGTTAGTAAAATAGCACGAACAGCTTACATTACTCTCATGCTTCATAAAATACTGACAATTTTGTAGTGCGCACACACACACGTACAACATTAATTCAGCACTGACCATTTCACACCTTTTGTTTCCTTTTTATGCACTAATAAACATGAAATATTATAATTCTGGTCTTTATTTCTTTTTTTTCCATCTCAAAAGCACAATGCACCCTTTTAAGCAAGGGCTGTAATCTGGAGGAAAGACACATATGAAAGAGTGAGGGTGATTGCAGCAGCTTCCAGTACTTTCTGAAGCAAGCCAGTTTTGTTTGAACAGTAGGTTTGTTAAGAACTAAACACCTGTTAAGATGCCTTGAGCAAAACATTTACTGCCAGTTATCTTCAGGGTTTGTGCATGTTTGTACGTGTGCATGTGTCTGTCAAAGATAATCTTTATTCAAGGGGAGTCTGTATCTGGCTTCAACATTGCTGACTTTTATTTGGGAAACAAATGAGCTATGCTTATTCAAATTTCTTGCAAGTTAAATGAACTTTCATATATTATTTCAGGTCCACTGCTACTTAATAATAGAAATTCAGTGCTTGAAATTAGGCCATTTTAAATGTACCCAAATCAGGACTGTCTTAATCAAACTGGGCAGTTGGCAATCCTAAAATAGGCACTCGTCTTGTTCTGGACATGCAAGGCTGCTCTGGGATTTGTTTGTTTGCATTAGTTCAGGATTCGAGTTGTGGGGGGTGTTTTATGTATTATTTACATTGTTTGAAAGAGTGATTTAATGCCAGTTAATTTAAAAATTATAAGTTCAGTGAAAGAGCTCATTAACTACTGCAAATTGTCATCCTTCAAACTGTTAATGATGATATAAATTAATAACCACTTGAGAGAAGATGGAAACTGAAACACAAGAAAAACCTTTGCTTGCGTATAGAACCTGTCAGCTGTCGTTATTGGTCCCACACCAGAAATGATGAGGTCCCAGATTGCTCCAGTCTGCAGTACTGTCAGAGTCTGCTGAGACTCTACCATCTCGCTCAAACTGCAAGACAGCAACTTAATTCTGGATGTGAAAGCTGGGCCTGGATTAGGGAGACGTTTGACTTCCCTGCTGCTATATTACAAAAGGTGTGAATTTTCCTTCCTGTGGACCCTGCAGTTCACAAACACAAAGGATGGATTGGCCAGGAGAAGTGGTTGGCTAATGAACCCTATGGCTGCATTTGCAGTTATTTTGGCACTAATGTGGTCTAGTAACAGATGCAACTGTAATTTGTGACTCATTTGCTACCCCATTACTGCTTAATGAAATCTAACATATCACATTAACAATACGGATAAACACTCATTCTTGATATGTGGCATTTGGCTGTTTTCATTACCACTGTAATTAACACTTGAAATATTATTTCAATAAATATTTAAGGTGCTTTAAAATGGGTCGTAGTAATCATGACATGGAGACAGAAAACATAAAGCAAATGTGCGGCTTCTAAGCCTGAATGTGCTCTAAGATTACACTCTTAAGGCATTATTTACAGGAATAAAATGGGCTTCTAGCTCAGCAGTGCTCAAGCCCAAAATCATAGTGAGAAAGCTACATTCATGTTAATGTAAAAACACTATAATTAAATACACTGTAAATGCAGTGATTGCAAAGTTAGGGTCATGCTTTAGTGCGAACATTAACACTTACTCATATTTTTATTCCTTGATCAAGCAAAAGAGTTCAGTGAAATCAGTATTATTATAGTACATTTGAACCTCTCTTTATTTGACATATTTATGAGATAGTAATTATAAGAGCTGGATCTTTTCTTCCCATCTAACAGAATAACTCCAGGGCATCTGTATAAATATATAACACAGCTAGACAATAATACAGTATTTTACTTAGAAAAGTAGCATTCATCTTAATACTATAGCTTACTACAAATGTAAGTGTAAATTGATGAATATCTGAACATTTTTCAAATGTGAATTCAATTCTCACTATATAACTTGTCCAAATATGTATGTGTTCTTTTTTAAATGCATATAATGGACCTAAGATTGAGGATAAAATAGATGTTATCTGAGAAGAAAGCAAGCCCCTTAGTGAAGTAGTCTTAAATCCAAATCACTGCAGCATTCAGTCTGTAAAAAGAGCCTAAATAGTATGCAATTAGGATTGCAGGAAGGTGCTGTTATGACCAAAAGATGGTATAACATTTGTGGGATTTATCTTACCAATCACATTTTTTAAAGTTATTAACTTTTCAAAGAGTTGTATCTTCTACTTCTTTTTTTTTTTTTTTAAACTGTGTGCATGGTTAAATGCCATCTGTACTGAAATGTTCAAAACATTTGTTCCTTTTGATAAAAATGCAAATCTGGAGAACTGTTGTATCAACATATAACAGCCAATGTCTGACACGGTGAATTATCACAGCTGGAATTAAATTGTCTCTGAACAGCTGCTGGCAGCAGAGCTTTCATCAATGTTTGATTCAAATGTAGGAAAGAAATTCTACAGAAAGAAACATCATGTTGTCATTACAGATGGGGCTTGTGTTCATTATCACAAATAACACTGGAGCTAGTGCCAAACAATATCCCCTTATCTAAGCAGTCTTGCTGGGCAAAAAGAGATGGTTACCATTGTATAAATGATTCTTAACATACAACTCTTAATTTTAACCTTCATATTTATTGTTTCACCTCTCTGCTTATTTTCTCTGAGATCACTTTTTAAAAACTGCACAAGAATACCTGTGACTTAATCTCCACTTACAACATGTAAAATCAAGGCTGCCCAGTCTCCTAACCTTTTTTCATGTTGGAAAGATAATTCATGGTATGCACCCTACATAAATACTTAATTCTTGTTCTCCATATTGCTGTACACATTACTAGACACTGCATCTTGCACTTTCCATCCTTCCCTTTGGAATAAGAGCTACTGGATTTTAGTGATGAGCAAAAGGTCTGGAGCTGGGGTCAGTATTAGTATGTTGACAGTCTATTCACTGGCTCTAAGGTAGCACTGCTCTAACAAATATGTGGACTGTAGTGGCCATCCTTCCTCCTGTTCCCATTCTCAAAGGCAGTGACCAAATACATCACCACCATAACCCAGCCAGGCTCCACCAGCCTGGCGCCAGTGTTTGTTCTTGACCCTGGACAGAAGCTCCTTCATGCAGCACATGCACTCCAGGCTACAAAGTTGGGTTTGGTTTTCTAACTTATATGTATATTAAGAACCCAAATTAAAATGTTTGAATCAGTAATAGAAATTAGCCCATTAGTTAGTAATGACTATTACTAAGCTTGCTTCCAAAGTGTACACCTACTGTGCTTTTTGTTTCCTTCTGTTTATAATTTTTTTTCATACAGAAAGCAGATTTGTTTCTATTGACATTCCATGTAAGTAACAGCCTTATGGACAGCTAAATTGACTAGTGATGGAGAGCTATCAGGTTATTTTCTTTCTCGTTAAAGTCTTTATTTTGTGTTCCATTTCTGTGTTACACAGAAATTCAGCACTTCACTCTTCATCCATTCAAAGTCTGTTAAATTATCACAGCAAACAGCAGAATATAAGCATACATAAAAAATATAAACATCTACCTCATTTGCAGCAAGAAATGCATTATTCGCTTCTGCCATGTTCATGTAGTTGTTATTGTTTCCAAACTGAAAGAAAAATAAATATTTGGATTTTAATGAATGCCACAACAAACTTTTCTTTACCCCATCACGGGTGTAGGGTAAGTTGAATAAAATCCTCCCAAAACAACAAACAGATGAGATGTAATTATGCAGATGTTCTTTAAAGTCAGAACTAGATTGGATTCAACATTATTATCACTATTACATACTCTGTATCCCAAGTCCGTACTTGGAAGACATCGAAGTGCATCTCTTCAATTTTCTTTGTCCATGTAGCAAAACCACCCCACAGACCTAGAGGCGACTCTGCAAATTAAGTGTCCATTAGAAAGAGACTACTCTCCAGAGAACACACTTTGACTCCAATACATCTTTTCTGATATGTATTATAATATTCATGTAGATGATTGTGATCCGGAGGACTGCTGCAGCTAGACATAGCTGGCATATTACTATTCCAAGTAGACCTGGTTTTAAAGAGATGAAGGTCAATAAGGGGAAGCATGAGAATCTGCAGCATTGTTCTTAAAGTCCCATTCTTTGCACAAAATTTAAAAGCCAAACAATCCCCCTTTGTCTATCCTTCATTCCAGTTGCAAGCCCACGCCCTCAGAGAACATTAACACCAGAAGATTTTGCAAATCAGAGAAACTGTATCACATTGAGACCTTGAGATCTACCCAGGGTGGAATGGGCCGGGTGCCTACTTGCTCCCACCGAGGTACAACTCCTCTCACAAACGCGATCTGGAAGGATCCTCTCAGGTGCCATAATTTCCTCCAAATTCTCAACTATGAACATTTGTTGCAGAAGATAAGTACTTTTTCTTTTACAGACTGAGCATTGAAGAGAAAGAGATTATCAGCATTTGGTTAATTGGCATTTAGTGTGCCTTATTCCCTTAAACAGCACTTCCAAAGAGCAAGTAGTCAGGTAACTATTCCTACATGCGCTGCCGGAGTACGCAGGGGTTTAGCCTTTGCTTCAAGGAACAGATACCACACACGTCACACAGCTACCACTACACTAAATCACAGGCTTTAACTTCTTCATATTTCTGCTATCAAGCACAGTGAACCCTGTGAAGATTATCAAATAAGAAAAGTCCCTGTGCTGTCCCTACAATGCCCTGCCATGTTATTGCTGCTAAATCCACACTAAGCATTCTTCCCTGAACTCCCACTTTTGATGTCTGTAAAGCAAATTTTTTCAGGCAGGCTTCGTTTCATCTTGACAGATCTTGGTGGGCCTGCCCAATGCAACCCAACAACAGCAAACACCACCACCACCAGCATAAGTTCTGCAACAAGTGCATGATGATGGGTAACAATGAACTTGCACAAGTTGTTCTTTGCAAGCAGTAAACTCTTGTGCTTTCAGAGCAGCCAAAAATGTCCTGAAAGGAAAACCACTTTGATCCCCCTCCGTTCACTGCTGCAGTGCTTGTGCCTGACTATTTTTAGCAGGGAAGTGTTTCAGTCCCTGACTTTCTCTGGTTCCCCCAGCATCCTAGAGCAGAGTTTCAGAGTGATCCTTTCAAGAATGGCTCCTTCCCTGAAAATTCCAAAACTCATTTCTTAAAATAAGAGCAAAAAGTTAAAAGAGAATAAAAAAAACCAAAAACCAAAATAAAACACCCAACACCTCAAAAACCCAAACCAAAAAACCCAAACAAAACAAAAAACCATCTAGTGTTACAATATGAAAAAAGGAAGATGGACACGAAGAACTGGAGCCTCATGTACGTGATAAATTGTCTGATTGATAAAACAGGACACCAACAAAATCAGAACACAACCATGGAGGAAAAGGAATACTACATGAGACTCCTCATTCTGAAGTATGAAATTCCATTTGTGTACTTAACATGCTGAATCTTTCAACCTATAACACATGTTAAGCAACAAAGGCCTTAACACAATATGTAGGCTGCCTCATAGCTATTAAAACTCTGCTATCCTCAGCTATGCAGATACTCAAGTAATGTCATCCATTTTTAAAAAGCCCAGATGTCATCCATTTTCGGAGATTAAAAAATTCAAGTAAAATTTCACATTCAAATTACTGTTTGGCACATAATGATGTGGAAGGGGGGGAATTTGTCACACAGACATAGTACTTCAGCTCACCAGTGAGATCGACAGGCTAGATTTTTCTCATGTCAGTTAGTGGCAAACTAAGATTTATATGAAAAGCTCAAATGGCTTCAATAAAGCTGTTCTTCCTACAGCAACAAAAAAATGAAATTTTTTTTTTAATTTGAAGTTTTCAAATTATCCCTAACTGCAAAGGTACAATATGTGTAGCTCTAACAATGGATAAATAAGTGGGAACAAACTTTCTCCTATTTTAATGAGTTTAGCATTTTAGGGGCTCCAGAGCCACAAAATGGCCCTGCAACTGATTTTTACTTCGAAGAGTAAAATTCTACATTGTTTTCCTCTACATATATTCCTCACACCACCAGTACTACATTCTGATTGCCAAGTGGTTTATTCCTTTTTGTCTTATTTAAGTAAAACAAAGGAGAAAGTGACAACATAATTTTTCACTTTATTAAGACTATAGAAGCAAATGATGTAAGGAGGAATGTCAAAGCTAAAAGTTACAAGTACATATCTTTTGATTCATTCTGTTCTTGGGCTACAATATCTAATACCCTATTGGGCATGACTCAAGCACTGATGTCAGAACCTGGCATATTTAAGGCTTTTGTTAGTATGGATCATAACTAATATTATTTAAATTCATTTTTTTGTTTCTGAACTAGAAATCCATTGAAGGCATACAATTATCTGTGAGTATTTCTAAGATTAAATTTTCTTATTATCTAATGGTACCTGTAAAAACAAAAGAAAATAAAATGGTTATTATCTTAAGGACCTAAACAATTCAAAAAACAAATTAAGCTTAGAGTGAAATAAGAACTGGGTTAGAAATCCTCTTCTGAACAGTTAGTCTGCGAATGTAATTACTGAAGAAACTACAGCTAATCAGCTGTGAATTGTATCCATTAATTAGTATATGCCCTGGAGAAATGAGAAAAGTCAGTAACAATGTTAACACTGCAATGCACTGATGAGTACTGAAACAGAGGGCCCTCAGCATTTAGTCAAGCAGGTGGCTCCAATGGTCCAAGTAATTTAAAAAGCTCCCACCTGAAGTGCAGAGCTGGAATTACAAAGCACTTCTTGCATATCTTTGTATCTATATAAGGCTATAATTAATGGCTTTTAATTTAGAAACACTTTGTGATCAGCTGGGAACAGTTATAAATCATTCTAAATAGAACAAGGGTTTCTTGTCTATTTTAGTAAGATAATTTGTGAAAGATGTTTTTTGTGGAATGACTCTTGCTTCAGTCAAGATTCTTCTCTTTATTTTCTAAAGGATCTCTTACTCAGGCCCCTCATAAATATCCCAGAGTATTTCTATAGTTGACAGCAGGCATTCAAATCAAAGGTGAGATCCAGCAATTGGGTCTGCCCAGATATACTACTGCAGGGGCCCTCCTGTTGGATTTCCCTGGGACAGAAAGAAAGAAAGATGCAGCACCTAGTCCAGCTATCTTTTTGTTTCGTGCTGGCATTGGGATGCTTTGCCAATCACACAGCCATCGTAATTAGCACAGTTTTGCATAACCTTTTGCATCTAAAGAACTCAGAGCATGCTTGCTCTGTTACAACAAAAAGCATAAACTCTTCCCAGCTTCCTTTAGCAACACATACCATTGCCTTACAAACTGCTGTTTACTTCCCTTGGTTTCAAGAGTTTGAACTCCATCTTAAGTTTTGATGACTACTTTAAGCATGAGTACCACAACAGCAAACCAACGGAACCCACAGGCATACCCCGATTTCATGAAATGAACTGCAAACAAACAAAACCAGTTCTGAACCTGTTGTGAGTCACAGCTTTCATTCTCCATGTAAATCATTGCATTAATACTACAACAACTCAGACCTCTAGCCTTTCATGCCGCAAAGGCACTTGAATCTTGGACTTACTGATATCCATGTCCAAGAAATGAAGACTGTAATGAGAGACTGGATGTTTGCTTACCAATACCTTGTATAAAGTATGTCAGGAAAATTGATTATTTCTACAATGGCTTATTGAAGCTCTTCTCTTGGTTTTGACTACTAAATCTGAAGCCCAACATCTACCTTTATTCATCTCTTCTAGGAAGAGTGCATATTCGCAAAGCTAATAGAAATTTATGCCCTCTATTCCTTCACCAATGCATGCCCTAACAAATACCTAATCAACTCCTGCCCAGGACCGGGGAGATAAAAACTGTAGCACTGCCCCACTTCTAGAGACTGCATGTTTTCATAGATCAAACCTCCCTGGCTGGATGCTATGATTCCTGTTCGAAAATCAAGGGATTAGTTACTTTGAATCAGCATAGCACAGTGCTACTCGGGTCTTCAAGCCACCCTCTGCACTCAAAAGAACCTACTAATTGGTTGGTTATGAAAGCTGAGGCTGATGAACAGGTTATTTGAAGAAAAGTGGTTGGTTGACAAGTTGGAGGGAAGGAATGTCATCCAGAGGGACCCTGACATGCTTGTGAGGTGGGCTGATGCCAACCTGATGAAGTTTAACCATGACAAGTGCAAGGTCCTACACCTGGGTCGGAGCAATCCCAGGCACACATACAGGTTGGGCAGAGAAGAGATTCAGAACAGCCCTGCAGAGAAGGACTTGAGGGTGTTGGTCGATGAGAAAATGAACATGAGCTGTCAGTGTGCGCTTGCAGCCCAGAAAGCCAACCGTATCCTGGGCTGCATCAAAAGGAGCGTGACCAGCAGGTCGAAGGAGCTGATCTTGCCCCTCTACTCTGCTCTTGTGAGACCTCCCTGGGCGTATTGTATGCAGTGCTGGTGTCCTTAACATAAAAAGGACATGCAATTGTTGGAACAAGTCCAAAGGAGGGCCACGAGGATGATCAGGAGACTGGAGCACCTCCCTTATGAAGACAGGCTGAGAAAGTTGGGGCTGTTCAGCCTGGAGAAGAGAAGGCTGTGTGGAGACGTCATAGCAGCCTTCCAGTATCTGAAGGGGGCCTATAGGGGTGCTGGGGAGGGACTCTTCATGAGGAAGTGTAGTGATAAGACAAGGGGTAACAGGCTCAAACTTCAACAGGGGAAGTTTAGATTGGATATGAGGAAGAAATTCTTTACTCTAAGGGTGTTGAGGCACTGGAAGGGGCTGCCAAGTGAAGTTGTGAATGCTCCATCGCTGGCGGTGTTCAAGGCTGTGTTGGACATAGCCTTGGGTGGCATGGTTTAGTGGGAGATGTCCATGCCCATGGCAGGGCGGTTGGAACTAGGTGATCTTAAGGTCCTTTCCAACCCTAACTATTCTATGATTCTATGATGAATGGCACAGAAAACCTTGGCAGTTTGGGCTTGGGTAAAAAACAGTGATTAAATGTCCATAGTCTGAATTCCTACTGAGAAAGAAAATTTCAGAACATCTCAAAAACTTAAGCAGTGGTTACTCTCTGGGCTCTTCTTTTCCAACTGTCATGAGTCAAAGGCCACAGCAAGAAATAAGCAAAGGAAAAGTTTACACCACAAAACCACGATATTAAAAACAGCATAAAAAGTAAACCAAATAACTAATTTTAAAGGTGTTATGGACACACAGAGTTATATTTTGAACCTATAAAAGTCAATGGGAATTTTGCTACTGATTTTTATGGAGAAATTATTTTATTTGCAACATTCAATCACTAGTATTTATTAAAAATTCCTATATTTCTGTCCTTAAACCAACCCAGTTGTGATGTAACTCTAATGTGAATAACATTAGCAGTCACATCCACTATTCATTTCCTAAAAAGTGCAAATACCAAAATACATTAGTAGCTTAAAACCAGACATAGAGAACAAGCCCAGACTTTTATTTGAGAAACTCCATGAAACAAAAATGATTTTTAAAGTACTGACATTTTTATTCTTAAAAGTAAATTTCAATTTACCAGGCAAATACATTATATTTTCTAAATAATTATTTTATAATATTGCTACTTAATTTAACAGTACAACCACAAGGAAGAAAAAAAAAAAACATTGGAAGGGTTATTGTTCCAGTATGGACTACCACTAAAACTACGGAATGTGAATGTCCCAAATGAAAAAGTCAAACCAAATATATATCCAGAACAGGAATGAAACACATTTTATAATCTTCTCTTAACTAATCCAGAGACTTACATTTTGCTTAAAAGGAATGATTGCAATCCTGTATCCAAACATTACATACCTTATATCTGAGAATAAATAAAAAAAAATTTAATAGTTATTACTGAACCCACTCCCTGCACCTTTAAAGAAAGCCCTACCCCGATCCTTACTTCAAAACACAATTAAGACTTTGTTATCATGACACTAACAGTCATTTCATAATTACTACTTAATGTTTACGCCAAATACACATTTAAAGTTTCCCAGGATAGTATCTCCAGACAAAATTCTCACCGGCTTCATGCTGAACTACTGCCTGCAGAACTAGTTCCAAACTAGTTCTGCCACAAAACTACATATTCACTTGTGTATGTACTTTAGGCAGTTGCACATCCAAATTCTATCCTTTCTGATGCCAATTTATTGCTTATAGTTTATGACAGCCTCAATTGATCACACTTCCAGCTCTGCAATAAAATCAGAAGCCATATTTTTTTAAATACAGCCATTAATAAAATCATTCTTTTATGGTGTGATCTAGCTCATTATTTTTATATAGAACAATATCTACTTGCACAAATATATATTATGGCAAAGATCTCAGTTCTACCTTCATATTTGGCAAATTAATTCCTCTGAGGTTACACTATCCTTATGAGTAAAAAAAAAGATAATGATCCCAAAAGATGTAATTACAGACCAAAACTAAATTACTTCCCAGGTCTAAGTACTGTATCTTAATAATTTCACCAGAGAACATCTTCACTGCATTTGGGCAGATTTGACTTTGCTGCCTGACCAATAATTACAGCTCTGGCAAATACAATGTCTGATAAGTACACCAATTAAGAATGAGCATTGTGTTATTAAAAAAAATTCATCATGTTCACAGCCTGATTGAATGAAATGCCAAATTAAATTAATGGAGATTGCTAAGTCTAGCTGGTTGGTGGGGAACCATGCAGAAAGTGGGACAGCACAGACAATAAACTGTCTGTAATTAAAAGATGAGAAGCTGGACTAATGCTACTTCAGCCTGATTACTCCAAACAAAACAATATACACTAAAATTATTCTGGCAACAGAAGTAAATGGAGTGGGAGGAGGGCTGGCAGAGGGGACTTTTCTTTTTTTTTTAATAGTGTCAACTATCCCCACCTATGAACAGCATGGTCCTCACAAGATGTATTAAATTAAATATTGGGCATTTCCTCATCAATAAACACAATTTATTTTATCAATGAACATAAAAATAACAGAAGAAAATTCTCCATTCATTTCTGTGCTAGATGGGATATCCAGCTAATCTCTGTAGAAGCTTTCAAGTATGATGTGTTCATAGCAGGAGTAGAGTGTTCTTTTTCGGAAAAGCAAGTCCTTCATGACAGTTTCAATATTTCTGATTTCATATTATTTTATAAAATGTTAGTACTCTATTTTATTTTTTGCTGCTAGAAACAACGAGGCAGATTTTAGTAGCTGGTTGATGGAGGGAAAACCACTAAAGTTGTTAGGGACTTATATTGTACAGGCGAATGAAGCATCTTTTAAAACCTGAATTTTAATAACTTGTAAATAAACAAGTAATTTTAGCACCCCTCCAGCACGATGCTAACATTGTAGCAAAAATGGCACCCACTGCCAGGCACAAGAAGTATTATTTACTATAGACAACATGCAGCAACTAGAGGTTAAGAATTGCATCACTGAGAATAAAGGAGGTGAAGAGTTGGACCAGATGCAGTTAAGAGGCCATCTGGGTCAGTCTTTGACCAAATGTCAGTATGCAGATTATCCCAGTTACATCAAAGATTAAACTGCTATGTGCATGTGTGCACAAGGGTATGGATACATATGCAGAGGTAATGCTTTTGTCAGCAAATTATAAACTTTTTGAAGAATTTCATGAAGTACTGGACCACTAGGTAACATTATTATATATGCCAAGTTTATACTAGAGCCTTTCCCTTCATATTCTTACAGCAAATTTTCAATTAGTGATTATTAGAGCATAGTACAATAGAAATCAGCTTTCTGAGACAGATTACAGTATTATTCTTTTCAGTAGATAATATCTCGTGGAAGGGGGTTCATTTCCTGAGAAGTTTTGCCTACTAATTTTCTAGGAGAGACCTTCATGTATGCATGAAAAACTACCCAGAAAGTGTTAGTCTTGGTGACTTTACACACCAAAACTTACTACACAACAGTTATTTATTTCTTCCACATCTAACACACCATATCAGGATCCTGCAATAGTCAGGAGGAAACTCTGGCCCCACTGAAAACAAAAGGAGTTCCTGCATGGGATTTCTCGCCAGAAAGCCTAATTTGCTTAAGAACACATCACTGATGAGCAACAGGCCAACAATAGACAGGAGCACATAATGTTAAAATAAATATGTAAGTAAGCACCCAGTTCTGCAGTCACATCACCAATGCTGAGTTTTAGGCAAATGAATAATCTCATTAGTGGTTTATTAATTATTGAATCTGTACGTAAGACCTGTACAATCACATATTTGATAGTCTTTTGACATTTAAAATCTTAAAAGCCTCTAATTCAGGGGACCAATTAGATTGCAGTGTTTGTGTCATAAACATCTGCCACACTAATTGTTGTACTTCTGTTTATATATGCATGTCTATGCATGTACATATGTATACACACATATTCTCTTTGCTGAGAGCCAAAAAAATCTCAGTGGGATAAAATACTTGAGCAAGATGCTAAAGAAAAACAGACATTGATATTTTATTCATATATCCTCAGATCTCCATGAGACACACTGCTTTCAGACAGTACAGACTTAAAAGTTTTAGGAAAGCAATTAGAATGAAACATTTGAAGTTACTTTAAAAGCTTTCAGCCAGCAAATAAAAACTTAGACAATAACAATAAAAAGCACTGACTTAATCTCTCTGATTCCAGCCAAATTCTTTATTATGAACTCCTTCAGTGAATTCCATGGCCAAATCTGTAACTGAATGGTATTTTGCAAAGTGTGATTCTGTGTGAGTCTTAGAACAGTAATGAAATGAATATTTAATGGTCTCATGTTAGACATTTTCAGATCTTTTAAGAAGGGTACATTCTACAAAAGCTTTTACAAGCAAGAAGTAACTTTGTAGGAATATGCAGAGTATATTCCATTGACTGACAGTCGAGTCAATTCAATGTACGTCAGATTTTTAATGCTACTTTTTCCATATTTAAATGCTTAAATACTAAAAGGTGTGTCCAAAGTGCAGTCCTGGTAGTAATATTTATACAAGTTTAAGGTGTTATAGAATTAGCCTGATTATTGAAAGTTCTCTCTAAAATAAACATACTAAGTATTTTCCTGTCACTTGCTCAGAGTTTCAATTTACCATTTTGGCTCTTTGTAGACAAGAATGATTTTCTATTCTGCTTACATTACCTTCAAAGGTAGTAAAATGGAGAACCAAATATGGATTCTGGGTATATTCTGCACCCACCTATATATACTAAGACTATTTTTCCTCTGTACAAGGCTAATACAAATATAAAACTCAGACCAACCCACTAAGTCTCACATAAAAAAAGACTCCACAAGATCCGCCGATGTTACTTCAAAAAGTTCTAAAGTAAATTTGCTATCATCACACCCTGTTGTTGCCTGAAACTTAAAACAGATGAAAGGACCAAATGTTAGAGATAAACACATTCAGTAACAAAGCCAAGGAGAGGCCAACGTAGTTCACGTATTTGTTTAAAAATATATGAAAATTTAAAGAACATGTTTTCTTTCTTTGCTTTCTAACCTAGAGAAATTTGCAGTGATTAACTACAAAATTATTTTTGTGATCACTCTCATGAGCATGTACTTGTTCCTGGAATAAACCAGACTAGACATAAATGTCATAGAAGAAATGTATTGCTAAAACACAGAAAGAATATACTCATATGTAAGTTTATGTATTTTTTTTCTACAACTTTGTAGCAATTTGGATTCCACAGGAGAAAGGTCTTCTCAAATACGCAGTTTCACAGCACCCATTCAATGTATGTACTTTACAAGGCAGATGTCTCTAAATAGCTCAAATTCTGCATAAGACCTTATTTCCTATGGCATCAGAGGACAGATGCCAGTTAAACTATGCTTTTTTTCCACAACTGCTTTAAAGGGTAAAGCACAATTGCTCCCTTTCTATAGCCCTGTGAGATGGTGGAAATGCCTCTATTCTCCATGACATTTAGCAAATGGAATATGATCAACAGCCTTTCAGAATAGATTGAACACATAGAAATGGTACTGCAAAATAACGTGCAAGAAAGATCCAAAACAAATCTGTGGACTTCATTCTGGGGCTGCCAATCTACCTTCTCACAGCAACCCCTAGGCTGATAAAAGCACCAATGCCAACACCAATGCCACAGCTGGAGTCCACCAGCCTGTGCCCTGCTTGGGGACAGGAGCCCTCTAGCACACACGGGACCTGAAAACCAGCGAGGTCCTGAGCAAGAGCAGCACCATGATCCCTCCTGTCCTAATACACCAAGGTCAGTATTAAGGGCTCTTCTTTAATTCCCCTTAGCATGGGTATAAGAGAACTATACACCTCTATTCAAGCATTCTTTTACCCCCAACAGTTAATTTTTAACTGCTGTATGGGTTATTTTTATAGTTTTTAAGGGGCAAAAATGCATAAATATAGAACTGTTTTCACCATATGAACATTTCTGATTTACTTTCCTCTTCAAGGCGTTAAGTTCATACAATCAAGGTGCTAATCATGTCTACCCCCCCCCCCTTTCATTTTATGTAAACTGTCTAACCATTGAATCTAAGTATTTCTTAACATAATGACAGCATTTTCTTCTTAGAATCCCAAGATACAGTTTTATATCACTATATTCAAGATTACTGTAATATTTTCTCACACAAATTTAAAGTGATGTGATTATACTGCAATTGGGCTGTAAGTAGCTTTTCTCAAAATCTTATATCAAATTTCACTCACTCCAGCAAAAACTGTAAATTCCATTCTAGACTGTGATTCAGCTCTACTACACCAGCAAATTATATTGAGTTTTAAATATAAAATTGATAGAGAAAGGGTGAAGCAGATGTTGACATTTTATAATAATCATAATGGAGTATCAGTCAAGACACTTTCAGGCTAAAATCAGCACATACATAAAATCTTAAATATCCCAACTCTCGGTCATGTTTCTGTGGGTTTCTCTGATTTTTTTCTGAAATCAAATACTTTTCACTTTAGAAATACTAATCATAACTGAATAAAAAAAATTGCCTTATTTAAAAGTCTGTATTAACTCTATTTCGTTATAAGCAAGGCTATACAAAGCAAGCTGTTTACTGCAGAGACAGTCTGTAGGATGTAATTCTGCTTCTATTACATACACATCTGAATGAGAAACAGAGAAAAGCCACTCCAAAATACACCAGCTCTAGAGCTGGAGTTAGGGATGGTTACCCTCAAGCAAAGTATGTAAGAAGTAATGTCCTTCTATGTGGGAAGGTTAGGAAAGCACAGATGAGGCTCAAGGATTTCATATGCCATCCTAGAAAGAACAGGGGTTGTATAAGAAAATGACTGACAGGCACAAGATTAGGGAATTTTCCTCAGATTAAGAAATTTTCCAATTTGGGAAAACCACCCTGTCAATTTAATATACATTTATAGATGCATTTTGGAAACAGGCACATCACTTCCTCCAGTTTCTTTATCTTACACCAACCTTAAACCTGGAGGATTTATCCAGTATTTTTCATTGGGGCTGGATTACAAATCCCATAGCAGGGAGGTCTCTGAGGAGTCTTCAGCAACAACTAACTTTATTTAAACATGCGAGATTGAACTGGATGCAATGCCCTGCAATAACAGTGGAAGAGAATTAAATTTGAGAGTGGAATAATCCCTCATGCTAGCTTGTATTTCTAATTTATACCACTGAGACTAATTAGGCTTAATTTATCTATCTTTAACTTCCCACTGTTTTATTCCAACCTAAAGGCAACACCTTGGACAGTAGAAACTTTATTTTGTAGGTGAGTAACCTACTTTAATTGCATTACTGCAGTCTAGCATTTTCTTCACTTAATTGGGTCACTGTATTTCTTTTTGTAAGCGGGCACAGAAATTACTTCTGCTATTGATTGCAGCCCCTGAGGTTCTGCTGAGAGTTGAGGACACACAAATGGTACACAGCAACTTCCAAGTGTGACAAGTGAAATGAACAGCTTCACTCAAAACCTTCACTCTACGAAAAATTAGAAACCTCTATGAAATTCTGATGCTAAAATTATGAAATCTTCTATTGAGCAAACCAACACTAGTTAGTTAAGAAAAAACAAGGTGCTCTGTTTATAACCTTATTTTAAATTCAACTTGACCCACAGCCTCACACGTGCAGGGCTAGAAACGTGTAGCAAATTATGAAAGCCAGGCCCCTCAAGTCTTCAGGTGATCTTCAGCACTGATGCTTCGAAATACTAATGACTAATTAGTGTAAGAATGAAGTGCATATTAAAAAGCACACCATACATCTCAATAATGTAATTTCTCCTCATAATTTTCAGATGCCGTAAAAAATAACACTATTCATAGAATCATAGCATAGTTAGGGTTGGAAAGGAGACTAAGATCATCTAGTTCCAACCCCTCTGCCATGGGCACGGTCACCTCCTGTTAAACCATGCCACCCAAGGCTCTGTCCAACCTGGCCTTGAACACCACCAGCAATGGAGCATTCACAACTTCCCTGGGCAACCCATTCCAGTGTGTCACCACCCTTACAGTAAAGAATTTCTTCCTCATATCCAATCTAAACTTCCCCTGTTTAAGTTTGAACCCGTTAGCCCTTGTCCTCTCACTACAGTCCAATGTAAAACAAAAAATGGTAATAAAAGCTCTCTTGAACAGTCAAGTACTACCCTTCATGTATCGATGTAACCAAGCCTGAACCCTGATGCATGCAAATTCTTAAGTTTCTTTTCCTGAACTATAAGAGACACCAGATCCTAGTGGCATTTCTGCTGCCAAGCTGTTCCACAGCTCACAACTCACACTCTGAAAATACTCTCCTAATTCACTGGTCTGAGACAATTCAATATTATGTTCTTCACACCAAAGATGTGCAAGAAGTGAGTACTTCTTAGCTGAATTTAAAATAATCATATTTAGCTTTAGTATGAATTCAAATTACATGTATGAACTAGCTGTAACTTCTTCATGAACTTCCTTTGTCTGAATATTCAGAAACTATGCAAGACATTCCTAGGAATACTTGCTAATTACAAATCAGGTTAATAATTTGAGGTCAAACAGGGAAAGCCTAAAGCTTCTATTCATGTAGCACTCTCAAGTTCTTATTATTAGCTGATGGCATGATGGTGATGCAAGCACTACAGAAACATTTCTCTGGGTGTCTCTGAGACAGTATTTTTGATTCAGAAACCATACTGATGAAATCAAATAATACTCTGTACCATAACTGTGTGCCTCTGGCAGGCAGATGCCTGCTACAACTAGCTGCAAGCTACTGCGAGTTCTTTCATTTTTATTTTATATCTTGAAACTTACCATTCCATCCCACTTTTAGAAAAGAAAATATCCCAGAAATCAGAAGTCTCTGCGTAGAAGAAGTGACACCTGGGCTCAGTGCACTCTCAGAAAACCCTATGTATTCAGGGGTTTTTATTTCCAAATGCCCAGGGCTAAAGCTGTTTCATTCCTGTATTATATTTTGAATCACAAAATAACTTCAGCCAAGTTTTACAACACAGACAAATTATACTTCTGTGGTATCAAAGTTGTGTAAGAGTTGAGAAGTACTAATCCCATGTCCAGTTCTGGTGAGCAAATGAAACAATGTATAACCACGCAAGGGAGCGTGAAACATGTGAAACACTTCATATGTTCTCAGTAAGAGCAAATCACAGGAAATCCACAGGGTTGGTGGCTTCATTCTCTGCAAACTTGAGGAGATTTTGCTCTATCATAGAATTCCTCTGTCCCTTTTTCTACCTGAACTGGGAGAGGCTGCATACTCTTAATGTGACTACAAAGAAGGCTGAATGAAAAGAATAGCATGTCACGTTCTAGCCACCAAAAGAGGAATATACCAACAAAGAGTGGGGAAATAACTATTTGGTCACCGTAAAAAAACGAATTATATAATAAATCATTACTTTCTCTTCATTTGTATAAGCATCTAGAATCATTTCTGATAATATCTTATTGTACAGTGATTGTTAAACTTATAAAACCCCCCAACTAAACCATCAAAATAATGGGGTTTGTGTGTAATTGCCTGATCTGCCCTGGAATTACTACAATAGTTCACCAGTGAGATTTCACTTGCTGATCTAAACAAGGTTACTCAATGGTATTTTGAAAACTTGTTAAGATTAAAAAAAATAAAAAAACCTCAAAACCAAACTTGTTAACAAAAAAAAAAAAAAGTATGTGTTTTTTGATGGGAGAACTGACTTGTCAAATACGACATATATAGTCTGGTTTTGATAGGAAAAAAATTATATTCAAGTGCTGTAAAATGCTGTACTGGCTGGGTACTAGGAGGCAGAGAAAGAGTGGAAGAAAGGCCCATAGAAAAGTATAGTAACACAATGATTATTAGAACAGGATAATAAAAACTATCTTATCAGATAGATAAGGAAAACAAACTGAAAACTGGTAAAAGAAAAGAAATTAAATTTTGAGGGAAGATTAACACACAGCAAAGGACTAAAAAAACAGATTTAGAAGTTTCTGGTATATTGTAAAATATGAGTTTGAAAGCATCTAGAAGCAATGCAAACCATATGTATTTATATACACTTTCATACGTTATTTTTGCGTATTTTGAAAAAAATGGACAACTTGTAACAGTGAAAATGAAATTTAAGATAATCTCGTAATTCCAGACTGCTAGTAGTTCTAGTGAAAAGGTCTTTTTCCTTTGTCTCCCATACAATCTTATGGTTTTGCCTCCCCTACAATCTCATGGTTCTGCCTTCCCAACAGCATGGCACAGTTGTCCGTGTCCTAGCTCATACACATCCCTTGGAAAGCCTAGGTAATATGCTATAATGGTTCTTCATAGACCTCCCTTACCACCCCTGAAAGTAGCAATGATAGTTTACAAGTGACACAGGAATCTCTTCCAGTGGTATAATCTCACCTTCATCCAAATGCATATGCAAACCACTAGTTACAAGAAACACCTTCACTTCTGCATATATACACACACCAAAACCCCCACATCCCTCAAAATCAAAATGCAAACAATAATTTGTGTAAGGGCCATCTAGAAAAAGCAGAAATCTGCAGTGGCACTTACAAGGGAGAAAAATGGTGAAGGGTTCTCTGCAATACAAATCAGGATGTACCATTTGATTCAGACGGTGGTGATTGCGTGCCATATTCCAGTAACAGGGATATCATCTGTAGCTAAACTAGCTACTATAAAAAATAAAAGGGCAATCAATTTTCATGTCATCTGAAGGTTGAGGTGGTTTCTGTCATGTTGTAATACTTGACCATGTGTGAAAAGGGGATGAGGAGTGAGCAAGGGTACACTTATTGATTACATTCCCTAAAGAAATGTGTACATTAAGTGCTTCATAAACAGAACACTATATTGATAGAATACCCAATCTCTGTAAACATGGTGTCTATAAATGCTTCACCATTCTCAAACGCAAATTCTCTTTCTACTGTGTTCACTTGTTCATTCCTCCTAAGTTTCACTCTTTACACACAAATTTGGGGAAAGTCAGGTGCTGTTCCAGTCTCTTCATCCCTCAGAAGCACAACCCATGCTGCTGTCAGTAACCCCTGTCTTCTTGAGAGAATGGTGTTCAGCATGTGAATATCACAGCGCTTCAACCTTGTGAACACATTTTTTTAATTATCAGAATCTGAATACAACAATTTCACACGCTGCCCTTGCACCAGAAGTTTCTTGGTCATCTGAACATTTGCAATGACCATCAACAACAATGAAGGAGATCTACAGCACCTCCAGCATACATAAAATAGGTACATAAAGGATTCCATTTCAGCTCTCAGCAGTAATGAGAATCAAACAGACATTCCAAGGACTCAAAGTCATGATGTCAGCACTACCACATGGTTAAGTGACCTCAAGTTCCACAGAAGATCTCGTCATGCACCAAGCTTCAAACCTCCACTCATTTGTTTAGTTATTTGCTCTACAACTCAGTATCCCTTTGCTTATGCTGATAAAACTGTTTTCACATCCCACTGAAAAAATGAAACACTGAACTCGTTAGGATTTGGGAAGGTAAATGTTATTAAAGTTTCTTTTTCATCTGAGGCAGGGCTGAAGCATGGAGGAAGAAGCTCCTTAAGCAAGCTATAATGACAAACATGGCACATTATGAATCTACACATTTATTTACAGACAGAAATGGTCAAATTTCCAGTTATCATCTTGCTGGCTACAGGTTATTTTGTTGAAAAAGTCAGCTTTTATACAGGAGCTGAATTATTAGAAAACTGACCTGGAAGGGACATGCTGGACATTTACAAAATCTTATTTACTCACTGAAGTACATCAGATATTCTGTGCACAATTCACTTCTGACTAGGGAATAAAACACACATGTCCTAATGGAAGCAGCAATGATTAAGATTTATATAAGCAACGGATAAATTATGCTTTGCTACCATGCACTACCGAGAAGCTTATGAATACAGAAGCAGGATTAGTTAAGGACAAGGGAAATTATACATGTAAGAGTTAAAGCTTAAGAAAAGAGATCTGGCTTGTATCAAGTTGATGCTTCAGATAAGAGACTGCATTATAACAGGTTATAGTTGCAAAAATAATTTTGATTGGCATCTCATTTATACTAACTACCACTTGGAACCCACCCAGAATATGCTGCGTACTATAAACTGTTAGGAAATATATCTGTGTATTGTTCAATATTTACAATGTGCTTTAGTTTGTAAATATAAGAGCTGGCAGAAAATTGAGGAGCATTAAAAATAGCGCTGCTTAAAAAGAAACACCTTTTCCCTATAAAAATAACTATTTCATTAAGAGTTTAAAATTTTGTTCCAAAAATGTTCACAGTAAAGCTAAATAAACTTTCAATGGGAGAAATTTGATTGCTTTGTTCAGCTGCTCAAACAGATTTCTATCTCTACTAATTTGCATATTTCTGAATATTCTCTTTCAGGCCCACACCATTTTTGTTAGCAAAATCAATTTTCTGTGGGACAAAAAGTGAGATTTGGTCTAATGATTTTAAGCTTTTAAATAAACATGAACCGAATGGTGTAAAGAGCTCTCCTTCTAAGAACAGATCCTTGCTGTTCGGAAAGAAAAGAATTCTTTGCATTCATGGATATCAACTGACAGCAACAGATTTTAAGAAGAGAGAAAAAAATATATAAGGGCAAAACAGAAATAGCTGCAACCTCATCATGTAGCTACAACATAGACTGATGTGAAGTTTAATTTTTAAGGAACATTGTATACACACGTACATATGTGGGAAGAAAGAATGAACTATAATATGAAGGCTCTCTTGATTTTCCAGAGCTCAAAAAATATCCATATTTATGAAACTGTTTCCTCTGCACCTAAAGAGAAAGACTGTTCTAAAATCCAACAGTTCTGCAGAATCCTTAGCAAACACCAAGCAAATGCACATTTTCCTAGGTCTGTTCAGCTCTGCTAATAGTTATTGTTTGCACAACTGTAACTAAATACATTACCAACTAGTTTTTCAATCTATATAAATTTAAGAAACACACATTGCCAAGTAGTGACTCATATATCAGTCTATTATATGCTACAGAGCTGACTGTATTAAACAAATCACTTTCCCTACAGCGGAAGAATAGAAGTTATATACAGAGCAGAGGTTATTGTCTAATTTAAATCTTGGCTCCCTTCCCAGAGCTGTACAAGATTCCAATTTGTGGAAATGTTACTCTCTCCTACTGCCAGAAAGGCTACAGAAAATGGTATTGGGTGCCTTCCAGAAATATGTCTGCAAAATGCCAATCAACAAGTCACTAAAGATTAACAGTATGACTGTACCAAATTAATTTAAATTATAGAAACATATGGCTAGGATGTTTGCACTGCACTTAACACAACACCTGCTTCACAAACAGCTTAGTTTCCTTCCATGGTATAAAATAATATATGTCAAATACATTGAACCTGATTCCTATAAATGGGAAAAAATCAGTTAATAAACAGAAACCAGGGCTTACCACTACAAGCTACCATTTTGTAATGGTTAGATCCCTTATTTATTTGAAATTTTACACCAACCCAGATTAACTGGTCTTTTCCTATAATTGAAAAAGTAACGAGCAATGACAGAAACAAAGAAAAAAAAAAAAAAAGGATGATAGAAACCAACATCTTCATATTCCATTTTAGAGATCCAAAATTTTAAGTTGATTTGCTAAAATACTTGTAGTCTTATAATAACCCTTTAAATACAGTATCATTGTGTCTTCTCTCTCTCTATATATATATATACATATAAAGTTGACATTCTTTAGCAAAACCTACTCCTGAAAGCACAACGAGCTTATGAAAAGTTTAAAGATTAACAATTATACACCACAAGTCAAATATTTTATATTTCCTTGATGTGGTTTTTCCATTATTTTTATAAAACTCCTTAATATATATGATCATGTCATCAAAGAAAAAAAGAAATTAAAAAAAAAAACCAAAACAGTGACAGTCTTAAAAATATTTACATATTGGTGTATACCGTACTTCAGATGAAGAAGAAGGGAGCTGCTTTATGTTTCTCTCCACTGCTTTTCTATTATTGCCTAGCTAATGCAAATACATCAAACAAATGTTCTACAAGAGCAATAAATACTAAAGTTGACCTATCCATCTGGAAAAAATGAGAACAATACTGCTCACTTTTAGCCCAAATATGACACTGATAAATGAAGCCATGAGATTCCATCACACTTTCAACAACCTGGGCTAAGTGCCCACCACGTGATTCTTGTACCAGCAATTTTCTCCATTCATCTTCATTAGGCAGTCACTTGACCTGCCTTCTAACACCCCTTTCAAATTTGAACTTTCAGGGGGCTTGGTGTACTTTCTATCAATGTACTTTACAAGCTTTATCCCCTTTCGGAAAAAAGCTCAGATGAACATGAAAGAATATATATGAGCCATTTTTTCTGGAGAGAGAACCATCAAGATATAGTTATTATTAAAAAAGCAGATCAGAGCACTTTATATGTGACAGCAGAAACAGTAGTGTTCTTACAGCCCAGAACCAACAACACAGCCTGGCACAAAGCACAGGTGGGTAAAGCAATGGCCCTTTCAGCCATCAGAAGACAACCACACATTCAAATGACAACGTAAGTTGCCACAAATGAAATGCTCTCCATTTCCTCCCTCAATCACTGCTTGAAGAAAGCTGGAATAAGCAGCCATAGCATTCTTAACTTAACACAATAGAAGTGCTTCATCACATTAGCAGTTTTACATTACATCCCTGTTATTTTCTTTTTCAACAATATGATAATATCAGCACTGATGTGATTATTCTGTAATAGTGAAAATGAATACCAAGTCAGTGAAAATGAATACCAAGTCAGTGAAAATGAATACTAATTCAATACGAATTTGCCAGTATAATAACAGGCTCCTAATAGGCTACTTGGAGACCTCCTAGAAAGACTGCTTATAACTTCGTGATCAATTAGGGAAATCAGAATGGTTAAAAGCACCAAAAGGCTTTAAACTTTTGCCATTAAAACTATCTCAGACATTCATGCAGTTGCAACACCTTTGTTAGGGTAGATCTACAATGTTTATCTGACAAACATCTGATATATTCACTCTGTTTTTCTATTGCACACAAGCTGCTCATATTTCTTTTTCAAAGAAGTCTTTAGAATTATAAATATTGTAGACTATCAAAGTAATGTAGCAATTAAATTACACCCACATAGGTTTCTTTTAAGCAGTAAGTTCTTCAGCCCTTTTTTATGTTGATCATGTCTTACATGAGTGGTTCCATACAGCTGCAAAGTACACCAGGGACTTACTCATCCAGGAAAACATTGCTGAATGCAAGTAAAGACTGCAGAATCAAATAGAAAATAGGTACGTGTGACACAGAGGTAAGATGCATTTCACTGTGATCACCAGAAAATTACCAGAGACTCCTTTCACACAAACCAAATAGAGCCCTTTCATGAACAGATACTGCTGTCCTGCCAAGTTGGATTTATAACACTAAAATTTTTACTTTTCTTTTAAAAAACATTCAAACTGTATCTGACTTCAAAGGGAAACACAGAATATCTTAATTTTTATCATTATTTTACAGGCTTCTACCAGGATCAGAAGCCATGCTGAAATCCTGATAACACTTCCAAAAGCTGGGACAAGAATTTTTATCATCATCTGCAATTTGAAGTCAAGACCTGGCATAAGTGTATTTCTGGTAGGGACATCAATTTCTTGACTATAGAACACATAACAAGTAATAAATATGTAATCACTGATGAGGTGGTGCACTTCCCTGCACAACATAAGGAATGCCTGTCTATGAGCCAGAATACTGATCTGAATTTCTTTTTAAGCATAATTATATGCTTTTACATCAGCATTAGAGCAATTGTACAACAATCCCAGCAATGTGTTCATTAGGCTTTTACAACATAACAGACAATTCACAAGAAAGCTACCAGTGGCCATAGGTTGCACCTAAGCCAACCCAATATTATGCTAACTTTAGTATTACCTATATTGGTATCTGTGTATCTGCACTAGTATCTGTGACTGCAAATGCCTTTACCAATACACTGATCCTCTCTGGAACGGAAAAAATCGGTTCTCTGTTACTTGCATGTCTGAGATGCTGAAGACTTCAGGCCCTTTGCACTGATTCCAAGTTCAAAGTTTGTCATGTTTCCTTCACTGATGACACAGGCCTTGGCCATTTTCTTTGCATGAACAGATTCTCTCAAGAATGAACAAATGTCTCTGTGATGACAGAAAGATTAAAAAGCTTCACAAGTGGTTTTCAGGCATCGTTCAGTCTATAGCTGTTGCAGACAGCTGATTCTCAATAAAGCCACTTGGAAAGATCAACTTGTAGATCTAGTGGTTCTCAAAATCAGCCACATGTCCATTATCTATCAATTCTCTTTGTCTGAGGTGAGGCTGATACAAAGCTAATAATGAAACAAACTGCTCTAAATAGAATTTCTGGTTAAAAGATGACTTCTTAGTTTTACTGAATTCAGCTCCTGATTCCAACAAGATTAAATCAATTGTTTACTCAAAGGTTGTGAACTAGAAAAATCAAAACATTAAACAATGGAAAGAGAGGCCTGAACAGTTTTCAAGGAACTTCTTGGGGGAAAAAAAAGTGAGAGATTTCAGCCTCAGCCCCAAAGACGATACTATGTATAGCAAGAGAGAAAATGTTACAGAAAAATCTAAGAAGGTGTGTCAGAGAAACTACCTTTAGATCTCAGAAGACCTAATTAAAGAAAAAAAGCAATCATCTGCCTCCAAGAAGTCATACATATACACAGGCAGAATCACTGTACGCTAGAGGTAGGAGGGAAAAAAACCCAAGCAAGCAATACATATTTCAAGAAATGAAGTAGAACAAGAAGTGAAGCAGATTTTCACCTCAGCTAGCTGATGTTTGGCTGTGGAAAGTTTCACCAAAAGTGAGGCCGATGTGTCATGATAATGTCAGCTTTGCCATCACTATCATTTGTCATGCCAGAATTATTCCATGGCTCTTGATGATGAAGTGTCTCTTCAGTTCTTCAAGACTGAGTGATACTGAAGCAACCTGTAAAAGTATTTTCTAAACACTGTCAGAAAGAAAGAAGCAAAAGTATTCTCAATTGCTTAGAGTTTATGCATACATTAGTGCAATATTCCAGGTGGAATTAATCTTTCCTTGAGTAGAAACTTCAGTAAGCAGTTGTACCTTGACAGCAGGCACCTCATCTTAAATTTCATTAATTTTTATTCTACATTACTTTCTTAACTTTATTCAGAATGCCCTTTCAAATGCTTTCAGCCATGAACTCATTTATAAGACAGCATTGTTCATGTTGAGTCTTTGCAGCAGGGTTATCACTACAGGTTAATGGATTTGTGTTCTGAGAAGCCATGATTAGAATAGCTGACCTGCATTCTGCATACAGTGAAAAACATATCTAGCAATGTAATTGTTATCAACTGTCAAAAGAGATACTGAGAGCTGTGTGTATAGACAGCACTAAACTCAGATGTTATTACTCCATATAGGTATTGCACAGTGGTTCAATTTGACATGTATAAATTACTGATGATTTGAAAAATAACAGTATCTATCAATGCTAAAGGCTTTGTTTAGAAAATGACTGGCAGGATTTCAAGCACAGCATGAATATGTATTTAAAATATTCATGGTGCTTTAATGGACATTTCCATTACCAGAGGTTATAACAATGGCAAAAATCTGAAGATTTTTATTACAATAATTCCCTAAAATTCTAAGAGATATATTCCTACTGTTGGAGAAGACATTAAAAACAAAGACCCTTGAAGTCCCTTCCTGATACAATTATTTCAGTAGAAAAATCCAGCCTAAATAAAGGAATAAGTTTTCATAGAAGCTTTTTAAGTTTTTTTGTCCCTCCTGTATAACTTCTTAAGCACTCTTCAGTACAAAGTAGTAGAAAAATTAAGCTATCAACGCTTTTCTCATCCTCTTTTTCGTTATGATACACGAACTGACATCAAGGAGAAAAAGTATAGATGACTTTAAGTGGACTACATTGCTGCTTGCTATATACTATCAGGGAATCAGAAACAGTGATTAGGAGAATGTTTAATAGTAGCTATTACATTTAAAAAATAAGTAGTGCATTCAAGGTAGAAGCCAAACTAATCACCTAGCAAACAACAATGCTGGCTATCAGAACAGACTGACATACGATGCAGGCTTGGATTGTCAAACCATTACTTATGCACAGCTACAGCTTTCCCTTGCTCAAAACTGGACTCCTACACATTGATTCTTTTAACAAATGCAGTGATACTGCATTGTGATACTGAACCCATTCAGTTATGAAATGTGCATCAATAAAAAAAGCTTCCAAAGAAAGACCTGAATTGCACAGGTTCAAAATTTAAGCACTTCATAGCATTGTGCCTATAAAGTCATTGACTTTCATGAGTTTTACCTAGTCTGTTTCCAGTTCCTGCAGAGGAAAGAATTCTTTCCAAGTTCAGATATGCTTGGAACAACTTGGGTTATGGGTTATTTCAGATGGTCTGCATGAGTCTTTCACAGGTATAGCTCAGAGAGCCCAGATTTCAAAAACTGTCCACTTCCACAACTATTTGCTTTGCATCACTCCCCAAGCGTAGCAACAACTGTATTCCACATACACAGCTTCTGTGGTCTACGCAGCTGAGTTCCAACTATGATACTTCAAAATTCAAGTTTGACTTTTTTTTTTTTAATCCTCGCCAGTAACTAGCTCTAAATTCCCAAACCAGTTAGTTACACCAATTGTCTATTACATTTACCCGCTTTCCTTTAGAGGCAGGAATATATTTGCCTCTGACACATGTCCTCAGAGTACGTCATTGATTATCTCTTCCTCATTTAGTATAGCAGCTTAATCTACCTTAGTTCTTGTTACAGCTTGCTTAAACCTTTTTCAGACTTTTTTTCTACCTAACTTCTATTACACGGGCTACACCACTTTGGACATAGCATGCTGTGCTAGAAGCTGATGATGATCACTTCTAAGACAGTGTCACTGAAATAGTGTTTTCAGCAACACTCGTAACAGCACTTCTCTTTAGCAGGAAATTATCAAAAGGTGCTAGAAAAGGCCCTTTATCCCTTGAATACTCCATTAACATGGAATTTGACTGGTGTTTCCACACAGTACACTTCCCAGCTTTGAACCAAAACATCTGTTTAAGACTTGCCAAGACAATAACTGCTTGAAGGGCTGCATTCCAGATTTTCTGATACAAACTTCTGTCACAATGAAGTAATGATCTCTGGGATAATGACTCCAAAATAATAAACTCTGTGAAATACTCAAAGACTGAGCTTTTAAATAACTGTCCTAACATCTGCTGTTACCACACTTAGATCAACTGCCCTAAAGGCTGTATTTTCAAAGCCTGAAAGTTGGCAAGCCACTGGGCAATGTACTAACCAGCACTTGCTCAACGCAATCGGACAATTCAGCCCACTCTACTCAAATAAGTGCTTTCGGCATTCTGTTTCAAAGAACATTTAAACTCATTTCTGCAGTGAAGATGATAAGCACTGTCTATACAAGAGCATCGTTTTATATGGAACCACACTAGGTTAAAAAATAATAAATCATGAGTAGTGGAGAATTCTGGCACTCACTGAACTGAAGCAGGAGCCATAGCAAGCTTTTGTTACCCAGACATCTACAGGCTGAAAAGGCCTGATATGTTATTGACTATGAAACATTGATTCTTTATTTTCAAAAATCCAGATGCTACAAATTAGCTGCCTTGAAAAAAATAAGAACCAAACCATATTTTGAATGCCAAGAAAAGACTTTTAAGGTAATGTGATGCAGAACACGTTTCAGTATATTTCAGGAAAACATTCATGAATGATACTTTTTTTTATTGGGCTTAGTGTATTTTGAAGTCTATATAAGAAAAATGTAAGCATAAGATTTGATTATCAAAGGGCAATATCTTTAACAGCTCAAGCAAATAACTGGTAGTTCAGATATCTAATTATTTTGAAAGAAATCAACTTGGACTGTATTGGATGGTAAGGTCTGTTCTTGAAAGCAGAAGAGAAAAAGAAAATTAAGAGCAGCTAAACAATGTCCAGTCCAAGTAAAAGAACTTTTCTAAAATTACAAATACCCTTCAAAAACACTATGTAACTTTGCTAACTTGACTCTCTATGTCTATGTATGCTCATTCTGAGCTTTTTTTAAATAATGGTATGTGTCATTTAAGTTAGAATCAAATCTGAAAGTGTCTCTATCCCTGAGCAATAACCAACAGGAACATATTCCTGTGAATTTTTTATTTTTCTGGCACAAGAAGTTATTCTCACATCTGTTAGGGCTGATTTGGAATCACTACTCTTGGAAGACAGATTCTGTTATTTATTTCTTGAACATGATTCCCTGAAGATTTAGAGAGGCCTCAGACACACAAATGGGGTAACATAGGAAAACCAAGCCTGTGCCAAGGGCAGGGTGAAATAGTTTTAATGCTCCAGTGCAATCGCCTGAGCCCAGGGAAACGTAACCAGCCCAGGGACTTTTACTGATTACAGTCTAATGCAGCTTTTTAACTTCTTCCCTGGAAGCCACTGATTCACCTGTAACAGTCTCAGAGGAGTTACCTATAGGTTTCTGCATCTTACTACAAGAGACTTGCTAGGAAAGGAAGGATGGAATTACAGCTAAGAAAAGATGTGAAGAATTCCCAATTCTGCCACCAGAGTCTGCATGACCTTGACCAAGTTACTTAACTTCTCTGTACCTCCTGGCCCCGAGTGTCTAACAAAAATAAGAAAACTTCTATCATCATAGGGTATTGATTTTAGGTAACTAAAATGTAAGTAGGAAAACTGAAAGGACAAAGAGAATAAACCAAAAGCACTAAAATCTATAAAGATAAAAGCTTCAAATTTTAATCACCAGGTGGTATGTTAATACCCAGTAGGGTACCAAACTAAGAAGGCAAAAAAAAGCTGTAATATTCATACAGCATTACAGAAAATGGCTGATTAGAAACTAAGTCTTTATATTTGCTTCTACTTCTTTCATGTAACATATGTTAGACAACCAAAACCAACAGAAAGCCACATGCCTAACTTATGCTGCACAAGTAAAGAGGTAGTAGCCTTTCTCTGGAGATGCCCTGGTATTTGTTTGCTCCTCATGTGTAACAGTGCCGCATTTTAAACACAAAGTCCCCTTCTGTTGGCTTAGGGCTAGATCTGCAAAACACTGTCCTCTGATTTTTGCCTGCAAAAAACTTGTAGGCATTCAAGTTCTGAAGCAGAGGCTACAGATCCAAATGAAAGCAGGATTCACAATCACAAAATTTCCCTGTGATCTAGTTCCTACAAAGCTGCGGCCTTCTATTTACCAGGCTGCCTGCAAAATTGTGTCACTACTGGCTACCTGTAGAAATACAAGAACTTTTTCTAGGTATAAACACTTTTGAGAAAAACAGCAGTTTCCTATAGGCTTCAAGGACTGCAACACTGAAGCAGAGATTTTCAAAGCACATATTTTTGGATCTAGAGACTTTCTGTCTAAACCTCAGTCCTGCACACTAGGGTATAAACTTCTGAAACATTTAGGTTTCTAAATGACAGAAATACTATTTGGTGAATTAGTCCTTGGCACTACAAAATCACGGAATGAATCAAACACTCATAAGTGACTGATGGCTTTTATTCTGGTAACGCATCTGGCTGACTCAAATAATTTAAGACTTCTTTATTTCCTTAGTACAAGGATGACTGTACAATGCAGACTATTAGTGATATGAAACTATTTCAGCTGTACATGCAGTATTCATGTGCAACTCAATATCTCCCCCTACACATGCATAAAACTGCACAGAGCAGCAACTGCTGCTGCTGCCTATGGTAGCACTGGAGAAAGCCAATGTTCCTTAAATATTTGTATAATTCTTTTGCACAGAGGCTTTTTTCCATTATTCACCTTGATGATTTAAAAAATAACTAACACTACCTCTGCACTTTGTATTACTGAATTTTATTACTGGTTTATAGATTTTAAGAATGGCTGCTCCTTCCGAGCCAACAAATAACGCATGCTATCACTGGTGTGAGATCACAGTCAGTGTCCAGAGTAATTCCTTCATTCAGATGAGAATTCAAAACCCACTTCACTACCATTCAATCTAGTTTTGCTCTGGTTTGAAGTTACTGGTTTCATTTTAATCTAGGAAGAACATAGAGGTGTACCTCCACTACACAACCCTGCACTGAGAATACCTCAAAAGCCATGAATTTTCAATGTGAGATAATCTTTGGATTTTAAACTGTGACACTTGCATTACATATGCTATTTATTTATATTACTCAAGGCACAAGTGGCAGATGGATCTCACTGAGACTGAAGCCAGCACTAACATGCAGCTTTCCTGTAGACGAAAGCCAATGCTTTCCAGAGAGAGAAGCTTTTGCTTCATTCCTGTGAGCTAGACAAGGTGACACTGAAATTTCTGAAAGGTTGTTGAGGACAGAGGAAGGAATGGTAGAAACTGCTGTGCTGGAAAATTGCACTGCAATAGAATAAATCATAGAAGAGCCACAGGAGTTGCATTTTTCTCCTTTCCATTTTTGCTAACAGAATGAGACAGACGGTGGTCCAGAAGACAGACTCCAGACCACCACATAAGCTGTAAGCACTAATAGTTAAGACTTTCATCAATTACCTTGCTTACACATCATTCCTTTATCTAAAAATGAAGTGTCTAACAGGTAAAACCAACTTCCTTGTTTTAAAGATGCGATAGGTTTACATTTTGTTTCTCTGCTAAACTGTGACTTTAAATACATTTGCTTGGTCACACTCACTGCAACTGCATTTGGAACTAATACTGAATACAGAACTGTTTATGCTGCTGTAAATCACTGGGCTTACAATGCGTATTTTCTTATCCAACTACCTTCCCTTCAAAAGGAACAATGAGCAAAGAATTCTTCCCCAGAAAATAAGAAAGCACAAAAGATGCTACCTTTGCAAAAACACAGCACTCAGATACTAGATTATAATTAAGTTTCTATTCCAAGTATCTCAATGCCCACTGTTAATCTCAGAGAACTGTGCATGAACTTTTTAATTATCATGTTATCTTTGGTGCAATTAATATCTTGTACCTCATATGTTATCTTCAATTTAAAACTTTCACTATCTGAGCATTATTAATTAATCAATGTAATTCTAAGAGGAAATAGACATCATTCAAGAGAAACTGAGCATGAGCATTTTTAACCACTGACATTCTAGAACCATTTTTTAAGCTATCTTCAAATACTACAAGACTACTAACTTTAGCTTACAGTCTTTGTAGATCATACACAAAACCCATGACGTAATTATAACATAAATTGTTTTATTCCTGCCAACAAATATTATTTCTGCATTATACAAAACATCCAATTATTTCAGTCAAGAGAAAATTCTAGTAAAAATGAAAGAAAAATAGATTTTTAAAAATCCTTAATGATTCCCTCAACGAAGACAACAATCTTCCTTTCTATTAAGGCCTGTAGTAAAGCCTATAGACAGTAGCACCAATTCAAAGTAAGAAGAGGTGTGATTATTTGACCCTGAATATACACATATGGATTATGATCTTTTATAAGCCACTGTGCTAAATTGATTTACTGTGATGAATGAATAAATTCATACCCTCATAGCTTGTCACAATACATTTGATTTGAGACATTAAAAGAGGAAATCATTTGAAGATTTTCCTTATAAAATACTCAAAACCCCTGGAAGATTTACAATTTTTCTATCACAGATTTAATAAAAGTAAATACAAATCAGCATAATGTAGCTAGTCTCCATCAACAAATAAAGATATCTTTTAAACAATAAATTTCCTGTGCTTAAACTAGAAACTGTTTTATATCTGTTTATAAGCAAAGGACTCCTTAATCTGTATTACTCCAAAGGAAGTGAGTATATTCCCAAGAAAACACAAAAGGAATTAGACGCAAAACATTGTGTACTCCTTAACTGGCTTAGAAAATTAAAAGCATGACCCATAAATATTTCACAGATGAGATGAAGATTTTCTTAGAACTACAGAGGAATAGATTCCCAGTTTTATTCCACAATTACTTGATTCCATACAGCCTTAAACAGGAAAATTTAGGATAACTGGGCAGCTACCTAGCATACAGTATTGCAATCTGCACAGTTATGTAATCTATTCTAGTGATTTGACTTTGCAATTCCTCTTTTTAGCATAATCAGTTTTTATTAATCCCACATAAATTACAATCCATTACAGCATATCTGCTTAAAAAAAATAACAGTCCTGACACCCACGGAAACACCTAAGTCAAAACACCTGTGGATTTAGAAAAAGAATTTGCTCATACTTCGTATATCCGTATAAGACTATAAGCATAAAGGGAAGCAAAAATGTGATCATTATACAGGATGGTAGTCACAAATGCTGATTCACGTTATATATACATATATACTTCATACAGAACAAGGTATACTACAGACAGTAATAATATGCATGAATGTAGAGGAATGTCTGTAGCAGTGCCTAGGCAGGTCTCCCACAGTCCTCCACAGACAGCAATGAATTAAGCTTCAGAGGACTACCAGGAGGTCCCTATATATTATTGTCTCTATTTTCATAGAAAAAGTCAGGGAAGGACAGGCACAATAAACTTGGGCTTGCCCAAGGTCATACAGCAATGTAATAACTGAAATGGGATTGGAATCCAAATGTTCTGATCTCCATTTTAACAAATACACAGTGTTTCTTCTCTTACAATAAAGAACAAAACCAGAATATAAGCTATTTTAATAGAATACACTTGCTAGCTTGAAGTAGTCAGGTTTTACTAGTTGATTTAGAAAAATCTTGAACTATGTTTGGAATTGTAATAAAAAAGAATAATAGGACAAAAGACTAATAAAAGAACCACTACTAATTTGATAAGCAATGAATTAGATTTCTATCATATCTACATCAGTATGAATCAGTGATTTTTTAGAAAAGGATATAATTGTGCAAGCATAAAGATTCTTACCAAAATGAATCTTCTACATTTCTTACCAAGAAACCAGACAGCTTTCACAATAGAAAGCAGAGCAATTCTGACTGTACTCATTTTAAATCAAATACAAACTCTATCTAAATGAATCTGCTCTAAAAAGTCACTTAATACAATGAGCATGAGAAATAAATTTCCTGCTGAAATTACTCCATTCCTTTCATGCCACATGGAGAAACGCAAGTAGAATAGCCCGAATGAAGTCCTACTTGCATAAACCATCTCTAGCAAAGCCTAGATCCCAAAGGAAACATCAGGTTTGGAACACACTCATGCTCACTGTTATTGACAATGGAACACACTCATGCGCATTATTATTGACAATATATTTGGATACTGCTAACTTTCAATCATACCTAACACATAAAAAAAATCATGATCACAGCTTATTACTATGCCACAAAAATTACATACCTTTAACTACTGCTTCAAAATCAAAACTATTTTACATTGAAATAACAGCAGACAAGACAGATGGAAAACAAGAGAGTGAACTCCACATGCAACAGAAGGAACCAGTGCGGTGTCTGAAGAGACCTCTTTTCTGGACTTCCAAGGAAAATTTGGTTAGAAAGACAAAAAGTACAAAAGACATTAGAAACACCCATCTGTCTAGGCTATGCTCCCTGAGAGCACTGGACTACCTTCCCAAAGTTACCATTTTTACACATCTCAAACTTTGAAATGCCAAAGAATTGTATCACAAGATCATAGAATCATAGAATACTTAGGGTTGGAAAGGACCTCCATATAGAACCATAGAATCATAGAATAGTTAGGGTTGGAAAGGACCTTAAGATCATCTAGTTCCAACCCCCCTGCCAGGGGCACGGACACCTCCCACTAAACCATGCCACCCAAGGCTATGTCACACCTGGCCTTGAACACCACCAGTGATGGAGCATTCACAACTTCCCTGGGCAACTCATTCCAGTGCCTCAACATCCTTACAGTAAAGAATTTCTTCCTCATATCCAATCTAAACTTTCCCTGTTGAAGTTTGAGCCTGTTACCCCTTGTCCTCTCACTACACTTCCTCATGAAGAGTCCCTCTCCACCATCCCTATAGGCCCCCTACAGATACTGAAAGGCTGCTATGAGGTCTCCACACAGCCTTCTCTTCTCCAGGCTGAACAGCCCCAACTTTCTCAGCCTATCTTCATACAGGAGGTGCTCCAGTTCCCTGATCATCATCGTGGCCCTCCTGTGGACTTGCTCCAACAGTTCCATGTCCTTTTTATGTTAAGGACACCAGAACTGCACACAATACTCCAAGGGAGGTCTCATGAGAGCAGAGTACAGGGGCAGGATCACCTCCTTCGACTTGCTGGTCACACTCCTTTTGACGCAGCCCAGGATACAGTTGGCTTTCTGGGCTGCGAGCACACACTGACAGCTCATGTTCATTTTCTCATCGACCAACACCCCCAGGTCCTTCTCCGCAGGGCTGCTCTCAATCTCTTCTCTGCCCAACCTGTATGTGTGCCTGGGATTGCTCCGACCCAGCTGTAGGACCTTGCACTTGGCATGGTTAAACTTCATCAGGTTGGCATCAGCCCACCATACAAGCATGTCATAGTCCCTCTGGATGGCTTTCTTTACCTCCAACGTATCAACCAAACCACACAGCTTGGTGTCATCGGCAAACTTGCTGAGAGTGCACTCAATGTCCCACTGTCCATGTCACAGACAAAGATGTTGAACAAGACTGGTCCCAACACCAATTCCTGAGGGACACCACTCATTACTGGTCTCCAGCTGGACATAGAGCCGTTGACCAGGACTCTTTGTGTGCGACCATCCAGCCAGTTCTTTATCCACCGAGTGGTCCACCTATCAAACTGATGTCTCTCCAAGATACAGAAGCTCCATACAAACCACAACTATGCCGGAAGTTACTGCTTTTACTGACCCACATATCAATACTTCTGTTCACAGAATAGTGAAATTGCCTCACATAGTAATTTAAAAGGCTAATATATCTAATGTTTAACAGACCATTGCTCAACTTTGGATGAGTGGTGGATGTTATATTTTTACCTTAAAAAAAATTAATTCTTTGGTTAATCCACAACCATAATTTTGGACCTTTCTTTCCAAGGACACGATTCTGATGAGGAAAAGAAATTTACAAAACTTGGTAACAAATACAGTGCATTTAATAAATCTTTGTTGAAATTGTGAATATCTTCTTATGCAGATGAAGAGAACTAAATAATTAATGCTATTGAGCAAATGTCATTAACATTTCTTGAAGTCTGGATGAATATTAGCTTTGTTGGTAAGTGACATTTTGAGTATTTAGGGGTTTATAAGGGTGGTTCTTTTCTTTACACAGCAACAAATCTTCACACAGTACTTCTGTCTGGTTGTAGAAAACTACAATTGATATCTTTTCCACATATACTTAACCTCCTACAGATTTATTTGATTTTCAATAATTACTATTTTCTGGTAAGAGGCATATGTTATTACAGCACACTGCACTCCCACAAGCTGTCCACTCAGTGTATTTTAATAAATCTCTGCCAAAGCTGTATAAATTTGATCCTGTTTAAATTTAATAAGGATCAGAATATATCAAAGCACAGATCCCCATGGGAGAAATAGATATTTTGCATAGTTATTGAGTGCCCTATTCATAAATACAATGCATAAGACCTAGAACACCAACCTTGAATTAAGAAGAGAGACTAATGTGTGCAAAGCCAGCTACTTCTTAAATAACTAGTGAAATTAGTGTTTAATAAAACATTTTTCCCTATACTACTGCTAAACACAGCAGCACTGCTACAGTTTTAATATTAGCATTTTAGTATGTAACTACTGAACATCTGCAGCACAGAAATACCTTTTCAGGTACCTTTTGCAGTTCTTTCTTTAAAGACTTACCTAAATAAGGATATAGACTGCTAAACATATCACCACGTTTCTCTTTGGGTTATATCTTATTCTTTTCTATTCAGCAGAAAACAGATCAGCAACCATGACGACTGTGGCAAAATACCAGGAGACATAACTATACAAATAGACGCAGATCTAGCATCTTATGAAGAATTTTGAGGATCTTTATCATAAACACAGATATTGCATGTCTTCCAAATACAAATACATTTATGCACTTAGTTCTTCATATTCCAATGTTTTCTTAAAAAAAAACCAAAAAAAAAAACAACCACCAAACCAAAACCAAACCAAAACCAAATGCCTAAACCCCATTTCGACGAACACATACAGAGACCATACCTGACAGCTACTGGTTACTAGAAATCATTTGTTAATCTTCCATAGGAAACCTGCCTTCCTTATCATTGGTTTCTATTAGTAATTGTGTATAAAACTATACCCCACTTTTAAAATAGCTCAAATTTCTTTCATCATCTTTGTGTTTACATAATAGGTATGAGAAAGAAATCAGACTATGTTTATCCTGAATTAAAATTTATATTTTCAAAGTAAAAGCATGAAAGTCAAAAGACAAACAATTTTGCATAAAGATCTTTCCCAAGGTAAAAGAAAAAAAAAAAACCAAACAACAATGTACTAAACCAATCTGCCATTGTTTCACAAGTGAGCCACTGAAAATGAAATCGCAGACAACTGAAATTAATAGCAGTTTTGCCATCGACTTCAACAGGCTGAAGATGTCATCCTCAGTATTTTACTAGACACAAAAGCCTGATGTCAGAATTAGTACAGTGCAACATAATTCAATCCATCAAAGTGATGCCAATCACATCATCACTCAGTTACTGTTCCCATTTATGTCTATGGTAAGATTCAGTCTTGTTTTATTTTCCCTTTACCATCATACAGGTGTTGGAGCTGGGAAGAACATCAGCTATGTTTGTCAGCAATGTTCCATTATCAATCATCAATATTATGTTACTATGGTGAAAGTGCAGATATAAAAATAAAGTTGAAAATTCAAATGATATCAGCGTTTGGCCGGCACAACACAGGCAACATAGCTTTGCCAGAATATTGCCACTGAAATCATAGCACTTAAAGCACAGTTACTTTGAATTAAGATCAAGCAATATCATTATGTAACTCTTCATCCTGGGTAAAAACATGGCTAGGTCTTTTATGTACCACCTGTAGCATAAGGTTACAATCTATCTTCATTTTCAAGAGTTTTAGAAAATATTGCACATTGAACAATGATAATGCTGGGTCCATTCGTTTAAGAGATTTAGTGCTTAAGCGCAAAGTCACTGAGTTAAGAGTACAGTGACTTAATTTCTCTGCTTTTACAGGTTTGTTTCAACTTTAATGTTATTTCAACAAAGTGCTTTGTGTTTATTATGGAGATATGCTGCTGTATTTCCCTTTTCTCAGTTCATGAAATTTTCAATATAACAAGAACAAAAAACAGCTCAAATTCCTATTTTGAAAACCATATTGCCAGTTTTATTCAGCCTGTATTTTAATATAGCATCAATATTTAACTACTTCATTAAATGAAGTGTGACTTTTATAGCAAAAATGTCAGTCTTTGCAGTTCATTAAATTCATTTGAAGTATAGCTGCTTGATTTTTTTCTCCTGAAGGAATAAAGGACTATTAACTGAAGGCATAAACTTAGCATTAGCATGCACTTTTCCCTTCAAATTAACATTCAAGATTTGTAACAGTCTTTACAAATTCAAGGAATTGTTTATACTCTTTTGCATTATCCTTAGTTTTCTAATAGATGTCACTTTTATAGCATATACAACTGTTTATCACAGTTGTATATGACCAGTAGGATGTCACAGAGGATATTAACATGCCACGTGCTATTATGAATTTCTAGAATTCTACAAGTAGTATTAAAAATACATTATTTTGAACTGTGGCATCTATAAAAATAAACTGTGCATTATGTAAAATGTAATAACTCCTGGAATCCAACAGGGTTTAAAAGTACTGTTTTTCTGTTTCATAAAACATTCTTTGATGAGTATCCTTTTTCAAGGAGGATTTCTATTAACTAATACAAAAGAACACAGGGAAAGCTCCTGCTCCTCCTGTGGCAGCATGTTTTTGCCACATGTAATAAATACCTGTCCATATTTTAGGACGTCTATGACTTTACAGACTAATGTCTCTAAACCTGGAAAAGCTGATTTGTTCTGATTAATAAATTGATGCGGTTACACAATATTTTAGTAAGAATAAAAAAGCTACTTTGAAATGTGCCAAGATACAAAAATGGTGATACTTTCTTTTCAACCTATCACTTCTTTCAATGTTTGGAGCAGGTCTCAATGACAGTAGAATCTTTGGGTTTGGACGACAATCATGAGCTCTTTTCAATTTTACTTTTGTCCTCTCCAGCAAAGCAAGTTGATTAGGCTGCTCTCTTAACAGGCAGCAATGACCTGAATCACTACCCTGATGTGTCCCACACTTCCTATTCTCAGATTGCACTAAACAGTCAATGCTTAATTTATTGCAGTACAGATGGTGATTAGGCGAAGCGATGCGCACGTGACATTTTAAAGGGCTTCACTTTCAAACTATAATATCCAACTTCTGAAAATCAGACACTTTCCTGGTGTCTTCAACATGGAATCCAAAATAACCTAACCTACTACATGCAAACATTTTGGGTACAATTACATACCATGAAGGCTTAGGTTGTAATTAGGACTTTAAAAAATACCAAATAATTCAATCTATGATTCCAAAGTTCACCATATTCCCCATTCCTCTCACACGTGGTTACTATAGCATCTACATACCCTGCAAAAGTCAAACTAGAGAGGAAGAAGAAATTAAGAATGCAGTAATTAATGCGTAATTAATCCCTACTTAAGTTAAAAGTTTCATTTAAGAATCATTCTTCCATGAATATTTTCTAGGAAATTTTTCTAGGAAAATTACTTTACACCTCCAAGTTTGTGCTGAACTACTATGATTGGCTTTCCATGTGACAAAAATAACAGGATTTATAGGAAATTCTGGTATTTGAACCACCTTATTCTGGATAAATTTTTCTAAAGAATACTATGGAGAATAAAAATTGAGCCTAGAATTCTAAGAGTTAACATGCAGCTACAAAGGGAGAGGTATCCAGCCACTTTATAAAATCCATGTGTTCTAGACAGGTCACAATTACCAGCTCAGTCACACCAGGATGCACATGGACACTCTGCAAAACTGGGATTCCCATCCTAGTTCTTCAGCTTCAAAGCGAACTCTTCACCAGAGCTCAGATAGCTCTACTGACTACAAAACAAGTGCCTCATTCTCCCGTTGCATGGATCTCCCAAGACAAAGGTGAAACTTCCACTTTTCCAAATCCATATTTTTCTAAAACAGAACAGGGAGGACCAAATTAATCTTTGCTACCTATTCACCTTGTGCAATCACAGTATCACTCAGGCTGTCAGGGACACTGGGCAATCTCTAAGCTAACCTCTGCTCAAAGCACAGGCCACACTGAATTCAGGAACTGCTTGCTTTGGGCTTTTCTTCAGCCAGGTCTTTAAAAAAACATAAAGCACAGAGATAACCCTTTTGGGCAGCCTGTTCAAATACTCCATTGTGATTTTTTTTTTCTCCTTATACACAGTCTGAACTTTTCATTTCAACTTGTGTCTGTTATCGCATATCCTCCCACCTCGTATCCCTGTGAAGACCCTGGCACCATTTCCTCAGAGGTCTTCGGGCTGCTGTCAAGTCCCCTTAATATCCCCTCCTCCAGGCTGGACAAGACCCATCCCCTGAATCCCCTGCACAAAGGCCAAGTGTGCCAGGGATTGAGCATCTTGCTAACCCTCCACGATATTTTGATACATTAGGCCGAAGATAAATGCACTTACATTGAGCTTCAGGGTTCTGCAGTGCTAAAAGAGCCTCACAAGTCCTCCTCCCAGCCCCTTTTTTAAAACCTACTTTACAAGAAAAAAAAGAAAAATTTATTTCATTTTTTTCATACATATAAAAAACTTAAATTCCCATTTTGATACACGAGCACAAACAAATAGAACACTAATCTTAGTGTAAAGCAGCAGTAAGAAGAATCATTACTTTGGATAACTGAGGCTTTGAAGAAAACTTTTACATCAGGTATAGCCACCAAGTTCAAAGTTTAACTCCCACAACAAAGGAACCCATACTTCAAAACCCAACAAAGCTAAAACCCCCCAAAAAAATTGTATAGTGGCTTTCAATAACACCTTAATTGTACAAAATTGAGTACCTGTACTGAAACATACTAAGAAATAGCAGCAAATAAATTGATAATAAGAGTTTTGCACTTAAACTGTCTTATAAGCAAGCAGCAAATCTTCACAGTACCTTTCAGAGATCAATAATACTCAGGAAAGCATGTTACAAAAGTAAATAATCAGACCTCTAGAAATAAGGCTACTGGTGTCCAGGAACAGTCATCCAATTCTTAAATCCTCAGAACCAGCAGGTATTTACTACCTTCTAAATTCTTCTGGACATCCAGAATTAATCCACAGATTTCTTTAGGCCAAGACTCAAAACCAGTTCCAGAAACATCAGGCTACCATGTTCAGTGGTAGAAATGAGAGGCTTTCAAAATGAACTAGATTTACCATGTCTTTCACTACTGTACCACACATTTGGGCCATTTCTTTTGTAAGCAATAACTAAACTAATTCCACCCAAGTTGAAGAATTCTCAAGATCAAGACATGTCAACTCCCTGTTGACATACCAACTCCTGCTCACTTTTACCTTTATTTAATTCAATTTTTCCAAGAAAATTAGTTGAAGGAAGTTTCAATTTTATATACTCCAACCAAAAGACATCTCAGGAAGTCACCAGATAATCTTTAAAATCAAACATGCTACCTACATTTTTCTATCATAGAATCATAGAATAGTTAGGGTTGGAAAGGACCTTAAGATCACCTAGTTCCAACCCCCCACCAGGGGCATGGACACCTCCCACGAAACCATGCCACCCAAGGCTCTGTCACACCTGGCCTTGAACACCACCAGCAATGGAGCGTTCACAACTTCCCTGGGCAACCCATTCCAGTGCCTCACCACCCTTACAGTAAAGAATTTCTTCCTCATATCCAATCTAAACTTCCCCTGTTTAAGTTTGAACCCGTTACCCCTTGTCCTCTCACTACACTTCCTCATGAAGAGTCCCTCCCCAGCATCCCTACAGCCCCCCTTCAGGTACTGGAAGGCTGCTATGAGGTCTCCACGCAGCCTTCTCTTCTCCAGGCTGAACAGCCTTAACTGTCTCATCCTATCTTCATATGGGAGGTGCTATCATATAATAGGAAAAGGAAAAATTCTAAGAGCAGCTAGAAGGATATAATAACTATTAATAAATAATAATAACAAATAATAACAATAACAGAGGATATGAGAAATTTCCCTGTATGAGTAGCTAAGAAATTACATTGTTATGTTTGTGCACTGGACTAAAACCAGGTATCAATGAATATCACAGGATAAAGGATAAAGCATAAAGCATATTTCCCTGAAACACTGCATTCTCAAAAACTTCTAATTTGTTTACAAAAAAATTGATACAAGAGCTCTTTCAGAACTGAATTCCTTTTAAATTAATTTACTGATTTATTAAATTTAAGCTGAATACTTGCATCCTTATAACTTTAAGCAAAAATATGTATTTCATCACTATGTCTACATGCACAAATACTCTTTATAATGATAAAAGGAGCTGTATAAAATGCATATATTTCCTACCTAAATAGGATTATAAACTGGACTTTTCAAGGGAAGATCGAAAGAATGAAATTATGCTGTATCTGTATTAGGGTAATCTATAATTTAACCCTTAATTCTGTAATTCCACTTTTATCATATATACACAAACAAGACTACAAGACTTGTGGATTAAAGACAAAGACATCCGCTATTATCACTTGCATTGTTATAACCTCTAGAGAAGAGAAATGTATTTGCATTCCTCAAGAATATGAATGGGCACTAAGATAGGCACTCTCAAGACATCCACATCAAGACAAAACATTTAATAATTTGATACCATGCATCCACAGTCTGCCAAGCTTTTGGACGCGGATTTTCCATTGCCTCCTTCAGACACTTCAAGACCCTTCACACCTCCAAGGGAAAACACATAATTTCTAAAGGAAGGACTAAGTTATCTCTCTGTGTTCACAAATATTAGATAACTCCCAGCATCTGTAAATCTCATTTATAAATGTTTTCCACTATAAAATTACACTTCAGACATGAATTTTCATTACTAGCTTTATGCACATATCTAAGATTGTTGTTGAGTCTGTATCATATCTATACTTACCTTGTCCACATCAGCCTCACTTGGGATCACAGTGCACATAGCAAAAAATTCAACATCATAAGTTTAGCAATGTAACAGGAAGCCTAAAAGAACCACATTAAACAAAATTAAAAAGTACAATTAACCTCTTGGTTTCTGTTTCAGCCAATCACAGTATATGATATTTAGCTCCAATCCCTTTGTCCCCACCTTTACAAGAAGAGCGCCTCAGACCTTACTTCTCAGGAAGAAAAGGCTTCATTCTCACTCCCACTCTAAGCTCATAACCAGTGTTTATAAAGCCATGCTTGTAACAACACTGTCTTCACAGAAGGTCTCCAAGCAGCCTTCCAGTATCTGAAGGGGGGCTATAGCGATGCTGAGGATGGACTATTCATTAGCAACTGTAGTGATAGCACAAGGGGTAACGGGTTCAAACTTAAACAGGGGAAGATTAGACTGGATATAAGGAAGAAATTCTTTACTGTAAGGGTGGTGAGGCACTGGAATGGGTTGCCAAGGGAAGTTGTGAATGCTCCATCACTGGCTGTGTTCAAGGCCAGGTTGGACAGAGCCTTGAGTGAGGATTTAGTGACAGGTGCCCCTGCCCATGGCAAAGGGGTTGGAACTAGATGACCTTAAGGCCCTTTGCAACCCTAACTATTCTATGACTCTATGATTCTCTCTCACCCTGCTGTTTCCAGTATTACCGTTAAAGCACAGACACTTCAGGATTTTTATGTCTTCTTTTCTTAAGAAAACTAAATTCTCCAACTGTAAGGTACTTATATAAAAAAAAAAAAAAAAAAAAAAAAAGTCTTTGCTGCCAGACCTGCAATTTTATGTGTCAGTTCTTTCACACTTCAGGGATGAATCATAGAATCATGGAACAGTTAGGGTTGGAAAGGACCTTAAGATCATCTAGTTCCAACCCCCCTGCCAGGGGCACGGACACCTCCCACTAAACCATGCCACCCAAGGCTCTGTCACACCTGGCCTTGAACACCGCCAGTGATGGAACATTCACAACTTCCCTGGGCAACCCATTCCAGTGCCTCACCACCCTTACAGTAAAGAATTTCTGCCTCGTATCCAGTCTAAACTGCCCCTGTTTAAGTTTGAACCCGTTAGCCTTTGTCCTCTCACTACAGTCCCTCATGAAGAGTCCCTCCCCAGCATCCCTATAGGCCCCCTTCAGATATTGGAAGGCTGCTATGAGGTCTCCACGCAGCCTTCTCTTCTCCAGGCTGAACAGCCCCAACTTTCTCAGCCTATCTTCATACAGGAGGTGCTCCAGTCCCCTGATCGTGGCCCTCCTTTGGACTTGTTCCAACAGTTGCATGTCCTTTTTATGTTGAGGACACCAGAACTGCACACAATACTCCAAGGGAGGTCTCAGGAGAGCAGAGTAGAGGGGCAGAATCACCTCCCTCGACCTGTTAGTCACACTCCTCTTGATGCAGCCCAGGATACGGTTGGCTTTCTGATGAAGATTATCTAGAGCTTCCCAACTTGAATGTAGCATTTTGCTTCATTTTCATTTGGTATCTAAGCTGGGGAAAACATAATAATGATTCATTTATTTAGTAGAAGTGCAAACAAATCAACAGGAGACCATTTTTAGGATTTCCAGTGAGGCAGATGTGGTGCTTCTGGTAAGGATGAGAGGGCAGGTAGAACTGGTGCTTTTCAGCAGCCAGAGAAACGCTTCTAAACATTACAGCCTGCCCTCACATAACATATTATCAGTACTGATTCCTTTGTTTTGTCAGCAGGTACAGAGAATTGGCTTTATCCTTTTTGGAAATGAATGGTTCAGTGCCCAAGAAACTACTACTTCAAAATACATCCTCTGAGTTGAATTTTTTGCAGCAAGTTTATGAAGCTCAACTCAAAACCAGAACTGTCTCTCTTCTTCAAAGAGGATACATGCTTCTGTGCAAGAGCAGGACTGCACCCATTTCTTTCAAATTCATGCAATATCTTATAAAGTAAGTATGAAAAAGAAAAAGCTGAGTATGTTTTAAAGCAGTTCTTACATGAAGTTCAGTTTGTCTCATTGATTGGTTGGGGTTTCTTTTAAAGATAATCATAAATCATCTTCAGAAGGAAAACTTGTGAAGTAGTTGGGATCGATAAAGCAACTGGCCTAGTTTTAACATACATACTGAGATTCATCATCTAAAATTGTGTTATTTCTTATATCTACATTCAAAGATTGATGGCAACTAGAATTTCAAAAAAAGACTGCAGATAGGAGCTCCTCTGCTTCGACGCCATCAGCCAACCTAACAGAGGAACAAGGATGAACCTGTCTCTCTCGTGACCAAATGAGAACCAAAAATCAGTTCTCCAAAATGTACAGGAAATCTTTAAACGTAGTAACATGTATTTTAACATGTTATTTTCACACTCTTCTCTGGGAATACTTGATCCTCAAACCGTAAATATTTAGCTGTGTTCCCTAGCCACTGTTCCCTCTTTCTCACCAAGGTGTTTCACTGCCATTTCTCTAGTCTTTTTCTAAAAAAATAGCCATTTCCTTTTGGCAGCAGAGAACGCACTGACTGCTTCCTACTACAGCATTGCTGAATATGAAATAAAATAGTAAATCCAAAGAAAGAAGAAATGGAAAAACTGCAGTTAAACTGAAGTACGAGATCAAAGATTTCTCACTGACAAAATTCTGTGCCAGATTTGTGGTGCATTGCTTGTACTCACTGTAGCTGCAAAGCACCAATCTCAGCTCATGACTCTGAAGGACCAGAATTGATTTTCCTCCATGGAAATCGCTCCTGTTTTACTTTCACATTTATTTTAAAAGGAAAAGGTTACATCTGGGGGAACAGAAAGCAAATGTATGCTTCATAACAGTTCTCACCCATGTAGAGAATAAATGAAACTCAGAAGATCGACAAATACTTCATAGTCTAAAATCATATGGATAGCTATTATATTGTTATGATTTCTAGACTTCATCTTTTCATACGCATTTTAAATACTCTACTGATGTCATGGGACTTTAATGGAGTTTATTATCACTTTTGAGTCACAGAAGCATTGAGAATGAGACATAACAGCATAATGTTCACCTGCAATTAGTCATCATATGAATAAGCTCTTTATCATCACTGTTTCTCACTTATGCCTCATGATGGAGTAACCTTAAAAACTTTTATTTAGAAATAATTCTGCATAAACACGCAAATTCATGGAATATGATGTAGAAAGAATTATAGTGGAATTAATTAGCAACCCAATGTTACTAGCCGTGACAAGGAGCCCCATGATCTCCAAAGAAATTGTACGTATCCTGATGCATGCATCCTGGCCAAGAGCAAATAGCCTTTCCCCACCTTTTCCAAGTGGTGGAAGACTGTTACAACTGATGCAGAGCAACACACATCGTTTATGCTTGATAAATGTGCAACTGTACAAGAGTCACATTTTTGATTCAATGTTGACTGGTTACATGTATTATAAGTAACAGCTGCCAATTTTCTTTCCAAAAAACACCATATAGCTCAAAAAAAACCCCACACTGTTATCAAGTGAAGAATCGGGATTCTTCTCTGGTATGTAAACTCTCTGCTAGACTATTAACAAAAGGGCAAATTCTGAGACCTCCCTTGAAAAACTGCCACTTACTAGAGACAAGAATACAGGAACATAGGCAGCATGCTTGTATGACACGTTATCACCAGCAATATATTTGTGCTGATAGACATCAAAGCCAATCTTTGCCATCCTTACTCAAACACTTTCTACCCTAGAAGACAGAAAAAGGCTGCTATCCTATCACAAGTTGCTTGCCAACTAAATTTAGAAAAACGGTTTGCTACAGAAACTGGCCAAACTACAGTTGTAGACTGCAGCAAAATGAACACCGAAGCTCACAATGCAGTTTTATAGCTGGCTTTTGAGAATACTTACAGGTAGAACAGCAAAACTGATCTTTAGGCTGCACACTATCACAAATCTATTTACGTGAAATACTCAAGTGCTACTGGTTTGCCTGCTTGAGCGCATATTTAATGAACAGAACTATGTTTTCCTTTCATATGATCTTTGATTAATCTAAATTATACTGCCAGCCTTTCACCTTGTTCCAGTCAGATGCTGCACATCAACTGAGGTTGTCCCACTTGTGGGTGTCTCCAAGAATTTCAGGTGTTTGCTGTGCGCCATCAGCAGGTCCAAGCCAAAGCAGGCAGCAGGGCCAAGGAGACAAGAGAAAGCCGCCCAAGGAATGTGTTGAGGCAGAGCTCACACCAAAGGTCCTCTCACGAATACGGCACCCACAAAGCTGATTCCACAAAGGCAAAATGTCAGAAGCAAGTCATCATCCCCATAAGGCATGATGACTGGGAGAAGATGGGGTCCTGAAACACTTCACTGAAGCCAAAGATCCACATGTCCAATTCAAACATTACTTTATGAAGACTAAGGTAAAACAACCATCAGAACTGAGAATGCACGTAATCACTGCTTGTAAAATCCTTGAAACAACAAATACGTATTCTCAACAAGCCACTCAATACCCTACATGCCTTACATACATAATCCAAGATCCCAGCACAAAGCTATTATGTTAAAAAAGGCTTAGACCAAGGTTCGAGAACAAAACAAAGGCAGCTTTCCTCACCAGCAGTTCTACTAGACCATAAACAACAGGTAGATCTCTTATCACAGAAGCAACAATCCAAGCCACATTTAGGAAGCCAGGCTGCTTTGCATGACATGACATCTGATTTACCACACCACATGTGCTCCTCAGGTCTCAGCTGCACCACCAAAGGAGCCTAAAGATAACTTTAAGTAGGATTTTAAAACATCAGAAGGAAAGGACAGCAGAAGCATCTGTTAAGTCCCTTTATTTAATAATATCTTGCATTTGTAAATTATTTGGCAGGACAAAATAAACTGATACAAATTACTTCATTGCATTTGAAATACAGTTATTGCACACTCTCAGAAAACCACAGACCGAAAGTCACATAGGTATAAAACATATTTACTTTAATGATTACTTTGTAGTGCAAATCTAATTAAGCTCTCATGTTTGCACCTAACAATGTATTTACATTTGTGAACAGCGTTGAGATCAGTCTTGGTTTTCCTTAAAGTTCTTCTGTAAAATTCTGCTTATTTTGCCACATACAGAATAGAGGGGTTTTAGGTGAGGTTAATGTATTTCAAACCATATCAAACAAAACAATAGGCAAAAAGAGAACCACGTTGGGTTGTGGCAGGAAACCACAACTATCAAGTTTTTCACTAGAACAAGTCTCTACCATGATATCCCCTTTTTACATGACCACCTATTATCATTATCATTCACCCACATGCTTACCAGGAACCCACAAAAGTAGAAGCATCAACCTACTAAAGCAAACACAATCGCTGTTTTCCCATGCCTAATCAAATTCTTATTTAAGAAAGCAAACTGCTGAAAAACTAGAGGACTGCCAATCCTCCATCAGTAAAAGTTTACTGATAAAAGTATAGTTTAACAAAAACACCTTTATTAATAACAAACTAATACTGAAATACAGTATACTAAACCATTCAAAACTCATCTGCTTGTATAAGGTATACGACTATAAAGACAGTGGCATAAAAGAACAGCAGATAAATACAATCTGCTCTGAAAATAAGCTACTCTGCTATGCAGCAATTGATTTTTGCATGGTTTTAACACAATTTTTCATATCAAAATTAGACAGTTAATCAATATTGAAGTGTTCAAATATGTCCTGAACCTACAAACCTCTATCTGTGACTTTATATGTGACTTTAAATATAAGAGCTGTCCCACGGGAATAGAAAAGATGGTATATACAGCTCAGGTTGTTTTCATGCATGGATTCAACAAAAAACAAACCAAACCAAACAAACAAAAAAACCCAAACACTCACCCCAAAACTAAAAACCTAATAGTGTTTATACATCTCTATTTAATTTTTTCTCATTATCAGCTGTTTACAGATCTGCAATGCAAACTATATCCACTTTGAGTGGACATGAACAGAAGAGATATTCTCTTGAAAAATTTTCCTAAGAAAACCAAATGAAGAAATGAAGAAAACTCACTTTAAGTGACCAAACCAATCTCTGTACGTAGACTTTATTTTCCACAAATCCTACCACAGTGGTAATTTTACATGTTTGCAACCTCTTCTTTAGGTTGCCCAGTTGATCAGAACTCTTCAAATATTAAATTATCAAGAGAACTGGCTACCCTGGATTTGGAGAAGGCTGAGGTTCTTAATGACTTCTTTGCCTCAGTCTTCACCAGAAAATGCTCTGACCACACCACCCAAGTCTTGGAAGGCAGACGCAGGGACACTGAGAATGAAGACCTTGGGCCCACTGTAGGAGAGGATCTGGTTCAAGACCATCTTAAGAACCTGAATGTACACAAGTCCATAGGACTTGATGAAATCCATCTGTGGGTCCTGAAGGAGCTGGCAAATGAAGTTGCTAAGCCACTGTCCATCTTAGTTGAAAAATCATGGCAGTCAGGTGAAGTTCCCGATGATCGGAAAAAGGGAAATATAACCCCCATTTTCAAGAAGTGGAAAATGGATGAGCCAGGGAATGACAGACCAGTAAGCCTCATCTCTGTGCCAGGCAAAATCTTGGAGCAGATTCTCCTGGAAGGCATGCTAAGGCACATGAAAAACAACAAAGTGGTTGGTGATAGCCAGCATGGCTTCACTAAGGGGAAATCCTGCCTGATCAATTTGGTGGCCTTCTGTGATGGGGCTATGGAATTGATGGACAGGGGTAGAGCAGTTGATGTCAACTACCTGGACTTGCGCAAAGCATTTGACACTGTCCCACACAACATCCTTGTCGCTAAGTTGAAGCGACATCAATTTGATAGATGGACAACTCAGTGGATAAAGAACTGGCTGGATGGTTGCACACAAAGAGGTGTGGTCAATGGCTCAATGTCCAGCTTGAGACCAGTAACGAGTGGTGTCCCCCAGGGATAGGTGTTGAGACCAGTCTTGTTCAACATCTTTGTCTGTGACATGGACAGTGGGATTGAGTGTGCTCGCAGCGAGTTTGCCGATGACACGAAGCTGTGTGCTTTGGTTGATACGTTGGAGGGAAGGAAAGCCATCCAGAGGGACCCTGACATGCTTGTGAGGTGGGCTGATGCCAATCTGATGAAGTTTAACCATGCCAAGTGCAAGGTCCTACAGCTGGGTCGGAGCAATCCCAGGCACACATACAGGATGGGCAGAGAAGAGATTGAGAGCAGCCCTGCGGAGAAGGACTTGGGGGTGTTGGTCGATGAGAAAATGAACATGAGCTGTCAGTGTGCGCTTGCAGCCCAGAAAGCCAACCGTATCCTGGGCTGCGTTAAAAGGAGCGTGACCAGCAGGTCGAGGGAGGAGATCCTGCCCCTCTACTCTGCTCTTGTGAGACCTCCCTTGGAGTATTGCGTGCAGTTCTGGTGTCCTCAACATAAAAAGGACATGCAACTGTTGGAACAAATCCAAAGGAGGGCCACGAGGATGATCAGGAACAGTCATCCAATTCTTAAATCCTCAGAACCAGCAGGTATTTACTACCTTCTAAATTCTTCTGGACATCCAGAATTAATCCACAGATTTCTTTAGGCCAAGACTCAAAACCAGTTCCAGAAACATCAGGCTACCATGTTCAGTGGTAGAAATGAGAGGCTTTCAAAATGAACTAGATTTACCACGTCTTTCACTACTGTACCACACATTTGGGCCATTTCTTTTGTAAGCAATAACTAAACTAATTCCACCCAAGTTGAAGAATTCTCAAGATCAAGACATGTCAACTCTCTGTTGACATACCAACTTCTGCTCACTTTTACCTTTATTTAATTCAACTTTTCCAAGAAAATTAGTTGAAGGAAGTTTCAATTTTACATACTCCAACCAAAGGACCATCTCAGGAAGTCACCAGATAATCTTTGAAATGAACAAATATGCCACCTACATTTTTCTATCATAGAACCATAGAATAGTTAGGGTTGGAAAGGACCTTAAGATCATCTAGTTCCAACCCCCCTGCCAGGGGCACGGACACCTCCCACTAAACCGTGCCACCCAAGGCTCTGTCCAACCCAGCCTTGAACACCACCAGCGATGGAGCATTCACAATTTCCCTGGGCAACCCATTCCAGTGCCTCACCACCCTTACAGTAAAGAATTTCTGCCTCGTATCCAGTCTAAACTTCCCCTGTTTAAGTTTGAACCCGTTAGCCCTTGTCCTATCACTACAGTCCCCCACAAAGAGTCCCTCCCCAGCATCCTTACAGCCCCCCTTCAGATATTGGAAGGCTGCTATGAGGTCTCCACACAGCCTTCTCTTCTCCAGGCTGAACAGCCCCAACTTTCTCAGCCTATCTTCATACGGGAGGTGCTCCAGTCCCCTGATCAACCTCGTGGCCCTCCTTTAGATTTGTTCCAACAGTTGCATGTCCTTTTTATGTTGAGGACACCAGAACTGCTCACAATACTCCAAGGGAGGTCTCACGAGAGCAGAGTAGAGGGGCAGTATCACCTCCCTCGACCTGCTGGTCACACTCCTTTTGATGCATAATCAATTACGTACTCTGCAAAGCAGATGAGGACAGTGAGAAAGTACCCATTCTATTGGCCCTGCAGCTCTCACCTCAGCCAGTAGCAGATGAGGTCATGCCAACAATAACCCCAAAAAATATTTAAAAAAAAAAGTAGAAAACAAACAGATCTCTTACTTCAGAGGTTGCAAGTCTAAATCCTGGCATTTTATGCCAATATACCTTCCATTTTTAACTTCAGCATGTCACAACCCATTCTTTTCCATATGATTTAGTCTTAGCTCTTACAAGTCTTTGGCTAGGAATGATAAGATATATAGTCATAGTGAGCAAGACAGTAAGTAAGACTGCAATTCTACAACAGAAAAAAATAAAACATTGTATTAATAACAATTTCTCCCCATGAAATTCCGAAGGCAGGCATGATCTAATGCCCATGCGAGTGAAAGATGCCCACACTGATCAGCCTCCAAGGAACATAAACAAAACTGAGATACAAGTGCTGTGAGGGTGGGGAGGATTTCTTTCCTTTTAAGAATTAAAATATCCCTTAATATCCCTTTTAAGGATAAAAGTATATTAAGGGAAAGGGATATTAAGGGAAGCTTTCAATTTCCAGTTTTTGAGAATGGACTGCTTTTCTTTTCCCTCTTGATACTTATACCAGCCTATTAAGCAAAACATGAGCTGCTGGGCAAACTGGCCATGTAAGAGCAAAGAGAGAACACTGCGCAATAAGTGGCACATGAACTATACAAACTGAAAACTAGATGAACTGCTCGTTTAAAACACTTCTCATTTTCAATAGTAAATATTGTCTAGTTTTGGGAGAACACCTTTTCCAACAGAACTGAGTCAGTCATATTTCCAGCACACTGCTCATAAAACTCATGTTATTTTTAATGTGATGAAAATAGTATTTTCAGCCTGTCTACCCATTATCATGGAGTGTCTGAGAATGTTCATGAAAACATCTGTTCAGATATCTGAGGTACCTGTGGCAGAAGCAGCTGTATTACACCAGTATTTCATTCCAGTTCTGCTAGTTCAGCAGCCCTGCAATGCATGTATTTTTCAATATATTGTTTCAGGTACAGACAGGCAGAATACATTCAAAACAGATTTTGGACTGGTTTGACATGCGGCAACATACAGTAAAAAAGATGTGAAATAGAAATCTTGTTATAAAAATAAATAATGAATAACACAGCAGCAAGCATGATCTCATCAAAGTCTTTATCTGAAGGGAGCACAGTGGCAAAGACCAGAAGGCTCTTCTTGTGTGACATTGTTATCTAAAGTCCTGATTAGATTTTCACCTCAGAGTTCTCAATTTTGGTAGCAATCATCGCAAAGATACTATGGTGACTGGCACTCTATAAACACATCACACAGACAGGTCACGGTATTGAAGGCTGGTACCAGGTAAGAGTTTGAAGCATTTGAAAGGTGTGCATAACAGCACTCAATTTTATGGCAGTAGAAACGTGATTACAGATAAAAAGATAGGATTAGTGCTATACAAATTCTTCTCTTAAATTAGATTATCATCATTCAATAGCATTAGTTAGGGTTTTAGGGAGTGCCAGAATTCAACAAATACATAGGAATGTATTAACTGTAAATTCAATAAAAGCCCGCAGCACAAACCAAAGGTCACAGTTTGACTGACCTCACTTTGTCACACACCACACAAAACCACAATGACTTCCAGCTGACACCAGCCACCTTCATTTCAGGTGAAGAATATAAACTGTTATTTCCTGTGTTTCTGTTTTAGATTTCATTAAAAATTCATAATAATTCATTATAGGGTTGGGCTGGACTCAGTTGCTCTGGATGAATAACAACAAAGCAGGCAACGCTATGGGAATGAGGCTCTTGCCATCCCAGTGAATTCAGTCACTACCTCCTCACCCTCGAAGAGAGGTGTGAATGGGTGTCCATGTTCACAGCACGCACACAGAGTCCTAATTGCTGCAAATTATTATTATTTTAAAACACACCCACTGGTCACTTCCACACATGCTGTAAACACTCCAGATTATCTCTACACATTAAACTCGACCATCATGTATTACTGTACATTATTATATATATCTTACTAGTACAATTGTAACCCATTGTAATGAGAACATCTAAAAACATTTTTAAAAATCAACTAAGTATGCTTTGTATACTACCAACACCTTATGTCTTGATAACAAATGGTACACTGGATATAGAAGCTGCATTATTAGAGCAATAAAAAAAACCTGTGCAGCACAATCCAATTAGTACTGCTATTATACCTGCTCATTTTGCGCAGCATAGGTGCTTGCACAGTTACTACCTTTGGCACACTGGGTCTTCCTTTCACAGCTAGTTCTTCAAGTACATCAGGAAACCTGTGGGATGATTGTTCCTGAAAAATAGCATCATACAAACCATGGTGATGATACAAATTATAATTTGTATTCTTGTGGACATACTCATCAATCATTGTACTGCTTCCAAGTACTGGGTATCACATATTTGACATCTTTAGTGCTGGACTGGACAGCCAAGTACTTTGGGAACTATTTTGCTACCCCACAGAAGTTGCCTGCACAGTCCTGAGATTTCAAGACATCAGAGGCAGGGGAGGGCTGTCCTGTGAAAGCAGCAGTTCAGCAAGATGAATTGGAAATACTGGCTAAAATGGCATTTACTGAGTTGATACTGCAACAGAAAGTTCCAAATCCCTTACTTAAATTGTCTCCAGCAAGACCGGTATTTGTGTCTCTGCTTATACATCTCTACTCTCTACCTTGTGGGACCTCTTTGGTGCTCTCTGGCACTGTCCCACCACCTGGGGCCACATCTGTCATGGCCAGACTGTAGGTACATGCATGACCACAGCACCCATCAGCTTCCAGTCACCGCAGGCTACCCTGGCAGTAGCAGAGCAGAGCCCCAGTGTAAACTAGCATATATGCAGGGCACGATGAGTGAGCACAGCACTTTCTACCTTACCAGCATACATGCACCCATTGTCTCTCACCATCTGCTAAATGAAAGAGAAACCTATGCATATATATAACCACACCAAATTAGCAAGAAGAGAAATTTTCAATCATTTGCATAACTTTAATCCATTTTTTCCTAACAACATCATACTAAGAGAAATGACTTACAGCCCCAGTTTAGCACGCTACTAAACTACTGCTGTCTTTGCTGTACCTCTGGAAGAAGCTTCCTTTGTAAAATGCAAAATATTTCAGCCAAAAACATCAAGCTCTGACATTCACATATGTATGCTAGTGCCTAAATTAAGGTATGTATGTTTGAAATTTGTATCCTTCAAGGACAATCTGTGTAGAAGAGATAAACATTATAAAATGTAGACAGATAAATAATGAAGTAAGGATTCTGGAATTTAATATAATAGTAACTTGAGCACAGAGCTGTACATGTTTAGGTTTTGGAGTTTTCCCTTTTTCAAATTGCATTTTAGGGATTATGGTTCCTTTAACTATAATAATAATAATAATAATAATAATAATAATAATAATAATAATAATAATAATAATAATAATGTATTTGCTATGATGAATAGCAGTTCCCCAAATATTTTTAGTACAAGACATGTAATTTACTCAGTAAGTGAAAATGTTTGCCTAGAAAAAAACTAAACTATAGAGAATGTCCAAAATCATTCTCCATCTGCAGAACCATAAAAGGGCTCAAAACAGAAGCAGAACGGTTTACAACAGCTGTCAACAGCAGTCTCTTTCAACTTTCAGAAATGTTTATAAGTACTTTTTGGTGGGGTTTCTTTTTTTTTTTTTTTTAGTACACCACAGCAGGAATTTTCTAGAAATAGGCATGATTTCCCCAGTGCTATTCCATGAAGCAGAGGTGCATCGCTATTATCCCAAACCACCACCAGCCAGACACATGCAGGATCAAGTTATGTACTCTCACACCAGAACTGAAAACTTATCAAATATGGCCCTGATCCAGCAAAGCACTTAAGCACATGCTTGACTTTAAACATGTAAGTAATCCTATTAGAGTGAATGAGATTCAACACAAACCACTGGACTGAATCACAGAATACCCTGGTTGGGGCCCTGATTATGTCAGTGACTGACTGTATAACCTCGAACAAATCACTGTATTTCTGTCCTTCCTTCTTTTGCCCTTTACATGTGTTTACTATGCTGCACACCCTCTCAACAGGAACAATCCCAACCTGGAATCTTCTAGAAACTGCTGTACTACAAATAATAGCAAGGATACTTACATATATTAGTCTGTTTTCAAATGGCTATCATATACTCAAAACTAATGCTCCCAAAAAAAACCCAAGATGACATGCCTTACCCTTCAGTCTACTTACCCAGTATTGACAACCAATACCAAAAGCATGACACTGCTCTTAAAAGACAGTTGTGGAGAAGGAATCCAAGCGAAGGGGACCTGCAGATATGGGCCAGGACAGCTCTTGCGCACATGTGGCTACAAGCCCGGGACTTACGCCACAATTCCCCTCCTGCTACCGGTTCCTTGCTTGCAGGGCAATATGAGATCCTCAGTCCTGTCTGTGGCTGCATGGGTCAATCTGCTACATTTCTGCCAGTGCTGTACCCACAAAAGGGATTCTACAGTCATGGGAAAATCTGCTTAAGGCATGCAGATGGAAGGCAGCACTGTCAGACAGGGTGCAATGTATTTACACTAAAAGGCTTTATGTCCAGTGTTCTTAGTGATATGAGATAGGTTTCCATAGGTAGGTCATATGCCATCAACTCTCTATCTAATAATCCTGAGAATATTTTGACATGAATAATTCTGCTTTTGCACATACATACAACCACACAGGTTGTTTACTCTTGCCATCACACTTCCTGCTTCCCAGCAGTTGTCACTGGCAATGTCACTGTCACAAGGAGAATATGGATTCAGCTCCTAACAATGAAGCAGGTACGGACGAGTGGGTAGGATACTCAAATGAGTTTCAGAAAGACTTGAAGTGAACTGTCCCCAGTGAAATCAATAACAGTTCTTCCATTTACTTCAGCGGAGCAAATATTTCAACTCTTTTTTTTCTATGCCTTCTTGTCATCTCAGTGCCTAACACAGTAATCATTTACTTTCCTCAGGAACACAGGCAAAAGGATAGAATGGGTGGGAAGTGACGGAGGGAGGGAAGATTTCAAAACAAATATACTTTTTCGGATTAGAAAAAAATAACCAACAATTTATAACGATTCCTGTAGTTACAAATTATAAACAATGCAGAAAATGAGATTAGATTAACGCAGATAAGATCCTTCTTGATAGGAACTCATTCACAAATTCCTCTTCTGTCCTTGAAACACCTGTATACCACATTGCTGCTTTCCTGGTGGAGACAAGGAAGAGCTCCCAGCAGCAGCAATCCAACCTCACCTGTTGTCAGCCTGCTCCCAATCAGGCCTTTTGCATACAAAAATATCTATTATAAGACACATGCATCATGAGCTGTATTCTATTAAAATATTTTCTGCTGCAGATTGGAAGCCTGGCCTACAAGTGACTTGCCAAAATTATGTTCAAGCACAGCAACTGAAATGTGTTTTTGAACAGGTCAAAAGTTAGTTACTTTGGACTTCATCTGAATACGTGCTCTGTTCTCATTGTATGATGAAGGAAAATACAGTCAAAAGGTTACATATAACTGTGTATTTGCAGCAAGTTAAGGAACACCATAAACTACCGGTTTCCAGAAGACATTCAAAATTTTGGACATAAAAATGAATTTAAAAAAGAACCCATACAGTAACCTGTAACAGAGCCTGAAAAAATGCCTGCCATGCATAACACAATAAAGTCACTGAATAAGTGAAATTTACAGTAAGCATGCTGCTTCCCAGTCAGTGCTGCATGTTTCCCAAATTAGTTGGCATTATCAGACAACAGTGAACATTGAATGCTTAGCAGCATTCCAAGTTAAGGTTGACACTTCATCTTTAATTCATGCTCCTGTGTCTTTCTATATTAACTACTAACAAAGCAGCATGCTAACAGCCGGCACACAGAGAGCATGCGCAAGGCAGGGCTGTGTGCGCAGCACTGCTGTGTCTCCAGTGGAAAGGGGTCTGTGCCTTCCAACACAGAGGCAGCCCCCGAAACCTGACAAACTGACTCACTTGAACATCTCATCAACCACGGTGGACGTGGTCAGAAAGAGCTACAGAGGAGTACGCCCATGACGTCCATTCAGAAGCAATTTCTCTAGGAGAAAGTTTTCTTCAGCTACTGAGTCTCTTCATTTTTTGAACATTATTTCTCTCTCAAAGTGATCTTAGTGTTTCATCAAACTTAATCTACTCTTTGAGAAAGGATTCTTAGAAAGCAGGTTTTAAGAGAAGTTCAGACTTCGTGCAGCACCTTTCTTTTCCCCAGCATCTCATACGAGTACCTCACAAAAGGCCCCAGAGGTTGGACAAACACAGCACCAGGAAAAACACAGTGTGAAAGGGATCTTTATGTGCCTGTGTGAGGGCCCAGTGCTAATAGCTCAATGTGCCATTGACACATCCCAGTGCAAACAGCTAAGTCTTTTTCAAAATAGCGTGAGTCACAGTGTCATTCTGAACTTTGCCTTTCCCAGATTTGGATGATTTGTGAAACAAATCGTCCCCGTATTATTAAAACATATTTCTGTAAATGAAGGTAGCCTCTAGGAAACGACTATGGCTCCTGACTAACGCTCACTCCGTGAACTACTCCTGCCGCAGAGAAGATGCGAATAGGTAGAAGTGGCACTGCAACTTCTCCGACAATACTCTCACACCAAACCCGCGCTAGCCGCTGATGTACTTCTCATTAAACCTCCTGTTTGGTATAATCCTTTAGTAAGAGGCTGGCCTTAACAGAGCCGGGATCACCTTAAAGAGCGGAGAGAGGGGTCCCCTCCCTTCTTCCCGCCCCAGGAGGGCCACCCTAGCCCCCCGAGCTCGTCCCAACCCGCCCGGGGCCGCACCGGCTCTAAAGGGGGGAAAAGTTCTGCCGGTCCCCCCGGAGCCGCGCACGGCTGCCCGCCGCGGAGACCCGCTGCCTTTTGTTCCCCGGCCGCGGGCCAGAGTCACTCGCGGGGCTGTTCGCGGTTCGGGCTTAGCCGAAGCGCCGGCCGAGCCAGCGGCCTGTGAAGCGGCTCCCCCGGCGCCGCGCCCGGCTGCTCCGGCCAGGCTGCTCTCGTCTCACGCGAGTCTCGCTGCCCCCAACTCTCCGGGACCGGTGGCCCCCGGGCGAACCCCACTGCCCCGACTTTGGGTCAAACCCAGCCCTGATTCTCCCCGCCCCGGAGGTGCGGCTCCCGGGAACCGGCCCAGCAGCAGCAGGAGGAATTAACACGCGCAGGAATAATCACCTTGTTGTAGTTGTAGTAACCCAAACACTGGGCAAAGTCCAGGGTGGAGGGGTCTCCGGGAAGAGAGCTGCCCCCCGCAGCCGGGTAAAATCTTACATCCATGCCGGTGCTTTGGTCCAAGAAGTGCACTTGGAGAGATGGCCGGGAGGCTTAATAGATCCACCTTCAGGTGCCTTCCCCGGGGCTCGCGCGCGGGCAAACAGCCGGGGGACCGGAGCTGCGTATCGCCGAGCCTTCCCGAGGAGCGGGATGAGACAGTGTCGTGGGGCGACGGGGAAGAGGCGGCTGAAAAGTGCAGGTAAACAAGGAGAAGAGGATAGGAGAGGTGAGACGGACGGCGGAGCCCAGATGGGTGCCCGTCCGCCTCGGCGGGAGGGGGAAGAAGGGAAGGCAAGAGAGAAGGAGGGAAAGAGCGCTGCTGATTTCTAAAAAGCTCCGTGGCAAGCCACGGGCTTTGGCTCCGCATTCAGGAGCAGCTGCTGTACACAAAGGAACCACGCGCCCGGCGCGAACGGACGGACGGACGGCCGCTGCCCGCGCCGCCGACAAAGGCGGGGACCGGGATGGGGAGAGCCGCGCACCGCAGCCGCAGAGCCCCCAGCGGCTGCCGGGGACGGGGCGGCCGCCCCGGGGCTGGTGCAACAGGGCACTGCCAGCCGGGGCAGAAGCGCAGCGCGGGGCTGAGTGCCGGAACAGCCCGAGCCGCTCTGGCCCCGCTCCGCGGGAGGGGCGGCCGGCGCCCGCCCCGCCCCGCCTGCTGCTCCCCCCGCACACACCCCTCCCCGCACACCCTCCCACCGGGACCGGTGCTCGCCCGCCCGGGCCAGTCTTGGCGGGGCTGGCCAATTCCCTTGGAGGGTCGAGGTGAGCGACTTCCACCTTTTGCACCAGTTTTCTGTCCTTGGTTTTCTGGCAGCGCACTTTATGGCTCAGCACCGCTGCCTTGGTGCGTCAGGTTGGCGGCAGAAATAAAGAGATTTCTCTAAAATACTGTCCAGAGCAGGACTTTAAAACACAGTGGCCTGGCCCACAGAAACCTCTTTGAGCCCTCAAAGTCACTGAGTGGTAATTCCAAGACATCCACTAATGATCCAGACTTGGTTAGTCAGTCAGAGGTGCTGCCCAGCTCTACCCACTACCTTGCATGAAGCTTTCCTGACCCAAAACCTTGATCCAGGTCTTTTGGTCACAACACTAAAGCAGTACAGAGGCAGTTTAACCTCATGATTTGTGCGCTGCAGACAAGGAGTGAGGAAGGATGAAAACATGCCCTTGACTCAAGGCTTCTGTGGCAAGGAGAGAACGGCCTTCCAGGTCTAGTGCAGATTCTTACACTGTTGTAACAGAGCTACAAGTATCCCCCAGAATGTCTGACTCCACTTGATTACAGAAAAAAAGAAATAGAAATGATAACACAAGGATACAAGCTTTAACTGTAGAACAGCTGCAAGACCTTACCAGAAGGTCTGTGCCTCATATCTATGGCTGCAAGGACAGAGACCCCAGGCCCATACCGCCGCCCCTTTCCTGATAGCAGCCTGCTTCAGGGGCATAATGTTCCAAAACATGATTGTGCAATGATAGAGAGTGAGCAAACCATAAACCAGTACTATAGCTACAACATACTGAAAGAGAACATCTTCCCAGTCTGTTCCTAGGAATCTTATTTGCAATACTTGCAAATAGCAAGTAAATGCAGGCACAGGTAGCTCCTGCTAGCACAGGAGACATCCTTATTCTTGGTATTGATCCTAAACTGTCACAGTTTGAAGCAAGAAAAGATCTGTAAATCAATATTTTGCACTAAGAGCAGAGTTAAACATAACACAGATATATATCGGTATTTACAATTAACTTTCTAGGAAAATGTATATGAACTGGTAAATGAAATGCCTCAGTAAAAAAGAAAACGGGCATATTCTGTCAAAGACCTAATCCGATTTCATATTCATTGTGTCAAAGCATTTGTAACCAAAGGGAGAAAAACTGCAAAATCTGCTTTGTTCCTGGAAGGGAAGTGGTTGAGTAACATAAAGCCCAGAGGGTTTGCACAGGCACACACCATTCCTGTGGCAAAAATTTTCTTCTGCTTCTGAGAGAAATCATTCAGAAATAAAGACACTGTTTCAGGATGCAGCTTTCCATTAGAGCATTCCTCCAAAGCAGGGATGGAAAAGTGGTGGTGTATGAGCACAGCAAACTCACTGCAGCCGAGGTTTATAAAGTAATACCTGCTTTGTTTTCTTCACTGGGTGACAAACATTTCTGTAACCCCATGTGTACATGTCAAAATAACAGATTCTAGGGTGTGGGCACAGGTCATTGGCACCAAGTTTGGAGGTGCTCTGCTATGTAAGTATGGGTATTTCCAGACTGCCTCCTCGGTTTCTCTACACTCCTAAATAAACCTGAGAGCATATCCTTATTGAATTCAGAGGGAAGTTGCTTAAGTGAGGAACAAACAGCAAACGATTCCAAGCTTAGGAGTTGGCCCTGTTGTCATTTTGAAGGAGCCTCATCAAGGCTGCAGACCTGTACAGGACATGACTTCGAGGCAGTGTGTGGCCTATGGCACACTTCAGCTGCTGCACAACTCCTGTTGTGCCTCAGGAGGGGCTGCCTTATGGAGCGCATCCCAGCCCATCCCACCTCTTCTGTCCCATGGCCTCAGCTCCAGAACCAGGAAGGAGCCTGCAGAGTAGGGGGTAATAGGCAGGAGGCACACAGTGTGCTGTGGTGGCAGCCTCTGGGTTAGAAGTCTTAAAATCAGAAGAGAAGCAAATATGGTGACGTAAATAATGATGATTTTAAGTACTTTGATGGAACATGCTGTACCCAACACATTTTTTTTTCTGAAAATAAAAGAACAGGCACAATAGGAAAACCCCAGAGTGTTCCATCTAGACCTCACTGGTACAGAAAGTTAATGTAAAATTGAAATGGAAGAAGCCAGAAATAAATAAATAAATTCCAGCCAGGCAAAACATTTATCCCCAAAATAGTATTTAGTGAAAAGTTTTGAAATACTGTCTATTCATACAATTATTAAACTAAAATATAGAAATTGGTGATATTTCCAACAAAAACAAACAAAAAAAAATCCAGTTCCTGACTATAAACTAGGTTTGTGTCACGGTTTAAGCTGAACCCAGCACATTTTTGGCACCTCTACCCAGTGCCCAAATTAAGTCTTTCACAGACCTAGTAAGACTGCAGTGAAATTAATGAGTGATTTAAAGAAAAACAGAAAATAAACTGAGATACATATGTTTGGTTTTTCATTTTAAACAAAATGTTAGGTTTAATGTGATATTGTGCCAGAGAGAATTTTACCAAATAAAATATTAGGCAAGTGTGTGTTTTACTTTCTCAACACCTCTTCAATTTAATTTATTAAATAAGTAAACTGGAGCAATGACTGTGCACTTTAAATCTATCTGCATAATGTCAAATCTGTTTGTTAGTAACAATGTATTTATTTCAGGATTTCATAAAAGATGAGCCAAAGTATTTACATCTCTCTGTATATCACTTGGAAGGAATCCAAAACATTCTTCTCTCAAGCTATTCTCTTTAAGGTCCCTCAGCAGAACTCTGGTTTTGGGATTCTTTTAATTATTTTTTCTTTCTTTGGGATCAGTTGGAATTATGAAGTATTTGCAATTTTGAGTAAATGTTCCCCTTCGTTTCTGCTTGTTTAATAAAAGTAAGAATCTATCTACAGTACTTTACTTGGTCCTGGGTAGCCTTGATTTCGAAGAACCTTTTTGAAAAGCATTGTTCCATGAAGATTTGACTGTATGCCTACAGATGTCAACAATTATGATTTAGGCAGTAACACACAAACTGTGACTTTGTTCAGTCTTCAGCTATACTTTCTTCTGACTCATCATCACAATTCAATTTTAAAAGCCATTAAGAACACTAAAACTGCTTTTCTGATGTAAGAACAGAAATTGTATTGGCATAAATCAGTTACCTACAAACTTAAAAGTTCATACACAAATTCTTACTGCTGCCCAGAAACTTTCCAACTTGCACAGGTAAATACTAATGTTCCAGGCCTAGGTGATTCCTACACAAGCCTGATGAGTCCTTTTCTTTGAACTAGGACATAGCACAAGAATGTGTTTGATGGTAATGACTTAAATGCTTTAACTGGTACCTTTGCAGCCTCTGCAAACTCTTTTGCAAGCCCTGTGTTCATCTCCCTGACTGTAACATGGATACAGTACTAGTGACTCAATAAAGTTTTCTTTTTTCAACGCAAAGTCAAAGGCACTGAGAGATTTACTCCAAAAAATAGCAGTCAGGAAGAAACCTCAGAGATGAGAGCAGTCACACTGACTCCCTAACATCCAAATATTCAGATAGCCAGCCAAGCCATCCTGCAACTCACTGCAACTCAACACCCCCCATGTCCCTGGTCTAACAGTCCCCTCCTGGCAAAGAGGAAACATGAGAGGGGCAGGAAAATTAGGAGAAGGGATGGAATGAACCCAGCTGGACCAAGGATTGCTCTAATTTCGCAATGCAGAATCATCATTAAAAAAAGACATGCCATTTATTTTCACAGTGCAGGGCCCACATCTGTTGGCTCCTCTTAAGAACTGGGAGGAACAAGAAGAGATGGAAGAATCCCCATGTCACCTCTTAAGGAACAGTGTCTTAGCCCCTACCCCCCAGAGCACATGTGGAGGATGAGAGGGCACAAAATAAAAAGAGGGAAATACAAGGGAGAAAAGAAAGTCAGAGTACCAACCAGGTATGGTTTAGAAAATAATCTAAAGCCTCCTAGAATCAATCAGAAGTCCCTTTAACTAGTTGCAAAGGGCTTTGAATTAGACCTATATTCTACTTATAAGTACAGCTGCTGAGAATCAGTAATATTTTGACTTACCCCTCAAAGCAGCAACTACACTAGTAACTTTTGGCTAAGAAGAAGTATTATTAACAGCATAATTATTCTTTAGAGCTTATCTGACTGCAGACCTTTCTCATCAGATAGCAGAGGCAGCTGGCATATTTAAGTGATCATGCAGGCATGAGTATCCTATATAAATGAGGCAGTAAAGAAAAAACTTTTGTTCTTAGCATTAATTCAGATCAAATATTCATTGATATCTACATTTCTCAGCAAGTATCTCAAGCAGAGATCAATAAACACTTATTAGTCACTGACCATGTTTCCTGCAGTAAAGGAGGGAATGTCAGCCAGCAGATGGGAGCAGCCAAATAATCAGGGGAGCTGGAGTCTACTGTTTGTCTGCCAGATGATCATTTACCTTCTCTTTGTCTCAGTTGCCACATCTAGAAAACTATAGATCAAAGGATTAAAAAACAGAGACACACAAAGTAGTTTCAGTAGTCATTCCTTAAAAAATACAAATCATTATTTCAAAATACAAATATGGAGTGTTGCAGGGGGTGGGGAAATCACAACTGAAAGTTTTTGGTTTGTGAAAATTCTGTTTCTTTCAGGCCTGAGTCAGGAAATGCATTACCTTGGGAAACTGGGAAAAACAAAATAACGTGCTTGCTTTGGTGTTTCTCTGGATTGCTGAAATCTTTTATCTTAACTGAAGTATTTCGTCACCTCAACTCACCTACGACAATTTAAACCCTATTCTAACAGAAAAACAGGTGTTTGCTTACGGAATAGAGATGACCACTAATGCTGAGGAACTATGTTACTGTGTTACAGCAAAAAAGCTTTCTGCCACTTTGAAGAAAGTATTCCACAACCCTCCAAAATAACCTGTGTGTAATAGACAATATAGGATTACTTTTTGTCAGTGAATATCCTGTTGCTATTGACTGCAGTGTTACAGTATCCTGACATACTAGTATACAGTCCTTGTGAGATAAAGACCATGTTGAAAAACAAACCGGTTGCAGTACTGAAAACAGAAAAGGAACTGTCAAGTAATATAAAAATTGATTTCTTTCAGAGAACAATGACCGGGAACAGTGTCATTTCTAGATTAGCATCAAAGAATAAAAGCTTTAACTGAAACCAAGAAATCATTGCAATGTATTCCTTTCTTCCAAGGATGCTATTTTAAAGCAAGACATGAAAACTTGGTTAAAGATGGATCTCTGTGTATGTGGTTAGGTAGGTAGGTACATAGATAGATAGATAGATACATACATACATACATCTATACATACATAAATTTAATTTATATAATCTCTTGGTATAAAGCTGTGGAAGCTGTGTAGTATGTTTCTGTTTGGTTTTCCCCTCCAGCCCTTTCCACATTCATACCTTTGTTAAATTTAAGCTAAAAGAATTATTAAAACAGGATAAAAAAAAAATCTGCTGGCATCTGCCTTTTAAAAGGGATTTACAAGGGCAGTGTGTACAGAAAGAAAAACATGTTCATCATGAGCAATTCAAATTCTTTACATTTCTGTATTAGTCTAGAGGAATTTTTCAGGCAGAAATTTTCACTTTACAGTAGAACTAAATCTTATTACTGAAATAATTATTTTAATGAAACTTATCTGAAAAGTCTTAGATATGGGAAAGACTATTTCCAGGTGATCAAGGTTACATTTAATCTTTGTATCTGCAGGGGATTCACTCATACCTGGTTTTCAGTTTTAATTTCATCCAATGTTCAATTAGGTAGTTATTTGAAATATACAGCATATAGCTATATAACCTCTGATATATTTCAGATGCACATGTTTCATTATGAAGTACCTAAACCAGGATGTGGTGATGTTTCTGTAGTGATAAAGGAAATATCTTTCCATGACTTGCTGTGTTTAATGCAGTAATACTGTATTTTCCAAAGGAGAGGGTACACTTACCCTTGAAAGCCTGTGTGGTATCCTGGGAAGACATGAGCAGCAGTGCCCTGGCTGTCCCTGGAAGCCATGGAAGGGGTTACATAAACTCTCAGTGACCGCAGTGCACATCTTTTGTTGGTGGATGTGGAAGAGATGGGGTTTTGGTCAGCCACTGAAGGACTTCATGAGACACTGCCAAGGTTTAAGGTAAAAAGCCATGTATAGTTTCACAGTCATGCCATAAAAATAGGAGTAATTATTTAAGAGTGCTGCTGTTCTCAAGTACCTTTCAAATGTTACCGTGACCTACTGTGATATTAATGTCACTTTCCACCAGCACAAGTTATAACATAAAATATTTAGTGACCAATTCTAGAGAATAAGCGGAGAAACACAAAAAAATATCCACATTTGATAGGACTGTAGACATACAGTTTTATTTGGATAGAACACATCCATACCATAAGTGGGAGTAGTCTTCCAAAGGACTCATTAGTTATCCTTTAGGTCTCCTAATTAATGATGTAGTCTTCTGAGAGCATATTAATAACTCTGGTATTAATAGCATAATTTTAGCTGAGAATTAAAAAAAACCAGTATTTTATAAGTACTTGTACAATAGAGTTTGGAACTTAGTAATAGACACATGCGTATATTCATCAGATTAAAAATTAACAAACAGATTTCTAGAAGTGTGATCACAAGAACATCTCCAAAATGAATTACTATACTTTCATTTGAGAGACTTATGTTCTGTTTATAGAGCTGAGTTCTCTTTTTTGATGCTTCAATGGGTCGGGTTTTCAACACTGAAAAGCTGAAGACAGATTTCATCCAGTTCTCTAGACTATTTCCCCAAGCTCATAAACAGTATGTGCCAAGCTGTTCTTAAAGAATCAACCCTCATTTCCATGAATGGCTAATATTTAATAAAGCATCTGATCACAAAACCAGATCTAAAAAAATCAGCATTAAAATAACACTCTGACTTGCTGCTAAATGCAATGTTCTTTGATATAAGTCTATTTCACCTCCATTTATTCCAGGGTTCTACAGCAGTCAAAATAATCAATGCAGAATTTTCCATGTGATTTACACATTGCTTTTTAAAATGAATTGACTGAAACAAAAAATGCTTATTTCTGCTGCCTGGCTTGTTTTCTAAAACATATTCGCTTTCTTTTAAAGTGAGAGAACGACCTCTGCTTCAGGAACAATTTTCTGAGACGGTGTATTTATCAAATGGCTTCTCTGCTTTCATGAAAACAATTTATTTTCACTGAACTCTTCAAGATAAGCATTGAAGTCAGGAAGAATGTACAATGACATTTGTAATTACATTCAAGAAACAAATATTTTGCTAAAGAAAGGTTTTGGATTTTTATCTTTTTTAGAGATACGAAATATCTTCTTTACTCCAACATCCCATTTAAAGGTATTTTCTCTCTGAAATTACCAAGTGTATTTTCATATGCATGGAAAGAGAAGCCTGGGACAGTAATCTTCTCATAGAAAGGCTACAATATGCATCCTAAATAATGAAAGCTGTAGGATAATCTTTACAACCAAATTGCGTTCCCTGCCCCACTCTTAGGAAACAATCTGCAGACTGATGACAGGCAGAGCAGGAGTAAACATGACCTTGCAAACCCTCCTCCAAACACCCCCTATATGCCCAATCTTAGAAAACAGGCAAAACAGTTGTCCCTTAGAATGGCACCATCTCTCCAGCTTTCATCCCACATTTTCCCCCTGTGGAGAGCTAGTTTCTTAAACCCCAGAGCTTGCTGCAGAGCCTATGGACACAGAGCATGGTGCCTCCTGTTCTTTGGGGAAACAGAGAATCCTGCTCAAAAAGCTCCATCCGTTTCTGTTACAGATTCAGCCCTGGACCTGTTCTCAGCTATCAACAAAAGCTCCGTCATGCCAGACAATTATTGCTTCCTGCTGTATTCTGTACTGCCCCTAAAATCAAGGTAGTCCATAAGATATCTCATCTTTCAGGACAAAGCAGCCACATATTTAGCCATATAGTGCCTGTATTTTGAAATGCAAATTCTATGACTACCTATGCAAAAGCTGCCATGAATACATTTAGAAGTTCCGTTTAGGCTGTCTAGAAACATGAGTCTTACTGGATTAAAAAGATGCATTGCTATCACTCCAATGAATGCCCTTTAATTTGTGGGAATTCATTTTAGAATTAAAAATATAAGATCTACTTTATTCATTGTCAGTCAAACATCCTAGCTTTTCATTATTCCATTTTTCTCAGTTCATGGAGGTAGTTCTCAGCATAAAGATTCTCTGATAAAGTTCTCCTCCGGAGACATACTCTTTTTGTAGGCTCAGCTAGTGCAGAAATATCATTCATTTGTAATACTTGTCAAAAAGAAGTGGGGGGGGGGGGAAATCAAAAGCAGCTGAAAGAGATTGTATTTCACACTAATATACACCAAAGCTTTATTTAAAATATACAATGTTAAATTTGATTAAATATCAACCCACTATTCAGAGTGAAATAATCTCTTTTAATTTGCATGTATCTGTTTGTGCCAGAGAGAAGCGTGTTTGCTTTCAAGCAGGTGCACATTCTGCTATGACTAAATCTCTAACTCATCAAACTCCTTTACCAGTGTGGGACATGCCCTTTTTTCTGGAACAGCTTCAAGCATTTTCCTCAGCATTTCAGCCACCTGTTTACTGAGTTCATACTCCAAAGGAGATGCATGCAATTAGATACAAGGAAATGAAAATAAATGACCTTGTTTGTTATAAATAACAAAGAGACTCAGCAAAATTAATGCAGTGAAGCCTGACCTTCTGACCTGAAAGAAAGAATCACCTCATTCCTTTGTAGCAGGCTCACAATGCTCCAGCACCAAGCATTGTTATGCAGCTTTGCCTCTTTTGATGGATCTTAAAGGAGTATATTCTAAATATTAAATGTTTTACAAGTTAGATTAGGAAATTTGCATTAAAAAGCATGTTGAAACAAAGTCAAGAGAGCAGTGATAAGGATTACCACTGCTGCATTTAAACAGCGCAGGTAAACTGTGTATATGGTAGCTCACAAAAAATAAATTGATATTCCAGGTACTAAAGAGCCATGGAATGTCTCCTTCAGTGTCTGGTGAATTGATCAGGGAGAAAGACTTAAATTACCCACCTCGAGGGAAAGGAAATATTTTTCTTTTGTAAATAGTTTGTGCTATGATGATCTGACTTCTGAGAGAAAAGCAATGTACTTCTGCAACTACTGCAATTTTTTTTTCATTATCCTTTAATTAGGCAAGCAGAAATGCCTTCTTCTGTACAAAGACTACTGAATAATGTTTATACTGGTTACATTTTCAATTTGAATGATTCATGTCATTCTAGAACAGTGTCCTGATGTAATGGAGGGCAAGGTGCTAGATATTTGTTTCACTGCTTGTCTTTGAAGGTAATGAGAAAACACAGTGGTTTTTATGGCAGTCCTCACAAAAAGAGCCATGTGTAATTACAGTGCTGGTTCCCATCTTGTCACCCTCCAAAACAAGTCTGCTGTTGATGCAGCAACCCAGAACTGTTGCATAAATGAATGGAGAACATACTTGTATCTCCCTGAAAGCAGTTCCTACAACAGGTATCGTTTGAAAAGGATTTATCCAAAACTTGTTTTATGGGGACTTTTTCCCTTCTATCACTTTGAATAATATCCATCCACCTGCTGAGGTAACTGCAGGGCCCTTCATAGCAACTGAGGCATCAGCTCTGCAAGTTTCTTTTCCACTCTTTGTGAATTGAGTGGTGGACAGGGGACCATGGGAGCAGCTCTACTTGCAGAGCCCATGGGTTGAAGGGCGCATCATCAGTGTCACCAAGGGCCACCAATGCCATTGGGCAGTGGGGAGAAGAACTGAGAAGTACTGAAACAGCAACTGGAAGATGTGAGCACAGCCCCTGTGCTGTGCCATGGCATGGAGGATCTGTGACCAACACAATGCTCTGGGGATTGGGAGCATGAGGGTGCAGCAACTCTTTTCTTCCCCACCGTCTCACCCTTCCTTCCACATTCTGTATGTGATGGAGCAGCTCCACCCCCTTAAAGACTCAGCATGACTCGCTCCTGCTCCCATACTTTTACAGTGTAAGGGTGACCTGAATGAATCACTTCCAGCAGAAAAACAGTTGAACACAGCCTTTCTGTTCGTGAAGTGTTGTGAACAGCTTGTGTTTTTTCCAAAAGTATGTACCATTAAAAACTAAACAGCCCACATGGCTGAAGGTAGGGATATGCTTAAGTAAGTGTCTGATTGAATCAGAGCCCTTAAGAATATTTTCTTCTCAATAAATCTGCATTTGTTCACATGGATTGAAACCAGACCACTCAGATTTCTGAGTTCAGATCTGTGAGGCGGGGTATGACAAGCCACACTTGAGAAAGACCTGCACAACAGCCTTCTGAAAGCTGAGACCAACCAGAAGAAATTCGTCTTTTGTGGAGCACAAAGTTGTGATCTCTGTCCTGTTTCAGGGCTCCAGAACCAAATATGCAGGCTGCAGAGAGGCTGCAATTCCGCCCATGATATGCAAGGGCTGGAACAGAGAAAGCGAAGATGAGGATCTATTAATATGTCTCAGCTCCAAGCATGAGACCTTACTGGCCTGTAAGTTGTGAGTATTTATGTTAATATCTATTGTGAAATGCCTAGACTGGGTTTCTTTGGTTGGCTTTTACTAGCTTCAGAAGTCAGCATGTATAGTTCCTCTTTTTTTGTGAGGCATAAGAGGAAATAATTGATCACCTTCTGCAAAATCTCACTTTGATCAATTCAGAATAAATTCTGGATTAATATTCTCCTACAAGTATCTCAAAATTCACGTTTAATATTTGTCCTGAAATTCTCTCACTGAAGGATTTGTGATAACTCAGCTTAACAAGTGTATCATTCCAGGCAGAGCAAATTCAAGGCTTTCAGGAAAAGTATATTAGCTCCCCAGCACTGGCTCCATTACAACCTCAATGTCTTAAATTGGGAAAATAGTATTGCAAATATTCTATTGTTATGTATTTATTCAAAGCTCCCTGACACTTGCAAGCTACCTAAACAATCAGTGAGTGAAAATATTAGAAAAATCAGAATGGACAATTCCCCCTCCTCCTCTTCCTTTTTTTTTTTTTTTTTTTTTTTTTATTTGTATTTAAATACTTACCAGAAAACTGACCCGGACGAAAGGCACTCAGTGCCCATCTTTAATAATGCACTAAGAACCCAGCAGCTCCAAAGTAGTTATGCTAGGTAGCTGGTGACTTCCATGAAATCTTTACTGTCACTTGAGGAATCCCCCTCTCAGGTCTTTCCAGATTTTTTGTATTTTACCATCATACTCCAGCCATTTCTTCCCATGGTGCCATGGCACCTTTGTGCCCTGCCAGCTGCACATTGCCAGTGCCTCCATAGTATATCATGCATGTCACAAAAAAAAAGTCAGGAACTCATAAAGTCTGGGCATCAGCCTGCGCTGACAGCTGCACTCTAAGAGAAACTGCAGGGTGTTCTGGAATGGAACTCTGCCTCCAGCTACCTCTCAGAAACCCAACAGTCACCTACCTATAGCAGGCTGCTTCTATAAAGCCAAAGTGCCCATATAGGGTTACCATGTGGCCAGCCATAGGCAGAGACGCTGCCCCTGGAGCTCTGCCTGATTTGCCGCATTGCTAAATGCCAGTTTCACTTGAAATTCCAAGATGAGCCACACTGCTTGCGATATCCACGGCTGTGCATAGTCCTAGCCAGCCTCAGTAGGCTTTGTTTAATACACTGCGGCTCAGGTTCCCAGAGTATTATGAAAACTATACTGTCTGTTGCAGACTAGGGGAAGGATTTGAGTGTCCCTGATGACAACAGCACAGGACAAAAGCGATTCCCATTGTTTTCAAGCCATAGAGATCTCAAAGGTTAAAAGCTTTAATTTCAGCACCACCTCAGTATTATTTACAGACAGAAGAAGAATAATATTAGCCCAACTAGATAAATTTCCCCCACTAATGGAAAACTTGCATGAGGTATTTAGAGATGGGAGGCAGATGAACAGAGCAAAATCATTTTCTATGTCACATGAGCAGTGTGATCTTCTGGCTCAGCAGTTCTAGCCCCTTTTGGACTAGTTCCTGCTCTAGCACGTGGTTTATAACCAAGCTTCACCTAAGACAACTGAATATGTGCATTTTTTCCCCTCTGCAAGCTTCCCAGACTTACACTGCCTCCTTCAGCTGATCACACATATTTTAGAGCGATTACTACCACCCTGCACTTCAAGGCACGTTTACTGCAAATTGTGCAAGCAACAAAACCATACTAATGTGCAGCTCAGACATGCAAGATGGTTGTACAAGCACAACAGTTTGCTTGGCATTACATACTTGAATGTCCTTGCAGCACATGGGTGAAACACGCCTCACTGATGGGAAGAGCACTCTTGCTTTTCCGTAATGATACTCTAAACCAAATACTGGAAAGTCAAAGAACTGAGCACTGTTACAATCCAAAAACCAGAGCTAGAGATATGCAAATAAAAACACTATTCCAAAAGGCTGGAAATTAGCAGGATCCAAAATGATTGATATTATAAACTGGATTTAAAAAGCAGCAATTTTCAGGAGCATTAGTTTACATGAATTAGATGCAAAAATGGTTCTCAAATTCAGCTGAAGTCAAGTTGCCCTGGAAAGCAAATGGTGTACTTTTACTCCCAGCCTGTTTCAACTATTCAGGAAGGGTAGCTACCCACACTGGAGACCACATATTTGTTTCACAAGAATACAAGAGGCACATGCTGATGAAGAAAAGAGTTGTGGGAATAGAATTCCTACACACAAACTAGGGCTCACCCAATTGCAGCCCTTGCAATCAACTATTAAAGGTGCCACACGGTCAGTTATTGTCACTAGCATTGGGGAAATGCTAAGAACTAACAAAAGTTTCCTTCTTTCTGCCTCTGTTACCCGTATGAGGAGAGGGTAAGAAATGCCACAAACAGCTCAAGAGGACAAAGACAGTGTCAGGGCCAGTATCCTCTCTCAGCACGACAACCCTTACTGGCTACAGCCCTATGAGCTACTGCTGAGCACATAATGATTCTGCATTGAAACACTAAACCAGCCATGCTCTGGACTGAACAACCACAACTCTAACTCATTCCTTCATTAAATTCTTTGCCATTCCTTGAGAATGAGAGGTTCTATAGAAAATCACATTGTTCTAAGCTCCTTTGGTAAGCAATATCTTATATATGTTAAACTGGTTTATAGTAGTCATCTGTTCTTTTCAAGCTGTGACAGGACTTTGAATTGTTTGCTCTATCAGCAGCTGCTGTAGTAAATTCTACAGATATGCTGTGCATGGCAGGCTTGCGGAAACACCCGTGACAATGAAGTGAGCAGAGAACCGATACATGATGGAATCCACTCAGCAGACTGGTTTTTGGGGATGTTGGGCCTCAACAAACAATCCTTTCTTCTCGGTCTATAGAGGAGCTGCTCTGGGGCCTACTTCTGCCATTAGTCTAAGGAAAGCCTTTGTTGAACATATAGCTGCTTCTCACATTGAAAGAATAAATCACATTCTCATTCTGAGTATGTCTCCACTGCATTCATTGATGTGAATGTTGTTCCATGGCTGAAAAACTGGGTAAACAGCTTGGTCCCTGTGCTGACTCAGTGCTGCTACATTACTAACTGAGCAATCTCATTTAAAGCCAGCTTGGATGCGCCTATAAGAGCAGCAGCCCTGACGCAGATCTGTACTGCAGACAGTATACTTCCTCTTCCAGGAATATCTCATTCTTCAGGCCGGATTACCGGGATTTGAACCAACTTGTGACCCACTTTGTCTGAGAAGCAGGAGGCAGAATCCTATCATTTCTGTGATCTTATTGAAGCAAAACCCAATTTAGGCATGTTTCAGGAATGGTTCTGAGTCTTTAGAGTTTTTTTGGGTTGTGCACATACATTTCAACTTCTCAAGCACACATATCAAAAGCACATGGCCTGGATAGTGGATGCCCGCCCTCTAATATTTAAAATCCACAGTAATCCATGTTCTTCAATGTACAGCAATTCAATATTCAATCACCTTTACAATCATATGCCACTCTCCACACTTCAATTTGCTCCATCATTTACAGTTAACTTACCTTTTTGCCCATCATATCCTCAAAGAGAAAAGGATGATCCAGGTTTCAGCAGCCCATAGAGACCTTTGCTGACAGCTTCTATACAGATGGCCATCCTTGGATGAATAGATGGGGTCTTGCATGATACCTGAGCTTCAGTTATTCAAGATTAAGATTTCTATATGATAGAGTGAATCTGATGATCCATCATCATCCTGGCAGAAAAGTTCCCATTTCCAGGCAGGATGCTACAGCCTCATCTGAACTTTTGAGTGACAACTAAGTATAACAACAAATATAGCACATATTAGTCTGTGGCACCTACAGGCAGAATTCTCCATTTTGCAATTTAAACAGGAGCTTGTCAGTGGAAAAAAATGACATGTCCTTTTTACTTCACATTTCAGTTAGCACTTATCCATCAAGGGCTGTGCTACAGAAAAGGACCACGGCTGAAGAGTAAGAAGAGCTGCCAGTGAAATAGGGAAGCTCTTGGGAAGCACCCATCCCTGAAATGTTCTCACAATTTTAGCTCAGAGCCACAACAGGCAAATTCCTGAGTTGGGTTTTTAGTTGTTTTGTGCGTTTGTGTACCCTGCACAGATGTAAAACTAATTAAAAAAAAAGATAACAAACAAAACCAAAAAGTTTCTCTGATCACACAATCTCTCCTGCTATACATGTTTTCGAACAGGGTAAATGGCAGACAGGGTAAATGGCAATTTTTACTCCCTCTTTCCATATGCACACTTGTGCTACTGGGGAGCCATTGGAAAAAATTCCAAAACCCAGGATTATAACCACCTCTAAATTAAATTTCTATTTCAATGTTTTTCTGCCTTCTTTTTCTATTTATTAAACTAGAGCTGCCTTGCCGAGATTATGTGCAATTATTTGCAAAGGGAACAGCTCACTGTAAATGCTAATGTTAAATGTCTGTGTTTTTTAAACCTTAGATACACTAACCCTTTAAACTATAGTTTCAATTATTTCTTCCTCTTGCTGCTATTAGTGAAATGTTGCATGCACTTGCTCCCTATTTGTATAAGAAATTCCAAGTAAATATTTTTGCCATTGATTTATTTTAGTTCTTGCTTCTTTGTTCCTGCTTCTCAGAAGAGTTCAACTTACGTGATAGCATTTATCCTGTCTATTCCCATCAGAATTGTCTCTGAATCAATGAGATGACCTCTTATCCTCATCTACAGACCTGCTTTCTCTAACTTGAACATATTTCTAACTTGAAATAACTAAGGTCTCTTTGCCCTTGTACCGTACTAGCGTCAGTTTTGAACCTTGTCTGTACAATAACATCTTTGTAAAAATAACTAAAACCAGAGTCTTTTGAGCATTACTATAATACTGTCATCTCTCACCAATTTCAGACTATATGAAACCTCTGTATTTGCATTTTACAGTTTGATGTGATTCTTTTTGTTCATTCTTTTTTTGTTGTTGAAAACTCGTAAGCCTTCCTGCTGTCTGTTGGTTTGTGCTGTCTTTGAAAACACATTTGATATATTTTTTACTTGATTGTGAGATCATGGTCTTTTCTATTCTAATTACTGTTCATTGTGTTATCTCAGATTTTTAAATCTGCTTTTGAAAATTATCTGTACTTCATCTAAAAATGTCATTGTATATCTTAGCATTTTCTCCTACTGGGGATTTACATTTGTGTTTGGAACTATATGGAATGGTGATAATGAATAGGATATATATCACTTAAGAGTGTCTACAACCCAAAATTGCCTGTACAGAAACTGTGTATGCCTAATTTTCTTTCCTGTATTTATAATAGAAGAATTTGGGTTAGATTATGTATGGTTTGATGAACGCAAGCACTAGCAAAGAACTGGGAGACTTTGCTTTGGCAGATTCTTTCTTCTGTTTGACTGCTCTACTTGTTAAATTTACCATTAAACACCCTACTCAAATAGAATTGAGGATGTAGCCTCTCATCACTGCTCCTCTGCATCAACCTCTACTTGGTCTCATTTTGGTGCCCTCTCTACAGCAAGCTAGAAAAAAAGCACGGAGTACACAAGGATAATGGAAACTGCTACATGCAAACCTCCTTTGTGCAAAACTATTTTCCTGTAACCACAGACTACTTAAAACGTGTGTCATAAAGTCTGCCAAGCATTAAGAGTTTTTAACTCTACTTTAAGTCATCAGGCATTTTCAACCAGACACTATTTCTCATGACACGGTCAGCATCTTCATGTTTCCTCGTTACTACTTTAACTTCCCACAGAAATACGGGTTGATTATTTGAAGTCCCAGATTTTGTCAGTATTCAGAGTCTATCGTAATTAATTTTTCTTTTTCTGTTTCTATTATTTGTATTATCCTTATCTTTATTGAGAAAACTGAGTCAAAATGTTTAATATTTGAAAAATACATTTCTCTCAACAGAAGGTAAGTTACCTTTGTGGTGTTTAAAACTCTACTGCTTTCTCCAGTGACCTCATTTTTTTGTATTCAGAAAATCCCTTATTTATCTTAGTCTTTTCACAAACTTATTTTATTTTGCTCATACTCTTTCCTTTGTTCTGTAATCTTTCAATCTTCCCCTCCAGCTTTATCTCACAGATGAGTGATACATGCATTTCAGCAGTCTCAACTGCAATTTTATTTATCCCAAATAAATATCCATGCTGGATGGCAGATATAATCTCTAGCTATGAAACTTTACCTTTGAAAGTCTCCTTTTTTTTCCATACATACCTTTCCACTATTCTCATGTTTTCAGAGCTTTTCTTTCTTCATGTGCTTTTTGATTTAATTATAAATCTAAATTGGTTATAACACCTCATATCAAGATACTCTCCTATTCTTACATCTCCAGTCATGCTGTATTTACTATGCACAACTATGACTAGGATTGCTCCCTTTTTAGTACAACCTTTTAAATTGTGTAAAGAAGCAGTATAAAAGTGTTCGGTCCGTGATGTGGGCTACATACCCAGACTGAATTAAAGCTAGATGGAGGGCAGTTCAGGTATGTTGTGTGTTTAAAGGTCTCTGTGTGAAATAAAAAGAAATCTATAGTGTTACCCTCAGGATTTCAGACATGATATTCCAAGTCTGAAAGAGAGGGAATAAAGAAACTGAAAAAGGATACACACCACTGACCAATCAATTGAAAAATATAGTAAATGGAAAACAGAAACCTCCCTGGATTTGCCCTGTGGGCTGATAGCAGTGGCTTTGTATAAAAAGAGAAAGCACTTATGATCCACTTTCTACTTGAGACATATTAATTACTTTTTCTGAAGGCATAATCCACTGTAACAAATTCAATGTTAGTGTGGAAGAAGCCCAGCACTCCTTGAGAGGCAGACTAAATGATGCCCTGTCTTCCATGGTCCCATGTCTCCCTGCTCAGGTTTGCCTATCTCTGGGAAAACCCAAAGCTGCTGAAATGCACCAGCCATTACCGCAAAACTGAACCACAGTGAGGATGATTGTAACCTTTGTTAAGAGTCCAGAGAATTTTAGGTTAGGCTTCACAGTTGAAAAGTTACAAAAGGCTCCTGTTCTTTGTGCTTTTACCTGTGGGAAAGAAAACTGCCCACAGGCTTTCAAATTTTTTTGTAGGAGATCCCCTACATCCTAGCTTTCACTAGGGACTCTGGTTTTCAAGCTCCTTCCCAATGCACAGGGCCTCACCACTGGCAGTCAGCTCCATCTCATGTACTGAAACAAAGTCCATCTCATTACTTCTGGAGTTTAAATGGATCTTGAGGACCACTATAACTGAAAACACAGTATGCAAGAGAGAGACTATCTATTGGAGGCAGGATTCCCCTAGTACCTATTACATGGCTGGAAAACTGCAGAAGTCCCAAAGGGATCAAATGTGGCATGTAGTCTCAGACCATAGCAAGGTACAGAGAGAATCTCTCAGAGGATCAGTTGGTTTAGAGCTGGGTGGTGATGTCTCTGACACCTTTCTAACAAATGTGATACCTTCCATTTCTCCTGTCCGAGTTCTAATATTCTCTCAGCTCCAGGAGTAGTATAGTGTCATCTCTCCTAAAATATTAGACTTCATAATGATGCTAATAGCAAAAGAGAAAACAAATGACCCACTAGAACCAAGAAAAAATGAAGTCGAGCCTATCAGTCCGGCCTCCAGTCTCCTTTTAAAACTCTCCTGGGAAGCATGGTACAAAACAAAATGCAGGCAACACAGACCACTCCACACTCACTAGCAGCACTTCCCAAGCAGACCAACAGGCATATTTAACCTTGTCATGACTTCTCTAAAATATTAATTATGATTATTCTTCAATAAGATTCCTTGCATTAGGGCGACCACAGGAGGCTTTTCAACCTCAGCCCTGAAGACAGTAAGTGAAATAATCTCCTCTACAAGACTTTTGTCAAACAAGTTGAACATATTTTGAAAACCCACAACTGACCTTTTTAGTACAGGGACACTTCAGGCCATAAATGTAAATAGGCAAATATTAAATGAGGTGACTCAAACATTTACGCAAGCAAAGCCACTCTTATTTTGCCAGAAAATAAATAAAGTCCAGTGTTGGCAGAGTTTTACAAGCCATCACACTTCGCTTTGTTTTTCCACTTCTTGTTCACAGCCCAAACTTGAAAGGCAAGGTAACCTTGGTGACTGCTAAGGTCGCACACAGCTGCTCAGGATTGTCCCATTGTTCTCAGGACTTCATTTGATCAGGACATTGAGAGGCTAACTCCTTAGTAGGTACTGGGGGCAACAGGAAGTAACATATTATATTGGGCATGTGACTGGGACAAAGAAAAGATCAGACAGAAGCCAGAGCTTTCTTTTTATTCTTGTAGAACATGCACAAATTATAACCTCTGCTTCTTAAATCTAGTATATATATAAATGTAAAAAAGAGAGCCTGAGGTAACTTTGTTTATATTACAGGCATTCTACCTTGATATCTGAGTCACATCATGTTTTTACTACTCAGGTCAATTGCTACCAGGTTTCCCAGAAGCTGGAAAGGGGCAAAGGAAAGATAAATTGTAATGTACTATATAAACATCTGCCTTTGAAACAATGCAAGAATTGTACAGGGACTTTACAAGAACTACTTAATTTTAATGACAGATTTACATCAGAACAAATCAGGTTTTACTGAAATGCTTAGTTTAGCTATTTTAGCTTTTGACTCTTGCTCTTTCTCTGTACAACTTAAGTGGTATAACATTAAGGAAGACATTGAGTAGGAGCAGATAGATAGCTTTGTTTCAAAATGAGGCATGTAAAGGTGGTATGAATGTTTGGTGGATAGTGCTCTAATTCATTACAGAATGGGATTCATATCCTTACACAGTAAAAACCTCGGATTAGGCACACAATATAATTTCCATTATGTTAATGTTGCTTTAAAATATATTGCATGGAGTGCTGCAACAATCAAATTATCAATTATAATGTCTAGTCAGAGCAGAAAAGTGTTGCAAACAGAGGGCTGATTACTGCTTCAGTACTTCCAATCTGCATACTCATTGTTTAGTACAGGGAAAACAAATTATCTTGTGTTGGCCCTAGTTCAAATTTAATTAAATGAGTGCAAAGCAATTATAATAAAGTACAATAGTATAGTAATGAAAGGAAAATAACTCATTAACCTATTAATCTTTATTTATGTTCCTCTCAAATAAGTATGTAATTTCTTTATCACTGCATCCCATAAGAAATAACGGGCTCTCGCTGCTCATGGCCTGCTTTAGAGGAGGTTATTTTGCTAAAGATCATTGTATGACTTCACCATGACTATTTATATAGATTTTATTTAATGTGCCTGATTTTTCTCCTTTCCCTTACACAGTATATTTTAAAACCCTTTCCCACATATCTGTGATGTAGATTATAAACCTGTTCTCAGCCCCCTTTTCTTTTAACACTTGTCAGTTCTGAAAGGTAAACCTCTCTACAAGCATTGGTATGCTTCTGTCACTGCGTAAAGGAGGGAGCACTCTCAGAACATCTGCTATAAAAGATGGTCTTACATTAAGACATAAGATGAAAGCATATTATTTTTAAGAGGACCTGACATAGCTACTGCTTTACAATCTTTATGGGTATAACAACATACCCCATATTTTCAAATGTGCTTTTTTGTTTTTTCATTCCAGGTTTTATCTAGGTTGTTGGGTTGTTTTGTTGTTCTGACAAATCTCAAGTTTAAGCAAAACCAATATTTTTAGATTATTAGTCAACTATTGTACTGTGGTGTGCTTTAATTGTGCTTGCTGTATGCTACCTATCGTTATTACCTTATCTCTCCAGAACTGGTTTTGTTTTTATTGGCATCTTACATCCTAGTGTGTACATTTAATGTCACACACCAGTGCTTAGCTTATTGCAGCCAGTCCAGGTTAACTCTGTCCTTTCACTAAGCTAAGCTACTCACAAAAAAACCCAAACCCCAACCAAACAAAAAACCCAAACCACCACCAAAACTAAGCTGTGATGAAGCAGCAAGATTATGAGCAAAGACATGTTCCAAAATTTGTACTAAACAGCATTTTGTCTCATTTTAGGCTGAGGAAACTAATAACATTACTATTATTATTTTTTTGATTCTAATAAATAAAATGAATACTGCATCATAAGCAGTGACCAAAGATTATCCTGGAGAGTAGATAGAATTGGTAACTGCTATATAACCATAAGAAGATTAAGGTAGAAGAACTACAGTTTTAAAATATAGTCTCCACTTCTGCATGTACAAGTGTATTTACTGGCACTTGCAAGAATACCAGAGGTACAACATATAATCAACAGAAAGATAATTCTGAAAATGAATAAAGGATGAATGAAGGCTGCTTTTGAAAACTGGGGCGTAAAACCTTCACAAAAGAGTTAAAAGTCAGATGTCCCTACGCTTTTTCCTTTCCATGCATGGACCCTGTGCAGGAAGGGTCCGATCTTACTGCCTTGTAAGATTCAAGTAGACTAGCTTTCCAAAAGTTATTAACAGATTCTCTGAGAGGATTGTAGAGGTGCAAATTTACAGCTCAGATGGCTGAGAAACACACAAGTTCACCATATCTTTCCTCTTCACACATAGCAAAAAACTTCTGCCTCATAGAGTATATTTCTGGTTTCACAATCTGCTGCTGAGGACTCTGTTAGCAAGAAATGGAACTCTTTAATCATAATGACACTTAATGAGTCACTCTATTCTTTGCACATTTTTAACACTCAGTTCTTTATTTCACACTTATTGCTCAATTCTTGCTTTAATATTATTGCAGCACTAGCACTGCTTTAATACAACAACGCTCAGAGCTGCGCATGGCTCTGCTGTGTTGTGTGGGACAAATGATATTGTTAATTGTGACATTGCTACTGACCTGTTGGAGAGCAATCACAACGTGCAAAGCCATCACCAATAGGTGGCATGTTCGTATTTTGCAGAGTATAGTGCCATAATTCTTTTTTGTTTGTGTTTGTTTGCTTTGACAATGAGTCATGTTTTAGTTGCAGTATTTCAACATGTGAAGTAACTAAATCATTAAAAGAGGAAGAAATACAAAAAAAATAATTTTTGCTATGTACAGTCATCAGAATCTCACATAAATTGCCATCTTTATCAGTCCAGAGTTAAATACTTGTCATCAAGCTGAATCGATGTTTATTCTCTCTGTAGAACAACCACTAGAGGGGAGTTTGACACTCATGTTGCAAGTTCACAACTATATGCTAAATTGCAAGGAAATGTAGAAGATTAAAAATCCACAGTAATTAAAAAAGACTGTCATGCCAAACCCACAAATTCTCACCATCTTTCCAGATTACTAAGTGAGATGATTTCTATCTGACTTAATAAAAATCTAAATTCTGCTGCAAGTTGAGCGACTTTGGCTTCCTGATACATAAAATGAAGAAATAAAACTGCAGTGAGCTAAGGAAGAGAATACGAAGCATCCTCAGTAATGAAGATAAATATAAAATAGAATTTCCTGAGATGAGGCTAGACTTCACAGACACTGAGCTTTGCAAGCTATAGGACAGTTACACAGGGAAAGACTCTTTTACTGTCCTTCTCCCACCTGCAAATCACTGGCCCAATTTGGTATTTGGTGAAAATATACAACTTGAAAGCATACAATAAAGTCTGCCAATGTCTGCACCTAAAATGTATACCTAACTGACCTTGATGTTTTCTCCTGTGCATATTTTGGGTTTATTTAAAGTGAGTTCCTACTGTACTGTGCACCACAGGAGCCACAAGGTCAGATTTTCAAAAAGCATCAGTCTTTCTCTGCAATGGGTATAATGCACACAATTGGTAAAATTTTCCTTTAATGCAAAGAGACACAGTTTCAGTCAAGTCAATTTACACTTGCAAAAGATTTGCATATCCATATAAATCATAAATATACCTGCCACATCATCAGATGTCACAGAATCCTTGGATGTGGTGTGAATTAGGACACAACTCCTCAAGTGTCTGGGCACAGGGAGGTCCAAATAATGCACGATGACCTCTCCAATTCTGATCCTTTGTATATTTAACTCTTTAGGCAGAAGGAAAACTTAAAGCCTAATTGATTTATCCTACTAACTCTATGCACTCTCAGCATAATACAAGATCTTGTATCACAGCATTGTGTGGAACCTCTCTAGTAAATAAAAACACCAATAAAAAGTCTGCAACTTCCTTCAAATGGTAGCTTGTATGACTGGATATTTTCAGGTACAAGCACATATCTGTCACAAGCAGAATATATATATGTGTGTATATGTATGTATACACATTTACAGACATTGTTTTTTGCATAACTGGGTCTCAGGTGTACTTCTACTGATCTTCAGGATAATGGAGCAATGCAGATTCAAAATAATAAAAAAGACAATATATCTTCTAGAAGAAGTGAATACATTGCACACTGCTTGTCACAAAGAATGTGTTTAATCCATGCTGTTATTTGTAGCATAAACATGTTTCTGACAGTAGTAAGGAGAGTAACAAGTCAACAAACACAAGACAAAGACAAGAAACAAAACTGTATTTAATTAAACAGTATTTAAATGGACATTGATAATGTAAAAATATATAAAGTATATATTTAAAAATTAAAGCTGTTGCCTGTTACAATGGCACTCCTGTTGTGCATCATAACATACTATCCACCTAATTTACTCTAACATCTACCAGTGTAAATCAGTAGTTATTTCACTGACAACAATGAAATTTTCCTGCCATACAATTGATGCAAGTGGAGGATTTGACCCTATATCTGAAAACCTTCCATTAAATAAATAATTAGTGTACACAGGTGTTGTTTTTCCCTAGTAATTGCTGTGCAATTCTAACCACTTCTAAAGGCTGGCCATTTGCTTGACAGACAAGAATTTCTTTTCCTCAGTAATGAGTACAATTTCATATGTATGGGCTGCTTTTTCCTCCTCAAAACAGAAAGGTAATCTATATTTCAGCATTCAGTCTTTCTTATGCCAAAATCTCAAAAGGCTCCAAAAGATCTTCTGCAACTCCACTGAGTTTACGCAATATACTACAACTAATCTTACTGCAAGGCACCACCTTGGGCACTGGAATGTGGTGATTCCTGAAGATTTGGAAATGTGCTGTGTTCACAGTGGAAAGTTTCCAGGAACCCACAAATAGTTCAAGTTAGGTACCAGAAGCCAAAAGGCAAAATGACCAAAACGCATTCATTCATGTTTACAACTCAATTGTGACAACATTTTGCACACCAGCTATTTCTACCCGTGTGGTGCAGTTTAGGACAGTGAGAGTAAGGATACAATTCCTGGTGATGGAACCACCTTACTGAAGTGGTCATGCTTCGGCCTGCAGCTCTTATAGCAGAGAATCAGTATTTTTGTCCATCATAAGAATTATCTTTTTGAGATTAATTTCTAGCATGAAAATTAAGACTGCTTTAAAATTAGTTTTTATTATCACAGTATATTAATTGATCCTGAAATTACTGTGAGTCTGCAATGTAACACTGTTTCTCCTCCAAAAAAGGCTTAAAATGCTCCTAGAATATTTAATGAAAATAGCTAGACTGCCATGTCAGTGCTTCCATAAATGTGCTGCAAACCCTGCATATGGAATATTCTACAGGATATATTCTGCTCAACGTTCTACGTATCAAAGAAAATCATACACATGGTAACCGGATGAGCATGGACATCAAGATCTAATCTTACAAGGACTACTCAAGAATTTGCCAGCCTCAGAAAACAAGTAGCTCTAGCAAAAAAACCTTAAAGTCACTATTTACAAAGTGTGATTCATCTGTTTAATGGTGACAGAGAATTCAGTATGTAGTCCAGATGGTCGCACAGATAACAAATCTAGCCCAGCTTTTTTATGCTATGGACAGGCTGTCTGACTAGCTCACACTAAGATAGACAGATAGATGGATTGACAGACAGTCAGACAATGACCTTCACTTCTTGAAGCAGTTTTGCTGTTAATATACATTTTAGAATTTAAAAAAAAATCCAGCTATAAATGGACCTCTCTAACCTACAGAACTTGTACAGGAGAGACCTTAAAACATGAGCAGACTTAAGTTTACAAGTTCAGATGTTTCTGTTTTCCCCTTAAGAAAGAAAAGGGCAAGGACTGAATTTGAAAACCCATTCAATAATAGATCTTAAACTCCTAGCTAGGACAGGACAATTCTGGGCCAGTGCAGTGATTTCCCAACAGCTGGTATATATACTTCTGTAGTATTACAAGCTTTTGGCAAAGAAATTCAACTGACTTTAGTTTGTATTCCCTGTGCTGCCTTTCCCCAACTTTTAACCCAGGGCAATTTAGCTATTTTCTGTCTGTTCCTGGTTAGCCATCTGGTAAATAGATAATATAATTGCATCTTTTATAGGCTCATTGTGGGGCTTAATTATTGGACATCTTTAAGATGTGTCAAGATATGTCAACTGTTGGTGAAGAATTGAGCAACCCATTAATAAATAATAATGGGGGGAGGGCTATGAGGCAGGGGAGTGTAAAGCTAAATTGTTGCATAGGAGAAACATCAGCCAAACAAGCAAGAGAAATATAGGCAAGTGATTACTTAACATGATGTGAAAAGGAAGGGAGCAAAATCACTAAATTAACTGCACTAGAAAACGTAGAGGCGGAAAATGGGCTAAGTTGAAATGACAAAAAAGCAAACTTGGACAAATGGAAAAGGACAGACCTTGCAAAACAGAGTAAGTTATGTGTCACTGGAGAGGTGTTGAGATTGGACTGAGCCAGGAAGCTTAAGTTAACTGGAAGGAGAACTTCTCCATGCTTTACAATTCATGTTTCATTCTGTTCCAGTTTGCTCATTTCTTCACAGTGTAGCTTACACAGATTGTTCTAATGGATGGCACTGCCACAGGGCATATGCTCTCTTCTGTCTCATCTGAAGTGGGTGGTACCACAGGGAGTTGACAGCTTCTCCTGAATGTGTGGCATTTCTGGGACAGGCATCTGCACCGACATCGCCGTAACAGCCTAAGGGAAGCAGCACTGACTGCCTTCACCAGCCTGATCATCTGCAAATTACATCATAGGAACTACTTTCACTTCCTAAGCATAATTGCCTTAAGCGATACATTGATTGCTATATGACACTTAGCTTTTCTGCTTTCATTTCCCAGATGTTTCTGGTTTTGTCATCACTCATAACTCCATTTTATCAGAGATACTACAAAGTATATGGAAAGGGCATGGCCATGCTGCAAGGAAGGTATTATATCAGATAAGTACAGTAGAGAATTATAGTGTTTAAATAGAGTTATCTATTTAATAGTTTGCAAATGAAACACAATAAGCTTACTGTTTCTTCAGCTCTCATCAGAAAAGTTGCTTTCTACCCTGGACTTCTTCATTGCAAAGGCTGTGCACTTTAGATAGCATGCAGCAAACTAAACCTTTACACTTTTGAAGTGTCCTAATTTTTTTTTTTTTTTTAAGAATAATAGATACTTATTTGAAGAGTGTTGTTTCGAGGTTGGTTTTTTTTGGGGGGAGAGGGTTCCGCCAAGTCCTTGTTTGAGTTGAAAAATCTTTGGATAAAATTAGGTTTATGTGCAAACGACTTGTCTTCTGCTTGTTTCATATAGTTTTAAGTTTTTGCCTCTTCCTGACATAAATATAGTAAGTGCCCACTGGATACAGTTCTCCAACCTCTATTTACATTTAGTATTTATGAAAGAAATGCACTAACGTGAACATAGAGAGGACTTCGTCTGCACAGGAAGAACTCAAAAGACAAAGATTTCTTTTCAGCTTTTTTCTGTAATCAAGCAAAGCAAGGACCTAGCTCTCAGATTTATTTTTTAGCAATTAACATTGTTTTTACCTTTACATTTACAGAACAGTACATTATGTAGGGAGGGTGCTGGGTACTTTTTGTGTCAAGAAAATCGAGAGATTGGAAGACAACCAAAGTTCACAAAAGCTATCCTTATAATAACATTTTGCTATGGTATTCCTTCTGTGCTTAGAAGGTAGAGCCTAACTGGGGGAAGATGTGTGGACCAAAAATCTTTTCTACCCATACGGACGGGCTCTTCTTCTCTACCATAGAAAGATAACGTTTGGTTTTCAAGAATATTTTAACCATACACATTTTGAGGAACATCCTTCAAAAGAACCATAGACCGATAAGGTATACGACAAAGAAAAATACCGTCCAGGAAGAAGGAGACAAGATGGTAGGAGAAGGACCTCATAGTTGTTTTCCACATTGTGCACACTCTGACGTATACTGAGCAGTTAAATGATTTTGTTCCACGCAGTAATTTTAGAAAAGTCATTTAGCCTCATCACTTGGTACTGAACACTGAGTTTTGTGCAATCTTGCTCTTAGAAGTGTGAATAACTCAGAAGAATTCCATGCCTTTTAGCAAAGGAATATTAAATATACTGAGCCTACCTTTTGTCACTCATTTGCTTGCAATTGACAACGAAGTTGTATGACTTCCAATAAAACTCCATTTCAGCTTTCATGATTTTCTTGGAAAAGAAAGCACGTGATCTGTTAAAGATAAATGTTATTTTGTTTTAGTCTGTCAGACCAGTCTATCAATGACAGCCATTCATCTGCTGGGGAAAAGTGCACAGTGCACCACAAATTTCCTAACATTGCATCTGCTAGTACATTTTAATTTGATAGTAAGTGAGGCATAATAAACTTTGATCTTTTCTATATGCTGGTTTTTGTTTGGAGAGTATGATTCATTGGCTATTTGCTACTACACATTGTTCCTCTAAAGAATCACGTTCTACGGTCACAACAAATTTCTTCCTTGGATTCAACAAACCCCACTATTCATTATTCTTAAAAAAAATTAAATAATAATATATAATAGAGAAAACTCCATGTGAAAAATATAGGCCTGCTTTTTCCGTGCTGACAGCTTTTGAGTGATGCATCAGACAAAGAGGGCCTATTATCACCATAAGAACTCAGGAAAATTCTTTCTGAATTCCAGTAAATATCTTCCTTTACGACAGCTTATTCAATATATATGAGTGTGATGAAATTCTGTGTTCTGTGCAAGTGAAAGCATTTTCATTTTCATTCAGCAAATAACAATCTGTAGTCCCCAATGGCATTAGAGAATATGTCTCTGCAGTGCTCCACAGAAGCTGTTTGAACACCTCTGTCAAAACTTTTTAGTCTAAATGCTACAGTGGTGATCATTTACACACACAATCATCATTTAGGGGCTTAGCACTGCCTATGCAATGGTTTTTCTTAACAGTGCACATTTCAGTAAGTCTGCTTCACAAATAGATTGTACTACTGAGCTGCATTTTTCTTGTAGCATACTAATGACTCACCTCATATTACGATATTATACTTCTTCCAGAATAAATAAGGTAAGGAATGCACCAGTCAGTTCATGTCTTTCAACCAAAGCAGGTGAAAAAACTATTACTAACCATATCACAGATTTCTTCCTTTTCAGATAACTGTTTCTTTAAATAATATTTATTAGCATTGCCCTAGGATTTGGGTCAGCTTCTTCACTTTTTTAAGAAAGGGAAGAAAAGAGAAAGAGGAAGGGGTCCAAATTAACGTAAATACAAATAAGTCTACACGTGGGTGTAACGTGATTCAAAGAACAGGTTTCAGCTTGTGCATCTGCTGCATCGCACCTGAAGTTAATGATTGACAACAGACCCATTATGAGCCTAACCCAGCATGTCATCTGTACACAGATGAAATAACATTAATTAAATAAAATCACAACAGAAAATAGCAGTAATGCTCCCTGTTAGATATATTTTCCCTGTATATAAGAAAGCCAGTATAAAGATTACTTTGACTCCACCGTTCTTTCTAATGCTGAGGTACATGTGAAAAAGTTTTCAAAATAGTGAGATAGGTTTCTCTCATTCCAACACAATTCTTTTAAAAAATGATTGGAAACATTCTTGTGTGAGTAAATACTACTTTGGATTTATATATATTATTATACTTCACTTATTTTTTCATCCTGACCAGTAGAAAAAGTCAATCTATTATATAGAAACATAACTTATCACAAGGAAATGAAGCAAGTAGGTACATGACATGCCAAGTAGTGCTATGCATAATTACTGGATATGATACAAATTAACACACTTTCCATTTTTCATGTAGGAAACACTTTTTCAACACTGTGCTAGTAATATCTTGCCCTGCAATTGTATTTTGTCTAGTCCTTCGGGAAGATGTCTCTTCTAACGTATACATTCTCTAGATGGAAACTGCAAAGTATTTGTAAGTACGCAAACAGTGACCTTCTCTGATGAACTATAGTTTAAATTGAGTCAGGAAAAAGATTTGGAACAGCTTAACTCACACACTAGGTACATTGGAACAACTTCCACAAAAAACACTGAAATATAATGATCATTTAAATGGTACCAGAGGCTCATACCCATGAGCTTTGTTTGCTCAGTTAATATTAAAATTATTTCATGGATCTATCATAGATATTTCAGTTTTAACTTTTATATATCAAAAACTGAAAAACTCTTTTTCCCCTATGTGACTTTCCACAGTCAGAGTAGCAGAATAAGACAGAAAATCAGCTTTAGACACTGAAGCTATCACTGTGATATGTTTTTCCAAATTATTATGAATATGGTTGTTTAGCTTTCATTTTATGGCATCACCAAGGAAAACAAATTCTGAATCAGTATTCCCTTCCTCAAGGACAAGTACAGCAAAGGAATTCTTGCTCCAAAGGCATTACCTATAATCAAGTTACAAAAAATAATAATACTGATCATCATGGTTTGTCTATAAGACTGCATTTGAATTAATCAGCAGATGCCACATCATGCACCACATAATCAGAAATTGTTACACAATTTACTCAAGGACACAAGACCACCACTTCTGAACCACAGCTGCAGGGGGTCAGCAAACTTGGAACAGTACTTGAGGAAAGTGGATTCACAAAACGCTCTGGTATGGGCCCAGCTCCAGCTCACTATCAATAAACAGCATTTCCTTAAACAACATTTCCTTAGTTCACTAGGGTTTTCTCATACAAAGGTTCAGCCATTAGCCATTCTCACTTCAATAACTACAAGATATATGCCACAGGTTAATAAAACCTATGGTCTGTGCTAGGAAGAGTACACTATGACACATTCAGCATCCATCAGGTTTGAAAATGCTAACATACAAATGGTTTGCTGTAGATTTAAATGTTGAACTAGATTGAGAACCTTCTTTAAGCTTAAGAGGAAATGTGATCACAAAACTGAGGAAGCTTTATGGCAGAAGGTTGTATTGATGTCTGTGCTTATGTCCTTATCAAGAACAGGTCAAATAATCTTTCCTGGAATTACACGGTGGTGACTTCAGATAAATAAACTAGACCATGTAATTCATAATCCTAAACAGTAACAATTAATTTTCAGAATCTGTCTCCTGTGAAAGAAAGCACTGGTCTTTCACAGTGTATTGGCCTACTTCTGAACAGATCAGGAGTAACTGAGTAACTAGGCCTATAAAAGTATACTCCATGGACTTCATGTGAGTCTAAATGTAAACAACAGAACTTATAACAAATTGCCTTTTAGATAAAGCTGACTTAATCAATTGAGATACAGAATCCTACAATACTCTGGATGAAACATACTAAATAAGTTAGCTGATATTGCGCTCCAGATGTTTCTTACTCTGGTAACATTCCTTAAGTGATGATAAGCAGATTTACATACTTAACTAATATGTTTATTTAAAGAAAATTTCCAAATCCAGACTAACATCCAGATTTCTTATTTGGCCTCAGATCAAAAGACATTCTATCAGTAAGGATGGCATCCAGGAAAACCTTTTCAACATCTGCTTAGAACTAAACAACAGATATTTGAATTCCTGCAAATTTAATTTCAGGCAAAATTTTATTTTATCCAATATTTTTTATATCCTTGAGACAGCCTGACCTAGTCATTTTGTGTATTCAAATCTCAGAATACAGCTTGTACAGCCGTTGCTAAGGAGAAACTCTGTTAGTTTGTAGTTCACATTTAAAATGCTAAGGGCAATTTCACTTAAGAGTGAGAACAAAAGGGGTTTGGAAGCAAAGCCCCATCCTTCCCCCCCCCCACCCCCCCGAACAGTATCAGCGATTTAAAGAAGCAGGTTCAAAAATAGTTTACATGTTCCTTGTAATCTAAAGAAACTTAAAGTAGTTAATAAAACTTGAAGCTCTACTGTTTCTTTCGGGTGAAGAAAGGAAAATAAAGTTAATATTCCTTTAATATTAGTCCTAGTTGGTGTTCTTTGAATATGCCTCTTAGGAGAAGTGCTTATTATTACATTTCAGGCAAACTAAGAAAATACCAACTAAGAGCAAAAACTTAAAAGAAAGTACTTGGAGGAAGGGATACTGTTCCAAATTTCTTCACAGGTGACAGAAAGGAAAACACAAACATACTGTTCACTGGGAGGGAAAGTGGGCATTCCAGGGTAAGCAAAAATAACTGACCAGTAAATATAAAATATGGACTTAATCTTCAAAATTAATTATTTTAGAAGAGAAATGAAATGAAGAAAAATGTTTTCAAACAAGTTAAGCGCACACATAAACTTCTGCTGAAAGCCAAGATAATATATATATAAAGAGGTAAATGTTAAGCAATGCATTATACCACAATATAAACAGCTGTCTGAGGAATGATGCCAAGGATTAGGAGAGATGAGAGGACAAACTACCCCCTGTTTCTTGTGGTTCCTTGGTGTCTATGAGAAAACAGGAAATATGCCTGCCAGAATCTGGGACAGAGGAGTATCTTCTGGATCCGGTTAACCCTATAACGTGATTGGTCTGGTCTGTAATACCTCACACCCACAGCTTTCAACCTGCTTTGCAAAGTATGCAAGTACAGGAAAACTTCCAATCCAAATCAGTCTCCAGGGCCATGGCAGAATCAGAAATATAACACAGGAAAAAAAAAATGCCCTACCCACTTAACACACTGATTTACTTACACTGAAAGGAATATAATTCATTTGTTGTAGCAAAAAAAGAAAGGCTGGAAAATGCAACAGGAATATTCCTTAAATTGTACTCAGAAATCAAAAGGAAATAAAAGGAAGCCAACATTTATTGCTTCATTAAGAATAATTGATTTTTATTTTTTTTAACTAGCATCAAGAATTCGGAATGTCTGGAGTTAACAATACTGCTATCAGACGTTCCCATTGATTTGTCTTTGTAGCTGAGTGATAACAGTCAGAAAACTAATTGTATTTGTTAGTGCCAAAAGTGACAGTCTGAGATTTGGAGCTGGAATTCTCTACCATGCAAGCTAACTTACCCCACGTGACAACAACCAAACATGTATGAAGGAAGTTGAAACATTTCACAACATTTATACATAAATTGTAAATAAACCCAAAACGGTGAGATTTTTAATAGTTACTGATTACTAACAAGTTTCTTTCCTATGTTAGCATGTTCACATAGTTCACTCTGCAGTTCACACTTCCAAATTTTCCTAACATTCCCCATGGCCATCTAGGAAGATATGCTTATTTTTAAATGAGCTGAGATTGCAATTTAATAGGTTGTCTCCAAGACACAATGCTTTAGAGCAGCATAGCAAAGTATGTCCAAGCTACTTTTAAAGGCAAAAAGGATCCTCTTGGATCCATTAAGGCTAAGCCTGGCTCACTTCTTGTTCCAACCATGGAAAGAGCCTGAAAAAGCCCATGGACAGAAAAAAAAAAAAAAAAAACACCAAAAAAAAAAAAAAAAAAAAACCAAAAAAAAAAAAAAAAACAAAACCAGAAAACCCAGCAGCACCAGCCAGGTGTCAGTGAATGCTGGGGAGTAAGCCAGCTGCCCAGATCAGTTTTTCCAGATTGAACGACATTAGGAAGCACTCATAGGTAATACATTACCCCTGCTAGCTTCAGCTAGCCCCTAATATAGCAATCATGTCTCACAACACCTCTTTCTCAATATACTTTCTAACTCCTCTTCCATTTACTACACATCTTTTGGCATTGTCAGGTTCTTCTATCCTATTTATTCCTTTTCTGTTATAATCCACATGCAAATACATTTGTCCCTAACCCTTTCACACTGACCTTTTTCCAGCAGTGACTCACATCCCCAACTACCTGTATTTACCACAGGTACAAAGTGTCTTGTAATATCAATACTTTCTGCTCCTTGAGGATTTTAAATACATCAGTAGTTATATTTTATTGTCTTTTTTCATGGAATTAGTTTTCCTGATTTCCTTTTCTCTAATGAATTAAATTCCTTAAAACCCTGAACCATCCCAAACCGCTCTTTTAAGTCCTTCTCCAGATCTGTGATATCATCTAAGCATGGAAACAAGAATGGACCATGAAACAGTTGTGTGGTTGTGTTAGCATAAAAGTCTGTCGGAGGATCTAAGACTCAATTTGGAGGTTTAGAAAGCAAGCATTTTTTATTGCAGCTCTGGATAGTTCTGCAAAGGTGAGCACACCTGTTAGTTGCCAGCAGCAGCTCTATATTTAGCACATTCACAGCTTTTCCAGGAAATGATTTACATATTAATGAGATTTCCAGGAACTGATTGCACTATTTGCATTCTAATTACACATGCGCTTTCTTGCTGAGTGGGAGTCTCTGGTGGGCCCCAATAGTCTTCTTCACTGTGTTTACTGAATGACCTCAGTGCTTGTGCATGCTCACAAGGTCCAGGCGCTGAGCTGGCAGTTGGTATGTCCTTGCTTCTGTTCTGTTCCAGTCGTGATCCATGTTATCTTGAAGGCCAGCATCCTTGGGCTTATTTACTGTCTCTTTAGTTGTTATCAGTCCCATGACGTTCCTTCCCCTGTCATCCGGACACTCCTTTCTTTCTGTGTTAGCAAGCTAGAACAGTTTGCTGTACTCTACTATGATAGATTAAAGCCACACACACTATTGTTGGTTTAAACTTATGATTAAGCCTACAATTGTTTGTTGGGGTTTTTTTCTAATTTAAAATTTGTTTTCTCACTGAGTGCTCTCATTCCACCCACTTCCACCTTAAAAACTTTTCCCTTCTTAGAAGCCGTATTCTACAAAAGGTATTATGAATTAATGTTTTTGGCATCATGATATTTTCTTTTATACTACAGAAGAACCAAACATATGCAATTTTCATATTTGATTCATCGTAACTCTAGTGCCTTTGCCCTCTTACTTTAATTCCTCTTTGCTCAATTGTAGAATTAATGATACATTAAACTGTCCATGGTATATCCAGTATACGTAAAAGAAGCTTCTGCTAAGATAAGGTTTCTAAATGTGCTCCATGCAGTGTGTCGTGGTTTAAGCCTCTCTAATTCACGCAGCCCATTCTCTCACTCCCCCCTCTTTCTTTCTCCCCACTTCCGGAGGGATGGGAAGGAGAATCAAAAAGAATGCAACTCCCACAGGTTGAGATAAGAACAGTTTAGTAACTAAGGTATAACACAAGACCACTACTGCTACTACCAATAATAATAATGACAAGGCAAGTACAAGGAAAGAATACAATTTTCACCACCTAATACCAAGCCCGACCACGCAGTGCACCCCCACCCTTCCGAGTCTCTGCTCTCTGCTCTACATCCTGGACATGACGTGCTGTGGTATGGAATAACCTCTTTGGTCAGTTTGGGTCAGGTGTCCTGTCTCTGCTTCCTCCCGGCTTCCCCTCCTCTCTGGCACAGCATGAGACTCAAAAAGTCCTTGGTCAGACCAAAACATCATTAAGCAGTAACTGAAAACACTGGTGTTATCAGCACTGTTCCCAGGCCCAAAATCAAAAACACAGCACTGCACCAGCTACCAAGAACGAGAAGAATGACTGCTGCTGCTGAACCCATGACAGTGTCCACCCCTTATTCCATACCATTCACGTCATGCTCAGATCCCACATTTTCAGTATACCATGACACCGTGTCACTGAGAAGGCAACTGTATATAGTCTCAATCTGACCATTGGGCAAAGGCCTGTGCAGTGCTGCTGCAGGCAGAAATAGATGTGACATATTTGTGTCTCCTCTCTTCAAAGACCTGCTTTGCTCCAGGACCTGCTCTTGTGTCCAAGATCCCCGTGAAGTTTCACAGAAGGATGGACTAACTGGCTCCTGAGAATATCCTGCTCCAGTTCCTTCCCCATCCCTCAGCTATACTCTTCCATCCGATACAGCACCAGCCTTCAATTCCGTGGGCAAGCATAAGGCAAATGCTGCTTGAGTGTTGTTATTTCCTGGGAGGCTATGCCTGCTTTAGTCTACCCTTTGTACTAACCTCCTTGGAATTATGCCCTTGCAGGGCAAACAGGCAATAATGCAATTTTGTATCTCAAAAAACTACACCGAACCACAAATAAAAAATAAGGTAGCACACCACTGGAAAAATGTCCCTTTGAGGAAAATTAGCCAGTCGTCTAGCTCTTTTGCTGTTTAAACACCCCCAGTGCAGGTAAAGATGCATATTTCAAAAGGTTTGCTTATTTGAGTGCATCCCAGCACATGATGTTGCCCTTTCCATTTTGCAAATTCAGTGAGAATTCAAAGATGTGAAACACCACATCTAAAGAATCTGATAAAATATGTTATGGTACCAGAGTAATTTCTCTTCTTGTACCCAGGCCTCACTCCAAAAAGCAAAGACATCTCTGTTCATTGTAAATCATAAAATATTTATAATTACCCTGACATCACTAGACACGCTTGGTCTCTCATGAATTAATGTAAACCACGTAAATATCATTCACTATAAAACATACATCTACAAAGCACAGCTAAACCTTCTTTTCTCCCTTCTCAGGCAGCGATATGCATTTCAGTTGGTCCAGTTTAACACTGGCATAATAGTTTATGATCCAGCACTGTGTTAGTCTATTACAGACACCTGTGTATAAATCATTCAACATGAACACATAAAATAGAGTCAATGGAAGAAATGAGAACTGGCATATAACATTTGCAATGCAATTTAAGTGACATAGGAGCTACAGTCCCACTTTCAAAAGTGACTTAGATACATAAAAGATTTTGAAAATTGTAATAATCTTACAATAATTAGGCATTTGTATGAATTATACTTTTTATCTCCATTTAATTACTCACTTGTACTCACTTCTGTGATTAATTAGATTTTGTTTTGAAGCAGTAGACCATTATTCCTAACAGCTTACTATAAATGATATACCAGCTACTTGTAGTGTAAGGAGGTTTATATAAATCCCTTGACAGGGCTCAGAAGAAAGCCAGCCTGTAACAATCGCCTGAGGAGTCACAGCAGGCAAAGGTGCTTTAGGTGCTTTAGGGCTGGTGGTCTACCCTGGAGGAAGGACAGCTGTGAATCAGGAATGAGAAACCCATAAAACCCCAGCAAGCAACAAGTTGCACTTTTTTTTTTTTTTTTTTTTGAGGTTTCTGTTAAAGAGGGCTGGGGGTGCTGTTGCTTTCTAAAGAAAAGCTATTCAAGAGCCACAAAATAAAATTTTTGTTGTCAATAAAACAAGTTTGTTAGCTACCTGCTGTGGGAAATAGGCACTATGAAGGCACTTAAGCCATCTAATCAACGAATCAAATCATCTAGAGAGGAATTCCTGGCATGAGCAGCAGAGAAACTGAAATGAGAAAGGGTTATTATCTTGTCCTAGAAGAATAATAAAAAGGTTTTAAAGCAAAAGCTGGGGAGGGTGGGAAGTGGGCGAAGTGTTCTCCTTCAAGGTCAAAGCAGAAAAATATCCTAGAAGGTCATGGGCAGCTATGGCAAACATGTAAAAGTTGCCACACACTTAAATGACTGTGCTGAACTTCAGAGAAGGCTGCAAGAGAGATGCAGGTGTGCTCTGTCTGCTTCCATTCTTGACTAAATTCATGACTTCCCAAAGCTGCAATGCAGTTACGGAACAACTTCAATTATAGCGTGGTATCCCGTCTGTGTGTCTTATAGCTGTATGGAGTGAACAAACTTCCTGTTCCTCCCGTACCTTGAATGTAAACCCTTTCTTTCCATTAGTTTGTTTTATTGCTGTAGGTGCTTTATTGCTGACAAACTCAGAAAGTTTGAAGTTGATAAAATGGAAATGAAGATAAGAATTTAACAAACTGAAGTGGTTTCAATCTCAACCTGGTACTTTTCCCAGCCTGAAATTCTAATAAATGAGTGTTCCTTTACTATTATAAAAGTCATCAAGCCATCATGAGGGAGACAAAATCACTTCTAATCTCACCTGGGAACTTGCAGCTAACAACATAATAACACATGATACTGTCCCAGAAATACTAAAATAAATATTGGGAGGGTTTTTATTTATATGTATTCTGTCTGAGCAGCAGTGTCAGAGTTGACAGCTCAAAAGACTGCATTTTCCCAAACTCTTACTTTTAATAATCTTCAAACATGACTGAAGGAAGCAGTAAGAAATCTAATAAAAATGAATGCAAAAAAGATTAAGGAGACAGCTTCTTGACAATTTACAGTTCTAAACAGCAGTCTCTTGCTACAACTTGTGATAAGATATATCTTGTTTACAGTGTGTTGATCCTATGTCCCAATAACACTAGTATACAGGGAGTTCAAGTCTTCATTAGAAAAATGGAGCCGCTTTTGCATTAAATAAACAGCCACACGTAGCAGCAGCCTGAAAAAGAGTATGTGTCATAGTTCAGGCCCAGCCGGTAACTCAGAACCATGTAGCCTCTCACTCACTCCCCCACCTTTTTTAATACCCCCGCTCACAGAGGAATGCGGAGGAGAATCAAAAGAATGTAACTCCCACGGGCGGAGATAAGAACAGTCCAGTAACTAAGGTATAACACAAACCACTGTTGCTACAACCACGAACGATAATGACAGGGGAAATTACAAGAGTAGAGAATACAACCTATCACCACCCATCAAGAGATACCCAGCCTGACCCAAACAGCGATCTGGGCCTTCCGGGTAACTGCCCCCAGTTTATATAGTAGGCATGATGTGCTGTGGTATGGAATACCCCTTTGGCTAGTTTGGGTCAGGTGTTCTGTCTCTGCTTCCTCCTGGCTTCCCCTCCTCCCTGGCAGGGCATGAGACTCAGAAATCCTTGGTCAGAGTAAACATTACTGAGCAGCAACTAAAAACATCGGTGTTATCACTGTTGCTCCCAGGCTGAAAGTCAAAAAGCCAGCACTGCACCAGCTACTAAGGAGGAGAAAAATGACTGCTACTGCTGAACCCAGGACGGTATCCACCCTTTATTCCGTGCCATTCACATCATGCTCAGATCTCACATTTTCAATATGCCATCATTCTTCTCTCATATATATACATATATATACATCCACAGAGAGAGAGAGAGATCATTCCTTAGTGCATGGACCAATCCCTGTAAAGCTAATGAGTTCATCAGGTCCATGATGTCAGGCTCCATCTCTTGTAACAGTCTTTCAGAGCAGGAGAGACGGTGTGCAGTGTTGGACTGTTGCCTGCTGATGACACTGAGGAACTCGTCTGGTCACTGCTGAGCTCATCAGGTTTCATCAAAGATACTGGTAGCCTATGAAGGAGTTCAAGCTGCTTCAGAAGTGATTGGCACTTAAGCACATCTCCTCCTGGCACCCCAGTTGCCCATGCTGGGCTGGATGTTCAAAGGCAGGGTTTCCTCTACACATCAGGTAACCGATGCTACCTGGAGAAAGTGGGCTGCACTAATTACACAACGAGCTTGAATAGGAAATCCCAGTTGTCCAGGAATTGTAGAAGTCATCATGGCCTGCCCAGAGGGCAATGACTTTGGAATGTCACCAGAAGAGAAGGTGATGCATGCTGAAGAGTCCCCACCATATAATAAACCATCAGAAAGTGAAAAGCAATATGCCTTGTTTACTGGTGGGTCCTGCTGTATTGTGGAAAAGCATCCAAGATGGAAAGCAACTGTATGGAGTCCTCAATGACAAGTTGCAGAAACTGCTGAAGGAGAGAGTGAATCGAGACAGTTTGCTGAGGTGAAAGCCATCCAGCTGGACTTGGACATTGCTGAACCAGAAAAGTGGCCAGTACTTTATCTCTCGACTGACTCATGGATGCCCTGTGGGGGTGGTTGCAGCAATGGAAGCAGAGCAATAAACCCACCTGGGCTGCTGCACTGTGGCAAGATATTGCTGCCTGGGTGCAGAATCTGGTGGTGAAGGTACACTATGTAGATGCTCATGTACCCAAGAGTCGGGCCACTGAGGAACGCCAGAACAACCAACAAGTGGATAAAGCTGCTAAGATTGAAGTGGCTCAGATGGACTTAGATTGGCAACATAGGGGTGAATTATTTTTGGTTCAGTGGGCCCATGACACTTCAGACCATCAGGGTTGGGTGGGCTCATGATCGAGGGGTGGACATAACAATGGACACTATTGCCCAGGTTATTCATGACTGAGAAACATGTGCTGCAATTAAGCAAGCCAAGAAGTTAAAGCCTCTCTGGTGTGGAGGATGATGGCTGAAGTACAAATATGGGGAGGCCTGGCAGATTGATTATATCACACTCCCGCCAACCCGCCAAGGCAAGCGCTATGTGCTCACCATGGTGGAAGCAACCACCGGATGGCAGGAAACAAACACTGTGCCCCAAGCCACTGTCCAGAACAGTATCCTGGGCCTTGAGAAACAAATCTTTTGGCAACACGGCCCCCCAGAGAGAATTGAGTCAGACAATGGGACACATTTCCGGAACAAACGTATAAACACTTGGGCCAAAGAGCATGGCATCGAGTGGGTATATCACATCCCCTACCATGCACCAGCCTCTGGAAAAATCAAGCAGTACAACGGGCTGTTAAAAACTACACTGAGAGCAATGGGTGGTGGGACCTTCAGACATTGGAATACACATCTACCAAAAGCTACCTGGTTGGTCAACACCAGAGGATCTGCCAACAGGGCTGGTCCGGCCCAGCCAGAACTTTTACGTACTGTAGAAGGGGACAAAGTTCCTGTGGCGCACATAAAGAATTTGCTGGGGAAGACAGTCTGGGTTACCCCAGCTTCAGGTAAAGGCAAACCCACTCATGGGATTGCTATTGCTCAGGAACCTGGATATGCTTGGTGGGTAATGCGGGAAGATGGGGAAGTCCGATGTATACCTCTGGGGGATTTGATTTTAGGGGAAAACAGCCAATGAACTCAATTGTATGCTGTTGACTGCTATGTAGCACTTTTATAACCCACCAATTAGATGTCTTCAGGTCACCAGCAACTGGTCCTGGCTTCCCTCTGACCATCATCCCGACAAAGAATGAACTTTGATGAAACCAGACAAGTTCTACAGTATCATCAGCAGGCAACAATCCAACACTGCACACCGTCTCTCCTGCTCTGAAAGACTGTTAAAAGAGATGGAGCCTGACATCATGGACCTGATGAACTCAGCATCTTTATAGAGATTGGTCCATGCACAAAGGAATGATCTCTCTCTCTTTGTGGGTGTGTATGTATGTGCATATATATATGTATATATATATGAGAGAAGAGTGATGATATATTGAAAAATGTGAGATCTGAGCATGACGTGAATGGTACGGAATAAAGGGTGGATACTGTCCTGGGTTCAGCAGTAGCAGTCATTTTTCTCCTCCTTAGTAGCTGGTGCAGTGCTGTTTTTTTGACTTTCAGCCTGGGAACAACACTGATAACACCGATGTTTTTAGTTGCTGCTCAGTAATGTTTACTCTGACCAAGGATTTCTGAGTCTCATGCCCTGCCAGGGAGAAGTGGAAGCCACCCTCCCACTCATGAGTATCCAGCCTCAGGGAAAATCTCTTGGTGGTCCTCCTATATCATCATTTAACCATAGAAAAGACTTGAGCTGGACCCTGCTTAGCTTCCATGATTGGACAAGATTGGGCGTTCTCAGGATGGTCATGCTGTAGGCAAAACAGAGACAGCATATGCAGCAGCAAGCTGGCTCCCAACAAGAGGAGCAGGGTGCTTTCAAGGCCATCGAAAGTATATTCAGGGTCTTTAACTCTTCCAGAATCTACTCCCACCATAAATAGTCTGGTGGGGGAGCAAAGGGTGTGAGGGAATGTCTCCTCCATAGGCGGACACCTGAGGAGGAAAAAAAATATGTGTTATTGCTAAACACTTCCATTATATACCTCCCAAAGTATAGAGGTGATGACCACACTGGGAATGCAAGCCAACCCAGTTTCATGATCAATGAGTCTATTGTATTACAAGTCATAACCATAAAGTACATTGAAACAAGAACCTTAGCCCAGGCCCCCCAGCCAATAAACACTAAACCAGCAAATGCCAGCTGTAAGTAAGGTACGACATGCTGAAACTCTGAGTTCAAGAGCAACAACTTTGAGAGCCAAAAAATCAGCGTTATGAGGAGTGACTATTAATCCAAAACAATGAATGCTTATCACAAATACGATTAGACACACTCTGGTCAGATCTGTCATTATTTCAACTCTTCGTGCCCCAAGTTGGGAGCCAAAAAGAACTGTCGTGATTTAAGCCCAGCCAGTAACTTAGAACCATGTAGCCGCTCGCTCACTCCCCCAACTTTTTTAGTGCCCCCGCCCCTGGAGGGAGAGTCGAAAAAATGAACTCCGATGGGTTGAAATAAGAAGAGTCCAGGAGCTAAGGTACAACACAAACAGCTGCTGCTGCCACCAATAATAATAATGACCAGGGAAATAACAAGGGAAGGGAATACAATTGCTCACCACCCGCTGACCGATACCCAGCCTGACCCAGGCAGTGATCCAACCTTTCCAGGTAACTGCCCCCAGTTTATATAGTGGGCATGATGTGCTGTGGTATGGAGTACCCCTTTGGCTAGTTTGAGTCAGGTGTTCTGTCTCTGCTTCCTCCTGGCTTCCCCTCCTCCTTGGCAGAGCATGAGATTCAGAAATCCTTGGTCAGAGTAAACATTACTGAGCAGCAACTAAAAACATCGGTGTTATCAGTGTTGCTCCCAGGCTGAAAGTCAAAAAACCAGCACTGCACCAGCTACTAAGGAGGAGAAACAATGACTGCTACTGCTGAACCCAGGACAGCACGGAAGATAAAGGGTTATTCTAGTTTACACTTCCGAAAGAGTCAGCCACATCTCTCCAGAAAATGTTTGATGTAAATTGTCTGGATGTAATTTATAAATAAAGCTTTATTTGAGCTTTTGTAGGTCAATGATTGGCTTTTATTGTTGTCTGTACAGTTAAATTTAAAAGTTTGCTTTGTTTTTTTCATATAAAACAGATTTTATGCCTTTTCTATGACTTAAGGGGACACTTACATTGTCAAATATCTTTAGTTATGAACAGACAGGCTGTTTATATAACATCAGATACTCTTCTAGATCAATTTCAACTATGAATGTAAAACTTTGTGCTTCCCTTTGCAGAAGTAGGAAGAGTTCATGGACTATCACCTTTTTATCCCTGTGTAGGTGTCAGGTCCTATCAGTACTTACCAAGGGGCAATGACACAAATAATTAGCTAATTAGACATTACTAATACAACTTATTGCCCTCAAAAGGTAATGGTTTGACCTAGGTAGGACGTGTGAGTGGAATTCAGAAGCCAGATCACATTACTAGATCTGGTATATTCTGGATACTTCAGGCATTTCACTTCACCCATGACTGTTTATCTTCAGCCTTTCTCATTGTCAGTGTTGACTGTAAGAATTCAAGCACTCTTTTTCAATATAGATACCTCTCCTGTTTTGTTTTGCAGCATCAATATTCCACTATAAAATAAATAATGATGAAAATTTGAAAAGTTACAAGAACACGGTGAATAGTCTGGTATCTTAAGTTGCTCCTTACTGATAATAACAATCATTCTTCTGTTGCGGTATTTTACTCGTACATTTGAGAATTTGAACACACGTTTCTCATGGGCCACACTGTACATCAATAGTGAAGAGTCAGTTGTCTTTTTATTTTCCTTCTCCCCATCTTGTTCTTAGAAACAGTAATCCAGGTTCCTTTTTCTGTCATTTGAATGTCTGCACTCTGTATTAATTGTGTCCTGGGTTCAGCAGTAGCAGTCATTTTTCTCCTCCTTAGTAGCTGGTGCAGTGCTGTTTTTTTGACTTTCAGCCTGGGAACAGCACTGATAACACCAATGTTTTTAGTTACTGCTCAGTAATATTTACTCTGACCAAGGATTTCTGAGTCTCATGCCTTGCCAGGGAGGAGGGGAAGCCGGGAGGAAGCAGAGACAGAACACCTGACCCAAACTAGCCAAAGAGGTACTCCATACCACAGCACGTCATGCCCACTATATAAACTGGGGGCATTTACCCAAAAGGGCTAGATCACTGCTTGGGTCAGGTTGGGTATCGGTCAGTGGGTGGTGAGCAATTTTATTCCCTTCCCTTGTTATTTCCCTGGTCATTATTATTATTGGTGGCAGCAGCAGTGGTTTGTGTTATACCTTAGTTCCTGGACTGTTCTTAGTGGGAAAACCCATGGGAATTACATTCTTTTCATTTTCCTCCCCATCTCTCCAGGAGCAGGGGAGGGGGAGGGGGTGTGGCAGAGTGTGGGGAGTGAACGAGCGGCTGTGTGGTTCTGAGATATAGGCTGGGCTTAAACCACAACAGACTGCTAACCAATCTGAAAACTATGAAGCTGTATTCTTTTTAATCACATCTGTCATCACAGGAGATGGTCATCTTAGCAGAAAGATCACTATAATGGGTTGCTAATGGGCTATTAAGGGGCTTTCAAGTATCAAGACAATCATCATAAGTAAGAACTGAGAGCCATTCTTTATTTCTGTGTAAGATTAATTTTTCCCCAGTAATTCCATGGATTAATAATGCAAGGTTTGTGCACCTCAGGAATTGCTTCACGGTTTTCTTAACACATGCTATGCAAATTCAATAATTAGATTTTGACTTCGCAATTTAAAATTAAGGTGTCACTAACTCCATTTAGGGATGGAGAAAATACAAAGTTGAGCAAGCATTCTGAAGGAAACAATTAGATGATATACTTACAAAGAGATTTCATTTGATCAGAATTTTCAGAATTATCTAAACACATATTCAGTTATAGTCCATAGATATTTTAAAATAGCACAAAGGCACTAAATATATGTAATCTCAAGTCTTGCTTTAGCATTGCTTTGTTCTTAGATGAATTTCTGGATATTAGCACCTTTGAGAGCTCTGCAGGCTATATAGACATGTTCTACATTCTGCCTCCACTTGTGCTGTCAGAGTTGATATCCTCTCAAAAAAAGAAAGTAGAAAGCACAGAAAGTAGCAACTAGACATTCAGATATGAAATACTGAACTCATTTTTGCTTATGTAACAAATAGAAACAAAGAAAGTGGGTTCTTTCCAGTACTAGCCAGTTATACATCTTATAATAAACTGTCAAACATATAAGTCAATCTGATTTACATGTCAGATTTTCCTTCAGCATTGTTCTCAGTTTCTTCTGAGTTGAATGAGTACCTTTCACTGACAGGCAGCAAAGACCCACGCGCTTGGACCTTTCAGCTTTATAGGTTACTGTTCCAAAGTTCTAAACACTGACACACACACACATATAAAATTTTTTTTGGTCAGCAATACACTTATTCTCCAACACTTCTTTCTAAATACTTCTTTTTGCCTTCTTTTGGATCTGCATACTGATCAGCATGGTCAGCATGCCTTATGTTTAAAATGGCTTTCTGAAGTTGCTCCTGTGAGTCTGCCTGTATTTGCTGACAATCCAAAGTCACCCTGTATTGTATCTCTTCCTTTCCTTTACTATTCTAACACTATCTTGGAGGAAAAGCAGGTGTAAACAGGAAAAAGGAGAAAAGTAGCACCATTACAGCATTGCTTTCACTTGAGGGGGCTACTTTTAGAAAAGAAAGCACTTGCAGCAACTCTTATTTGATTGGCATCATTGTCTAGTGAAGCTGGCACACCATCTTGTGAGCAGGCACAATGCCATCATAACAGATGGGCATGAGGATAGGAAGCCAAAAGATAATGTACGAGTACCAAATGTATGTATTCAAGGGCAAGTTTCCCAGTCAGGAACATCAGAATGGCAGTTAATAAGCTTCTGCAGCTATGTTTAAGCAAGCGTCCTGAGTTCAGCAGTAGGGGGATAAAGAAGAGGATAAAGTTCCTGTGGTGCCCATAAAGAATTTGCTGGGGAAGACAGTCTGGGTTACCCCAGCTTCAGGTAAAGGCAAACCCACTCATGGGATTGCTATTGCTCAGGAACCTGGATATGCTTGGTGGGGAATACGGGAAGATGGGGAAGTCCAATGTATACCTCTGGGGGATTTGATTTTAGGGGAAAACAGCCAATGAACTCAATTGTATGCTGTTGACTGCTATGTAGCACTTTTATAACCCACCAACTAGATGTCTTCAGGTCACCAGCAACTGGTCCTGGCTTCCCTCTGACCATCATCCCAACAAAGAATGAACTTTGATGAAACCAGGCAAGTTCTACAGTATCATCAGCAGGCAACAATCCAATACTGCACACCGTCTCTCCTGCTCTGAAAGACTGTTAAAAGAGATGGAGCCTGACATCATGGACCTGATGAACTCAGCATCTTTATAGAGATTGGTCCATGCACTAAGGAATGATCTCTCTCTCTCTCTGTGGATGTATATATATGTGTATATATATGAGAGAAGAGTGATGGCATATTGAAAATGTGAGATCTGAGCATGATGTGAATGGTACGGAATAAAGGGTGGATACTGTCCTGGGTTCAGCAGTAGCAGTCATTTTTCTCCTCCTTAGTAGCTGGTGCAGTGCTGTTTTTTTGACTTTCAGCCTGGGAACAACACTGATAACACCAATGGTTTTAGTTGCTGCTCAGTAATGTTTACTCTGACCAAGGATTTCTGAGTCTCATGCCCTGCCAGGGAGGAGGGGAAGCCGGGAGGAAGCAGAGACAGAACACCTGACCCAAACTAGCCAAAGGGGTACTCTATACCACAGCACATCATGCCAGCTATATAAACTGGGGGCAGTTACCTGGAAAGGTTAGATCACTGCTCTGGTTGGGCTGGGTATCGGTCGGTGGGTGGTGAGCAATTGTATTCCCTTCCCTTGTTATTTCCCTGGTCATTATTATTATTGGCAGCAGCAGCAGTGGTTTGTGTTATACCTTAGTTACTGGACTGTCCTGATCTCAGCCTGTGGGAGTTACATTCTTTCTATTCTCCTCCCCATCCCTCCGGGAGCAGGGGGGAGGAAGAGAGGGAAGTGAGCAAGTGGCTGTGTGGCTGGGTTGCTGACTGGGCTTAAACTACAACAGGGGGATAACGTACACAATACATTTTCACAATGGAGGCATGGCTAAGACACTGAAACAATAGAATGGGACCTGTGACCATGGAATCCAATGACTGCAGAAGGAATGACTCAATTTGTAACTTCATGTAATCAAGAGAGCCATGTAAAACCCAAAGAAGGCATCTTTACATCTGCAAACTAGGATATTTTTTGTAGCCATGACTTTGACCGAAAAGAGATAACTGAAGAGCAGGAAACAGGGAGGGACCCTCTCCAAGGTATACCTCCTAAGCAAAACTCTCTGAGCTGAAGTTGTCATGTGGTCCAGCAGCTGGACTTAATTCCATTAACTTTTGTTATAACTTTATGAATCCATTTCCACTTTTGTCTTCTACAATATCTTCTCTTAATGAGTTCTACAAGTGGATCAGTTAGCTTAAAATGAGTGATCACTTTCTTTCAAGTTGCCACTTAATCAGTGTTATGGGGTAGGAGCATAGTTGTTATGTTGCCAGAAATAACTGCTTCTTATTTCTCTTCTATATTGCTTGTGAATGTATGGACTTCTACAACAGTCCCCTCCTGCACTGAGTCATGTTGTGTTCCATGGCTATCATTTCAGGCCTCCCAGATTTCCCCAAAATGGAAACAAGCACAGGCAGTTTTTAAGATCTGGTCTGAAATTCTGTTTTGGCTACAGTTTGGTCTTTATTTACTTTCCTCCTCCCAACACCACCACTACCATAAGTAATCTGGTCAGCACCAATATTATGTGGAGTACAATAGGAGAAACCTATCAGTGGCATGATAAATATTCCTAAGTGATAGCAGTCAATTCAAGCTTGGCAGTATTACACATCTTTAAATAGACTTGAATCACAAGAAAAACCAGATCACATCAAATATTGCCATGTTGTACTTCAGTATGAAACCACAGCCTTAGGTTCCTTATATCACATGTACTTCAGGAAGCTGTAAAGCATAGTAGAAAAATATAAAAATAACAACAGACCAAGGAGATAGCAGATAGGAGCTATACCTAGAAAATGTGTATTTCTCAGCAGACACACTGCATCCCAACAAAATTACATAAAAATACAGATTCATATTCATATTCAACTCATTGTTAATTATTCTCTTAACTGTAGCCTTTTTTTTTTCCTCATTAGTAACCAAAGGATAAACAAGGACGTAATTATGATCTATCTGTTTTCATACCACCGTGGGGATTTTTAATACTTCTAACAGCTATCCCCCATGTCATCTTAGGTAGGACACACTATGTTCTTTGTCTGTAGAGCATCATTATAGGATATTGCAACACAATAAATCCAACCAAAAATCTAAACTTTAGATTCTTAATCTTGTGCAGTATTTTCTCCAGCAGTGCCATTGGATTTAAAGACTCATAGTATACCACATTATTACTTTTGTACTGCTGAATACATTCATGTTAAAATTCTTTGTTTTAATACCTCTGGCTTTCTTCAAACCCTCTTTTATTATACCTTAAGACGTTTTAAGAGATATTATTAGGCTTCACCTCCTAAGCTTTTTTCCCCCGAGAATAAATCCAGCCTGATCCATTTCCTTTCTTTTATACATGTTTCCATACAAACACACTGAAGCACATTTTATTCCCAGTCACAAAACCTGAAAAGAAAATCTATGATCCTTTTTCTTATATGTTGGAGCATTTTGCTATCTTCTTTAGTACTCACAGTAGAATAAGTGATAATCAATAGTGATATCTGCTTGAATCTAGATGGTTTGATGGAAGTGCTTTTGAAACACATCATGGTGCCTAATCTGCTGTGATTTGGTCAGCTTTTCTTACTTCTGCAGCAGCACTGTATCTAAATTATACCATTGTTAGTTGAAATCTATTAAAGGTTATTATTAGCATTTCAGAGTGCAGTGGCACCTAGCTAGTTTCTCTCTTGTTAAAATTCTCCAGCTAGTTTAGCTCCTTTCACTTCAAATCTGAAACAAACCATCCATGGCGGCCAGATGTAGGTGTCAATAGCACAACATGCAGGCACTGTTATGTCTTGTCTCTGGGTTTTCACTGTAGGGAGGCTTTCCCCGTGCTTACAAGAATCTTCCAAACACCCATGCCAGTCAGAGAAGTAAATTACAATTCTGTTGCGTTAAACTATTCCAGAACACATAGAGTTTTCCTCCAACTGTGAAATAGGAACCAAACCCGATGTCCTTGCACCAACTTAGCTTGTTTGAATAAGATGCCTCTGAGATTGTGGTTTTTCAGATATAGTTAATCAGTCCAGGGCTCTATGTTAGGAGGTGATTTTGATCACCATTTAATGATGCAAGTTTTCACAAACTGGCTAGTACTGTATTTCACTCTCTGGCCTAATAGATGCTAACAACTTTCTGACCATTTTGTGTGGAGACTTACTATTCTAACATTAATTCCACCAAACCAACCTCAAGAGTTTTGTGAAAACAAGACGAAAAGTTATTGCAGCAGTGATTTTTTATTATTTACATATACAAATGCTCACATAATGCCCTTAGAAACATGCCAAATGTTAGCATATTTTAAAGCTCAGTGGATCTAGTGTGTGTATTGAAAGCATGCTTTCTGTGTGCTTCTCTTCTGCAATAGGTTCACTGTTGCTGGAACATAGGAGTATTAATTAGAAATATACTCACCAGTGTTTTTTCTCCAGAAAAATGTTTATGTGAAATATAAACCCTGTTATTTTTAGAGTACTTATTTTGTTCCAGATTTACCACAAAGCATCTTTTTGTAATAATTCTACTGCTGATGCTTTTATAGGGAACCTGATTGTACCTAACTCAATTTTAATGTGAAATTTGATCTGGAAAAAACACTGCTTACAGAGTATATCTGTCGGCGTACAAATTACTCAGTACTAAATTGCTCATCCTTTAGAGAACAACTTCAGCAGGTACTTTATAAACAACTCTGAGGTTACTCAACCTGTTGCTTATTGTTGAAAATTCACCCTTGTATCCAAATTATGCACATTACAGAGAATGCTTATGCCAGATTTGTCAGCAGCAAGCTACCTTTGACATCCTATCCCCACTGCCATTCTGAAATGCCCTTGAAACTGAACAGATACAATGTCAATGAAGAATAAAACGAGTAATTCATGGGAACACTCATATACAGTCGGTACACACTCTGTAGCAACATACTTCTGCTCTGTAAGCAGTTCTTAGACATCAGATGTGCACAACCTAAGTTGCACACCTAAAAATAACTGCTTGTGTCAGGAGGTTGTAAAGCAGGAGGAGCCAGTATTACTTGCATCCAAGTCCCTGAAACCAAACAGATAAATACTGTAGCTTTAATAACCACAACAAGGACCATTTCAGAGGACAACTAAAATTGATCTATGGATGAGACTGGCTTCAGAATAGGCTAGTGACAAAAAATCCACACCTCAGGATAAAGTTAATGAGGCTGTCAAGGGAGCAGCTGGACCAGTTTTAGTGCCAAAAATGCACCAGCCACACTAGAGAGACAAGGAAGGTGAAGAAAAAGCAGTGCTAAGTGATAAGGAACAGTGCAGCTCAGTAGCAGATAGATTTAGAGCCCTTAAGACCAATAAACAGATGACAAAGATTGTAAAATCAATTCATAAGAATTATGCTGAATCCTGACTCAGATGCACATCAGAAAAGTAACACAGCATATAGAATTAGGAAATATAAGAAGTCAAGAAGGTAATCTATGTGTTCCATGAAATATGAATGGAGAAAGGGCTCTCTTGGACTCCCTGTAAGCAGTTCAATGATTTCTTGCTGAGCTATAGCAAATTTCTACCATGATGACGGACACCCTGGCATGCTTTCCCTGGCATTTCAAAGGCAGAATGTACAGGCAATAGCAAAAAATCTTGAACTCAGAAAGAACCCTGGATCAGGATATACTCACAGCTTAACATGAAATTTCCCATTCTGTTTCTTAGGGTTTTTGAATAAAATTTGTCAGCTATTTTGGGGGGTTGGAGAAATAAATAAATATAGCAGAATGTACAATAAATCACTACGTTATAATGGCTCATTTATGTTACACATAGTTCAGAGTTAAAGTCATTTTAATGAAATCCTGGTACAAGATTTGGCAGTGGATGATTGCTTACAAACCTTGAGTCCACTCTAAGTTAGCCAACCAGACTGGAAAGTCCATTCTGAGAACTTGTCAGTATAATGCCAGAGCAAGTTCTTTCATTTAGTCCAAAAATGTATACATCTGAATGCCACAAAATATTTCAGTCTGTGCTCAGTTAAACAGTTATGAAAGAATTTACTTTTTTTTTCGTAATTCTATCAAGCTTCAAATCTGTTTGGGTTCTTATTTTGACAAAATGCTAATGGTGCCCAAGAATGACAAAATCTGGTGCTTGGTAAACTTAATGAAATAAAAATAAACAAAGAAATAAAATTTACAGATAATAAAGCTATTCAGATTTCTCAAGTCCTGAGATACGTCTAAGTATCTTTTAAACAGCTTAATAATCTATACCAAAGTCACTGAAGAAAAAATTCTATATTGATAAATGAAAACTTATGTACATTGTGGAGATACTGGAAATTAGTCATACATCTTAGCAAGTTCTGAGCTGATATATTACAGGAAAGGCACCCAACCAATACTGTGAAGACCTCCCACATGACATCCTTGTCTCTAAGTTGGATAGGTGGACCTAATTTGATAGATGGACCACTCGGTGGATAAAGAACTGGCTGGACGGCCGCACGCAAAGTGTTGTGCTCAATGGCTCAATGTCCAGCTGGAGACCAGTAATGAGTGGTGTCCCTCAGGGATCGGTGCTGGAACCTGTCTTGTTCAACATCTTTGTCAGTGACATGGACAGTAGGATTGAGTGCGCCCTCAGCAAGTTTGCCGATGACACCAAGCTGTGTGGTTCGGTTGATACGTTGGAGGGAAGGAATCCCATCCAGAGGGACCCTGACACGCTTGTGAGGTGGGCTGATGCCAACCTGATGAAATTTAACCATGCCAAGTGCAAGGTCCTACACCTGGGTGGGAGCAATCCCAGGCATAGCTACAGGTTGGGCAGAGAAGAGATTCAGAACAGTCCTGCGGAGAAGGACTTCGGGGTGCTGGTCAATGAAAAAATGAACATGAGCCTGCAGTGTGCGCTTGCAGCCCAGAAAGCCAACTGTATCCTGGGCTGCATCAGAAGGAGCGTGACCAGCAGGTAGAGGGATGTGATCCTGCCCCTCTACTCTGCTCTTGTGAGACCTCCCTTGGAGTATTGTGTGCAGTTCTGGTGTCCTCAACATAAAAAGGACATGCAACTGTTGGAACAAGTCCAAAGGAGGGCCACGATCAGGGGACTGGAGCACCTCCCGTATGAAGGTAGGCTGAGAAAGCTGGGTCTGTTCAGCCTGGAGAAGAGAAGGCTGCGTGGAGACCTCATAGCAACCTTCCAGTATCTGAAGGGGGCCTATAGGGATACTGGGGTGGGACTCTTCATTAGGGACTGTGGTGATAGGACAAGGGGTAATGGGTTCAAACTTAAACAGGGGAAGTTTAGATTGGATATGAGGAAGAAATTCTTTATTGTAAGGTGAGGCACTGGAATGGGTTGCCCAGGGAAGTTGTGAATGCTCCATCGCTGGCGGTGTTTAAGGCTGGGTTGGACAGAGCCTAGTGTGGCATGGTTTAGTGGGAGGTGCCCCTGCCCATGGCAGGGGGAGTGGGACTAGATGATCTTAAGGTCCTTTCCTACCCTAAGTATTCTATGATTCTATGAAGGATGTCCTGTAACAGGAACAAGAGCTGGTAAAAATGAAAGAAAAAATATTTTTACTATAGAAGGAAAAGAATTAACTAATGCGGATTTAAAAAACCTATAGATTGTCTGCTTCTCATAAGGGATATTGAAGAAATAAGGTTCAAAGAAGCAGACAAATATGATGGAAGCAAAGCAAAAATCTTAGATAAGGCTTAATTGCTATTTAAACTCTTATTTTGTTTATTTTCTTGAAAAGAAGACAAATTGGAACAGGCATGACAGAATGTGTATTAAGAAGTAACGAAAGCTATAAAGAAGGTCAACTGGGAGGTTTTGTTCTTCTCTTCCATAATACAATAAAATGAGGTAGTTATTAAATTGAAATGGGGCAAATTAGGAACTGATAAAAGGAAAATAATTTTTCTCACACAACAGCTAATTAGATTTTGTAGCTCCTTGCCATGGCATTATACTAATGCCATAAATTTAACAAGATTCACAGAGCGATTAGATTTCGCATAGATAAATTCTTGAGATGCACAGCGGTTGAAACTAGGAATTTTACTTAAATGTTGACAAAAGAATTACTTGGAGTGATTTAAATCTCCATGTTTCAGATATTAAGACAAACTTAATGAGCACTTCACAGATGACCCTGATTAGTCAGAATGCTGGACAGACATACCTAGAACCATATTCCTTCAGTATAGTACTTCCTAGGTATTTACATTTCAAACATTACTCTTCCTGGCTATAAAGCTGAAAGTATGAGTTTACACTGCCAGGTGGATAAAAACAAGTTTGTGGTCAGGGCGTTGAAGGGAAGGGGATAACTCAAGGAGGAAGATAAGGGGATCCCCAGTTACTTCTGTTTGAGGTTTAGAGCCACATATACCACAGTTGAGGAGAGATTCCATGTGGAAGAAACTCACAGAGATTTTTTTTGTCTCCTCCATCTTTACCAGCTACTTTTACTGTCCTCAGATAATTTTTTAAATGCTGATCATGAACCTTTCCAATACAGCAGTTGCCATACTAGAAGTTACTAGAAAGGTAGTCGCTTAGTTAAAAACCTGGGAAAAAAGCAAAGGTCTGCTACATTTCTTTTCTAACGTTAAAGTCACAGGGCCAAGGAATGTCATTGTATGCCTCTCTTTTTCAGTGGCAGTGGAGATCAGGAATTATGTTGGCCATTCTAACCAAAAAATATGGACAATTTACACTAGGTATCCTAAAGAACATGCTTTTTTCTGATTAGAAAATTTAAATACTAATTCATGTAGAAAAGGCAGAATATAGCTGCTTCATCACATTATCACAAAATATAGAAATGTTGAAATCAGAGTATTTCAGGTACTGAGAAGAATTCAGCCCTTCTGCAACGGAAAGAGAATAACCTAAGAAATAGATGGAATGGAATCAGAAGAAGAAAAAGGAAAAAGATTGATAATTGCAAGAACAGATCCAAAACTGGAGAAGAGATCCTGCAATTTCCAGTTTTGCCTAGCAGGAATCTAGAACTTTTAAAAAATAAAAGAAATGTCTTCTCACCGGTGTACAGAAACTGTCTATTAAACAACCTTTGTGGCCTATGCTCTTAGCTAAGATATGTGTCAGGTGTTTAGGTCAACAGAATTCCATTTCTTCTTGCTCCTCTAACTTGCAACTCTTTATTCAACTTCAGTATTGATTAAGCTCCAAATCACATACTGTACCTTCTTGCACTATTGCTTTTTAGGTAAACACTAACAACACTACAAGATGGAGCTGATCCAAAGTGCTTGCTAATTCATCAGTAGTGGGAAACCTATGTCTTTTCAAGCAATGCAAATTGGTTTGGCTTCTGCACAGCTCCTACTATTTTCAAACGTTGATGGCAAAGAACATTTCCCAGGATTCATCTCAAGTATTCATTTTAACAGCATTAATTTATGATGTGAGTTATTCCATTCTACCCTGTGCAACATAACTTATTCAAAAAGCAAGCAATTTTCCAAAAGAAATACTCATTTTCCATTCAAACATTGATGCTCTTTGTAGATTTTAGGAGAAAGGGCCATAGTCTGGAAAATACCTTTTCTACACTTTCTGCTTGGGGATCATTCACAGTACTATCAGGATATTTTAAATATCCTGAGGCATTTGAAAATTATCTGTCACACTGTATCTGTTGTAAAAGTGGAATTATGAAGTAAAATTATGACTTTTCAAAAGAAAGCTTTTAATTTATTTTTACTGCTATTATTTTTGTCTGCTCCTCTGGCCTTAAAACAATAGATCATTATCGGATTATAGTATTTTTCAATAGAATGTTGAAGTAATTGTCAGCAAGTCACTTAATCTTCCTAATCATTCAGGAAACATATCAATGTAAGTAAGTGTGTCCTTTGTGCTGGAGTGGAGTGTCTCTCCAGTAACGTTACTGTGATACTGGTTAACTATACCTATAGTGTTCATATGCTGCTGGAACGCTGGGTTTTGATCCATGTATTCCCTTTTCTTCATGGTGTTAATAGGGAAGGCCATCAAAACCCGATAGTAGTAGAATTGATAAATAAAGGAAAAGGAAAGCTTGAGCTGTTGAAAGTCACAATACAGATGCACATTCGCAGACCAGCATGCCTGGGCTACCATTAATGCTGCAAGCCAGCTTTCCATGGTTATTAAGATATATAATACAGGGTGTGGGATTTCTGGCCAAATTTGAAGTTCTAGATTTAGCTCTCTCACTTGAAAGGCCATTTAATTAAAATAAATACAATATCATTCAAATAAACTTACTAACTCAAACAGATGCAAAGACACTGTGAATTTTGAATGCAAAACAGCAAGTTTGAGAATTGGCCAGATAATTACACCTGGACAACTAAAGATGCTGCGGTGGCAAAGTAGTGTCTGAGAACAAAAACATTTGTGATTCACAACAAAACATGGCTTATACAATGTTTATTTTGTCAGAATATGAATATATAATATTTATATTCTGAAATGCCTCATGAAACAACATTCATACTTCATTCCTGAAAAATCCTTTCAAAAATAATTTTTATTCCTAAATTGACCTTTATCTCAAAAATTCATTAACTGCCAAAGGTAAAATGCTATAATTCTGTAGTCATGAATGCTCATGTTATGCTCTTATCTGTTTTGATAACTCATAATCAGCTAATTAAATAACTTCTTAAAATAAGTTGAAATTTGCATTATTTTTTACTTCATTCAGTATGACTATCATGGCTGTTAATTAAGCAGTGTTCTCTAGTTTAGATCTAAATGTAATTCTCAGAAACAGTCAAAATTATGCCCTTTATCAGGTAAAATTATGTGGGTGCATGTGTGTGTGGCTGTGTAAGGGGGAAGGAGATCAGATGGTGGTGGTTGTAAATTATCACCAAAACACATCTGAAAAATACAGCAAGAATTTAAATAAACTAGCAGGTTTTTTTCTAGCTCCTTGATAATACAAGATAATGTGATTATTTCTACTTGATATTTTACACTACAGAACTTAAAATATAAGGCAAGACAATTATATACATGAGCAGTGAAAATATATTATCATGACATGATGAGAAGCAAATAATGCAGCTGTGAAAAGGCAGATGCTAGGATATCTCTACACATAAAAGAAGCCAAGCAGGTGACAACATCAAGCTCTACTATCACACAGGCTATAGCATGCAATACTGTGATATCAGGCACTATATTAAATTCTTCTTATGAATGATGTCATAAAATGGAACACTTAAGCCCCCACTACAGTTGGCACTGAAAAGAATTGCTGATTTACTAATTTAAGAGAAATTGTATGTGAATAGAAATTGGTAAACAAAAGCCTTGGTGTGAGTCACATTCTGTGCACTAATACACTGTGACAAAATATATGCTCAGTACAAGAGGCAGAAAGGTACTATAGGCATGAAGAATGTGTGTGGTGTTACAACCAGCCTACAAAGCCTATGATGAACTGATCATCTATGATGTTTTTACAAGTATTAAACCATTTACCATTTCTCTAAACACACCAGTGAGGTCAGAGCCATTAATACTACTGCATTAGTAGTACTTGTTCATTAGGACACTTGGAAATACTCAGAAACATTAATGCTGTGCTGCTAGCACATACTCACTCAGCAATTTTGCAAGCTAACTACTGGCAAAAATCAGCAACATAATCTGCAAATCTGAAGCCCCAAACTAGCAGCCCCTTTCAGAACTAATTAAATTGACAACAAAAAATGCTAAATAGAACTTCGTATTTTTTTATGGTAAACGTAAGAAGAAAAGTTTACCAAAAAAAAATAGTCCACGAGGGTCAGCAGATCAGAACATACTGCTCTGTCTCTTTTTCACAGTAACTACACCTTGTGTAAAGCTAACAATATTCAGCATAAACAACATTTGGCAAATTGCAGAAGACAAACTGCCTCCTGCAATGTGATGTCAAGGTGGTGTAAGGAATTTTATACATAAATTTAATTTCCTCAAAAGAATGTATACAGGAGATTTGTACTCAAATGCAAAACCAACCTGAGCTCATGCATGAAATCATATATAGATAGGACAACATTCCTGAGAAATGGTAATTTCTTAGTGACTACAAAAATTCTACTGATAATTCAATTAGTATAGCATACATAATTATCATATGTAGGTTTAAATGATACTCCTTTGTCAAAAACCTAGTTTCTGGAAAATCCATACATAATAGAATTTTCAATATTAATGGCAGCACCTTTCAATAAGTGTTTCAAATTTCTACTTGGCAAGAAAAATTACTTCTATAAAAATTCTTTTTGACACAACCAGCACCTGTTTTCTTCAACCCCACCAAAAGAAAAAAAGACTAAGCAGCTTGCAAGTTTTTTGTTCTCTATACTGATTTTTCTGCTTTTAAAAATGCTGTTTGAATTCTATAAAATAAAAGCAGATTTTGTTCAGCAGTGCTTGTAAAGTGCAGACTAAAGAAACTGTTTTGGTTCTCATCATCTCTTAGCTCTTTCGTCAAAAACACCAAATATGAAAACAGCACAGTTGGCTTACCTGTCAGAGCAACATCCAAACTATTTAATAAAAAGTATTTTCAATACACAGATAGTATTTCAAACCACTTAGATTTTCCCAGGAAAGATCACCTTCTGAAGTAATGCCTAAGAAAAATCTCACTCTCTAGGCATTCTTTTCTTTAAATTTAATCCTGACCTTGAAATAAACTGAATAAATTCTATGTGGATCAAATAGTTACTAAAATAACCCATTTATAAAGAGGAAGCTACATAGCCATAGAAATATTTATAAATAGATGGTCTATATAGAAATACAAAACCTGTTTTTGTAGAAAAAGCATGATTTTAAGAGATCTGCAGCTGCTCTCAACCTTTGGCATTGCTTATATGAGCCAAGAGATTTTTGTCTAGCACTGAAGCTAAATTAACTTCATGGCTTGTTTTTTTATCCCCTTAGGTAAACCCCTGATATACACAGTACTAAGTATAAAGCTTATCCTCAATTTCATTTTCCCAAAATTGAATTGCTTTAAAAAATAAGCATAAATGTATTTCAAAATCCAATTGCTTTGGCCCTAAATCGAGCTTTTCTTGGCAGCGTGCACTTGTTTTAATCTGAATGCTAATATTTTGCAATGTGGCATCAGATATAAAATACTAATTTACCCTGTGCCAGAGATCTATAGTATTTCAGTACTAGTGAATCAATAAATGATTAGAGCAGTGGGTTTTTTTGTTTCAAGAGAACATTTATTTAAACTACAACATAATGCTGCAAATTATTCTGTAGATGATCTCTACCAAAATGTCTAGAGCAGAGCAATCAAATTCATTACAGCTGTCTCAAAGAGAGGGGAAGCAGAGTAGAAAATAGAGTTGTGTGATTTTAGATCAATCTGTTCAGTATGTGTAACATACATAGATACAAAGGCTATACTGGCTATTATATATTGATACTAATTTTAATACCAGAATATACATATTTTCTTATTTCAAGTATTATCTTAAATCTTTCAATTTCTGTAGGCTTTTCATTTTGCTATGTAGAGACTGATTTACAGTATATTTTATAATATAGTTTCTATGATAGTACTAGCTTACTATGTTTGTTTTATATGAAGTTTTACAGAGCAGAAGCTAGTTTATTTCATGTCCTTTTGCTGTGGATTTTTATTTTAATACTGGGCTTTGGTTTAAAATCAAATAAATTATTGATTTTGTAAAGCCCAAGTAGCTGACCAAGGATTACCAAGCGCAGAAGGAATATTATCAGTTCAGTGCAGGATCACAACTGAACAGGAAAAATCTCTGGAAGTTTTAAAGGCTGTCTAACACTATAAACATAAATCCACAAGCAAATTCATCTTGCTGCACTCCATATGTAGAATGTGTACAGGGAAACAGTTTTTCCAGTGGCTGGTTCATAAAAAAGCCTCCATCAGCTTTAGTAGTGCAAAAAGTTAGCTTGACTTTCTTTTTATTTCTATTTCTTACTGTGTTGTATACCCATATTCAGCAAGCTGGTTTAGTTTTCATTCCCTTGTACAGTAAAATATCAATAATATCTGGAGCCCCACTTACCTCCCTGTACTTTCTCTGCCTAGATTACTGTACTTCATATTGAGTTTGCTGATTGCATGTCTAAAGACCTGATTTATTGAGTCTGAAAAGCAGTAGAAAGAGATCTGGATTGGTGGTAGGCCAAGGGTTGGCCTAGCTCCCCTCCCACCACATAGGAATAGCTGGTGTCTTCTTGATAGTTGGGGTCTTTTTCCTTTCAACATATCATAGACATAGAGAATTTGGGACAAGATAACATGCATCTCTTATGAGGTGCTTCATAACGGAGCTGGAATTCCAATTATTGATGGAAAGATCAAATTCCAAATGAGGGTAAATTTAAACAGCAAAGGAATAACTTCTTATATTATTTTTAGCTCTTATATGCAAAGTGTTTCTTAGTTTGACACAATTTGCCAGGCTGCCCCAAACAACAGCACCAACCACTGGGGCATAAAGGTGAGAAACACAGGAGTCCTTGGGAAACTTTAGCAGGAAAGTTAAGGGCTATAAGGGAATTTCTACACAAAGAAATACCGCTTTTCTTCCTGAGTTGGTTTTGATTCAGTTTTCTACTTGCTGATTGACAATAGAAGTAGATATTAGGAAAAGCAATTGCTTTATTCTAGTTTTTTTACTTATTTTTTATTATTTAGTCTCTCAGGATCTGTATTATGTAACATGTAATACATCATTTCCATTCTTAATTACATGCAGCATATATCAACGTACACTTAAGTTTTCCATGTATATCTTACTTAACAATAAGCTCAAAGTCACTGTGCACGTGGAAAATCAAGGACATGAAGCAAAAACATAACTAAAACTAAAAAAAGACAGAAGACAGATAAAGCACCAATATTGCAAAATGGAGTGGAGTATAAAAGCAATCAAGCAAAATAAAGGTGGAAAATAAAAGGAATGTTGTAACAGCAGTTGAGATAACCTTTGGTTTCTTTGTACTTAAAAATATCATAACTTATTACAGGAAACAGTATGACTTCTAATGGCATGGGTATTCTGGTGACAGAAGAAGTAAACATACACTAGACACTGCTTCTAGAAAATGACACAAATCATTCTGTGAAGAAAGAATAAAATCTGCAGGAAATCAGGAGCACTGCAAAAATTGAACATCTGAAGACTGACAAAAGTGACAACATCAGAAGGCTTCTAAAGAAAAATACTTCACAATCTTGGAATGATTTAATTTTAAGTGGCAAGACATAGAAGAAACATTAAGAAATATCTTTGAAAGCAAGACAACAGATGACAATTTCTGGCTGGTAATATCATCTCTCAATTACCACACTCTGCCATAAATTACTCCCATTTCCTCATAAAGCTGCATTTTAATAAAAATAAAAGCAAGACCACTAATACAGTAGTTTATATATATGTGAAACACTGTACAATCCACAATCAACATAAATTCATATTAGATTATCAAAGTGATATGCAAGTTCTCAGACCTACTGCTGAGTCAGTAGCAGAAGCAAAAAAATTCAAGAACTGATAATTCATTTCCTCCAGTCAGTGAATTTTAGCCTTCTCCATATGATATCATCATCTTGCAGCAAAAAAATGTAGTATCTTGATATAAAGTATTGGAAGAAATTACAAACCATAGTTGCAATCTCCAAGTTAATATCCTTCACTGCAAAACTGATGAGCATTTTGGGCTGGCATTCATAATAAGCAAGTTAAACTGGCAAGAAGCGTGGATAGGCTTGACTGCATATCCTGAAGCCTGGAGGCAGACCTATGGCTCACCTATGCTGAGATCCTCCTATAAACCACATTGCTGGAACGTAGGGGAAACTAAACTGTAAAATAAGTGCATTTTTATATACATTTTGCCTTTACACTGCATTCTTATGCTCCAGCTGGTTTCTCTTATGACCTATATCCTTAATGACAACTGACAGTTCAGGAATTTTATAATGGACTTCTTGAGAAAAAATGTTTTGGGACAAATCTGACTTGCCAAGGTATGGCAGGCCCAGTGACTGAATTAAGCATTCCAACATGTGATTCATGTAAAGTTATTACCAGTCAAGAGAATACTTGCAGACAAGACAGCAAGTAAAGACTGCCTTCTGTGTTTAGAAACAGAAATACCTTCTTTTGTGACCATCATTTATTCTGTTGCATTAAGAGCCTAACTCAATGTCTACCTCACAATTTGAATGCAGTGATTTCTAAATCACATATCAAGAAACCCCTCCTACATTCTTTCAACTTCATTGTAACCTATCTTACAGGAAAAATAAATCTGTTTCATCATTGTCATCTTGCTTGGGATTTAGACATTAGTTCTTCCCAGACATCAGCAATAATATTTAATTATTCATTTTTACGTCTGGATATTTCCTGAATCAGCTTTCACTCTATGAACATATGATTTCAGACTTAGAAACCACCTTGTTGCAGAAAATACGCAGCTCCTTGCAGACCTAGTGCAAAAAAAAGGAACAAATACATCCATCTTATTGCTTCCATTTTTCGAAGTTTCTTCATTTGAGAGACCTAAAGCCATAGCAAATCAATTCCACCCTCTGAATCAGTTCCTTTTTTTGGCTCTAGTCTGATCATAATCGGCTTGTTGCCATTAATTACACAAAAACTATGATTAGAAACTGATATATTTTGAGGCACTTCAATATTTATAAAGCTCTAGAGCAAAAGATACACATGGCATTTGCCTTACCTATAGGCAGTGGAAATAAGCACACAAAACAGTGAGCTCACTAGTCATCTGAAAAGTAATACATTTTGTTTGTTTGTATTTTCTAACAAAACTTGTTGCATTATGTTAAATACCCTGAAGGCTTAGTGTAAAATGTGAGTGGAATGACTACAAAGAAAAAACTTTCTGTCTCATTAGATGATCTGAGTTTCAAAATCTGCTCTGAAAGTGCTGTAAAGTGTATAGTGTTGTAGATTAATGCTCTGAATACATTTCCACAGTGCTTGATGTGTTTCATAAAAGGTCCATTTCAGAAGTGTGCTGCATTATAGGTGAACAGTCGCAGTAAATAATCTTGTTACAGAAACCTAAGCAATTTTTACAAGGCGTATTTCTGGATGACTGAACAATTTATTCTCCAGATGTCACATTGTATTTTTCCAATATAAAATGAAACAGCTTTTTTTTTTTTTTTTTTTCTTTTTTTAAGGCATACTCTTTTGTTTGGTGAGACTGGATCAAAGGTATTTCCTTAAAGAGAAAAATCTATTATTAAAACCTGTTGTGGTACAAAATTTACAATATATATGATTATAATATGTAATTTAGCATTTAAGTTGATTTAGAGGGATATAAGATTGCATCAAAGTGTGAACATTGCTGAAGATAGCTCTGTACATTTTAAAAATACGAATCATTATCTCTCAAACTGATCATCCATGTTGATCCTAAAGACTGCAAACATCTTCACTAGCTCTATGTGAAGTTAAAACCATGTCACTTCACATGTTAGCCACTAAGAAACCCATATACTGTATTATAGGTCCTGATAGTGTGATATGATAAGGACTGCCTCTCTAGAAGGCAAGGGTAATCAAAAATATTTTTGCTAGGCAGACATCATCAGTATAGGTAAACAGGGTAATTTTCCAGCATATATTTTTATGGTTTCAGAAAGTAAGTACTTTCACAGGAAGATCTCACCCAGGCAGATTCATAGACTATCAGTGACCTATTTTATTGATGAAAAAAATAGGAAAATAATCTCATGCACTAGTGAGTATCACACATTTCTATTTTCTTGTCCTGTTTTCTTAATTATACACATGGAAAATTAGTGTCAAAAGATAGATTGCTAGATTTTTAACAGTATTCTGCATTCTTATTCTTCATTGTCTTACTCATATGTTACTGTTTCTCTATCCACAAAGCTGTACATTCATACAGACCTATGTAAGTGTGCCAAGCAGTTGACTATAGAATCATTTGTCTATTAATGTCTATTTAGAGCAGATTGCATCAGAACCAATAGATATTGGCTTTAAAGGGTGATGAGTTGTAAAAGTTTCTTCATTATATTAATCTGGATTTTACAAGAAATAGACTTGAAGATCAAAAGCCTTTCTTTGGTTCAATCCTGTCTTTTGTTTTTATGTGTCGGTGTCTTTTTATGAACACTGCAGACATATCTGGGTTCTGCTACATCTGTATTCATGCTAGAAAATACTGTCTGACTTGTCTCAGATGCTTTTCTGCCCTTCCCACCCCATCCAACCTTTGCTGAACATGTTTTTATTTAAAGCCAGCTGGTAGGCAACAACCTAGGCACATACAGCTATAATATTTAAGCAAGCCATCGCTTAAGATGATGTCTCTGAATATTTTACGTTGATCTAATGTCCTTCAGTCAGCATGTGCTTGAGTCACTAACAAAGCTCTTTCTGTAAAGATAGACAGAGTATTTATAACTAATGCAAGTATAGATAGGAATGAATAAATTCTAGATACACCAAACCTTTTCAATCCAAATTTTCCCTCTGGTGTTCTCCCATGGCTACCTCCTTAGCTAATACAGCATGCATTTCCATATGAAACAAGCAGTAGGTTTTGTGCTCCCACCCTAATTTTCCATGTACTTTATATGCATGCACCTCCTAGGTGTGCTACACCACTTTCAGGAACTAATCTTAATTGAAGATTCTTGAATATTTTAAAAGTTAATATAATTTTAACAAGTAAATGGATGGCTATAGCAATTTTTAGGCATACTTACATGCATATCTATCTTTGAATTGCTTAAATTCCTCAAAAAAATCAGGTATTCCATGAAAAAAATGCAGGTGGATTACCTAAATCCAATTCCACCAAAACTTTAGGATATTGATTTTCCAGTGAGTGATTTGTTTTACCTAAGACCTAACTCCCTGCTCTGTATCTAGGTTTTTGAAGTGCATAGACCTTGCAGCTCGGAACATAGAGCTTAAGCAATACCTTGAAATGCAGCCCAAATGATTTAAAGGGGAAAAGAACCAAGCTGCAACATAATAGGCAAGTATTGAAATGTGCTAATCAAGAAAATTCATCTCTGTAGATTTTTCCATTCTTATATCAGAGGAACCTCCAGTAATACAAGAAAACACAAACTTATTTCAGAAAATTATTTTCCACGAAGTCATTACTTTTATGCTCTGTGTTACTCAGTGAAATTGAGGCAGTCTGAGTTGCTGATAGGAGATTTGGGCTAGTTCTTGCTTTGAGAGAGTTCACAGCATAGTCCATAGCAGCTACCAAGAAACTGCAGTCTTCTCCAACTGTCTACTTTAACCCTGACTGTTGAACATTCATCTGTTAAGAAAACATGGCACTGAAGATCTCACCTATATTCCAGAAATTCAGCTGAAAGGTGACAGAGGTATTAAAAACCAAAGCAAGATTTTTATACTCCAGGATAGAGTGGCATTTTGGCTAATCAGTGATGACAGAAAATGTTTCTTGAGCTGCTACCTGCAGGGCAGAATCCAAGACTAAATTATGGACTGAGATAGCTTACTGTGCAATTGTGAACTCTTCCAGCTGTTCTTTTCTGCTAAGGATCACTTTTTGGACACTTAAGATAGTGCAGACACAGAATTTAGTATCAATTACCCAAAAGGACTAAATAGAAGATTGATTTTTGAGGGCTCCACAGTTAAGAAGCTGAGGTGAAAAAGGGATCTGCTGCATCAAAATTTGCAAGGTATTTTCCCCACAGTTTAGATCCCTGTGCCCTATATAACAGGATCCTCCATGTATGATTTCATTTCCACAGCCCAGCCTAAAACATCATGCAGGTCCAGGACATTTGCTTTAGTTATATCAGACTAAATAGCTTCTCTGAAAAACAGATTTAAAACTAAGTAATAGCAAGTCTGCAATGCAACTTCAGTATTGCCTCTGAAGAAAGAATTCTTTGTTTTTTCTCATTGCCATTTGAATTCCTACCCCAGCTTCTCATCTGGCAGCAGATGTCAGACAAATTGAGCGAATCTACGCAACAAGGAGAGGATGTCCAATTGAAAACCAGAGTGTCGATCACAGTACTTATTGCTGGCTAGTGCATGCAAAGGACAATGTACAATGATGATGGTTCATAAACTTCTCAGCTTCTCATTCACTTCCACTGCCTTTTAGCAGGCTTTGGAATCTTTTGAGGATGAATTGGGAAAATTGGTCTGGTCTGTCTTCTTGCCTGAGAGCCAGAAGCCCTTTCATGGTCTTATTAAGAAGATAACCTGTCAAATACATGAATATGCTAAGATATCCCTAGTCCTGATGAACAGTCCCTTTGGCCTACAGGGAGGGTTGAACTGCAGTTTCTCCTGGAGAGTCCAAGGGAGAGGAATGAGGAAATGAGTTTGAGGCTTTCTTATACATGACCCATTATTCATATTCAGATACTTGTAAGCATCATGAAGAATTTTTTCATTGTTAACAAGTTATGAATAACTACAGAATAGCTATTTTGACTTTAGCTTTTTATGTAAGTTCAAACGGATTTGAATTAGTTTTCACACCTAAGACACACCCAGTTCATAATCACAGGAAAGTAAAGCAGTACTTCCAAGACCTTTCCTGGTTAGGTTTTCAGTATGAATATCCGCACCAGCTAAATGGCTTTGTACTCCTTGCTGCTGGTTCATCCCAGAGCTATTTGATATATCAAATACAGTTACTTCAGATGGAATCCTTTTTTTCCGGGGATGGTCCCCCCTACACTGAGACCAGCACTGCTGAAAGGCTCCTCAGGCGGCAGAAGGGGAGATAGCTATCATGATACATGAAAGGAAAATTGGACCCTGTGAGTCCTAAAAGGAGGCAGAGGTTTGGAAGCCATGAAAGGTGCTGGGTTACACAGTTAATGGACCAGACATCCTGACAACACTCCCAAAGCACAAGCCAGTGAAATTAATCATTCTTATCCTTACAATAAGCTCTCTGAGTTGTCTTTGCACACCTTTCCTTCTTAATTGCTCAGGAAGAGGTGTGGAAAAAACAGCCAAAAGTTATATCTGTAAAGTATACTGTCAGTAGCAGATGGCATATAGGCCAAAAAGAGCAGCATTCATAAAGCTGAGGGATCCAGGGACCAATATGGGAGTCTCATTTTAATTTTCCCTCTGCTTCCAGGTTTTCAAGCATGAAAATCAACCTAAAGCTCCTTCACTGCTGCTTCAGAAGCCCAAGAAACTGGCTGGATGATGAGGAACATGTTCCACCACCACTACCATGTCACACTGGGGAGAGAAATGTGCCAGTGTCAGGGAGATGATGCCAGTAAGAGGCTGGGAGCAGCAGGATCAGTCAAACACAGGTTTTTAAAACTTCAAAGTAATTAGTATCTTCTTGCCTTAAAAGTTTGCAATGAGCAATTGCTAAAGTACAAATCAAGAGACTGTAATGTAAGGCATAATAGAAAAGTATTGAAACATTACTTAGTATTTCTAAGAGTATTCTTAATGTACTGGTGAGGTTATAAAATCATACGAAACTTCACACTGAGGCAAATTGAAAGGGAACCCTTTCATAAAAATACTTTTAATTTGGCATCACTTCCCATGCTCTTATTTTCTCCAACTAAAGAGGCACTTGTGTCCCTGTTAATTCTGCCTCCCACACAGTCCAGTCTTTCTTTTCCCAGATCCTACAATGAGGCAATAATACTGTGCTCATCAACTATCCTATTACCATAGAAATGATAGCAGCATCACAAATTCAGCAGTCTGATTTTGACAGGGTTGATTAAGAACAGATGATGAGCTGGAGAAAAAGCTGAACCCTTGATTAAACTCAAGTAACTCCCCTAATGAACAAATGTGGGAATAAAGTATATTTAAAATCATAAATGAGAGATTTTTTCATTTCATTGACTGTTAGAATTGCTTGAATTTGGTTACAAAGTTTCCTAATTTATTTTTAAATCCCACATATATATGTAATTGGTAGTGATAATGTGCTCCAGAATCCACTGAAAAATCAGTGAGTACAGCTTTTAAAACACTAGTTAGGATTTTCCATTTCTTTCACAATGAATATATTTAGTATTACAAATGCACTCCATCTAAGTATACAATCACACAAAGACAGATAAACCATATGATTTTATTATTTTCAACCAGATCTGCTTGAATTCTAAGCATGTGTTATTTCGGGCCTTTCTGGCAAGTTCTGACCATAACCTTAACAAAACTATCTCCCACTAGGTGCTCTGCATCTTGCCCAAGTCCTGGAAAACTACTTTTCACTATGCTTAGTGAAGACCTTGGCTCAGTACGATACCAACACACTCCTCTCACACTGCTTCAATACCTGAATGAATGAACCAAAGCTAGATACTTTATTGTCTCCTGAAAGAAGACCTGCATTGAGCACACAGTCACTAAAGATGGAAAAGAATTATTTGTATCATTCAAAACATTCATCCCAAAAAGAAGAAATATCATATACAAAAATAGAAAAGTGTTCCAACACAGCTCATGTTCAGAGACTGTCTTTTCATTTTAAATTCTCACACTAAGTGTAAGCGCTAAATCCTCAATTCATACTTTACTGGAAACTTAACAACTCAGATTTCAACCACAGTTTATGTCACCAGTAAAAGTGTGCAGTAGGGTGTGCATACCCATTCCAGGCCATCTCTATTCTCAGGCCTGCTGCAGTGTTTCTTCTGCTTCAGACTATTTAGTCAATGCCATTAATCAAAATCCTATAGCAGAAAATGCATGCATAAGTCCTACACATTTATTGCCATGGCAACAATTCAGGCTCTTGTTCATATGTCAAGCTACATCAGTGGAGATAAATTCTATTGTTTTCACACTGACAGATCTCTCTGTGTTGGACTTAATCCATGGAAAAATATAGCTTTGCCTCTTATTAAAATAAAACACAGACCACCCAACTCTTCAAATTCTCATTCTTCACATAGTCTAACTGAACAATCTGAACAGTTATAAAATTACAGTTTGATATTTAGGTTTATTATGGTAATTAAAGTGTAAAAAACAGCCCAGTCTTCATGATATTGTTTTAATTTGTGGGATTGTTATGAATTTAATTCTTCATTAAAAGATGAGCTCACTGGTAAGAAGCTAAATAGCTATGATATCAGAGCACTGTGTTCTTCAATTAGATTGCAGTATTTTAAAATAAATGCCTTTAAGCTTTAAGTGAAGGTGATGTAATTCATTTTCCAACTTAGCTGTAGATACTCTATTTTTAATAACATAAAAATTAATGATTAATGCATAATATCCAGAGAATGATTTTATATTTCATTTAGTTCATGACAAAATGCACTCTCATGTGGGAGATTTATAAGTGCAAAAGAAAGATAAGCTTCATTATTTGTTCATTAGCCTCTATGGATTTACTTGTATATGCTGTATTATGTGCAAGTCTTAATGCCTGACATAATTTTACATGATTTTACTGTGTACTAGGCCACAGTTTTGATTCCTGTTATTATTTCTACAGCCACATCATCTTTCTCATTATCACAGACTAACAAGAAACCAATCTCTCATTAATGAAGTACTTTTAATGCTTCGTACTCTCACTACTTCTTATGTACAATGCATCATGCTTCCCAGGAAGGCAGAAGCCTCATAGCACCACTAAAGACCCATCCTTTTCAATCTGACCCTTTTTTCACTTCCTCATGCAGATTTAAGTCCTTGCTTTTACAGCATGTTTCATATTGACAAAGCCTATTACCATGATATACTATACTGGAGTTCATTTCAGCTAATATCCAGCGCTACATCTGTTACTGTCAGTACCCAGTCTGAGCTACTGTGTCAGTGAAGATGAAGACAACCATTATATTTACTTATTGTCACACCATGTTATGCCGGTATCAGAAACTGCTTCAGATACACACTGTGTGTGACTTGCATCAAATATATATATTTTTAAATGGGGGCCTTTGTGTAATTTGTAAATATCCTGTGAACTTCATTCATATTAATGAAGCAGCGTTTGCACTTTACTGCCATTTTTATGCAAATCACAGTAACACTTTGTGTGCCATGCTTCAATATGTGACACATGCTAGAGCTTTTAAAGCAAGACTGTTATTTCCCTGGACGAGAAGCATAGGCCAGGTACAAAGCATGCCTTTTGCAGTCACCTAAAAGTAAGACCTTGGGGTTCTGAGGAGGTTAAGGAATATGTCAAATACCTCATCAAATAACTTATTGTTAAATCTTACCATGTTCTTAAAGACAAACACTAACAAAATACCTTTAGGGTCTGAGAAATTGAGAGCAAAATCTCTTTTCTGAACTCCAAAAGTCATGTTTTTCAGTTCTCTTCCTTGCTCCAATTAAAAATATTGTGTTTCTTATTGCTTCTAAAACCAACCATATACTAGTTTCAATAATATATATGTATTTAAATAGTAATATTTGAAGGAGAACAAAAGCAGCTTTTTTCCATACACGTGAATTACATATCAAAATAAAATTTTAGTTTTCAGTTTAGCAGTGCCCTCTGGTGATACATATCTTGGATATGTATGTGACCTATTTCAATATAGTGCATCTGGCCCAGATCTGGACAAGAGCTACAATTAAATTTAGGCATTTAAATCTAAGACAGTCTAGAAAGCTTTTTTAACCCCTTTGGCTGCTAACATCTCAAAGATGTTATATTTCTGCCTACTAAGTTCCCTAGCCTGAAGCTTGCTTCATGCATAGGCAGAATTATTGCCATCCTGGCAGCTTTGGAACAGTTCTGTCTTGCAGATTCATCCTGTCATCTCCTTCAGGAGTCCCTAACACAGAATTGGGTTCTCAGCTTCCTAACATACATCTGCAGGAGTACTGAAATCCTCAGCCATGCTTTATCTTTGAAAGACTTCCGCATCTACTATCAAACAAGTGGTTTAAGCCTTAAATCTGTCTCTAGGCGATTGTATCTGAGTTGCAGGCAGCCATCTTAATCCCAGAAGGCTGAAATTTATGAACCCCCCTTTCAGCAGATGGTTTCCTGAAAAATTTACTGGCTGTTTGTGTATCTCATTAGGAGGCATCAAACTACCACTACTACTATTATTGCAGAGGTCAGTGTTTTTCAACCTTTTAAAATCCATTAAGCTGTAAATTTTTGAAAAAGAATTCTTGTACCATGATGGCTTTTACTTACAGTTGCATAAAATCAGGTTAATTTTCAAAATTCTTTTATTACTATTAGAGTATATAAATCTCCAATCCTTAACCAAGCACACTGAAAAACATTAGTCCACTGTTCATATCACGACAGTAACGAGCAATGCTCCACTTACAAATAGATATTGAGCATATCTGGAATAAAAGGTAGTATGGGAAAAAGTTTGCTTCACATTTGCTATCTGTATGAAAATCCTTTTCAAAGTTCATTTAGGGAAGCTATCAGGTGCCAAGCTCATTTGAAAATCTGGCCTTTCACAACGGTGGCTGCTGCGGTTGTTGAAGATGTACCAAAAAGAAATAATACACAGTAGTATTCTGAAAATAATATTGTTGCAAGAACTGACAAATGTAAGATTCTTAATAAGATACCATTTTAAATATAAGAAGATTCTGTAATGATTTCTTTTTCTTTAACACCAACCAAAACAATTTGCATCCCAAGTCAGGGTCATAGTTGTAGCTTAATAGAGAATGCCACACATACATGAAGCTGATTTGTCTCCTTAAATGATGATCAAAACAAAAGAACGAACTTTCCAAGTTCATTATGCAATTCTTCACATGATTCATCAGAATTATGTAACTGGATTATTGCTTTGCTTAATAATGTGTTTAATGTAAATTTAATGTAAAAGATCCACAGTAGAGGCAGTCAAAGCTCTATTAAAATCCTTTTGCAAAGTTCAGCCACTGCATTAGCTGCTTTAGGCTAATAGTCTAATGTTAATTTAGATTCTAATCTAATATTATGCATCACATTTAATGTGGGTTTGTAATTAGATTTTTTTTTTCTTATTTTAGGCAAAGTAACAAAAAAACATATGGGTCAGAGTGCATGACTGTCATTAACTACAGTGCATTTCTGAGACATGTATGATCATAACACAACTTCTGTAATAAAATAGTGGAGATTGTACTCCAGTCAACAACCTGTGTCTCATCCTGTAAATGGAAGAAAAATAGATGACAATCAAGTGATAAATACCTGCAGCTGTTCACACATACTGTTCCAATTTAAAAGGTTCCTACCCTCTTAGCTGGTCCAGAATATTAATTCAAATTTTCATCCCTATCTCTGGTTCAGGAAAAAATTAATTAGACTAATACACCTCTGATAAACTCACTTCACTCCAAATGAGAGTTTTAGAACAATTACATGATTAATTGTTCTGGGAGATCAATGATACTGTAACCTCCAGGAAAAGGGGCACAAGTATATCCAGGACAGGATCGGTGAATGCAGCTTTCCTCAGAACTGACAGACAGAAAGAGCTGTAATAATACAGAGATGCATCTCCTTTCCTCAACTTCCTTCAAAATTCCAACAGAATTATATTAATCTTAGAAGAGTGATCTAGAACAATAAAGTATTCTTTATTTTTCTCAAACTTTAAATTTCTTTTTAAAAAAGCTTTTGAAAGATTTCTCTTCAGCTTTAAATTGGTTTAAAAAATGATATATTACTGTAAAGTAAAAAGAAAAGTTTATGATCTAAAAATCATTCTTCAGTTCAGTTGGAAACTTGGCATCCTTATATAAATGTTTAAAAAAAAAACAACAAAAAAACAAAAAAAAAAAAAAAAAAAAAACAAAAAAACAAAAAAAACCCCAAACCCAACCTTAGAAATGTGAATTAAAGCACCATTATTTTGCTCTTCTTAACTAAATTGGGAATTACATATACAATTCTGAATTTTCATGTTGCCTATTCAGCTATATGGCCAAATCTTACTCTTACCAGCAAATTTTAACAAATTTTCTCTCTTTGATAGATTGTCTTATAAAAATAATGAAGAATTATTTGTTAGGCACCCTGAGATAAATCACAGCCTAATCTGATACACCTTGAAAATTTATAGAGATAACAGTACAGAAAATAAAAAATCTTCATTTTTGGGGGAGCTCCAAAAGTATGTTTTCCTTACCAAAAAAAAAAAAAAAAAGAGAACAGGAAAATTTCTGAAGTCATAGACCTATGGCCCCAAAAGCTGGTTTTTTTTTTCCATCAGGGACATAACCATACTCAAATATTTAAGTGACTAATTCCACTGAAGAACCTAAAGAGAAATTTTGAGAAAAACATCTTAAAAGTATTTTTAATTAAATATATATGAAATCAAATTTGTATTCTTCATTTTAAAGTACTGAATATTCACCCTTTTTTTAGGGTTTTTGGTTTTCTTACTACTTGCTTAGAGCTCTGTATGCTTCTTGCCTTGAGGAAAAAAACTAGCCTCATCTAAACAACCTATAACAACATTACTCTGGCAGTCTGAATATATCTGGGAAAAGAACAATACTGTCACTATCATTCAGTAACAAAAAAAATTACCTGATGGTACAGAATTTTGTGTAATGCTTGAGCTCTGGAATATCATAAGCATATGCTATTTCAAACATGATACATTTGAGGAAGGTTTTCTATCAATGTATCATGAAACACACAGCTGTTGGTAAGAAGGCCGTATCACTCTCCAGTTCATTTCTCAAATAATTCTTCCCATGCTGGTGTCAGTGGAATAGATACAGGACATATAACTACTTCTTCTCCTTCCCCTAAAATAGCCCTAGTGACAATGAAAATATCAGGCCTGGCTACAGCAGATAGAGCAGCAGTGAGTTTCTTTCTGATAGGTCATTTGTACCATACCTAAATATCTAAGATCCTGTGTCTAAACACACAGTCTAGATGTCCTCTCATTCACCTGTGGTTTTTTTTTTTTTTGTAAAAGATGACAAAAGATGGTAAATTTTATTTATAACATATTTTTGCTGTCATTAAAAATTGAATAATGTGACTGAAATATTATTAGAAATTAGCATCCCAGTCTCAGGGCTACTGTATTCACAACTTGATTTAACTTAATTTACCTTATTTAACCACTAATGAAAAGCAGTAGTAATGTTCCTGCCCTATGAAAATTCGTTTGTATCTGTGAAGTGTTGTATCTTGTTAAAAAAGTTCCATGTAACTGCCTAAAAGCAAAATAACTCATTTTTTTTCTTTATTTCACCTCCTAAAAAAAAAAACCACCAAAAACACACAAAAAAAATTCACTTTCATTTTTTTCTCAGGGGTATAGAGACAATGCATCTTGAGATAATTTTCATTAGACTCCTGAGCTCTCTGCACACCATAAAACACAAAAGAATGAGGTCTGTGTCAGGAAACTACCAAGAAAACGGGAAAAGAAACAATTCAAAGCCACAGGACCCATGATGTTACACCAAATCAAAGCAGAATCCCAGCACTGCTAAAAGTGAAGCCAGACTGTCAAAGAAATGACACTATTGACAGTATAAAAAGATAATTCTAATGTGAGACTTGGAAAACTAAGTATTCCACTAGTCACTCTAGTAATAAAGAGGAATATATTTTATCATATGTCCTGTTGCCTGATGGCCACACTCCCCTTCATCTATCAATAGCTGGAAGACGTAGCAAAGAGAAAAAACTTCTGTCATCCTCTATCTTATTATGCAAATGTCAAAAGTAATCAGTTAGGTCAGAAAGCCTTCAGAATTACCTTTGGGATGGAAAAACAGTCTTGGATATCTTGTCTTCAGTGCTTTTAAATTCCATAATCATGGACCCACCAAGGTCTTTTCCTCCCCAGTTTATCTTCTAGAGTTGCTGCTGCTTTGCTAGTTCCAGCAAAGGTATAGATCCCATCTTATTCTTGTTCTGTGTTCCATGCAACTGCAGCACTCATGGTGCACTGGGAATCATCTGAAGTTCTAATAACTGCTGGCAGTACTTCACTCATTAGGAATATGTAACTTATCCTTTTAAGAGAGCTCATAGGTTTTCTAATGTTGTTTATGACTTAGAATTAAAATTGCACATTATGTGTTGTATTGTACCTATTTAACTACATAACAAATCTGAAGGAATAAACATCATCCTGAAAATGATCTTTCAGATAAATACATATAGAAAATCTAAAACTGAACAATGCCCAAAGGCTGGGAAGGGAAGGGGGGAGGATATATTCAAGAACTAACCGCAGTTTTTCATAAAACACAGTTAACATGGATATAATGTAACCAAGTCAAGCAAGATATGATTGATTTATTATATTGGAACCCATTAAAAGTATTCCATTGCAGTTTTAAAACCATATAGTCATTAAATATCTTTGAAAACACACATTCTCTACCATCATTATAAGATATTCTTGACAGCACATCATTTTTAATGGCACCATTATAAACAGGATTCATAATGGCTCTGTTTAGTTTGTAACAGAATTGGAAGTCTGTAATATACAGACATGTATTCAACATAATCAGATAACAAAGAGCACTGAAGGAAAGATGAGTGCACAATTAATATATGAATAATTATTTTGTGTAAAAAGAAATGCATTTTAAATAGGGTGTCAAATAGGCATTAAGAGGGAAAAATGGAACAGTGAAATAGAGTTGATGTACATTACTTACAAGTACAACATGAACTACTGGTGCAGATATATGATCTAAATAGAAAGGAAAGATTATGCCCAAGTCTAATTGAAGCAATAATGAAGGCTTCTAATTGCAGAAAACTGTCACACACTTAAAACAACTCTCAGATCCAGTACATGTGCCTTAAAATATAGCTTAAATTTAACCCTTGATTTTTTCGTGGTCCTTTCTAATATTAGGACATCTGAAGAACAATAATTCACAGCTTTTGTCCTTTCAAGTGCACTGGGGTAATTGGTCATCAGTTGTCACTAGATAACTTCACAGTAATGAAATCATGAAACCTAAAGGATCTCAGGAACACTAAAGTTCACCATTAGCCAAGTTACAGTTTAAGGAGCCAGGCACTTGAAATTAAAACCAAGTCCTAAATTAGGTACACAGGAGCCAAGACAGATTTATATGAGGAGAAAAGGAAATGATAAATTTCCTAGTTCCGTACAACCCTCACTAACAGTAGTATCAAGAGAACAGGTCTCCTGACTCACCATAAACAGTATGGGACTGTAGCAAAACTCATCAGCACAACCAGAGGCACAATACTCACCCTAGGTACCTTCTTCCTACAAGGCCTGTCAGCTCAAGGGAAAGGATTAGTAGCTGAAAAGAAGGCAATTAAAGTCTCTAACTGACCTCTGTCATGGCGGAGACACATTAACATAAAGCTATAGTGAATCTGTAATTATTTCTTATGATGTATGAAGACATAGATTGACATCCCAGAAGATCCTAAACAGCCATGTAAGTAGTCATAAATAAAAAAAAAAAAAAAAAACCAACCAAAACCATCCTGTAAGGATAAATTATTCCTTCAATATAAGTTCTTGGCTGTAACGTCCTCTGGATAAAGTCTGCTCTAAGCTCTAGTTTGTATGAGGTGCTGTACAATCGAACTTGTCTCTAGCTGATAGTAGAACTTTACAGGAAAAAACCATCTTAAGATAGAAAGGTCCCAATATTTTGTAGTGATGCTTAAAAGGAACAAGCAAATGACATTTCATGATACAGTTTTATTTTTCCTTTTCTGGACTGGAGCTGATTCACACCGAAGTGCAACTTCAAGCAGCACCTTTGCTGCCCTAAACTGATTGTCCCAGTGAGGCTACTGCAGCCTTAAGTATGTATAAACACATATGTGCATGTGTGTATGAATATATACATATGTATGCATACACAGATTACACTCCACAGAATCTCTAGTGCTTGGGAGGAACTTAAGTAGGGCTATTAAACCAGGTCTCCACATGTTTCATTTCTTTATGTCATTTGTGGCAGTGCCACCCAAGGAAAGGAGGAGGTGCCTACATAAGGCAATAAACCACTCGAACTGACAAAATTTATTATATACCTTTGTATTTGTAAAAAGCTGGCTTATAGCCATACTGAGATAATTAATTTAACAGTACATTTATCTACAGGTATTCATAGCTACATATATTCACATATTTGTATGCTTTCTGTGATCTGTTCTTATACAACCCAAAATAAGTAACTACAGACTTACTCGAGCATTACGTTAACTAGTACTGATATTGTGTTTTTCCAATTTTCCTAAAATAAAGAATGTTTAAATTCACTGCAGCATGTTGAAGCATTTTATTTTTGGCATGTGAGTAGCATGTGATTGGGTATTTTTGCTTTTTCTACTATTAGAAAGTTACCTTTCTATGTAATTAGGAAAAATATCTTTTTCCCCTTCTGCCTTTTATGCTAATTATGTAATAAGACAACATATAGGAAAAGATGCCAAATCAGAGACTGATGATATTGGTCATAAGTATGTGAAAGTCCTTTTCAATACTTTTCCCCACAGTATAGTCATGCATAGCTCTGTAACTTGTGTTTGCCATTTTGGTCTTGCTCCCCAAACTTTTCTCCTCTGCAGCCTTAACCATAAGCATACCTCTTGCATATGTGAGGATCTCTACATTCTCACTCTGTTAACACTCTCCACTATTATTAAATATTCTGTGGTGATAGGACAAGGGGTAACGGGTTCAAACTTAAACAGGGGAAGTTTAGATTGGATATGAGGAAGAAATTCTTCACTGTAAGGGTGGTGAGCACCGGAATGGGTTGCCCAGGGAAGTTGTGAATGCTCCATCGCTGGCAGTGTTCAAGGCCGGGTTGGACAGAGCCTTGAGTGGCATGGTTTAGAGTGAGGTGTCCGTTCCCCTGGCAGGGGGGTTGGAACTAGATGATCTTAAGGTCCTTTCCAACCCTAACTATTCTACGGTTCTGTCCAAATGAAAAAGCACTTCTCTATCTCTAACACAAAAAGTATTTCTGCTTTTCTAAAAATAATGCAAAAATATCTGTACAACACGAAATAGCATTTAAGAGTCTAATTCTGTTAGTACCACCAAAACTTTACAGCTAACTTAGCCAAAAGATAATAGTCAGTACTTTCACTACCACAGCTGTAATCTGTCACACAGGTAAGAGGTATAGATCAGGTGTGCAAGTTTTAACAGTCACGTATGAGAAACAACAGGGATTTCGATAACCATGGAGACCAAGATGGAATGGTAGTGGTGATGCAAGAATTGAAAGGATAGGGAGATAATAGAGTAAGAACTATGCAGTCCTGCTTCTGCCAAAGAGGTCCGTATGTGGCTACCTTGACAGCAAGGTTCTTCTAAACCACATTTCCCAGAGGATATTGTTAACGGCACACTCCTCAATGTCATAGGCTCAATTCCCAGCATGAGCTTACTCTCTGAGACAGGTCTGCAAAAAAGGCTCTGAACAGTTCAAATGCCATACAAGGCCAAGAAATAGGAAAAATCATGTCATGGAGGGCTCTAGTTTTACAATCCACAGAAGTATCAATATTGTAATAATAATCTCACAATTTCAGATTCATGGTGGTAAAATGGGAATATTACAATACAGGGCTGTTGTGAGGAAACATTTAATCGTGTGCATAAAGGTTTCCACATTACAGTGATAATTTCTATAGAAAAATAAATAAGAATTATATTTTTTTCAGAATTATTTCAGAATTATAACTTTTTTTGGTCATAATAATTGCTTGTTAGAACAGTTGAAAATAACTAAGGTACAGAAAACATACTTGTCTGACTGAAAACTTCATAACATACATGGACAATATCTCCTGATTTTGGATAATCTGTAATTTTTCAATACCTGAATTTTTAACCTTAATAGTGCTGCTTTTGTAAATATCTTTGTTACATTTGTAGTGTATAATAGTATGACCTTCATCCACAGCATCCTTGTAGTGGAACAGATGCATTTATTATAGATTTTATTATAAATGCCTTAATGAAATTCTAATCAATAATACTTTAGAGAATGGCAAAGAAATTGAATTCATAGGTAAAAGGAGATGTTATTATCTCAGTTCAGTAACTATGAAATAGAAAGACAAAAAATCCTGTTTTTCATATTAGAACCGAGCACAGCTGTACAGTTATATAATAAAGTATCATTTGTATCCATGGCGATCAGGAGTAATTGATGCACCAGAGTTATTTTTATAAAACCAAACGAAAAAAATCAACTAGAAATTTCATTGCCAGTTTCTTGGCATTGTATGTTTTTTATCTGTACATAATGTACAAATTCATAGTCTGAATACACTGACTCATCTGACTTGTTGAATAAACCATGTTGGGTTTTGCCGCATATTAAAGAGGGGAATCTCACACAAAATTACCAAGTCTTTCATGAGGGAATTAATGAAAAATATTTATTGGAATAAGGTATAATATTCACTTAAATTCACATTGCTTTGCATTTGGGATCTATACATCATAGGGAATTTATTTATTTTTTTTTACTGATTAACATTTTTTTCCGATGTTTTACAGTGATAACTTTGGAACAATTTTAGAGCAAGTCAGTAGATGGCTATAATATGGAAAAACCCTAATGAAGACACAAAAGCTTAGTCTATGTTGTGTCTTGGACATTCTCTGATATGGTCAAAGCTTTTGGCTCTCCTTGAGCAAAAATATGTCAAAAAATATGCTGTTTTAAAGGAAGATACATGCTTTCCAATAGCTCCACTTACTTCTTGAAATTATACCAGGAAAGGGTATTGCTAATGTTTTGCTTTTGGTGATGGTGTTTTTGTTAAAAATCTAGCTATGCATCCACTAAAGAACTAAAAACTAAAAAACTGAACAACCAAAAAAAGAATCAGGTGCCCCCATCAGTATTAATAACAATCTTGTTTAGAACAGCAGGAAAACAAAAGTAACTTTAATTTCCTTTGTAACTTTAATTTCTCTTTTTTTTTCCAAATGCACTTCCATCTACTTGCAACAGGGTTTGCACTGGCAATCAGTGCTTATTTTACTTGTAAGAAACTACAGACATTGTAATATTTTGCAGTAAAGACAAGTATTCTGTAAAAGGCAAATCTCCTGCTCTTTTTCCTTGGCATGATCTGTTTCATACTAATTTTCCAGTGGCAGTCAGATGTTGTCAGATGACAACAGCTATTGTGGTGAACTTTCTTGATTTTGTGTTTTTTCCCTTTTCAAAAAAATTTCTTCAAGTCAATTCTAATTATTGTTTCAAACTCCATATGAAGCATGTTATTTGGTTTCCGGTTTTATCCTTAACTGACTTCTGATGAGCATTAAATAAATTGTACCTTCAAGTCAAGGGACAGGCAAGATCTCAGGACGTTGTTAAATGATAAAGCATTAAAGAAAATCCCCCACAAATATTTCCCAAAGTGTATGGAACATTTAACTATATATTCAGCACTGTATTTCCCTTCTTTACTCAGCATAGCATCATTCCCTTTTCTCATTTCTGCTTCTTTTCACTTTCCTCTTCCCAGGTATCTGTATGATTCCTTTGCCTGAATTATCAGATATACATAGAATCGTAGAATTGTAGAATCATAGAATAGTTAGGGTTGGAAAGGACCTTAAGATCATCTAGTTCCAACTCCCTTGCCATAGGCACAGACACCTCACACTAAACCATGCTGCCCAAGGCTCTGTCCAACCCAGCCTTGAACACAGGGATGGAGTATTTACCTGTTCTTTGGGAAACCTGTTCCAGTGCCTCACCACCCTCACAGTAAAGAGCTTCTTCCTTATATGTAACCTAAAATTCCCCTGTGTAAGTTTAAACCCATCACCCTTTGTCCTATCACTACAGTCTCTGATGAAGAGTCCCTGTCCAGCATTCTTGTAGGTTCCCTTCAGATACTGGAAGGCTGCTATGAGGTCTCCATGCAGCCTTTTCTTCTCCAGGATGAACGACCCTAACTTTATCAGCCTGTCTTCATATGCGAGTTGTTCATGGCCCCCTGATCATCCTCTTGGCCCTCTCTCGACTACTTCCAACAGCTCCATGTCCTTCTTATGTTGAGGACACCAGAACTGCATACAGTACCCCAACTGGGGTCTCATGACAGCAGAGTAGAGGGGCAGGATCACCTCCTTCAGCCTGCTGGTCATGCTCCTTTTGATGCAGCCCAGGATAGAGTTGGCCTTCTTGGCTGCAAATGCATGCTGAAGCCAGCTTATTTTCAGTTTCTCATCAACTAAAACATTTGGAATGGAAGAATATAAAATCCACATATCCACTGGCTTAATTTTTCCCTCCATCCTGGAATTTATAAGTTTATATAGCAATTCATATTAAGTGGGCTTGACCTGGGCCCTTAATGCAGGACAGCATCAAGTACAAGCTATATGCACAAGCGTACAGGCACACATTTACCTAATGTAAACTAATTTTAGCTATAACTTTATGTGATTCAAAAATTACAGCCATTTTTAATATAATTCATCTCTTAATCAGCTAGTGACTATGCATATTTTTTTTTATATATTTAATGAAACCGTCTAAAAATAGTTCTCCATTATTTTCTCTTTTTAGGCTATTTCTTCTTCCCTCTACTACTATATCACTATGCCTTCTTGTCTAGGGAAACTGAACAGGGAATTAAAATGCATTAACAAAAGAAAGGTTATGGACTGTGAGTCAGCAAGAACAAAAGAACCAAATATATCATGTAAAAGCTAATAATATTTAGATAGGGAGCCTAGAATTTAGCATTTTCATTATATTTTTCAGTTAGCATGAAAGTTTAATCTTCCACTAATCATTTAAGATGTAAAACAAACAGGGCTCTCAGCATATCACTGTCTATACTCGGGTCCCCACGAGAGTGAAAACCACAAAAGAAACCTAACAATATGATGCTATATATTCTGAGATATTGCCAGTCAGTCTGATTTGCCACATGTCCATACATTTTAATGCTGACTTCATTATGAAATCTCTTCTTGATTAATCATTGGTGAACAATGACTAAATTGCACTTCAGCATCAGCTTGAACTGAGGCATTGTTAGCAGCATCCATTTGAAAAGCATACCAGATGGGCCAAGGAAAGGTCAGTATGGTACAACCACAGACACAATGGACAAGCTCAGAAACCGGTGGCAGAAATAGTTGAACTGAAGACTAGAGTAGCTTTACTGAACCTGCTCTGAGACTGTTTAATCTTTTTTAAATCATGTTAATATATTATCAAAATATTTTATAGCCTTCAGTGCCTCGCTATTGTCAACATAAATACTAAAAGGCATATAAAGCTATTGAAACTTCTGACCTATAATTAAGGGTGGATAGACTTTGGTATGGACTTAGAATCATAGAACCATAGAATAGTTAGGGTTGGAAAGGGCCTTAAGATCATCAAGTTCCAACCCCAAAGCCATGGGCACTTTAAGAACAATTGGAACATTTAATTTTATCTTCTATGACTCTACAATTTTTCATGGTATTTGCATAGCTGTTTATCATCTAAACCAGTCCTAGCTGGAAAGGTTCTTGGGTCCTGTGAGAAAGACTTCTCTTACCCAGTTCTTCCCTCCAGCATGTGCTAGCTTATTTCATTCACAATCTCCAACAGAGATTTTCATTATCACCACATAACCCTTACTGCTGTGAAAAAAAAAGCTTTGCTATCATTTCTCCAATTTATAAATAGACAATCTATCTCTAAACATGGACAACCAACAGATACTTCCAAAGTCAAAAATCAAGGTCCTGGAGACTGAAACTGTCTTACAAACTTCCACAACTGTCATTTCAACATTACAAGTGCTCCAGAGCATTCCTGATCCACCTAAAATTTTGACAGACCTCTCTTTTCTTTCAACTTTATCTCACACTTGAGTTTGGTTATAATCCTCTGGGTCAGCTCTTCCAAGCTCTTTGTGAGTCTATTTGGTCAGCATACTCAGAGAGCACCTACTATGCTTCTTCCTGTGCCCTGTTCAGGACACTCCTTCAGGGACATTCAAACAGGAGAGGAATGGAAAACCTGTACAAAATATATGGAACCCCACACAAAGTTTCCTCCAGCCTCCTTTAACTGCTCAGCGGGCCACTGTCATGAGTGATAAGTGATCAGCTGCCTTTACCCCAAACATGCCACTAGTGATCTTTTTTTTCTGTTAAGTGAGAGTCTGTGATTGCTGTGTGTAGCCATGCTAAAAATGCTATTACTACAATGTCTATATTTTCTTTAAGTTCACATGTCCTGAAGTATCTGATAAATACTGCTCGTTTATCAACACTGATCTGTCATTTGAACAAATTTGAAACAAAGATATAATTTAATATTGGCTTTTTTTAACCACAACAAAAATTTGCATAATCTGATGGGTAGTCTATATACTTTACTATACTAGATATATTTAAAGGTTAGTAAGTTCTGGCAAATAGATATTTTGAAATTACTAAAGAAAATGTCATCAAATAGCCTTATATTTGACATGTTAAGAGAAAAATTATCAAAAGAAAAATTGTAATCTATGGCTTCTAAGTGCCATCATTGTCTTCTAACAAAATAAATGTAAGCAAATATTTTCTCAACACTCAAGTTTCTCTCTTTACTGCACCTGCCTTTATTCACATCAAATTCTACTTCATGTAATGAATACATGAAAAAGTGGCTGGCAGACTGAAAATTTTTTGTTTTAATGTTGATGTTGTATGCAGAGGTACAGTCTACACATACACAGAGGAATAGTCTGTGGAGCTGTACAAAACCATGTGAAGTCAATTGGAAGGATGCATTTTTCTGTTAAGCTGTGAAGTCCCCACAACTGAGTCATGGCAATTACAGGACAGGAAAAAATAAAGTTGCTCACCCCATAGTTTGTAATTTAACCCAGTATATCTATTTTGGTTACATATATTTATTGGTCTTAAAACAATGTAGAAAACAGTGAGCATTGCTGAGATACTCCTTTCTTGCTTGCTCAAGGGCTTTTACAGTAACAGCAGCACATAATATAAAACAACTGGGTTTGTTTTCAATAAGGTTAATATCCTTTCCTAGAGGATTACAAAAAGCCTAAGTCGGATGTTGAATTCATAAGCAATATACAAGGGTCATCTGAAAGACTGCAATAATCAAAATCTTATAAAGGAAAGTTATAGCTGTATGAACTTCATGTGCAACTGACATTCAAATTTTGCATACAAGAGTTTTCCATAGTAAGTAAAACCAGAAAGTTACTTTCACAATCTATTTTAGGTGTGGCAATTACTGTAATATAAAATTATAGGAAAGTTTCCAGAACCACTGTACTCTCTAGTGCTGATCATAAAAGAGCCATACTGTACTCGCTTGAGATTATGACAATCTTGTGGCAAGTGCTAGCTGAATAAACCACCTTCACCCAGTACTTGTATCATTCAGACTCTCCCTACAAATGGGTAAACCCAGCACATATAAAAGAAATATTGCCCATCTCACATTGTGCTCAATCTACAAAAAGAGAAAGAAAACCCTTCCCTGCAAGCTCACAATTATGATGGAGACACCACTATAAAACCTTCCTATGCTTATTCAAAGTAGGGGTAGTTCTCAGAAGATCAACATATTTGTTGGGAATTTGTTGTAGATCCTATATCGTTCATTATAATTTCTATTTTCACCAAATGATGATGGGGCCTCTGATGTGAGTTGCTGAAGGGAAATGCTAAGAAAGTTTGCCATCAAAGTTGAATGGCTTTTATATTTGTTCTTCAGAGGAGGCTCAAATATGACGTACTTCTCAGTGGAATCTAGCACCAGGTCACATCCCTGCAGCTCACACTATGCTCCTTTGGTCACTTTAAGCTGCTGAATCAATACAGAACTGCTCTCTCCTTCCTGCACCAGTTGTGCACTGCAGAATGGATTGTTTTCCAGTGATCCACTTTCATTTACACCTTAGTACAAAGCATTCCGTTTGGGACACTACCTCCCTTTCTACAGTCTGAATCTACCTTTCAGCATGGCATTCTCAAGTTGACAAGAGAACTCTGGATGACAGGAATGGCAGAACTATCTTCTTCCAGTGCTGCCAGTGAGGATAGAAAAGGACAGTATCTCCACAGTGCTAGAGGCCATAAAGAAGAATATATTTGAGTTCACAGAAAAGTAAATACGTAGGATTTAATTATATACTTACTGATTAAAAAAAAAAAACAGCTGTCAAATATAGAAAGTACTTGTGGCATAGAAAGTATTATTTGGAAAGGGGGTTGCAGGACAGGACAGCTTATAAAGTGGCTTTCTCTAGTACAATGAGGAAGAAAAGTCATGTTCACTATCTATGAAACATGATGCAATTACTTATTAAACCAGTATTATTGAGTTTCTGGGGTTTGCTATTAACTCAGATTAAGATCTTTCCTTTTCAGCATCATCCTTAGGAAGTATTTTATTTGGTGACTACCTGAAAACTTAAAGGTCAGAGGAAAAGTGCACAGTTTGTAAGGATTTTTTCCAGCAAGAAAGGGATATTCCACAGTTTTATCTACATCTGATTAGCTGCATACGATCATTTTGGTGTGTAGCAATTGCTTAATATCATTGGGGATTTTTACACAAAGGAAAAAGTATATAATGTTTTAGGGATTTTCATGGGTTTGTATTGGCTGAGGCTACTTACTGTAGGCATAGTAAAAAGCATCAACCATCTTTATGATTTTGTCAGTTCTGCGTTTAGAACCATTTAGTTGGTAAATTTTAGACTGCAGAAATTTATCTTTCATTATGACTTGACCAAGAGTGTGCATGGTTCTAATGACTAAATGAGGATATTACAGAAAGTCTCTTTCAAGGTCAGGTCTTGTTAATATAATCTTTTATCAATTATAAATTTTATAAAAAAAAAATAATTAATTGTTCTTAAACTGTATGTTACAATGAGATGCATATAATCACTAGCATTTCTTCTTGGATTGAAACAATTCTTTTAGGAACATAGTTGGCCTTTCACAAATACATTTTTTTTTCCTAGGTGAATAGCCTTGCTGAATAAAAGTCTTAATAAGGAAGGTATAAGCACTCTGCTTGTGGCACTTGCAGTGATGTCTGATGACTTGGTTATTTATTAAGAACAGTTTGGTGTGTTTGGATTGACTGCTGCTTTTACAAAGATTGCTTCTCCATACTGTAACTTGTAGGCTATAAGATTTATTTTTTTTTTAAGGTTTTGCAGAGTGCTTAGGAGAGCACTGTAGGTATAGAGGCATTTCAGAGAGAATTTGATGGCAGGATGAACGTTACTGAACTTGTAAAAATCCTGTTAGTCTAGGTTTTCCATTCCTGATAAGTATGTCATCTGCATAACTGCATGGCCTTTGTGATAAGATTATTTAAAAATCTGTTCTTTGCAGCAGCCTTGTAAAAGGTTGACTATGCAAGGCTATATATGCTTATGGTTTGGAAGCATAGCCCTTTGGAAGTTACATTTTTTTGTGTAAAGACAAGAAGGGTAAATGCTAAAATATCTATGACAAATTCAAACGTGAGCTTATGCAGTCACAGACAGGAAACAAAAAGGAGCAATGCAACTAAGTAGTAGTGAGACACCCTCTAGAAAAGAGGAGTGGGAATAGTTTTCTACGTTAGAAAAAAAAATCACTGAAGATTAATTAATTAAAACAATTATTTTTGTTTTTAATTACTGCTATTTCTTAGGCTCAACTCTGAGCCCAACAGAATCTGGTGGAAGACTGTCTTCACATCATCTGCTATGCATTTTTAATGACTCTGTCAATAACAAACAAAACTGTATTTTCCACTAATACTTCACATCCTACCACAGAATTTTCAAGTAGAACCAGTATGTCCACAGATTCCTTCTTTTTTTACCCTAAAGTGATTTGTTTTAAATATAACCTTAGGGACAGGTGTCTACTTGGGTTATCAAATGCAAATATGTGTTTGGTTCATAACTACCGTTAGTCAGCACGAATACCACAGTCAGAAGGCAATGTCCTACCCAAACTTTGTGGCTGTCCTCAGGCGGAAAGAATGACTCACATATGTAAATCTTTTTCTAGATATCACAACAGAACAAATACACGCAGGTGTCACTACATGGTACCATTACACATCTCTCACTTATAATTCCAGCCAGGAAATAGCAAGCTTCACCCTTGGAGAGACTCATAAATAGTTAAGTACCCTCTATCAACTGAAGATAAAAGGGGCAAATGACCAATAAAACAACATAATGAACAACTACTGAACAAACAGAGCTATTGCACTCAAACTCAGCCAAGTTATTGCCTAGGCTATTACAAGGATTTTACAGTAATATAATTTATTTTTTTAGCTTCATAGCAATTATATCAAAGGTCTTTCACTCTTCTCATATGTGTATCATTGCTTTAAAATAAATTTCATTATGAAGTCCAAGGTGGAAAAGAAAAACAAGAAGTTGTTCAAGGTCACAAACCATGTTCAATAACCTATTTGTAATTCTTTGTCATCTTTGTTTAACTCCTGGAAGTCACTGATGATACATTCTGCTTCATACCCAGAGGACACAGTATAGGATATTTTTCCCCCACTATAGATAAGCGAAGCTCAACTTCTTGAATCTGGATGCAAATTGGAATTTGCATAGTTCAGGTTAAATTGACTTTGGCTTCATCTCACAACATCTGAAAATATACTGCAGTTCTCTGGTGTTTTTAGGACATAATTAGATAAATTCACAGATTAAGCAGCTCCTGGCAGTACTTACTCTTCTGTGAATAGTGAACCAATTCCATAGCACATTGAAATACAAACTGTAGTTGCAATACCGAGTTGGCAACCTATCTTTGCTGTCAATTGTTGTGTGCCATATGGACCCACTTAAGCCTCTTCCTCTTTTGGCACTTGAAGAGAAGGCAGCCATTGTGGCCAGTCATGAGGTCAGTTTGGAAACCAAACGGCCCAGGTGCAAAAACTTCAGCAGGGACATCTGCATCCATGACTGGTTTTTTGGCTAGATTTATCCCTGCCCATATTTGGACATGATATCTGCCTTCTTGCCTAATGTTACCATTTTCTGCCAAATAGAACCCAGTAAGTCTGTTCTAATTTGTATTGTAAGTGATCACAAAATACACCCTGGATATGGCAATTTTTTTTTTTTTTTTTTTTTTTTTTTGTATCATATTCTACTGTTATACTTGAAATATGAAAACAGCTAACACTCTTTTTTCAGACTATTTCTTCTATCAGATAATGCAGACAGAAGTTCAGGTGAAAGTTCTCAAACTCGAATGTGGATATTAATAATCTTTTTTTTAGAAGTTTGATGCCAGCCACCAAGGAAAGTTGAGATACTCAGAGGAAAGATTAGAAATGTAATTATAGTGATATTGATATGGCTACAGCCTAATACTTTGTACAAAATGTGAATGCTTCATCCTTTGATTCACAGTTCTTAAAAAGGCTAGATAGAGGCATATTCATTAAGCTTATTTTGCGCTCAACAATATCACAGTTAACAAATATCTACGGGATATTAGAATCATAGAATAGTTAGGGTTGGAAAGGACCTTAAGATCATCTAGTTCCAGCCCCTCTGCCATGGGCAGGGACACCTCCCACTAAACCATGCCACACAAGGCTCTGTCCAATCCAGCCTTGAACACCGCCAGCGACGGAGCATTCACAACTTCCCTGGGCAACCCATTCCACTGCCTCACCACCCTCACAGTAAAGAATTTCTTCCCCATATCCAGTCTAAACTTTCCCTGTTTAAGTTTGAACCCATTACTCCTTGTCTTCTCACTACAGTTCCTCATGAAGAGTACCTCCCCAGCATCCCTATAGGCCCCCTTCAGATACTGGAAGGCTGCTATGAGGTCTCCACACAGCCTTCTCTTCTCCAGGCTGAACAGCCCCAACTTTCTCAGCCTGGCTTCATACGGAGGTGCTCCAGTCCCCTGATCATCCTCGTGGCCCTCCTTTGGACTTGTCCCAACAGTTCCATGTCCTTTTTATGCTGAGGACACCAGAACTGCACACAATACTCCAAGGGAGGTCTCACAAGAGCAGAGTAGAGGGGCAGGATCACTTCACTCAACCTGCTGGTCACACTCCTTTTGATGCAGCCCATGATACGGTTGGCTCTCTGGGCAGCAAGTGCACACTGAAGCCAGCTCATGTTCATTTTCTCATCAACCAACACCCCCAAGTCCTTCTCCGCAGGACTGCTCTGTATCTCTTCTCTGCCCAATCTGTAGCTGTGCCTGGGATTGCTCTGACCCAGGTGTAGGACCTTGTACTTGGCATGGTTAAGCTTCATCAGGTTGGCATCACCCCACCTCACAAGCATGTCAGGGTCCCTCTGGATGGTATTCCTTCCCTCCAACGTATCAACCGAAACTTACTTGTATTTTCTGCCACAATTCTCTCTGAGGCCCAGATAATTATACTGGTCTATCGTTCCTCACCTCAGAAAAATGCTATAAAAGTGAAATAATCAGGCACTTACCATTGCAGGTCTGTAATGGCATTTGAAGGTAAGCAAAACACATTTTAAAGTAACTCATGCATTTCACGTATTAGTACCATTTTGTTGGTAAATTTCCTATTTGTCACTTAAAACAAGACACCAACTTTAAACTCCAGTTAGGAGAAAGCACAGATAAAATGTACCTGTGCAAAATCTCAGAGCCTGAATCACCACTGTCATTCAACTTCCATATTTTCCTAACAGCATGCAATGCCAGATCCAAGGAAAAATAAGGCCACAGTATTTGACAAAGACTACAAAAATACTATAAAAAAGCACCTCTCGTAGCATCTGTGAAGCATATACATACAGATGTATTCACTATTGTCCTGGGTTCAGCAGCAGCAGTCATTTTTTCTTCTTCTTAGTAGCTGGTGCAGTGCTGTGTTTATGGCTTTTGCCTGGGAACAGCGCTGATAACACCGATGGTTTTAGTTACTGCTCAAATGTTAAGTCTGACCAAGGACTTTCTGAGCCTCATGCTCTGCCAGGGAGGAGGGGAAGCCGGGAGGAAGCAGAGGCAGGACACCTGACCCAAACTGACAAAAGAGGTATTCCGTACCACAGCACATCATACTCAGGATGTAAAAAACTGGGGGCAGGGACCCAGAAGAGAGGGTTCACTACTCAGTCGGGCTTGGTATCGGTCAGCGGGTGGTGAGTGGTTGTATTCTCTTCCCATGTTATTTCCCTGGTCATTATTATTATTGGTGGTAGCAGTAGTGGTTTGTGTTATGCCTCAGAGTTACTGGACTGTTCTTATCGCAACCTGTGGGAGTTACATTCTTTCTATTCTCCTCCCCATCCCTTCAGGAGCAGGGCAAGGTGGGGGGGGGGGGAGGGGGGGCTAGGGAAGCTAACAAGCTCTGTGGCTGATTTATGGCTGGGCTTAAACCACAACAACTGTAGAACACACCAGAATTTTTCTGTTTTCATTACCATAACATATAGAATACTTTCAAGTTTCATATTATGCTTTGTTACAGCCTTCTTAGTTTTAAAATGGATAAAACCAATCCTTTTTTTATTCTGATCTGGGAAAAACATCTTCAGTGCAGTTCATCTTTGACCTGCTTTCCTCTTTTCAGCCAAACTCTTGCACATAACGGTTTCATTGCTCTGATTTCTTTCCTGAGGTGCTACTGGAAAGAGCACCTACAGAAAACTCCAGCTTGACTCAGAAGCGCAAAACCTGTACAAATAAAAATTATAGGACTTAAATTATACTAGACTTTACATCAGACTCTTCAGGCCGGTGTCAGCTGCACTGAAATGCTGTTCTGTTAGCAATCATGGTCAAAGTATCTTTCAATTTTTAATTTTCTTTCACAAAAGGAACTCTCTGCTTAGGGTTAGCTTTGAGTCTCAGCAGCAGTGGCCTTAACCCTGTCCACAGGCCTTCACGAAATTAATGTGTGGCAGGAAAAAGATTTTGTAGTCTGCTGCCTTCAGAAAATAAAAAAAAAAAAACAACAAATAAACCTGCAAGAATGCTTTTCCTCCCAGGAAAGAAGTAAAATGAAGTTGACAGTCTGGAATGCTACTGAACTAGAAGTTCTTTTACATGGAGTCTTTGCCAAATGACTGACAATAGATTTCAGAAACACATGAGCAGCAGAAAATACATAGAAGCTTTTGGAGAGCCCTGAAGTTCATCTGTAGGTATTTTATACCAAGGATTTGGAAATAAACACAACCAGAAAATTATTTAGAATTCCAGACACACATGCAGCACTCTGATTGGCATCTCAATAATGCTTTGGAAACACACAAGTTTCTTTGCTTGATTTTTATGTCTGGATTCTGTCTTGTGTTAGTAATAGGCTGCTCGATTCCAGGCAGCACATCTCAAGGTTGCATAGCATTCCTTCAATGATTACAGTACCACAACTTGAGCTTCATGCCTTAAACTGTCATCCAAAGTATGCAGAGGTTACCAAGTTCAGTAACTTGTATGGACTATATATAAATATGTTTATGTACATTGTATGTGTGTACACTGCTTAGATTCTTTTATCTTTTCTACAATAAATACATAGCAAATCTTAACTATTTGCAATTCCACAATTTCAAGGACCTGCTGAATGCTTCCCTCATATGATGTAACATAAAACAATAATAATTTTTTAGGGTAACTACATACAGGCATCAATAGAGAAACACTGGAATCCTGATGCCACAATATGTTGAGATGCAAAGAATACATTTAGTTTTGTTGAGCTAATATCAACTGTAGCAAGCAAATTCAGCACATTTTTTCCAATCTGGTGTACAAATGTCAGGGCCCCTTCCTACTCTGTGCATAGATGTGCATAACGGCTGTACCCTCCGTACGGTATCAGTCCTGCCAAAAGGTACTGGCTAGAAACCAAAGTCACAGCCTGTTCTCTAATGAAAGCAGAAGAGATATGATAAGAAAAACTACAATCAACACCAAACATACTGGCATAAATCTTTACAAATGCAATGAAAGTGCCTTAGACTTGTTTATTCTATTTACTGCTAAGGCTTTGCAGTAAGTCTTCTTGAATCCATGAATTTCACACTGGCTTCAGACACATCTGGAACTACTATATTGCATATAAATAAAAAGCAGAGCTTATCAAAGTACTACTGGTCTCTTTACATTTCTTAGAAAAGTAAATAAAGAAAAGCCCTACAGAATATATGACATAATGTGTTTCAGCTGCAGCCACGAGGCTACTCCTTCCCACCCACCCCACCCCATCCCCCCACCACCACCCCCACCCCACCCCACACCCCCCCCCCCCCCCCCCGTTGTTCTCATGTTATCAAGTTATCAGGTGGGGCTTTTCACCTGCACAGTCAACCATTTGTAACTAGGAATTCTGCCTTCTCCTCCCTGCAGAATATGAGCATTTAGCTTGCTTACCTGTATCAAGCTATTTGGGAAAACAAGATGTTTGTGGGCAGACACAAAGAAAAGATCAACTTATAACAAATTATTTATGTCATGTTTAATTCTATTTTCAATTTGCATTTGTCAAATCACTACAATGCTCCTTTCAATATTTCAGGCTTACCTATAATTAAAAACATCCAGTTTTTCTAAGTCTTCATGATGTGATGTGATCATAATATGATGTATTTACAAATGTTTATAATATATGAATTCTTCCATCTGAAAAGAAAACCTGGAATAAATGACAATGAAAGAACCTGTATGCACTTACAGAGGCAATACTGTATTTAATCATACATATCAAAACAAAAGTGATTGTCATGTTCTTAATCAGAGCAAATACATAACAAGCTTAAAGGAAATTTCTCTACATCAGACTCTACAAAAGACTACATCAGCCCAAATAAAAAGGATTTGGCATTTTGAGATAAACCAGCCTTGAACAATAATCTCAATAAACCTCAAATTCCAGATGGTCTTTGTGGGTTTCAGACAACAGCTGATTCATACAGCATCGTGATGAGTTATGTGGCTTATTTTTAACAGTAAATGTAAACACTGGTGCTGTTTTGGTATTACTTAGAATAATGTGCAGCATAAATATTAAGAGAACAACTTGAGGTCTTCTGTGAGGATATGCAACATTATCCTCACAGAGGCCTCAATCTTTTATATGGGTATCTGTTGAGAAACACAATAATTTAAAAGGAACTGTGTAAGCTAGTCTTCCACAAATGAACAGAACACACGTCCACTTTATTGCCTCTGTGATAATGTTCATGGCTAAACAGTGTGTTTAGTCCAAATGCAAGTCTACAAATATCCTTACACTAGCACTATTTTTTTTTACACAAGTTCTTAATTAATTGCGATTCTTGAAACTATAAGCTATAGAATACCAACTACATAAAAATGAGGTGTCAAATCTTTCCCATACATCAGACGCAATGTTATTTTTATCGTATCTTTACAAGACATTGGATAAGTTAATATTTATGGAGTATACACAGAGGAATACTGCTAGAATTAATAAATAATAAAGCTAATATTTTTTGAAAAAATAAATCATCACATATGCTTTATAAACTAGATGTCTTCAGCTGTAGATAATTTAGCATAGTAATAAATAACAGGAGAATACAGTGCTGATGGAATTATATTTCATTATTTAAAATATCATGCTACTCATATAAGAATATATTATTTTCTGATCAAAATCACGGAAATAGAACTGGCATAGAATTGAGGGCACTTTTAAACAAATAAAAATGAGGTTGCCCCTAACATGCCAGCTAGACAGTATTGAATAGGTGTATATGAATAGGAGTATATTGAATAGGAAACACATACCGTTTCTCAAATGTACATTGAAATCATTCTCGGATGTGTCTTTGGCAAGCTGCAGCTCAGAAAAGCTTAGCCCATTGTCCCCATTGTCTCAACAATAATAGACTTCTTCCATTTTGAACAAGGAGTTATTATACAGGCTTTAACATTGCCACTTTGAGTCTTACCTGCAGAAGAGAAATAAAGAATCAATAAGGGGTTTTTTTGTGCAACAATTAATTAACAGAAAATCTTGGGTAAGACTATAAAAATCTTACATAAAAGTTTTTTTGCAGCTGATGGTACAACAAAACTATATCAAAGAATTTGGTGTATGTTGATAATTGCATTCAATACTTTCAATAAGTTTATCTCATTTCTGATGTATCTAGTCCTGTGGTTCAGTTTTGTAAAATCCCTACCAACTACATTGTCAAGGGTTCAGCAATAGCAGTCATTGTTTCTCCTTCTTAGTAGCTGGTGCAGTGCTGTGGTTTTGACTTTAAGCCTGGGAAGAGCACTGATAGCACCGATGGTTTTAGTTGCTGCTCAGTAATGTTTAGTCTGATCATGCGACTTTCTGAGTCGCATGCTCTGCCAGGGAGGAGGGGAAGCCGGGAGGAAGCAGAGACAGGACACCTGACCCAAACTGATAAAAGAGGTATTCCGTACCACAGCACATCATGCCCACTATATAAACTGGAGGCAGTTATCCAGATGGGTTAGATCACTGCCAGGGTCGGGCTGGGTATCGGTCTGCGGGTGGTGAGTGGTTGTATTCTCTTCCCTTGTTACTTCCTTTGTCACTATTATTATTGGTTGTAGCAGCAGTGGTTTGTGTTATACCTTAGTTACTGGACTGTTCTTATCTCAAGCTGTGGGAGTTACATTCTTTCGATTCTCCTTCCCATCCCTCCGGGAGCGGGAGAAAAGGGGGGAAGTGAGAGAGAGGCTGCGTGGCTGACTGAGCTTAAACCACGACATACGTGCAGTGCAGTCTTTCGAGCCAGGGAGACTAGATGTCATGATCAGTATTCTGAGCAGTGCTGCAGCACTGGACCCCTCATGTGGGTTTTCAAAGTGTACTTTGAAAGCAGGTATCGAGTTCTCATTGAAAGTCAAAGGGATCCAATGCTGAACTCCATTAGACCTCTTCATTTGTAAAATCCCAGCCTATTCTTGACATGGGACATGTCTTCATTCTCTTCTAATTTGTGCCTGGTATACATTGTACAAGTGTTAAATAATTAATTGTAACATAATTAAGAGAATGTTGCTACGGATCATTGTAGTTCAGTTTCAGACACTGACAATGAAGAAGAAATACAATTTTAGAACAGCAACTGGCTGCCAAGCATTATGGATATAGGCATATCAACATGAGGTTATGTTTAAAATTCCAGAACCTTCAAACGTCACTCATGGTTCTATCATTTTAGTTTTCTACTTCCTTTTTCTATGGAGTTCTTAATCTACTCACAGTATATGACTGAGATTTACATATAATTTTAGCAAATCACTAAGTCCATTCTGCTATTGAATATCTCAGTATGTGACTGAGTGAACTAGTTTTATGTCAAAAGCACATTAAACAACAAAATAAGCCTAGACAGCATTTTTAGCCTACAACAGATAGTTAACATGGTATTGTTTAGGTTTTTGTGTCTGCACCTAAATGAAGAGGTGATGATTTGTTTCAATATTAGGAGTTTTAAATTTATATTGTTCTAATATCATCTAAGAACAGCTTAAAGTAAATGGTACATAAAATTGATGTTTAACTGATTCATTTACTTTTAAAAGTCAGGGACTTATGAGACTAGAAGCTAAGATAAAGTGGAAGGTATAAACTAAATTCTCCACCAGGTGGGTTCCAATACATTTCTATGTCTGCAAAATTAAAATCCTGATAACACAAACAATAATGTTGCAACAGACAATAAAACACCACCTAGCCAGTAGGAAAGCAACAGAATGCCATGTACGTCAATTGCCATTGTTTTTAGTAGTGCTGTGAGGATTTAAACAGTGAGGATGTGGTCCTCTGAAATCTACAAAATACCTCCCTTTATTATTTTGTCACCATTTGCTACATTCAGATTTGAGTATTTAGCCCAAAAGTTGTTTGAGGCTTTTGGGATCTCTAGTTTCTGTATCTTCCTACACTTGAACTTCCTACACTGTTGAGAGGAAAAATAAACAAATGTTCATGGAATTTTAATAAAATTATTATGCACAGGAGCCAAACTTTTATATCCAAGAAGCAAACTTCTAAGCCAAGTTTGCGTTTAGCACAAAGGAACAAATCCTGGTATGTTTTTAGTTCCAAGTGCCTAGAGATACCCAGTACTTCTATTAGTGTCAAATACAGCTCTCTTCTCAAGAATTCTCCTGGTGCAGCGGCTATACAGTAAGTGGGACAACACACAAATAAGAACATCAGGGAAGCAGAAGAGAAATGAAGACAGTAGTAATAAAATTAAGCATTTTGCTTATTCTGCTGATGTTATAAGCTGCAAACAATGCTATTACGAGAAATGCCAGAACTACAGTCAGCACTCATTAAGGTAACAAAAGGGGTCCATAAGAACATGGCTAAGAGCCACTTTCTATTTTCATCCTTCTTTTTTTCTTTTTTTTTTTTTTTTCTTTTTTTGCCTTTGGACTCAACCCAGCAAGGAGTGATGATGCAAAATACTGATTCCCACATTCAGAAGCTGAATCTGGCTTTTGGGGTCTCTAGTTTCTGTATCTTCCTACATTTGAAGCTCAAAGTTCTCTACACTGAAATACAAAGTCTATAGCAGAAACCATGATTCCTTATTTTGGGGGATATCTGTAAACAACTGTACATGTAACTATGCACATGAAGAACCCCGCTGAAATTAATGGAGCAGGCGAAACACCAAGTTATATGAATAAGTGTTGTGGGACTGGGACTTTGAGCATTATACATCTGCTTCTTCCCAAAAGATAAGATGAATTAAGTAATCTTTTCTACCTGTACATTGTGTGAAAATATTGCTCAGGGGAGCAAGTATCCTAAAAAGAAAGTGACAACATCAAGATGTCATTCCTGAGAAATATATTCTAAAGTTATTCATAAGTTCACATACAACTTCATAGCTAACATCTACACATGACCAATACGGAACACAGAACTTGTACCTCAAAATAATTTTTGTTATATATGCAATTTTTAAAGATATTACGGGAAAGATGCCAAATTTGTCTTGATTTTATTAATGGAAAGAGACTATCTGGTGCTTTTTTTTTTTTTTTAATGTAGGAATTCTGTCTGTTTTTCCAAGGTAAATATGCAAGATGTAAGCATTAACAACATAAGAGCATGGACATTGTTTGGGATTAAATTAAAACCATTTCCCTTATGCATGCTCATTTCCTTTTTTACTACTCAATTCCCCTATGATGCCATCTGATCACTTCTTGAATGTCCCCTGTGCTTTTGCCTTAACAACCTTGCCTGGTAGGCCATTCCACACGTTTGTGCTTCTTGGCATGAAAAAAATGCTTCCTGACATCTGTTCTGAATTTGTTTCTCTTTAATTTCCATTTATGCTTCCTTATCCTAACATCTGTGTCATTGTGGAAACGGTAATTCAGATTGACGTTATCTGTGCCATTTAAGATTTTACATTCCCTAGCTAAAAGCTACTCATAACAGTGTAGCGGTTTTGTAGTTCGTATCGATAGTTTAGAAACATTTCCTAGTTGTAATTCATATGTTTTAGGTTATACTTCGGCTTTGTTGTGGTTGTTTCGTTCTCCTTTTAGGCACATTTCTTTCAAATCAAGGGCCAGCACTGTGCTCAGTGGGCCCATTTCAGCCCATAGGTCTTCCCACAGCTGTTCTATAGAAAGAAAAGTAGAATTTGGCCCAATAACCTTAGTGGGGGTATCAAGAGGACTGTATATTATGCTAATTCCTGCTGTGGGTTAATAGTGTTCCTTTGGTAGCTCTACAAATCCAGCACTTAGGAAATTTTTCAGTTGTTTCTCTCAATGGCTTACATATAGAGCCTGGGAGACCAAATTGTACTCAGTAAATGTTATGTTTTGGTAATTTCATCTCATTTTGTCCAGACAGCAGAAGTGGTAAAAAGATTCTGAAAATTACTCTTACAATTCTCTCAAGTCTACAAAATAACCTGGGACTACTCTTTCTATTTCTTTAAATCCCTAAGACTGGGACTCAAGTATCTTCTTTTACCTGCCTTTAACAAAACAGATCATTTCAAGAGATGAATTGTCAGTCTAGACTCGCAACAAGCAAAGAAATTAACAGCATGCTTAACCGCAATTAGTAAACAGTCTCATCTCACATGGTTGGTAACTATGATTCAGAGTTTAAAATGTACCCTTTGTAATACTAAATAAAAAAAATACAAGTAAAGAAATATGGTAGCTGATTATTAAGTCTGGACTCAGGGATCATGCTAGACAACCTGTCCACTGATCCATTTGCATGGTAGTAAAAAGGTATGATTCATACAGAGCTGTATCTGAAAGCACAGCCAAGGTTTATTCTTCTGCTTCTAAAATACGTAAATCTGATTATTTGAAATTATCAGAGAATTAGCAGTACTTTAGATATTCTTTGACCTCACTTATTTTTGACTGTTGAATTAGTGTCTCCAGCTAGTGAATCATGAAACCAGTAATTCCTAGAAAGGGTCATCAATAATTGTTAGCAATTAATTCCCCCACATAAATATCACCCATTGGTAAAACATTTTACAGTGACTATTTCTGAAAAGATTGAAAAAACATTCTGTTTTATTCCACCATGCTAACAGAGTGCTTTGGAAAATATACCTAGATTTCAAGATTTTGATTAGTCTCAGTTTTTCTCAAGATCATAATTTTCTTTGTGGATATGAGCAGATAATAAACTTTCAAGGATTATTATTCCATTTATTTCTTATAAAAAAGGAAGAAAATGAGAACAGTCTATTTCTCTATACTTGGAGTGCATGTTCAGTCTAACTAGGTTACCCAGGCTTTTGTAATGGAAAACTCCATGCCCATCATTTAAAACCTGTCTATTCTACAAGGTTAGAAAGAAGCTAAAGGTGACATCTGATTTTGTAAAGGATTACCTTTATTCGTTCATCTAGATGAAGTAGTGGGCTTAGAAATACCAAATATAATCCAGTTTATATCTCTAGAACATGTTCAGTGAGAGTAAAAAACAAAATCACAAGATAATGTGCAAGTAAACATGGTGGAGGCATGTGTGAATGTGTAGGATGGGAGACTGATTTTAAAAATGAGGTATTCAGGAAGTAATGTGTCATCTAAAATGTGTTTCACATCAAAGTAAAAATCCTACTCTTTACAGCCAGCAGAAAACTGCATACTGAGCACATTAACAAGGGAAAGGTGGAAGAGGAAGGAACCCATATCAGTGTCTGGTTTAACTAAAGGTGAGGGAGAAAGAATTTTTACATATTATTTACAGTTAGTGCAGAGTCCTTTAAACAGGATTGCAAACATTTATCATGGCATTCTAATTTCTTCTGCTGAAGGGTGTCAAGGTTTTTAACAGTAGTCAATATCTTCTCAAGTAAAATGAGACAATTATCTTACATCACGTATTTTAGGTTGCTCAATTTAGGCAAGGATAAAAGGTATTTTCTCAAAATGTCTGATATTCTGGAACACGTACTTCCAAGTAATGCTTCCTGTCTTACAAAACAGGCCTGGGTTACTGACCCTGTTCTAACTAAGCTTCTTCCCTGATTAAAGGGTAAGTTTCTTTCATGGTTATATCATTTTAAAACCTATTCAAATGTGATAACATTTTTGCTCCTGTATCTTGGCAACATGATTTATTCCGTTAACACTGTGCGTTACAGTCTGAAAAAACTGTACCATCTGGGTTGAATTAATAGCCTACCCAGAAAAATAAATGAGAATGGTCTGCTATAATTAACATGTAGGTAAAGTATATTTAACAGATCATTATAATTAATATATCAGTTACCAATTTCATGCTAAACAGTGCTGTGAACGCAAGATATTAAGATTAGTTGCCCTCTCTTTATGCGCCTAGTAAAAATGCAATGGAAGAATAGATCCAAAGAATCAATAAAATTGACTTTAACATTAAGAATATCAGATATGAAATTTCAAGCTGAAAGATGCAATGTAGGGCAATATGAAATAGAAGTATAAAATTATTAGTTTCATGAATTCAGAATTAACACTAGTAAACTCAAATATGACCTTACACAAAACAAACCCCCACCAAAAAGCATGCATGAGTAATGAATTTAAACACTACTAAAGGCATCCATTTATCAAGATGCACAGAGCAGATCTGTTTCATAAAGCTGTCTTAGTTTGCATTTCATAAAATGTAAGATACAGTAGAAAGCAAACAAGAGATGCAGATTTGATCAAAATTCCGCAGAGTGCTGTCATCCAAACAGGCTTTTCATAAGACACAACTGTTGGTTCAGTTTTCACAGGTTACCAAAAGACCAGGGTTTTTTCAGTGACTTCCTTCTTCCTATTCTGTGTCCAAAGAATATAAACTTCACTTACTTTAGCTACCCCACAAGATGTATTGGATACCTTTTCAGCTAAACTGATGTGACGTTGCCAAGAGATATCAGAGAAACCATTACAACTTCACAGTTATTGTCTAACTTTATCTTTCTTATTCTTTACTAACAAATCCTGAAACTCATGTACAATTGAAGATTCTTATCTGAAACTAATGCCACTTTTGTTTTACACAGAAATCTATGGGTTTAAAAATAAATAAATAATAAGTTTTCAACTGCCCACCACCCCCCTTGCATAATTAAGGCTTTTGTGTCACCAAGTTATCTTTAAATTAATGTTATTATAAATTTAGATTATTACTGAAAAGACTAAGGGTCATTTGGCAGCAGTGTAAGGCACATTGCAAATAAAGTATGTAGGAGAATCCATTCCAAAAGGCTTGCAATTTAGATAGAGAAGACAAAGAGGATATAAGGGCCAAATTAAATTCAAATGCAGTTAGAGAGCCAGGGGAATTCCCTGCTTTTCTCTTGATTTTCACTTTATGCACAGACACAGAAGTTAAATGCAAAACAACAGCAATATTTTTTAACACATCTGGGATGACAAAAAACATGAAACACTTTCAAACAAGTATATAGATAACAACACAGAAATCTGAACAAGACATCACTATTCAGCACACAGGTCTTGTAGAACAACAAGGGAAAACATTGAAATTAGTGCGGTTCAAAATATTTTTCAAATTCAAAACATGTTTTTTGGGGAAAAAAGCCCAAAACATTAATTGGCACAACTTTCTACTAGTGGAATTCCTTTTGGCTATCAATAGGTTGTGGAAAACACAGGACTGGCACACTGATCATAAGCAACATTTGGCGCTTACAGGGTTTCACAATTATATAGCTGAAGAAGTATGGTACAGTATTCTACAGCAATTGTCACCATTTAAATAATTACTTCAGCTGATTACTGTAGAATAGGAAATAAAAATCAGCCAAAAAGATAATTACAGGCATGGCAGAAAAAGTTTCAGTAGCTTCCATGTAGAAATTAAGATATAGGGCAATGCTTTTGCATTCCTTTCCATACCCATGTCAACTACAATGGTGCTGTTAACATAATCCAAGACTTTGACTTCCAACTCCTAGAGATACTCCAAAGTAATTATATTTCCAGCTCAATCAAATTTACATTATAATGTAAAATGTTAACAGTCTTGTCATGTCTTATTACATCAATAGATCATTACATGTAAGTTTTGTAAAGAAATTTTATCTCAACTTTACTGAAGCAACTATTAGGATTTTGGAGAAAACAAACATTTTGTAGGATTTATGTTTTACTCTGGAACATGAGCCGGCTGTGCGCGCTTGCTGCCCAGAAAGCCAACCGTATCATGGGCTGCATCAAGAGGAGCATGACCAGCAGGTCAAGGGAGGTGATCCTGCCCCTCTACTCTGCTCTTGTGAGTATTACTCCCTTGGAGTATTGTGTGCAGTTCTGGTGTCCTCAACATAAAAAGGACATGCAACTGTTGGAACAAGTCCAGAGGAGGGCCACGAGGATGATCAAGAGACTGGAGCACCTCCGTATGAAGCCAGGCTGAGAAAGTTGGGGCTGTTCAGCCTGGACAAGAGAAGGCTGCGTGGAGAGCTCATAGCAGCCTTCCAGTATCTGAAGGGGGCCTATAGGGATGCTGGGGAGGGACTCTTCATGAGGAAGTGTAGTGATAGGACAAGGGGTAACGGGTTCAAACTTAAACAGGGAAAGTTTAGACTGGATATGAGGAAAAAATTCTTTACTGTGAGGGTGGTGAGACACTGGAATGGGTTGCCCAGGGAAGTTGTGAATGCTCCGTCGCTGGCGGTGTTCAAGGCTGGATTGGACATAGCCTTGGGTGGCATGGTTTAGTGGGAGGTGTCCCTGAGGTTGGAACTAGATGATCTTAAGGTCCTTTCCAACCCTAACTATTCTATGATTCCATGATCTGGCATTAGGCTCTGACACATTCTGTTCCAAAGCTGTAAGTCCATATTTCTATAACCCATCCAGACTCTTCTGCATTAGTACAAGGTAATACAAGGTGACACCTGAGTGAAAAGCAGTCTGCACAATTAGCAATTGTTCTCTTACATTCTCCAAGTATATTAATGTTGCTAAGGACTAGCACTGGATTTCTCTCTTTCTGCACATTTATCTGCTATAGGTGAAGATTTAAAATATTTTATAAACTTCTTTTTTTAGCAAAAGTTTTTACAAGATCTTTTTTGCCGAGACTGGAAGGTAGAAGAGGGCAGCATAATTGCCATAAGTTATTTTAAATTGTAGTGATATATAAAAGCTATCAGAAAGGTTTTACAAGAGTAGCACTTGGACACTTGTGTGGACTTCAACATTTTGTGACTACTGTAACAAAGTTACATTCATATGTAGGATTAGGGAAGAAAAGTCATATCTGAACAGGAATAAGATTCAAGTTTCTAGGTGAACAGTTACTAGTAAAGAAAACAGGCAGGAAAGGACTGATACAAATGTCTACAGTGGCAAAGTAAAAGTTCAGTGGACAACAGAGCAAAAGCAAAAGCTCGTTTTTAAAAAACTCTTAAACCAAAACATCAGCAGTTTAAATAGCTACTGCAGCAGACAGCAAGATTTGCGAAACACAGCTCTCAACTAACAAATCCCATCTTTCAAAGAGCATTAAAAACAAGATGGAAAAAAGGTTTATCATTTGACCAGTGAAAACAGACATATCAAATCAGGACAAAAGTCTACTAAAGCCTTACAATTAGTTTTGGTGATTGCCTTAAAACGAAGAACAAGACAATTAGACAATAATAATCTATGCATGTTTTTGTATGTTCTCAAAACTTCCAGCATTTTGCAACTCACCTGCTTCTTGTTGTAGACACATTAACGCATCTAGCCACTTTTTAAATTAACTTTGATTATAATGTGTTGAACAAGGCATAGTGTTCCCAAATAGGTCACCTGTGATTCTTACTGTATTTGACACATTCACTACGATTTTACAAACTTGTCACTAAAGCAAAAGCTTTTCTACCTGACTGATTTCTTTATACAGAACAACGTGAGTGTCTCACAATGAGTGAAATATGCTAAACAAAGAGTGCAATTGCTTTCCTGGAGATATTACATATGGAGAATGGCTGAAAGGCAAAAAACAGCTACATAACAATTCCCTCCAGTAAAGGACTGTAGGGAAAGCTCTTTATACTAAGCAATATTCCTATCAAGTGCCTGTGTGTGCTTTTTAGAAGTCAGATACTTTACCTAAAGGACAAAGATACAAGTGTCTTCTGTTTTGGTTTGAAATGACTTTCAGCAGCTATGTAGGAAAGGTAGAATTCCATATTGGCCACACACTAAAAACTTATTCATAACACAGAGGCCTTCTGGACATTTAAAGAGTCCATATTGTCTGCCTGCTATGCACTTTCACTGCAGGAAGGGGTAAGAGAATGTTAATTTCAGCATAGGCCAACATCTGAGTCAGCCATACTGTAAAGTCAAACATCAGTGGTGTCTTTTTAAATTTACCATAAATTAGATACATGTACGTAATCAATTTTTATCAAGCTAAAAACTGTCATGTCATGGTTTAAGCCTCTATAACTCATGCATTTTTGCTCACTCACTCCCCCCTCTTTCTTCCCCCCGCTCCCGGAGGGTTGGGAAGGAGAATCGAAAGATTACAACTCCCACAGGTTGAGATATGAACAGTTTAGTAACTAAGGTATAACACAAGACCACTACTGTTACCACCAATAACAATAATGACAAGAGAAATACAAGGGAAAAGAATACAATCTCTCACTTCCTGATACCGGCCCGACCATGCAGTGCACCCCCACCCTTCCGTGTCTCTGCTCTCTGTTTTACATCCTGGGCATGACATGCTGTGGCATGGAATACCTCTTTGGTCAGTTTGGGTCAGGTGTCCTGTTTCTCCATCCTCCCGGCTTCCCCTCTTCCCTGGCAGAGCATGAGACTCAGAAAGTCCTTGGTCAGACCAAAACATTACCGAGCAGCAACTGAAAACCCTGGTGTTATCAGCACTGCTCCCAGGCTGAAAGTCAAAAACACAGCACTGCACCAGCTACCAAGAAGGAGAAAAATGGCTGCTACTGCTGAACCCATGACATGTCATTACATGCTGCTATACAGGAAATGATCCACAATTGAACAGAGTTGTCTTTTGCCATTGTGGGAGTTTCCATTGTGAGTATTTGATTTTTGCAATACAAACCTTTCCAGAAATTTAAGGCATTTTTCTATATCATCTGGTCTTATTCCCCATTAGTAATTTAAGTATATATTAACACATACATATATATTAATACATGCATACGTAATACTTTCAGCAGTGTTTTCTTCTAGAAAAAACTGAAAGACACACTTTTGGTCACAAATCATAGGCCAAAACTCAGATAACTTAACCTGACAACTTCGTACAGTTGAGTTGTGTTCCACAAATAAAATCACCTTTTTCAGAAGTAGACAAGTATTATTCTAATTTAAGACAGAAAAGCTAACATTACAATACAATCTATGTAACATATACTTCTGATATCACTAAAATAAGGTATGACATAACTATAGAATTCAAATTACAGGAGCAACAAGAGTCTTGATACAGGAACTGCAGCCCTAATGCAGCAAAGACAATACAAACCTAACGAAAATAAGATTTATTCTATAAAAAGGCGTCAAGCTAAGTAAAAGATGAGAAGAGCAGGTGAACAAAAAATAAAAAAGAAAGCAAAGGATAAGAAGAAAAGATAAGGGAAGCAGTACAATAAACTTAGGTCACAGCACATAGCCTGCTTAAGTGCCACAAGCCTATCAAGAGCTTAGACAGGCTTTGGTTAAGCACCATCAAGTTTTATGGCATTATTTTGGCCACTGAAGGGCCCTTGTATTTTTTCCATAAATACCTTGGTAAAGATTCAACACTGTAGCTGTTCATGTTAATAGAGAGACCCTAGTTGCTACCATGACCAGCATGCCTGTGCCATTTCAAGAAAATTAGATTCAACTTACAGTGCTTTTACTTCACCTGCAATTAAAAGTTGGAAAAGGCAAGAAAAAAAAAAAAAAACCTCTGAAGTAAAAGCTATCAATTTCTTCATAAATAGGACACCTTTTCAGAGAATTTCTTTTGAATGCAGTGGTAGGGATGTGATCTGCACAAAACACAAAAGGAATAAAGTATCAGTGCTCGGTATTGTGAGTGCATTACCCAGATTCTCTGTCAAGTCTCAGTCCTCTATAGGCAATAATAACCATTACTGGCCTTTTAGTTTGCAGTCACTGCTGGGACTCTCAATACAATGAATGCAACACAGAAAACATTTTAAAATAGCTGATAAAAATCCTTTATTTTTCTACCTTTGAAGAAGTGTTGGGAGAGTTTCTGACAAAAGATGGAAGTAATTTCAATGAAAAGGATAATGGGAAGTATATTGAATGAGAGAGAGGATGGAGGGCAGGAAATGCAACAATAAAGTTTAATTAAATTAACAAACTCCAGCAGTGAATTATATGCTAGATTTTTTTTTCTTAAGAAGCAACTGAAAAAGTTTAATATAGGTTATTGAAGATAAAATATAACCTTAGGATATATCGATCTTTGACTCAAAAGCTGACGTTCCACTGAATACCTTCCTTCCTTCCCCTCCCCCCTTTTTCTTTTTTAACAATTCAATTTCTATAACATTGTTGAGGAAGCTAAAAGGAGTGTGACACATGGAGTATCTAAAATAGCATCTTCAGAGATACTATTTATTTCAGGTCACAAAAGCCAATGGATGACAGAAAGAATAAGAAGGTACCCTTATGAGTAACACATGACACTGACACAGGTATTTGTAATGAGACACCCTGTGACATCAGAAGCCATTTCAAGGCATACCTTGTGTTTACCAGCCAGAGATCTTATTAATCTGATCACACTTTAGCTCCTCCAGACCTAAGAGAGGGTAGGAAGGAAGGAGTTAAATACCCTGCATAACTGGAAGAAATCACTGACTGTTGTAGTTACTTTTCATATTAGAAATGCAAGTAAAAAAAAAAAAAAAATCACAAAATTTCAGACCTTGTAGTCAAGGCCTCTACGTCATCTACCCAAAAATGTTCCTGATGCTTTGCCTTTACAAATCTCCTTCTTAAACCTCGTGACCAATATCCACATTACAAAATAGTGCCACAACATGGTTATGTCCTTAAATTCTCCCTTCATGCACTGGTTTGAAGTGAGGCTGGCAGTATGGATCCCCATGAAACTCATCAAGCTTCATACACTTCCACCCTTTCAGTTGTGGGATGGTGTCAACAAGGTGTGAAAGAAAAGTTCTTTAAGTACTTGTGACCTTGCAATGACAACATGAATTTTGCATTAGCCATCATAATACCGATGCATAATTAGCTGCAAGCAGAATCACATAAAAGTGATAGAAGAGGAGCTGGTAGGATGCTCTCTGGACTTACTGTAGAAGAAAAGAGGTAAACAAAACAACCAGAAAACCAAAACAACAAAATAAAACAGACATCAGTGCTCATATCTAAGGAATCCTGAGGCTGAGACCCCCACTTAACATTGTCTAGAAGAGCAACAGGTACAAGTCAGACCTGATATTCAGGAGTAAGAGGCACAGAAGAAATAGTAAATTCTACCAGGTTTGCCTGTCTGCCCTGGGGATTTACAGTGGGAGAGCTGCATCGCTAGTTGCCTGGCAATAGCTAAAAGCTCAGAAAAACAAGTCTGAGCTGCAATTTGATTTTGAAACTGAAGACAGTGTTTTTTCTATATATTTTAACTTTCATCTTTAAATCAATTTATATACCAAGACTATCAGTTATAAATGAGGATGGAAATCCAAACTCATTTCAAGATCTGGATGTGGTCCTGCTTCATTTTCTTGACATTGCCCAAATTTTTATCATCCTCATTTCAGCAGCAGTTAACAATACGGTATTTTAACTGCCAGAGTTCTGGGGCCAGCACTTAACATTTTGAACTGCAGATCAAACAAACAATTTAACATTACAATTGAGCTTCTTTCAACAAAGTGTATCACAGACTATGCTCAGATTGTACCTGACAGAAAAAAATGAGCATTTTGTAGGACTATGGATTAATTCATCGGCATATATGCGATTTACTGTCATTGTTTCCTCTCATACAACCAAAGCAGAGCTACTGACAGAGAGGTTACCATACTGTGGTTAAAAAAGTAAAGCAGTGGTTAAGAGAATGTTCCATAAGGAATAATAATCCTTTTACACACCTAACTTTTTTGAAACTGCTTTCATTATTTCTTTCTAGAACAGAAACATAAAATTAACAAAACTCTACAGACTGACCCTTTAGGAGCATTATTACTTGCATTTACAATTTGCAAATAGTAGAAATGTTTCAGGTATTTTTCAATGTACTTAGATTTGGGAAAATGTTTATATATATTTTCAAGAGTATATTGGCAGGCAATTTTGTAACAATACTAAATTGTACTAAACCTGAAAATAGCTTTTATCTTTAATTGTCAAACTATAAAATTGTTTTATGCTAAGTATTTTTCCTTAAATGGAATAATGGAAAGTGAAAGATTAATAGAAGCCTAGCATTTCATAAAGGACAACAGCCTATCAAAATTAAAACAACTTCAATACCATAGCATCTAAGAGCCATAAACAAGTGTATGGGGACAACACTGTGTAAGTAAACATATAGAGCACCAGCATCATGTGAAGCAGCATCATCTTGTGACCCAAGAGGGCTGCTGCCTTGGCATGCTCTGCACCTTCCCAGTTACCTTAAGCATTCCTGTAGCATTCCTAGTTGCCAGTATGTTAGTTCTTTCTACTTGGCTGTGTGATGCTTATTTTAAACCTGATGTGATTTATTACCTTTTTCACAAAAGGGCTGCTCAATATGCCCCACTATTAAGAAGTCTAAGCAACCAAGCCCCAAAAAATTCAGTTGTCACTGACAACTTCACTGTGCAACTCATGTTTACAGCAAGAATGTTAAGACTTACAAACAAAAGGTGAACTTAATAAAAGGTCTTAACCCTACTTAATATAATAATAGATATCCCAAATTAATAGCTGCTATTGAAAGCTTTGGCTTTACTTTCCACAGTAGATGCATTCTGCTGCTTCTCAAGGGACAGGGAGCTAAATGCAGTCCTCCAAGCGAGTTCTTTTAAGACAAAGACTGGTATTTCAATCAGGACACAGGCTCCAAGTTCCTGAAATCTAAAAGCAGAGGGTTTATTTGAAATACAGTGCAAGTACTGCATTTCATAAGAAATTAATGATTAAAAGTTATGAAAAAAATTATGTTCTTTATTCAGTTCACTTAGACCATTTCAAGCTAACAGTACCAATGTCATCTTGGAAAATTAAATGCTTGAGCTGCACTTTGGATAAAGGCCTATGAAAATGTGACTTTTCAACTGGGACATAAAAGTCAGATCGAATATCCTGTGTACTCATGTTTTAGAAAGGTATGTTGAGCTTTGTGTGCGCAGACAGGTCCACCCCAGAGCGTCCAGAACATGTGCTTCACACTGTCAGAAAAGGACTTACGCGATACACTGTTAAACATGCCAAACCTATTAGCCTATGATTAAACTATAACACCTCTTCCTTTTTCCTGATGTAATTACCATGATGCACGTCTAATCAGCATCCCTGATTCTTTGGAACATATTAGGTATACATAACATGGTGTGCACTGGGAAAGGCTTTTTGACAGATGTGCTAGACAAGATCAAGTGGAATGCCTTCTGACTGTCTGTACAAATGTAACCATTTAAAGAACAATGTACTAGAGGGTCACGTAATAATAATAATAATCTTGATACCTGTTAAATTTCATCAGAGTCCAAGTACAAAAGGGTTGTGACTAAATAGATTTGGAATTTTAATTTGCATGGATATGTAATATTTATATTTAATGGTCTTTTTTTATAAATGATAAATGGAGTTTAAAAATGCATATCACTAGAAGACATTATTAACTATAACTGTTTTGTCAGGCAGTAATTTACATTTAATAATTTCAGGCATTTTCTTATTCAGAATTTGTATTTTCCCTTTTGAGTTCTTCTACTCTTCTTTCCTCTACACTTAGGTTACTTTTTCAATGCAGCGAACTGTTGGGATATAATGGTTAAATAATGTGAAATTGCACTGCCAGTGAAATAAAAGCGAGTTTTACAAAACCAAGTTCCTTCTCTGAACATAATAACAGTAAATTTCTAGTGTCCTGTAGTGCAATATCCATTAGATTTATTATGTTGCAATTCCCAATCCCACTAGTTCTGCCTGAGGGTGAGTATATTACATTTCATCACAGTTTCATTTTCTCCTACAGATGAGAAATGGGAATGCTATTGCAGTTATATAGCATGCATGTGTTAAATCTGATCTCTAATAAAATCAAACACATCGCAACTCACAGCACTTTAGCACAGTCTCTGCAAAATGAAACACCATCTGTCATCATGTAGAGACTGCCTTATTGTAACACAAAATCAAACTGCTCAGTGTGAACATTGTTATTTAATAAATGGGTAAATGGAAGCTGATAATTATGATCTTATTTATTTTAAATGACTGGTTAAAGCTACCAAAAATACATTATAACTTATCAATTAGATGTATGGACATTACACTAACACCAAGAGTAAATATCCATAAGCCAAAATAAAAATTTTGAGTGCGTTTAGTGAAAGAGTGAGATAAATATGCAAGAGATACACTTACAACAAAGACCTGCCAAAATGCAGGCTAAGGATAGGAACTGACAGAACAAAAAATCATTGTCTGTACTAATGAGACAATTGTAGTTTCTGATTCAAAAACAGCTGAAGGCTATGTTGTTAAAGAATAGCTATTTGTTGAAAGCGGGAAGGTTTAAAGACAAAATGAACATCATGCTCTGGTCTGAATGGATTGCAATGTTAAAGGTTAGTCGTCATCCCAGCTTTAGATGGACTTCTACGAGCTTCTAGTTTGGCCATTTTAACTGATATCAAGTGAAGAATGATGCCACGTACTTGTTGTTAGTGTGAATTAATTGCCTTAAGGAAAAAAAAGCATTTGTCAGCTAAACTGTTCCTTTCAATCAGCACCAACAGATAAAAAAAATTTCAGGTTTATAATTCCAAGAACCTGGATGTGACAATTTAAATGTCAGTTTTTAGTTATATAGGTTTGTTTTGCTATCGTAACAAAAACATGAGTCATTTATCTTCAGAAAGGGATCTTCACATATAGAATACATGGTTTTATACTATCTGCAAAGACAATAGCATATTCTGACAAAATCTTAATAGTCCCATTGCCCTCATATCATTTTTAAAGGCCCCTTGAGCCTGGTAAGGTGTCAACAGAAGTGTCCAATGCAGCAGCAGTAATATTGTGTGATGGCTAACGCAGCAAACAGAATGCCAGTAAAATCTCATGTGTTTACGAAAGTAGGAATTTTCTCCTTTCCACTGATTCTGTATCATGACTTGAACAGCCATTAGTACTTCAGCAGAAATGCCCCACACTGGGAATGCATTCATGATTATTTTTGCTGATATTGGACTCAGAGTTTATTACATAAAACTTAAATATATCATTAAATTTATTATCTGTTATTTTCAGATTTTACTTTTTCAAGGCTTCAAAAAAAAAAACCACAAAAAACCAACAACAAACCACAAAACAAAACAACCACATTTATAAAGAGGTTTGCCTTAAGAAAAAAAATTTAAAAAATGGTCACTGTCCCCTGTTCTGAATATGTCATTTTTGGAGTTAGTAAGTAAAATGGGTGCAGGCCATGCACAGAAACTCATTATTTTCACAATAGAAATCTATATGCAGAATTTTGTTTTACATCCCATTGATTGGGATGGCAGATCCAATCTAAAAAAGAAAAGACAGATATCTATACAGAGAGTGTTAAATAATAGTCTTGGCACTTGGGATCTTAAGAATCATGGTAGTTATTTCTTCTTTGGCTTGTCGTGTTATTCTTAGCCTTCTAAACACATGCGTATGTCACACTGAAATACCTACCAGGCAAGATCCCAATAAAGCTTAGGCACCAAGTGCTAAAATAAAAACAGTAAGTGTCCTTTATCCTGCAAATTCTCAAGGCACTGTATGATATAATCATTTACCTACCACTGAAATGCAGCCACTTGCAGTGAGAAACACAGCAGCTGTTTAACAGCCCACATTAACACCACACAGCAGCATAGGACAGGCGGCGAGGAAGAATACCCTATTGAGATGGAAGTGGAAGGAGAAATTACAAAATCTAACTATAATTACCAGGGTTGGATTTGGGCCAGGAAACAGTCACTATAGCATCTTGAATAACCACAATAAGCCTGCAAGTCGCTTTTATGGCTCAGCCAGGAGATGGCATCTCAATCAGCACAGAGCTTCCTAAGACCATACTGGGACCTCGCCTTTCGTATACAGCAAAAGGGAAATTCAGGCTGAAGTGCCAGCTTTATATGTATTTGTCACGGCTCTTGTTGGCTAAAATTAGATCTTGAACATTAATTTAATGTTAAGTTTTCACGTTGATTATATCAGATTAGGAAATTATACAATCATATATGAGCCTTTTGAGAATACTGAAATATTCTGCACACAGGGAACACTGATATACTTTCCATATGTGCTTCATTTATACAAGGGAGCCCTTAGAGAAAGAACATCTTTCTAGGGAGACTCTGGAGGTTTGGTTGCTAGGAAGTTACACATGCTTCTGTTTTTAATGAGATTTAAAGTATCATGCATTATATATTATTTTCTACATTTAGGATGTCCACCATTATTTAGCTTATTTTGTACTCCATTTTGCATTTCTGACATGTAATCTCTCTGCATACAAAACATCTTTTATGAATAATTCCCTGAGAAATTTCAGAGAGATTACATTTCATATTTTTTCTTCAAAAATGAAAGCTCATATAGCTTTTTCTTTTAGTGACATCTGCTGCAGGCATTCATTCATCGAGAATGTTTTACTAACTTAAAAAAGAATTAATCTTTACCCGTACCATAACAACTATTAATGTGGATACTGTGAGCCTTCTACCTATTCTCTACTGTTGTATGTGATAAGAACCCTGCTAGCCTTGTTTTCAGAAGAGATGTTTAAAGCCTGAAGGTTTTATTTCCCTGAAAATTACAGAGGTAATGTTTAAAGAGAATTTTATAAGAATAAAACACTCAACTCCTCTTACTTTCGAATTAAATAAAAAGGTGGCCATAACAAATGAAATTGTAGAACTATTTAATTTTAACTGCCCATCTTAGGAAAGTAAATCTTTATGTAAATGCAGAGCAGAGCCAGCTTTTTACAGGGCCTTCTCCCATTTACATAATAAAAGATGCTAATCAAAGGTCAAAAAATGGTGGCAAACATTTCTGTTGAAATTAGAGGTTGATAAGGGAAATTATTACGTTAGTTTTAGTTTAAGGAACTGTTTTGATCTGCAAATAGTTTTCAAAACTGCATATTTAATATTCATCAAAGGTGATAGGATGTGATTTTTCACTACCTCCCTATACTAGTACTGGATTTCTACTGTGCTTGGTTCACATGTGGAGAGAAGTACAGCTATTTCAGTATTCCAACTTAAAATGCAGTTTGAGAAGTATGAAAAAGATTGTTGATCAGCTGTAGTATAAGTCGTACAACTATTCAAAATGCAATAATATATATTCAAATCACTGTAGTATGGGCATATTATTCATCAATGAAAACCTATTATTTTTCTCCACAGTAGTTCCCATCCTTCTCCACACTTCCCAAAGAAATTGCCATTTTTCCTTTCTCTCCATTACCCACTGAGGCTGCAAAGTATCTATGATGTTAAACTAAGCATCATTCATGTCCAGTCGCCAAGCTCTAAAAGCCAAGTGAAATTCCTCCAACAGGGGTTCAGCCGGGCTACATTTCTATGTAATGTGTATGCCTGTAACACTGCAAGTTGCCTATAGATTGGATACTTTATCAAAGTGTTACAAAGTGTGCCAGCTTTGGGGCTTACAGCTTGACATACATGAGGCTATATCTTGAAAGTATCAGGTATCTGGGGATGCAGGTATGAATTATACCGTGATTTTTCCCAAATTCTTAAAGGAAGTCTCTAAGTAATTTGCCAGGTGACTAATGAAGCTTAACTGGTTTTTAGCTAATGAAAGAATAGGAAGATAAATGGGAAAAGCCCACCCTAAACAAATGATGTGCATTAATACTGTTTGCGGATTAACTGTAATGGTACACCTAAAGCAGCCGTAAATTCTGGACCAGTAAAAAATACTCCAGCTACTAGGTTTGGGATGTTTATGGAGTTTTGTTGGTTTGAGGTTTTTTGTTCGCTTGGATTTGGGAGGGGGCTGGGGTTTTGGGGTTTTTCTTTGTTGGTTAGGGGTTTTGGTGGTGGTTTCGTTTTTTCTAGCTTGTTGTTTGGGTAGATTTGGTTTGGTTTTCTTAAAGAGAGAATACACATATTTTCACAGAGATTTTGGAAATGAGTGAAGCAAGAAACAAAGTCAGACACTAACGTGCAGGGATTTCTGCTACTAGAGAGCAGCTCAGATGAATAGAAACACTGAAAGCCCAGGAGATAACATATAGCATTTTAAATGTACCTGTATGTTAAAAAAAAAATTACACTAAGTGGGAAGCACAAGTCTCCTTTATGAATTTCAGGAGGAGTTTAGATATGAATCAGACATTCAAACCTATTTCTACAGTTATGTCCCAGTTCAGGAAAGAAACTAATTGCCACTTAGCAAATATGTGGCTGAAATTTCCAAAAATACTATACTGTGATTTTGTATTCAAATGAAAAAATAAAATCCTATAAAATATTTGCATGATATTTCTACTGAAATGTAACCAGAATTCAATCACCTTGTTTTACTTCAATTCTTGAAAGAAAACAAAAATCAACCACTTTGATCTGACAGCTATCCAGATGTTAGACAAAATGGGTCCACTTCCTAGTCATAACCTGATAATAACAGATTTTAAATATCTACATCATTCCATTTACCCTTTTTTAAGCTATTTGAAGAAAATAGTCTTTCTTGCACTCATATGAGATTTCTTCTTTTGCAAGACTTACTGAAAATCAAAATTGATTATCCATAAAGCTTTAAACCTGATTTTAAAACCCTGAGCTGATTTTAAGATATCCAGGTTTAGTAGCTGTTCGTTATCCTTTGTAGCTCTTCCTTAAACCAAATTAAAAGGTATTCATTTCAAGAATACATTATTTTTTCTCCTCTAAGTAAAAAATTCCTGATCTACAGTAGTTCTATTACATCCACCTCATGGTGGCTCAATGCCTTTTGTTAGAATCTTGATTATCCTTAATTCATCCTTTCTTATGGTCTATAGCTTTATCTTTGAAACATCTATCAATTTGCTTTCCTTACAGTTCTGCAGCACTTTGTATTTCTCATGTTATTTGTTATATCCTTAGACTTCCTTTTACATCTTAAAGGCAGGTTAATATTGTAGCTATAACTGCCATTTCTCTTGAATGTAGCTTTTGGACATTCTAGAAATATGTTTTAAGCAACTCCTGATTACAGTTTCATGTTTTATTTAAAGTACATCACTCCCAGTAATTTACCTGACAATTGTCTTGGGAAGTCAATCATTTTGAACCATCAGATATGTGCTACCTGCTCAGATTTATGTTGTTTACGTTATTTACAGTATCTTACTTTTACCTGACCATAAACTTTTAGTTGTGCAACCAGACAGATTTTTATTTGTTTTAATCAACATGAGGCTAAGTATAGATTTATTTCTTTTTTTTGAATAAACACTGAATCACTTCAGGCTTGCTACGACTTACAGAATTTCCTATTTTCCATGCAGCTCATTTCCTTTTTATTTAATTATCATTATTAAAAAGCATACTTGTTCTTCAAAACCTCATAAATCTCCCTTACAACCCACAAACTTTCAGCATTCAAAGAACCTTTTTGCAAAGAATTTCACACCTCAGCTGTCATACAAAACCCCTCATCTGCTTTGAGCCTGTACCCATTGCATTTGAAACTCATCAGTTTTAGAAACAAGAGGATAGGAGGGGGGAATGAAGAAAATAAATAGTCTTCCTTTACATAGTAGACTGGACTTTTGAGGAACATCCTCTTCCCCAACACAGCATATCCTTCTAGTAGTCACTGACCAAACCCCTGACTTGCACTTTACCTATTAAAGAAAATATTATGAATCAATTTTTTAAGTAAATCATTTGATTTTAAATTGACAGTCACTTCTTGGTTTACATCCCATATTCTCAAGTATTCCCTTCCCATCCCCCCAGTATACACATCAAACTAGGGCTCATTTTACTTGAAGCACTTTTCTTTCCAGGTACTCCAGGGCTCTGAAATCACAAGAGTCATGTATTTTCAGGGTACAATAGGGTAGGATAACAATATACAGGATATATCATCATATATCCCTGCAAATTCTCTCAAGCAAATGGAGGTGGTTATCCAAAAATGCAGTCAAATATCACACCTCAGTTTACTAAGAAAGCATGCTAGTGTGTTTAGGAAGAGGAAAATGTATTCACAGTGAAATGTCTTTTGGGAACAGGGAGAAAATGATAAAACCTGGAAAATTAAAGACATGACAAATTTCTATCTGTAACAGTGTCCAATATCACTTCATCTTTTGGCTGCAGGGAATCAGAACTAGCCAAGGAATTGCTCCGTTGTACTTCTCCTTGCTCTTCTTTGGTTAAGTATGGGCTCTTTTTCTTTGAACCAAGGTATGTAATGCTTAGCAAACCTGCTACCTGATCTTCTGTACTGGCTCTGCTATACCTGCCCATTTTCCATTTAAAACCCTTAGTTTTTGATAGATCACTTTTACAGCTTTTTCTTTTTATGTCTTCACAGTGAAACGCACAACAAAAACTACAACATATTCAGTGAACACCCCAACACTGATTTATTGACAATTATCATGGGAATGGGTGCAAAGTTACATGGAGAAAAGATTCTGACACTCTTTAAATTCCAGGGTCTGCCCCTCCTGGTAATCTACCTCAAAAAGTATGTAAAACAATATGCAAATTTGAACTTTAAAACTCAGTTTATACCTGGCTCAGAACATATTCAAATGCTAGGTCCTAACTTTCTTTTTATAGCAGGTAAGAGGGCACAGATTATAGTATCTATGTATTACAACAGCTGAGGTACTAAAATTTGGTGTTACAAACATCTCATGGCAATTTGCTATCTTAATTGCTTGATATGTAACAGGCACTCAGTATTTCTACTGCTTTTTCATCACAGTGACACGACAAAAACTTTAAGGGGTTTTAAAGTAGCACCTGGTCCTGCCTCTGCTAAAACACTGAAAAACCTGATAGAAGTTAAGGAAAATATATGGAGTGGCTTTTGATGGTCAGATTTCTGGTTTGTTCTGAGAAACAGAAGCTTAATAAGTTTTCATACCAAAAAAGCTGTCATTAATTTCAGTTAGCCTCAGTTACGCAGTTATGCTATTCATTTGCACACAGGGGTTTTTTTTAAGCCCTTGATAACAAAATGTTCATAGCTATTCCAACAGAGAGGCTGTCTATATATCATCAAATCAAGAGCAATGTGAGTAATCCCTACAAACATATTTGTAGATGGGGAACCCTTGTGCCCTATTCGCAGAGTTCCACTCTATTCCTTGGTTAGGCAATTTCTATGAAATTACTAGATAAAATCTGGAAGGAAAGTGAGACTATCACTACTTATATCTACTGAGGTGTCAAAGAATTACTTTTACACATACATGTGCTACAATAAGGCATAGAAAAAAAAATCTTGTGAATAGAAAAATAGTCAGTTTGGGCCACAACAGTGAAAATAACAACCCAGGAGTAAGAACTGCTGCAGTGTAAGCCTGGGCTTGCTAAAGGTGCTTTAAGTATATTACCTGAGGATTCTTTTCTCATTATCATTGCTTTTGCTGAAAAGCTCAAGTGTGCTTAAGGCACTCTAAAAAACTTTGCATAATACAGCAATTTTAAATCTATGACTATCCAGTGTTTCCCTCTTCAGTTCTAAAAACTCCCTTAAAATGTTTGATGTTTCAGTGGATAACTTTATTAAGCAGTTGGAGTTTCATCAAAATGATTTCTACTTTTGGTTGATTCAAATGAAGGAAATTACTATTTTAATTTGTTTACAAAAAATACAGTGCTTCAGTGCATTTTCTTCCCAGGATAAAACATAGGCAATAGCTGTATAGGCTTGAGAGTACATGAAACTGTTGAAAAATATAATATTGTAACTACATTTATAATGTCTGCTTATTTGCAAGACTAGCTTTCAGAAACCTTTTGAAAATGAGGACGATTGGGCAAAGCAAAGCTTAATTTAATAACTTTATGCAGTATGAATTGTCCCTGGAAGTTTTCACACATTTAATTTTAAAAGTTTATCATTAATAGCAGAGGCATAAGACACGAGAGTCTTAAAAATTCTTCTGAAGTTATCTCTACCACAAAACACGAATGTTACCAAGAGAGAAATCCTCAAGTTTCCCCAACAACCATTTCAGCTACTGAGAATTTCAGCATATTCAGGGATGAGACTGAGTCATCAACAGACACTTCAATTGTTTCTAAGTACTGTAAATTAAAGAGAACCAAAGTTGGCTCATGCACAACAAGATTTGATTATCTGGAAGACAGGAATGCTAGCATTATCATTCCGTACATGAGGTTTCTTAAATAAACAGCCTTGAGGCAAAAGGAGATACACAGAATACTGTGACCATATTTTGTCTTCTGAGGATAGATTCAGAATATATGAGCTCAATGACAAGTTGCAGTAGAAATACTCAGCAAAACTTAATGAGAATGCAAACCCACTGTATTCTCCAGTCATTTAAACTGGGATTAATCATAGCATTTATAAACTCATCCCTTCTGTACCCCTATAATCTCTTTTCCATGCTTTCCTTTCTCTACATCTTCTATCTGCTTGCACAGACAGAAAGCCTTCCCTGATGCAGACAAAATACATCATGTTATGCTATATTTTGAATTGTTACCAGTATAAGCTTTTGCAAAAAAAAGATGGGCACTGCAACATTCACTTAACTGTGGAGACAATCTGATGACAAGAGGTTAAGCTTTCCAGAGGTATGTCCCAGCACTGATAAAGCTTGGCTGAGCAGTAGAAGTATCCTATCACTGGCATTATAAATGCAGGTTTCTCCCACTAAGTTTACTTGTCAGCTGTCATCCATAAAGGGCAAACTAGACAAGTCATACAGAATACCTGAAGCACTGAGGATCAAGACTTCAACTAGGTCAGTACTCTGGGATCAAGAGAGAGTGAATAACAGCATTGAAGAACAGGTAATAAATCTGGCTGTGGCTGGGGAGATGGCTAGCTCCAAGTGCTGCCTTCAGGTCACTTAGCAAACCTGAACATCTCAGAGCTGCCTTCACTGGAACTCTGTAGAGCTTCATCAGCAGAATGACCTATTCTGGTAAGAGATACAGTTCACTTACGAGAGAAATCACACACAGCATTCTAACTGGGGGGGGGGGGAAGGTGGAAGGGACATGGATGAACTACACACCTTATTAGTAACTGTGATGAGGTTTGGTTTGTTGTTGCTCGTTTTCCTCCCCCATAAACCCTCAACTTCCCTTTAAACTTGGAGGCACAATGTGCTTAGGTACAGCTGCTGCCTAAAAGAATAACAACCTTCCAATAACAAACTAAATTATGAAACAGGATATGATCTGCACAGTACAAGCTCTAATGTATCTCACAGTATTAGAACCTTTCCTTTAATGTTTAAAGAAAATCTGACACACCAGTATTCAGCCTTGACATTTTAATATGTTGTTATTTTCTGATTACAATAGAATCAGAAATAAATCTTATTTAAAACCACTGCCATCATGAACTGTTTCCCTATTTAGGACTTACCAGTGGTAGTGGGAGCCAATTCAAATTCTGTAAGCATTCACATGAACATCAAACAGTCACTATATGATGTATACAAATTATGCTTTTTCTTTATGCATTCCAATTTTTTTAATTTTAAACTCCATTGTTAACATAAAAATTAAATGACAATAGCAACTGCCACCAATGATTTTATCCTGTTAGTGATTCCACAGCATCCTTTCAATAACTCTGGAATTTTCTCATTGTCACTTATTTCTCTTGTAACACTGAAAAATATGAACTTCACAGTCCTGACACCCTCTAACATATGGAAACATTCTCTAGATTTAAAACCTGAGAAACTGAAGCCGAAAGATTTTTAACTTAAAGTTACCCTGAAAATCTACATTAACATCAGAAATTAAAACAAATGCTCAGAAAACGTAATGTGGGGACAAAGAGATAATGCCACAAACACAGTACCATCCTAGCTGCAGGCAGAATATTTACTATTTGACCTGCAACTCACACACTCCATTGTCATACATAAATCAGATTTGGTGATAGAGGGAGATTTCACTTGCAATTGCAGCAAAACCTCATTAAAATGAACTGGCAGACACAGAATATTTCCATCTTACAGAAAATTCGTAAAAAGCCAATAAAAAATTCCTTGCCTACACTTTATATTTAAAAATTTTGAACCACTGTAGCTGTAATATTTATGCCATACACATCGAAATACAGATATATTCAAGCTGTAGAGCACAACATATCTTTCCCCTATACAAAATAAGCCATGTCTTCAGATGCCTTCATGCACTTTAGCCCACTGATTTACAGTTAAACTGCCACCACAGAAAACTGAAAAAATAACTCCTGAATCATAGCTTACATTTTTCCCACTAGTTTCTGAAAAGTGGCTATTAATTCACCTCAGAATACATTTCACAGAAAGCAAACTGACTGTTTCTATAGATTAATAAACTCACAACAATCTTCTCTCAATTACCAGTAACAGTACATTTCATTTGGGTTTTTTGTTTGGAACTGAGTTAAAGAACAGCAACAACAACTACCTTCTCACATAAATTTATTACAAGCCAAAACTAGTAATTTTCCTCTAGTACCATAATCCCAGAAGCTTTCATAAGCATAAGTCAGTTTTAATTAAAACGAGGTTGATTATTCCAGCAAGGAATGCCTTCATAGCTAAAGTGTTCAGCTTCAGAGAGGTGGTGGGGGAGGAAGTGCTTCCTTTCTCATTTCTCATAAGAAAACAGTTTTGGGGGATGAAATTACAAATTTTTAACAACGGAAAAGTTGACATTTGTGCTCTGTTCTCATTATGCCTGCAAGCATGGTACTGCTGGGGACTACGAACGCAGAAGGGAAATGGTGACAGCAGGATGTTGTGAGAAGATGCCATCAATCCATGGAAATCCTTTTCTTCTGTGAAGCAGTCACTTTTTTCCCCTCTCTGAATGTCCCCAGTTGGACAAAATCAACATCTGAAATGCCACAGACTGCATGCTTACATTATTAAAATATATCTTTAAACAAACACTTAGTACCCTTTACAGGGTTGCTGTCAGAACAGCCCTCAGCCTGCCGCAGATGCGGGGCTCTCAGCTCCCAAGTGCACAGATAAGGATTTAACCACCACATCAAACCACGTGATTCGTGAATTGATTACAGACCTTCCCTGGTGGACAGGTCGCATTTTAGAGCATTTCAGCGGAAGTGTTGCAACTACATCTACATAAATAATTCCATATTGTTAGCTATTGGCTAATCTTCTAAATGGTTATTTTCTAATTCAAAATCTGAAATTTATTGGAGCCTTTTGAAAAATGAAAGCAGGTTGAGGCTCTGATGAATATTTAGCCAGTTGAAATCTCTAGGTCAGCTATGTTCCTGCTCAGTGAAGAAAACAGCACAAATATTTTATGTCCTTAAAGCTGCAAGTTGGACACATGATACCCAGAGTACACAGAGTTGAGCTTCTGAAGGTCCTTTTTAACAGCCAGCACCCTACTAAGAGCAGCTACCATCAGGCCTAACATTCTGTGAGAGCCGAAATCAGCAAGCTGCAAGAAAGCCTTCAACAGAGGATGGACTTGTGCCCGCTGCATGAAGGCACCACAGGAGCCACATTTCAGTATCATACAGCCTAAACAATTCAAGAGAAGTGCCCTTACCCTGAAGTTAGGAAATCAGACTGCAGCTCTCTGCACACCCAAGCAAGAGCAGAGACAAGTTTCAGGCTGTACCAGCCAATTCCTTAGTGAACAGAAGGCTTCTGGAAAGGTTGCTGTGTTTCAGCCTCTGGTGAAGCCTGAAACTACATTTGCACTGCACCTCACACACAGCTGCCTAGTTCAAAAATATCCATGCGAAATGCAAGATACTTTTCTCAAAATCTGGGGAAAAGAAGGTTTGTTTATTTAGTTTTGTGGGTTTTTTTAAAGAACCCATTAAAACCTCCTAAACTCTAATAAATATGCTACACTTTCCAAACCATCATTCCTAAACCTAATGGGATTATCTCACAAGTATCCAGTTTAAATCTGCATGCCTCTAGATCATTGTAGGCAAGTAAGTATAGAATCATAGAATAGTTAGGGTTGGAAAGAACCTTAAGATCATCTAGTTCCAACCCCCCCTGCCAGGGGCAGGGACACCTCCCACTAAACCATGCCACACAAGGCTATGTCCAATCCAGCCTTGAACACCACCAGCGACAGAGCATTCACAACTTCCCTGGGCAACCCATTCCACTGCCTCACCACCCTCACAGTAAAGAATTTCTTCCTCATATCCAATCTAAACTTCCCCTGTTTAAGTTTGAACCCGTTACCCCTTGTCTTATCACTACAGTTCCTCATGAAGAGTACCTCCCCAGCATCCCTATAGGCCCCCTTCAGATACTGGAAGGCTGCTATGAGGTCTCCACGTAGCCTTCTCTTCTCCAGGCTGAACAGCCCCAACTTTCTCAGCCTATCTTCATACAGGAGGTGCTCCAGTCCCCTGATCATCCTCGTGGCCCTCCTCTAGACTTGTTCCAACAGTTGCATGTCCTTTTTATGTTGAGGACACCAGAACTGCACACAATACTCCAAGGGAGATCTCACAAGAGCAGAGTAGAGGGGCAGGATCATCTCCCTCAACCTGCTGGTCACGCTCCTTTTGATGCAGCCCATGATACGGTTGGCTTTCTGGGCTGCAAGCGCACACTGCCGGCCCATGCTCATTTTCTCATCAACCAAAACCCCCAAGTCCTTCTCTGCAGGACTGCAGAGAATCTCTTCTCTGCCCAGCCTGTAGCTGTGCTTAGGATTGCTCCGACCCAGCTGTAGGACCTTGCACTTGTCATGGTTAAACTTCATCAGGTTGGCATCAGCCCACCTCACAAGCATGTCAAGGTCCCTCTGGATGGCATTCTTTCCCTCCAATGTATCAACCTAACCACACAGCTTGGTGTCATTGGCAAACTTCCTGAGGGCGCACTCAATCCCACTGTCCATGTCACTATCTATTACACAGTAAAACCTGAATAGGATTACAAAACTGTGAGTAGGAAAAAAAGTATCATCTCTATAATAAGGCAACTGATTGATTGTACAGAGGTTGAAGAATGACACAAAAAGGAAGAACTAAAATCACAGACTTGCCAACAGGCAATGAAATAAATGCTCAAACAGATATGATGAAACTTTATTGTGTATTATCTTTAAGAAAATCGAATTTTATCTGGAATTAAAAAATCCCTCTGCAGCTGGATAAGTGTTCTGTTTCATTTAAGACTCTTAGGAATAAAGGAGGAAAACTAGGCAAGTAACATCCTTATACTTAAGGCATTATGAATTGACAGCTTCTACATACTTCGTATTTACTTTTCAGTACTTAATATTCCACTAGTCAAGATACAGCTCTCTCAAGTGATACCTGCCTGAATTTGCAAAATCTGCAAAATCTGATATGTGCAAATTTAGCATCCATTAAAATGAACAGGGAACTCTAAACTTCCAGAAAACCAATCAGCAGCACTAAGAATTATGAGGATAGTGTCACCAACACTTACAGTCATACAGTATATTTGACTGTACATATATACATACAAAGCATATAGTCACAGCCAATTCTAAAACCAGTAAACAGGCCTTTTAAGAGGACACATTTTCCTGCATTCAACTTAAAATTAAGAGAGACCAGATATAAATGACCTTGGTTAATTTTTGTGCTATGTCAGGAGAGAGTGAAGCTATATCTGTAAATCCCAGAGAGAAAGCTAAGCATGAGGATGTCCAAGGTAATGGGAATATTTGGATTCTATTGAAGGACATTAGAGAGCAATTATGATAAGATTTTGGCCATGAAGTGAACTGACTCTAAGTGGAATTTGAAAAGGAGCTGTATATAGTGGGGACCTAAGCAGTACGAACTGAACCATGCTTACATGAGAGAAAAATAAAATCTAATAAAGAAAGTTTCAGGAGAACAAAGTCCCAAAGAATGCAAACAGGACTGGATAAAATATTATCAAATATAGTAAAGAATGAAGTCAATAATATGGAAAAAAGTTGTCAGATAAGCACAGACTTTCTACTAATTAATGGGCTAGGAATCAAAATATCCAGAGAGAGAAAACAATAAAAAATGATACAAGGAAAAGGCAGCACTTGTGCAACACAAAACCAGCACAAATCTTAAAAAAATTAAAAAATAAAAAAAAAATTTAAAAAAGTGCACAGAATAGACTGAAATATTATAACTATAAAGAAAAAACAGAATTGAAGAATGAAAAAGCCAATAGTATAAATAGTTAAGACTAAGCACAAAGTACAATCCAGCTACTGCATATGAAAAGCAAAATGTCAACACAGGAGATGGAACTAACACCAACCCATCATAGGAAAAGAAATAATTTATTAAAATAATAATTATTAGTTACTAAAGACCTCAAATTAATTCTTTAATCACTGTCCATAAAGAAACTCCACAAAGGAACTTGCAGACACATACCACTTATAGACAATAAGAAGGTAGTCCAGATGTTTTGAGACAACCAGAAAAAAAGTGGAAGAAATCTGAAAAGAGGAAAAGACACCAAAACCAATTAACCTAGATGGAGAGAAAGAGCTCTTATAACTACTCGATTCAAAACTTTTAACTGGCTAGATTAGAACCACTTGTAATACAAGAAACATTTACTGTGCACTGTCTCCTTTTCAACTTATATTCAAAAAAATCTGACTTCTTTCTTTTCTTGCCTTACTAACCTGGGCTAATTTGTATGCTTTCAGGATAGATGGTTTTAAAAGTACAAAATAGTAACCAAAAATCACTAAATCAAAATAATGCCTAAACAAATAACTAAATTGTAATCTTGAGGCAGCAAGCTGTGAGTTTACCTTCAAGAGTAAAAATTGATGTAGACGAACCACTTGAAAAAACACTAAATTTTAATTGAGGCGACACAGCAGAAGGAATTTAAGTCGCACAGATTTCAGAAAGGTCACTGAGTATCTGCTTCCTCCTCCATTCCATTTCTGCCCATCTTTCAGTCTTTTATTTCCCTCTTCACCACACAACTCAAAAGAGCATTTGGCCCAAAGTCATTAAGTACGGTATTGGGATGAGCTACATATGTGGATAGGGAACTGGCTTAAATGTCACAGATAGAAGCTGTTTATGAGACAGAGCAGTTTGGGACAGAGGGATTAGTGGAATGCCACAAGAATCAGTATTAGGCCCATTTTTGTTCATTTTATAAATCACTGACCTAGGACATGAAATATGTATGAAGGTAAAGAAATCTGCTGATGAAACAAAACCAGAGAATAGAGCTTGTAAAGACAGAAAGAGAACGGCAATAAAATTCTGAATGACAAATAGACTAGGATCACAGGCTGATACTATTAGTGGTTGCACTGGCATCTGCAATTCATTGTAAAGAAAGATAAGGTTATGAGATAAAAATAATAAAAGGTAGTATTCTCTCAGTGACCGTACGCAACAAAACATTTAACAGGGATTGAATATGGTCTTGGCACTGGAAACAACTTTAAAACCATCTGCAGAAGGATTAACAGTATTTAAATTAATAAGGCAAGAGAGATTCTAGGATAGATACAGTAAACAAGAGTAAGACTTGGAATAAATCATTCTAATACTACAGGGGCACTTGAAGCCACATTTGGAATGCATCCATAGTCCTGGTCCCTTTAGTATAAGAATATTATGAGAGTGCAGATATTAGAAGAGCAATCAGAATGTTACAGAAACTCTAAAAAATTAGTTCACAAAAGAGCGAGCAGCTCTTATTCTTTGAAAAAAGATCCTAGGAGAAGAGAAAATATTTTTTAAAATTTACAGAACATTGAGGAGCATATGAGGGAAGGAATACATCACACATCCACAGAGGGTGAAGGAAGTATAGAGAGTTAGAGGGAACTTAGGAAAGCTATTTGCCTCAATAAATCTGTCCACAGATTAAAGTGAGAGAGAAAACCTAAGTATCATGATGACCAGCACTATCAGAGCGCTATATCAAGTGGTGGTCAGAAGTACTGGATGTGATGTAGCTTACTGCTGTATCAAAAGGAGTTTCACATCATGCTATATTGGTGACCTGGCAGATGACGGCTAGTACCACAGTTACCCAGAGGTAAAAAAAAGACCTGAGAGATTAGAATAAATAACTCATGTACTCCTAATGCATGCTTGTCCAAGCCCGTATTAATGGCACAGATACTCTATAAATAAGGCCCTATTAATGAGCTTTTGAAATTGCAAGGTATTGCTTATGACTCAGATAACATGCCTTGTCACAGGACATCCTTTGAAATCACACATTATTCCACAATGACTATACAACATGCCACTGGTAACTTGTTCCCTGAGCTTACTGGTTTTCTTTCCAAAACAGCCTTGGTTCTTTTCTCCAGGCCTGATCAAACTCTTCTTGGAAATCAAAGAATCTTACCAGCTTCAGAAGAAAACTGATTGACCCCCAGTTGGTTACATGTGCTCTCAATATATGCAATATCTTCAGAATTACTACATCGTGTTAAGTGACCAGACTTATAAAACATCATATGATTTTTGTTGCAATGCTGCTAATTGTTTAGGGTCTTTTTAAATCTACTGTTTTCTTAGCCTGAATAGTCTTTCCATACCAGCCTTAGTAACCACTAAAACCAGCTTAATATTCTTACAATAATATGAAATTTAATTATGCTTAATTTGAAAATCTGAAAAAAATGATAATGTTAAATACAATTTCACCAGAATCAAAATCACAAATTGAAGCATCAGTTATAGTGTAGTTTCAGTTTCCTTAAAGTGACTCATTATTAATTACTACAGATGGGAGCAGTGAAATAATTTAAATACAACACTAACTACCAACCAGCCAGATAAAGTGAATTTGGAGAGATTTGATAACCACCTGCAAATACACAGGTTGTGCTCCTGTCACCTGCATTAATTATCCAGACATGGCTGGCCCCATTACCTCTAATACAGCCTCAAAGGAATTCAGCAGCAATGCCTTAGGTTGAGTGGGAAAGAAGAAAAATAAAAGAGAGTTATTACTTTGATGTATTGACAAATTTTATCTTAAACCCCTTATTGGGAGAGCATGAAGTGCTACAAAAAGCAGAGTTAGAGGTTCAGAGGATGCCACTCTGCCCTAAAAAGGCCTTCCTAATCTTATTGACCAAGTAGAATAACTGTAGAAAACATGTTTTGGGAGGAAATCCCTTGTTATGAAGGCTCTCCCGTGTCTGATCTCCCTCCTCTGCCAGAAACGGATCACTGGAAGTAACTTGAAACCAGGAGAGGAGCCAGCAATCAATCAGACCTGGCAGTATTCTCTAGTTTATCACCTGACAAGTAAGGAAACTATTTGGACCATTTCTTTTTATTAATTTTTATTATTTGTTATATTTTCTAGTCAGATCAAGAAAAGTTTATGATATTAAACCCTATTTTACATCCTCTTGAGATGTTAGATGAGAGGCACATGTACTTAGATTTTTTGAGAGTGTGCGTGTACATGGATGGGTGTGGGATTATCATTATGTTGGGACAGAGGCAGAAACTTTTCAAAACCAGAAGCAATTGACCAAACACAGTTTCTGGGAAACTGAAAAGGTACCATCAATGTATGGGACCTGCTCAGAGAAAACAATTCTTTCTGGAACAGGATAGTAACAATTTTAATAAGATAGAAGAAAACCAAGCCAATGGCCTTACATAAGGCCTGGAAATATTTGGTCTGTAAAAACTGTACAGCAGTGGTGAGCTGAACTTGCTAAATGGCATTAGCCACTTCAGAGGACAATTATATTCCCCAAATAAACTTTTTAGTTGTACTCCAAAGAAGCAAGAAATATGTCATTACTGTTAATTCTCATTGATATTGCAGTTCTGTTATGCATCATCCACAGTCAGGGTTATTTAAAAAGTTACTTACTGCAGTGCCCTCTTTTCTACATGAAGTTTGAAATTTTCAAGTCAGAGTTATAAATATTTTGTATCTGATAAACAGAATCATGGGAAAATGCCTTGAATCATTACCAAAAATAATTTTAACTGGTGGAGGATGGTCTCATGGCTCTAATTGGTGGAATAGATGAGGTCCTTCTAAGAAGATAATTCCTGTGCATTTATGATCTTTAGCATAGCAATTACTGTATTACACATGCATCTAAAACAAGAATTAAAAGACAGCTTCCTTACAGCTAGAGTGATTTCCATTCACTTTGTGTCGACATGAAAGACTTCATAAGGTGCAAAGGTCTATAATATACTGGGATTTGTCCACATGTAAACTTATAAAAATGCTGCCTACTGCGTCTGCAGCACATCACTGTTGATTGCAAATAACTTTATACAGGTGTTTGCTTATAGGCAAGGTCTAAAAGACCAGAGCAGAGAATAGTGATACAGACCAGACTTGTCATAAGCTAATTCACCAGATTTTGATCAGGAAGTAGGTGACAACTGTTCTGAAATCTTCATGAGATGCCAAATACAGTAGGAAAGGAGTATTTCTGAAAAATGCAGTAAAAAACCTTTGCAGTCTTAACACAGATGCTATTTTAGCTTTTTCAGCCTTCCTTACAGTTCCTGCAAGACAACAAAATTTTTCATTTTGCTGCAACAGATCCTCAAGTCAGTAATACATTTCCCTATGTCCCTACCTGTACATGTCATCACATAATTTAAATGCCTATCATTATTGATATCAAAGTATTCATTATCTAATTAATTTCTAAATGGACACTCACCTTCATATTTGTCTTAAGTCTTTACAAAAAAACACCCTGGTATCTCTCTTTAAGTTCCTCTTTTTAAGTTTCTCCTGTTTTAAATCTCCCCATAAGCAACAATAGCTTCTCAGTAACTCACTCACTTTCTCACTGTACCACACCAGATGGGGGGGTGCAAGGGGTATCACAGTGAAAGCCTGCAAAAGGAGATGCCCTCTTAAGGTACAGCATCAGGCTGCTGAGAGATATGTTTTCTTTCATCCCACCTCACCACCCTCAGACCACTGGACTGGGCCTGGACAGAAGAAGTTCCACTGCCTTATTGCTTTCTACAGAAGTCACAGTAGCACCTCCTTTTCTCCACCCCTATATTGTTGTTGTTTGATCCTACAGATTGTTTTCCTCCAATTTCTTTCAGAGAATTCTTTCTGAATGTGTCACTGGGGCTGGAGTAGCTGCTGTGCTTGCCGGCTCTCTCACCACCAGCTGCTCTTTGTCTGAGTCCAGAGCTTCCTCCTCTGCCTCGCTGGGAAGTGCTGCGGGGTCTCCTGCGTTCAGTGACAAGCACAGCAGCCTCATTTGAGAGCTCTGAAGGGTTTGAATGGCCTTTGGGTACCCTTGAGACCTGCCTGCTGATTGTGATGGGGATCAGCATGGTGGCATGCATACACAGTGTGTTTTACCCACAACCATTTTGTCTGGTCCCCAGAGTTAAGCAGAGTGGGGTGTGGGCCTTGTCTGGGGTTAATCTGCAATCTAGGATGACTAAGAGATTTTCCCCAAGCCTGGACAGCCATGAGTGGCAGGGTGTGTGGGACAGTATGGGCGAGTATCTAGTCCACTGGGCCCCTCCAGTGCTTTGGAAGCATTGGAGATGGAAGGCAGCTGTATGGAGTCCCCAGTGACAAGCTGCAGAAACTGCTGGAGGGGAGAGTGAATTACTTTGAGCCTGGTGGGCCCATGACACCTCAGGCCATCAGGGCAGAGATGCAGCATACAGATGGACTTATGATCGAGGGGTGGACTTGGCAATGGACACTGTGGCCCAGGTTACTGACGAGTGTGAACTCTGCACACAGCCTCTCCTGCTCTAAAAGGCTGTTACAGAAGATGGAGCTTGACATCACGGACCGAATGGACTCAGCAGCTTTGTAGGGATTGGTCTATGCACTGAGGGATGATCTCTCTCCCTCTCTCTGTGTGTGTATGTACATATATACATGTGATGGTATATTGAAAATGTGGGATCTGAGCATGACGTGAATGGTATGGAATAAGGGGTGGATAATGTCATGGGTTCAGCAGCAGCAGTCATTTTTTCTGCTTCTTGGTAGCTGGTGCAGCACTGTGTTTTTGATTTTGGGCCTAGGAACAGCGCTGATAACACCAGTGTTTCGGTTACTGCTTAGTGACGTTTTGGTCTGGCCAAGGACTTTCTGAGTTTCATGCTCTGCCAGGGAGGAGGGGAGCCGGGAGGAAGCAGAGACAGGACCCCTGACCCAAACTGACCAAAGAGGTTATTCCATACCACAGCACGTCATGCCCAAGATGGAGGACGAAGAGGAGAGACCCAGAAGGGTGGGGGGTGCACTGCGTGGTCGGGCTTTGTATTAGAAGGGGTGAGCTATTGTATCCTTCCCTTGTATTTGCCTTGTCATTATTGTTATTGGTGGTAGCAGTAGTGATTTGTGTTATACTTTAGTTACTAAACTGTTCTTATCTCAACCTGTGGGAGTCGCATTCTTTTCGATTCTCCTTCCCATCCCTCCGGGAGTGGGGGGCAAGATAGAGGGGGGAGTGGGTGAGCAAAACTGTGTGGCTGACTGGACTTAAACCACGACAGAATGTCAAACCAGCAACCCCCTGATGGCACAGCTGCTTTCTTTCCCTCCTTAAAATCATCCACAAGTACTGCAAATAACTTATGTCACATGTCCTTGCAAAAAAATTGCACACAACCAAGAAAAGTTTCATCATCTCACATTCGAAAATTCTTAGCTATAGCAAATGACATTTTTTTTTTTTCTTTTGCAAGCGAAAATACATTTTGTCAGCTTCAGAATGGCTTTACAAGACACCGGTTAATCCTCTACAGTAGACAGAACTAGCACAAATCTGTTCTGTATTGCAGCTACAAGACTCTACAGAAATTCAAGTTCTACCTAGAATTCACCAAATATTACAAGAACATTCTGCTAACTGGAAAGTGACTTGCCTTACAAATATAGCACACAGTGCGGCAGGACAATATCGACCCCAAAACTAGAAGTGACACCACAAATGCAAGCAGCACTGGAAAGGTGAAAAAGACAAATGAAAAAAAAACACACTGAAACATGTTAATTTATTATTTTTTGCACCATTTCCAGAGATAATCCTGGTGTCAGAGCTAGCTAGTAAAGTAGCTATTAGTAAGCTGAAAGCAATTTTAGCTACTTTCAGTATCCTTGATAAACTAGTGATTAAAGATGCCAGTGAGCGAGTGATGAATTTCAGCGGTTTCAGAATGAATCCTACAATATATTATACATGTCATAACAATTCCACACTCTCCAGAAGTTAGTAGTCATGGAATATATCACACAGTTTGACAAGCAAATCTCTCAAAAAGATCTACGTTTATCTCCTATGACCTACAAAACAACTCTTATCACAACAAATGGAGCTAGCCCAGCACATCTCAACATAAATACAGATTGAGACAAATCTATCTACTTTAAGGAACAGCCTCGGAGAGCTATCAAAGTAAGCTAAAGATATATCTGCTTTTCCACAGCAAGATTTTTAAATCTATCTTAACTCAAACTAGTATGTTCACAGCTAGTGGAAAAAAATAAAGTAAAATATCCTGAGAAGTGCCAGAAACTAATAATGAAACAGAAAGATCCAAGGTCTTACATTCCATATATTGTACTAAACAGCATCCTAATAGCAGGTTATGGTCAACCGTAATTTCTGCCAGAAGTAACCAAGGAAACCACTTAACCACTTAGATAAGAGCATACATGGAGGGGAGGTAGCTAAGGAAATGGACTCAAATCCAAACTCAGAAAACTTGGAGAGTTAGCTGCAACAAGCCTCCAAAATATGCAGCTGTTTGGAGAAACAGCTTATACATATTTATTGAAACATTTTTTTGGTCTAAAAATCACAGTAAAGATAGAACAGGCTCTCATACAGAACTACAAATAGGACAGATCATGATATGGATCATGAGGCAGTGGTGCTGTGGTAATTCATAGCAAGTCAAGATTCATGTTTTGGCAACTTGTGGATCTTTGGTAAGTCTTGTTTACAGGGTCTGAAAGACTTAGCAACACTAGGCAAAAGTCTCAAGCACTTAGCAGCTATATCTACACCACTCTGAAAAAACAGCTTTTTGAGAGCTTAAATAGATAAGACACCTGGAAATAGAGTAGACATCTGCTTCTATAGCCACTTAGAGCACCCAAAACCAGCCTGCTCAACACTGCCTGGTAGCACAGTATCCCACTGGATACGCACAATCTCTCATACTGGTTGGCAGACTCTGGGTGCCCTCATAAAAGACTTCTGCCTCAGACAATTGAGAGTGATAGTGATAGCAGCCTCATGAGATGTTTTGACACAGGGCTGAGACTGGTCAGAAAACCTCTGAACAGCAGCAGTTGCAGGATGACTTTATTTGCAGCACTGCATTGCAAGTTTTATTTGTGGATACGATTGGCAACATGTTTTTAATAACCTCAAAAATTAATACTGTAGATGGCTTTTTAGAGCTAACCTCAAAAAACTTCACAAAAACTTTTATACAGAGCACATACATCACTAAAACATGATCCAAATTCTTTAGTCAAGACATGCATAGCTCCCTGTAGTATATTGTCTCCACGTTTTACAGAGCTTTAACTGCTACCAGTTTATTTGCAAGACATAAATGACAGGTTTTACTAGATTTAATTTACAGAATCACATACAGCACCTATCTCCATCCATGCTTCAACACCACTATCAGCAACCAAAAACATTCCCATGGAAAATCAAAAATAGTTTTCCATAGGAATTTGAGTATGTCTGGCCGAAAAGATCTTCACGCATTTCTTGCTAAAATTGCATCTACCTGCCTTTCAAGAGACCAAGAGTGTCTTGATTATCAGGAATTTCTTATTGCTCAAATATGAAGGCTATTAAAGAGTGGCTCAGGACACAACCAAGTTGAGAGTTTTTGCTGATGCTAACTACAGTACTTTTTTTGGTCAGTTCTTCTTTAGATTACCATTGTCACTTTATTAATTACTTACTCTATAAAATTATTTAAAACTTACAGAGTACTCTGAATTAATTCTTATGTGTATAAGCAATAAATATACTAGCAGAATAAACACAGTGGCAGAATATAGACTGCAATATAATTTAGGTGTTTTGATGTCTGTTTGGTAATGAGTAATTAAAATTAATCTCTGTATGACTGGTTGCACCATAATTAGGTTTTGGCTGGGAGTATTTCAGTTAGGGTTTTTTTATTTAAAAAATTTGAAATAGATTACAGCACTGCAGCTGTATTGGAATAGAGAGAAGCAAGAGGAGTGCCTCCATGCAAATTCACAAGCAGAGAGAACACTTTTCAACAACTTAAAAAACCAGCTGCACAACTAATTTGCCAAAATATTGGGGATTTTCCTCTTAAAAATAAATAATACTCTATTTTACAGCCATGTGTGACCATCTCCCAACTGCTGTCTGCCTGATAGTCTGGACTGGGATGCTACTCTCTCTGTGTACTTATCTATTTAGACAAAGTGGAAAAAAAGTCAAATCACAACAAAGACAGAGTGGAAATCTGGGTGGATCTATGTGTAATTCAAGAGGCAGTACCACAGATGAGAAGAGAAAATGAGATACTGATGTAGCAGAAGAAAAATAAAGATGGTTGCAAATATCTTTCTGGAGGGTAAGGAGAAAGACACAGAGATTGCTCATTTTTTGGCCTAATGAATAAATCATTTTAGTTTCCTCCCCCCTTATGCACCTGCTGCTTTGAAAAGCCCCTTCCACAACCAACAACTGAACAGCAAATGCTGCACAATGACTCAAATGTTGCTGGAGACATGCCAGCAAAAATTACCACTCTTCAACCAAGATAAACATCATATTACTTCATTACCCTTTTAAAACATATGCAAATTAAATCCATTATTCTTTTTTCTTACAGAAATGAAGTTCCTTTGGCTGGAATTCAACAGCTCCTTTTGTCATAGTTGACCATGAATGGATGAACTTCATGTAGATGATGCCCATTTCCCATCTTTGAATCAAACATTAATACCATTTGACAGTAATAAATAACATTTATCACAATAGGGATCTACTAATGATTTTCCCACTAAGCTGGCTCATCAGAACCTATCAGCTGACAACTGCATAAATGAGATTAGCATAACAGCTGCCTATGACAAATGTATCTAAATCATTTTAATGCCAGCTAGCTCTTTGATCTCCCTATCACGTTGTTGCCAAAACTAAATACATTTCTTCAAGATACACATTGTTTATTACGGATACATGTGTATATTCCACACCATTATGTACTCTACAAATTTCAGTAATTGAAAGAATTAAAAGTACTGATTGGATACGGCCACAATAATGCAAACTTGCAGCACTGCACTTTAGAGTAGCTTTCCACTGCCTATTTAATCCCCCCCCACACCCCACCCCGAATTGTAGGATTCAGTGTTTAATAGCTTGTGTTTCTCTGGCACAAAATACATGTTTTAATGTAAATATATGTATTAACTTCTCTTTGTGAGCATTGCTTACAGAAACATCATTTTCATACAATTTAAACTAATTCCCAGTAATACTGGAATTGGTTCCATGCACATATCAAAGCAACAAATCACTGTGTTTGCATAAATGCAAAAGTGACAGGAAAAGACACTTGGTGGTAGAGCAATGTATTTGTGTTTTAATTATTATCACAAGCAAGGCGTATGAGACTGTCATTCAAACTCATGAAAACAGATTTCAGACTAACTCCAAAGCCAAGAATTCTTGTTGGACCTCTGTAACAGCATTTGAAAAGCACTCTAATTTCCAAACACTTCTTCAGTTGAAAGTCAATGCACTCCTCTACCTGAATTCAGATTGTCAGAATCCTTTAGCTCCTTAAGGTTACAGGTGGCTTCCATGATGCCTAAAACACAGAGGAAAAGATGCCCTCAGATGCTTCAGAAAATCCCAGTCAGATTCACAACTCTTAGATTAAGCCCATTTGCTTTAGAAACAAACCAAATAAAACACAGCACATGTATGAGGGGAGTAAGGAAAATACTAAATATTATGTTTTCCCCTGACTTTCTGTAAGCTATTTTATTGATCCTTAAGTTATAATTTCAAAAATATTTAATTTCTTAACTATACTAAAGATATTAAAAAAAAAAAGAAAAGAGTCTACTTGGGTCTGCTAGCACCCAGACATTCCTAATAGGGTCCCTCTTTCCCAGTTTTCAACCATTTCAAGGTATCAATATGTTGAAATCTCCATTGATTTCCTTCAACTTGGATTAAGCTTTTGATGACTTCACATATGAAATAACTCCAGGCATGCCTACACTTGAGTGCCCCTAATTTAAAACCCAGCTGTGCTTACACCTTTCCTGGACTGTATAGCTTTACATGCATTTATTTTGATGTTCTGTAGAGATTAGCATTTGTTTTCCAGTGTTTTCAGGTGAGTTCTAGATAGAAATATTCCTACCTATTTATATTTCAACCATCTTAATGGCTATTCTGTGAATAAACAGAAGGCAAACTAGGTATCTCTGCAGCATTTAAAATTAAAATAGATATTCATTTACCCAACCGGCTAAGTAATTGCTGGAATGTGAAGCTTTTGACTTCCACTGAGAACCAATATCAAGTGGCACCAGAGCTCAGTTCTCCTAAAAGTAGCACCAATTCGTGGTGGGAATGTTTCCTAAATTAATGTTACTAAATGAAAAGTTTGAAAGGTTTTGCATAAGCACAGAAAATGTGCAAGCATGAGAACTAATGAGATTGCAGGTTCCAGTTATAGTGCTGTAGCAAATATCTTGTTTTCAATGCTGTTACATTCACAAGCACTTTGTTCTTCCTTGCATTTCAATTAAAATTCATGGGATGTTTTCTCCACATATTTTTCAAGTCTGCCTGCATTTTCCATATCTTAGAAAAATTTCTGGCCGTTATTTTTCATGTAAAATGAACAGAATCTATGGTCTTTTGTCCAAGCCTTTTGTTTTGTGAAGCAGGCCATTTTTCATAGATGAAACTGAGGCACACACTTTCAGTTTTGATAACATTTCTTACCGTGCTCCCCAGTTAGCATTGTCACCCTTCATTATTTAATTATGAAGTACAAGGAAGGCTGATTTATACCCATGATGTATAATTACAGGCAGATGGAGGGCTTGAAAAGTAGAAACACTGAAGCAGGACTGTACTACGTGCCTGTGAGCTTCCTGTGAAAAGTCTTCTCTGTGTCACCAGCTAAAAACAAAAAGCCAAACAATTAAAACTAAATGAGTTCATGCTGTTCTAAGCACCAAGTTAATGAAAGTGAATGCAAAACTAATAAAGTACATTGGTTGTGGCTTCAAGTTACTTTAAAACGTTTTCAAGTAGAAATGATTAAATGTGTTTGTTTTAATAAAAATTTTCTTTTAATGTGCCTATGGTCATAAAGGCTTTTTTCTTTTTTAACCCCCACTTCACTTGAAAACACTTTGACACAAGTCTACTCTGCATTTTGAAGAGAAAAGCGCTTTCTGTAGTTCTTTCATACTATACAGTATATTTTCAGTTGCCTTTTAAAAATTTAAACAAATGGAAGGCTTATTAAGAAGATATCATAATTACATGCAGCTATTTTACCAACTCTTCTCTGAAGCAAAAGCAAGCAATCAGTTGAGAACATAAATTCATTGAAGATACTTACTGAACATGAGGGAATAGATCAGCAGGAGAAAATAGGCCCATTTTACTATTTCACCTTCCCTGTAGAAAGTCAGTAAACTTATTCTAGTAGGTTTAACACCACCTACAAAATAGCTCTTATCTTTGAAAAATGAACTACTATTTCAGAAGGCTTTGAGACCATTTAGCAAATGGCTAAACATACAAATAAAATTACCCTCATAGTCTCAGATGGAGGACAGCTGCTTTGACAAAGAGTAAGTAATTACTGTTGTAATAGATACAGAAAAAACATTACTGGTCCCTGGTTCAGTTCTCACCAGCAAAAATATAAGCCTTGAAATCCCATTTTACTTTCAAATTATGGATCACTGAAAATTATTCACTAATAAATCAAAATAATGAGATTTTTGCTTCATGCTAAATGTAGGCACCAAACAGAAAATATTAGGAGCACTATTAGCGCTTATTCTATTTGATTTTTCTCTGCTTTTTAGACATACAATTCTCTAGAGTGCTAATCCCATATCCCCCACCCCCAAGCATAAGAAACATTTCACATATGTTTAACATTAATCTCATGAACAGTTGCATAGAAGACTATGGGAACATTAATGAGCTTTAAAGTTAAGCAACTGCTTAAAGGTGACAGCATGGAAGAGAGGACTTCAGGCCTAGATGCGTCATGTGAGTAGTCACAATGATGATGGTGACATTTAACAAAACATAAGTCCCAACCACAGCAATCACTCACAGCATGTCAGAAACATCTACCAGATGAAAGACTAAGAGGACACAGCTGACCAGATTTAAGGTGCACAGGGGCTTGGGCAAATTGCTGACATTCAAGGAGAAGAAGACGAAGAGAGCAGGAAGGAGAAGACTTGCACAGCAGCTAGGAAGCTGAATAGGAGATTAACAGTTCCTCAGGGACACACTATTCCCATTTCAAACTTGATGTTTAGGATATCAACATTTTTGTCCTAACAAAAAGCTTTACAAAGGGAGGGAGCAAAGTCCAAGATTTTAAACAATTACTCCATTGTAGTACATAGTTAGATTCCAGAATGATTACAGTCCTTCCCTGGGCTTTCTCGCAGTGTTCAAGGCCAGGCTGGACAGAGCCTTGGGTGACATGGCTTACTGTGAGGTGTCCCTGCCCATGGCAGGGAGGTTGGAACTAGATGATCTTAAGGTCCTTTCCAACCCAAACTATTCTATGATTCTATGATAATTCTTCAGGTTCAGAAAATTATTGTTTTGGTAATCTGGTGAATCCTAGTGTTCATTTTTTAAATCCTGCTAATCTTAAATGCAGTTAATGCATAACAGTTACTTTGCATGCTACCTTCATTTTTTATGTTCCCATTTGATTAATAAAATCCAATTACAAACAATTTAAAACATGCATATTAAAAGTATGCAATCTTTCCCTTTTGTTTGGGGGTAACCAGGAAAAAAGAAGGGTATTGAAAATAAGATTTTTCCACTCTTCCTAGAAACACATGTGTAGAGATTTCTCACATATTCAAGGTGCAAATCCTACTTGTAAATCCTCTTTCTCTAGAAAGTATGATAGAATATTTGTGCTGGAATTTGTTAATGTTTTCTCAACTAGCAGAAAAACAAGTGCTTTTCCAGCAGAAGCATTTGGGAGGCACATAGGCAGAAGTATTTAATACTTCATCTTTCTGCTGTCTTCATTTACAGATCTCAGTAATATTAATTCATTTTGGAAAAATAGTTTAATGATATTTTTTCCTCTTGTCATCGACCAGGCTCGGGATGTTTGTCTTAATGAAAGCGACATAATTCATGCATAGTCACTACTAAACCCAGAAACTCATAATTACTAACAATTTTGCACCTGCTGTTATGGGTAGATGCTATTCACTTTAATTTGATATCTTGATTATTCACTGGAAACTCCAGGAGATTCCGATTATCTTACATGTTTCCTAAAAAGAGCATAACAGTCACAACTGCATAAATACAGAAAAAGCATTTTCAAGAACTTCCTAGTAATCAGTCAAGACCCCAGGCAAGAAACACACACATATTGTGTATACATGTACATCCACGAACATCACCCTATGATGATGGTAGTATTTCACTGTATGTCAAGCCATATTATTAAGCTATAGCTAAAGTTGGAAATATTATACTCTATGCATGAGGTGATCCTTCTGGAACATGTACCTGACTGCTTTGAATATCAATCCTACTGTGAAGACATATTTGAATTTTGAACCATAAATATCATGTGATAGCTGAGAAAGTTCTTTGTGGTTGAAAGGAGGAACGTACTACATATAGAAGAGTTGAACACAGTCATGCTGGATGCACGTGCGCTAATGGCTGCACAGATTCTTCTTCCTGCCCTTCTATTTCCTGCCATGCTCAAAAGCATTGTACATATCTAACCTTCGAAACATGCTTTTGTTCTCTAAACTTACCACCCAATAGACTTATCTTTTTTGTTGTTTGGGGCTTGTTTTTTTCCTAGAAGAGTTAGCAGCAGCACTTTCAAAATGGGGAGGAAGAAGATGAATCTTGTGTGTATGAGCACACAGACCTTAACATACCAAAACAAATTCTCTGCAGCACCTTCAAGTATTTCACAAACACAGAAAATCAGAAGGATAGCAAAATTTCTGCTCTGGTACTGCACAACAATACAGAGTGTATCTGGAGCAGTGCTGATGGGCCTGATTATCCTCTAGGAAGAGCTGAAAAGGCACCAGAGACTGTTCCCAAGACTGGACTGGTATGTGGAAGGTTTTCATAGCCAACCCTCTACCAGCATGAGGCTGTGATACATTATAACACCACATGACCCCCTGTCACAGTAATTTCAATTACGCCTTATCCTCCTGCATTCCAAAACCTAAGCACACCCAAAGGCCACCACTAACTGGTGACTCCACCTGGCATCAAAAATCAAGGTAATAAAATCCCTGCTAACTTCTTTTTTAAAATTTATTTAATATCAGTGATACTAATGTTTCCTGCATTATCAGAGCACTTTTTTTTTTTTTCTCCAGAAATGAGCAACACTGCATGGCATTATTCAAGAATTATCCTTCCCTCCCCCACCTATTTTTGTTTTTTACTTTTAAGTTTGGAAGTGCTGCTGCAATTGCTGAACCTTTCAGAAAAACTTGTTTCACTTTTACTGTATGACTTTGTCTATCCAATAATTACCAGAAACTGTTTCCATTAGGTAAAAAGATTACAAAAATGAGAGATGTTTTTGTCACTTCAGCTCCCCATATTCCCAGACATTATTCAGTAGAAAATATTCAGCACCATTACTTGAACAGCATCTTGCTACAAACAAATTGCTGTCCTACTGATTTTAAAATCTAGTTTCTGCATCCTGAATATTCCAGTATGATTGCCACAGACTGGAAGGGGACGGTTCTGAATCACTTCACTTTCGTACAGGCAAATCACAGCCTTGGGCATTTTTTCCAAACTCTAGAATTTCCAGCCACATAAAATCATTGACAACTTTCATTGAGAGAAGGGGCATAAAACTGCCACTTAAGTTGCTCTTACAGAGCAGAAGATGCAATTTAAGCATTTTCAATCATTCCCAAATATAACCAGTGAGCAGGAGGAAAAAGAGTGCTTTATTAAGCCACTTCATGTGGCTGATCAACAGATACAGAACCAGACTAATACAGGGAATAAGGTGTTCATTTGGAAAACGAGCATGGTCATTCAGAGTACAAATAACACCTTAAATCATTTTTATGGTATGCTTTTTATTATAATTAATATGCTAGATCCTCAGTTACTCTTTATTCTACTTCAAAATCAATGATCAACCCAGCACTGTTTTTTCATTTGACAAAGGACACCATACAGTGTATACCAATACCATTTCAGCTGCACATAGAATCATAGAATCATAGAATAGTTAGGGTTGGAAAGGACCTTAAAATCATCTAGTTCCAACCCCCCTGCCAGGGGCAGGGACACCTCCCACTAAACCATGCCACCCAAGGCTATGTCCAATCCAGCCTTGAACACCACCAGCGACAGAGCATTCACAACTTCCCTGGGTAACCCATTCCAGTGCCTCACCACCCTCACAGTAAAGAATTTCTTCCCCATATCCAGTCTAAACTTTCCCTGTTTAAGTTTGAACCTGTTACCCGTTGTCCTATCACTACACTTCCTCATGAAGAGTCCCTCTCCACCATCCCTATAGGCCCCCTTCAGATATTGGAAGGATGCTATGAGGTCTCCATGGAGCCTTCTCTTGTCCAGGCTGAACAGACCCAACTTTCTCAGCCTATCTTCATACGGAGGTGCTCCAGTCCCCTGATCATCCTCGTGGCCCTCCTCTGGACTTGCTCCAACAGTTCCATGTCGTTTTTATGTTGAGGACACCAGAACTGCCCACAATACTCCAAGGGAGGTCTCACAAGAGCAGAGTAGAGGGGCAGGATCACCTCCCTCAACCTGCTGGTCACGCTCCTCTTGATGTAGCCCAGAATATGGCTGGCTTTCTGGGCTGCAAGTGTACATTGCCGGCCCATGTTCATTTTCTCATCAACCAACACCCCCAAGTCCTTCTCTGCAGGACTGCTCTCAATCTCTTCTCTGCCCAACCTGTAGCTGTGCTTGGGATTGCTCTGACCCAGCTGTAGGACCTTGCTTTTGTCATGGTTAAACTTCATCAGGTCAGCATCACCCCACCTCACAAGCGGGTCAAGGTCCCTCTGGATGGCATTCCTTCCCTCCAATGTATCAATCGAACCACACAGCCTGGTGTCATCGGCAAACTTACTGAAGGCGTACTCAGTCCCACTGTCCATGTCACTGGTCTCCAGCTGGACATTGAGCCATTGACCACAACTCTTCGCGCGCGGCCATCCAGCCAGTTCTTTATCCACCGAGTGGTCCACCTATCAAATTGATGTCTTTCAAACTTAGAGACAAAGAAGTCATGTGAGACAGTGTCAAACGCTTGGCACAAGTCCAGGTAGATGACATCAATTGCTCTACCCCTGTCCACCAGTTCCGTAGCCCCATCATAGAAGGCCACCAGATTGGTCAGGCAGGATTACCCCTTAGTGAAGCCATGCTGGCTGTCACCAAGCGCCTTGTTGTTTTTCATGTGCCTCAGCATGCCTTCCAGGAGAATCCGCTCCAAGATTTTGCCAGGCACAGAGGTGAGACTGACTGGTCTGTAGTTCCCCGGCTCATCCATTTTCCCCTTCTTGAAAATGGGGGTTATATTTCCCTTTTTCCAGTTGTCGGGAACTTCACCTGACTGCCATGATTTTTCAAATATGATGGACAGTGGCTTAGCAACTTCATTTGCCAGCTCCTTCAGGACCCATGGATGGATTTCATCAGGTCCCATGGACTTGTGTACATTCAGGTTCTTAAGAGGGTATTAACCAGATCCTCTCTTACAGTGAGCCCAGGGTCTTCATTCTCACTGTCCCTGCATCTGCCTTCCAAGACTTGGGTGGTATGGTCAGAGTATTTTCTGGTGAAGACTGAGGCAAAGAAGTCATTAAGAACCTCAGCCTTCCCCAAATCCAGGGTAGCCAGTTCTCCTGATAGCTTCCTCTTTGGAGGATAAAACTCTTCACAAGTGATAAACTCTGTACAGCCAAACACAGGGCCAAGTAGGTACTTAACAATAAATCTGATTTTCCTGACTCAGCTTATAACATTTAATAAGCAGTCTAGTGACTCTGTAGATGACTGACATTACAATTATCATAAACTGAGTTCACTATTACAATATTTATGGAAATTGCTATCATTTTATAATTATGCAGATATAATGGGAATTAGAAAATAAAGAGTTGCATATTCAAGAATTTCTTCAAATACTAAGGAAATATATTTAAGTAGATACACAGCTATTAGCATACGTGAGCACTCCATGACCTTTCCAGAAATTACCAATTCTGTGATATCTAAATTCGGAAGAGCGTATAATTCTTGAAGAGATAATGGTGTCAGTGTCAACAGGGGACATTGCTCAATATCATTGTCTCCCAGTAAACTAGTACAGAAGCTTTGTCTGGCCACTAAATTCACCTAATATGTTCTTTTAACCACAAGACAATCCCTCCTGTGACAATACAGCCACATGAAGACTAGCTGAGTTTAACCTAAGCAGCTGGCTGTAACATGCAGGCAGCAAATTAAGCCCTCCTGTGCCACCAGAATACACATTGTGTATGCCAGAGAGCTACAGAGGACTGAGTGCATTAGCATGAGAAACATTTGCTCCATGGGCTCCTTGCAGCCAGAATGCAGTTGGGTTAGGAACACAAGCTAGGACCCTATTGGCTGCTCCTGATAGCTTGCTTTCTTCATCAGCCCTTGTACTAATCTAACCCTCCTGCTGTTGTGAAGCGAAACCATAGCATAAGATTTACAACATGTATTCAATAGCTGAATCGAGGTCAAAATTCCCATATTAGCAATCCTCACACACTTCTTCAAATTATGATTTCTTGTTAAATCTATGAAGATTTCTTGTCTCTTCTACAAACAAGTGGATTTTTTAACAGGAAAGCTCACAGATATTACAGTCATGCTTTTCAGTCATTATACTAACTGGGCTGGAGAATTTTTACTTTTGCTCAGAACATTGTTTGGGACCTTAATAAAACATATTTAAAGCCTGATGGAACAAGGAAATAGCCATACAGAATACTCATCTAAAGTAGCCGTGATAGCATCTTGTGCTCGCATGCTGGCTCAGCATTAGGAATTCAAGTGTTACACAGAAAATAAATTTGCATTCTTGAATACTCCATTTCAATGGGTGACTATAATGAGCACAGACTCACTGAATACAAAAGAAAACACTGGAAAACAGGACACTTGCTCTTCAAGCTTCTAACAAATCTATTTTAAAGTGTTTTCTGCTGTCTCAAGGACTGACAATATGGATTAGAACTCAGCTTTAGCACCAAAACAAAACACCAAAAAGCCATGAATGTCAAATCTTAAATTCTGCCAAGATGCTAGAATTCTAGCATGCTTAATTTCTGAGCTGGACTATAAAAGATTCGAAAGGATTTAGAAACTCCTCGGGACATAGAGAAATCACCACCCTTGTTGCTATAATATAGCCATGAGTATGTCCTCAGGAGAAATGTTCCCCTCCACTTTCAAACATGTAAACATGTGTCAACTGTTCAAACCTATGGGAGAAAGACAAGCTGCTTCTACTTCATCTGTTGTTCAGAAAGTTGCTGCTTTGTTTGGAGAGCTCTGCGGATGCCGCTTTCAGTAAGCCAGCACTTCATTGTTATAGCTGTCTTTTCATATGACTCCAGGGACTGGAAAGATGGTACAGATGGAAAACAAACATGCTTTATGGTCTTGGAGCTTAGACTAACAAATTCAGATTTGCTTTTTATTTCTGAAATGAAACTAAGCAAAGAAATTACTCAAATTTATTATCAAGCTGGCCCTCAGGCCTGTGCAACTCCTCTATGATTATACTGTGTAGCACAGATATTTCCCCTCAGTCTCAGAAAGCTGACTGACAAGTTTAAAACATCTTTACGTACCTAAATTTCACCAGGGTATTTCATTCTGCTTACACGGTATAGGTCCAAGCCAGAGCTCTAATGAATTTAAAATTAAACACCTGAAGCTTTGTGTCATGTACATACTATTTGTGTAAGAAACATGGTATATAGGTCCTGAATTTGGACATACCAGCACAGTTCACAACTTGAACAAAGGCAAAATAGGCATATGCTTCCTTCACTGCATCTTCTACCTAGCTCATCTGAGAACTTATTCCTGATTGGATGCTGTTCTCAGTCCTACCAGAAGTCTAGATCACTGTCAAAGGCAATGAAAAACAAATAGCTTTAATTCTACCAACAAATATATATCTATCTGACAGCACAGATCTAAGTAGTAGCATCTAACTAGAAAGAAACAGGTTTTGATCAAACGTAACATTTTACAGAAAAATATAGCAATGAAACAAGAAAGGACTGAAATCATTTAAACTACCCTCAGTATGATAACTCTTTTTAAATAACCAATACAGCATATTACATGCTTGATAACAGAGTAATCAGCAGCAGTGAAAACAGGCATCTTCCTGGAAAGGTTGCTGCTGCTCCTTATCAATCAAGTGCTGGTGTAGAATTCAACTTTAACTGTGCTTTTGGAAAGCCATTCACTTGAAACATTCATGAACATAAGATGGAACAAGGTAATAACCCTTGATCCTTGTGCTTTATGATGCAAGGACAACAGCCATAGCATTTATCCAGCCTTCACATAGGGCGATTTGCTGGAAAAAATAGTGTTCCAGGTGCAGTGCATGTGTGCTTGTACTGTGAATTAGCTAGGTCCCCTTTATTCTTTGCACACTCTTTAGAAACAGTCCAGATGCCCAGGAATGCCACAGCTGAAAGCTATAGAAGCTGGAGAAATTACTTTCAACAAAATTTCTCCGTAAGCCTCTGTAGACTATAATTTTGTACAGTTTCTCACTGTCCAGAGTTGGTTATATCACTCAAAAAACACACAACTTTCTGCTTATAAAGATTTTCTTATCCTACATCCAGATAGTCCAGAAGAGTTTTCAGATTAATGAGTGTCCAGAACAAACTCCTTTTTTCAGTCTGGGCACTGGAGTACTCTTACACAAAAAGAAAAATTGTACGGTTTTCCTAGTACTACTGTCAGCTTTCATCTTATATTTATCATCATGTCTTCAATTTCATCTCTAAATTACAGAGACAGGACTTTCTGATAGACAAAATTGCTGCTGCTGTGTTTAGCACCTCCTATCAATCCCTGATCCCTTCATGACTTTCATTCATCACAGCTTCAATTTATTCCTCGTGCAGAGTGACCAAAGCTCTGAAAAGGAATGGGGTAGAAGATTGCTATGGTTAACACTCTACTGGAACAGAGAAAAGAAATATTTCTATTTAAAAAATGCTTATCTAGTACAAGTGATAATAGTTGAATAAGTAGTATGTGAAAATTTACCTAGTTAGTGTTCTTCCTGACATGTTATTTGGCAAATATTCATCTTCTCTTTAGTCCTCTTACAAAACTGGCTTTACTTTAAGACCATCCAGAAATCAACTGCATTTCTGCTTACTTTTTTAATACATCATAACCCCTTACACAAATGCTATGCCTGCAGCGACCCATTTTTATAATACATATTTATACAGGCTGACGTGATTCCTTCACCTCCATAAAAAACATCTCAGCATTTACACTGTTTGAGTGGAAGATTCAAGAGATCCTTCAGGTGATCCTAAGTAGAGGACAGCATTACAGACGTCATCACATCCTCCATTGCTTAGTAGTGACTAGTAGGAGAAGCATTCAGTGCAGAATAATTTTTGGGCAGCGTGCACAAGAACATGAAGTGCACCATACACATATCTGCTGCAAGCATGACTGAATGCCCCAAAGTGCTCACACACCTCATTCCACTGTAACCAAGGGAAGAAAGATCTTTCAAGCTGGTTCTGCACAAAAAGGACCATACAGAAATATATGACTCTTGGAAGGCACAGTGATTAAAGCTGTCTATAAATCTTCATAACAGACATGAGTGAGCAACCTAACAAGTCAACACTTTGAAAGACGGAAGCGTCCTTTGACAAGGGAGTCACAGCATTTATTGCCCCAAATATATCCATTTCTGGTCTGAATTAAATTCCTTTGGTTTCTGTTGTGGCTTAAGCTGTAAATCACGCAGCCCGTTCTCTCACTCACTCCCCTCTCTTTCTTCCCCCCGCTCCCAGGTGGATGGGGAGGAGAATTAAAAGCATGCAACTCCCACAGGTTGAGATAAGAACAGTTTAGTAACTAAAGTATAACACAAGACCACCACTGCTACCACCAATAATAATAATGACAAGGCAAATACAAGGAAAGAATACAATTGCTCACCATCTATACCCAGCTTGACCAAGCAGTGCACCCCCACCCTTCCGGGTCTCTGCTCACCGCTTTACATCCTGGGCATGACGTGCTTTGGTTTGGAATAACCTCTTGGGTCAGTTTGGGCCAGGTGTCCCGTCTCTGCTTCCTCCCAGCTTCCCCTCCTCCCTGGCACAGCATGAGACTCAGAAAGTCCTTGGTCAGACCAAAACATTACCAAGCAGTAACTGAAAACACTGGTGCTATCAGCGCTTCTCCCAGGCCAAAAGTCAAAAAACACAGCGCTGCACCAGCTACCAAGAAGGAGAAAAATGACTGCTGCTGCTGAACCCATGACAGTTTCCCATCTTCAGGTCTTCTTAAATACTTGCTAAACTAAAGAAGTGAAAGATTAGATTTTACAATACTACGTGATAAGTATAACGTATACAAGAGTTCATCCATCTTGAGTGAAGCATCCATACTGCCATGTATTATACCGTGTATAACACAACACAGAACCAAGCTTGCAATATGCTGCTAAGTCGATTAAAATCTTTAGCATTCTCAAGACTCCTTCTCCACTAATAAAAATTCCACATCAATCTCTTTCATTAATTTAAGATAACAAGAATGTTGTAGCAGGAGCTGGCTTTTTTTACAAAGCTTTGTGTGAAAGATGAATCCATTAATAAACTTGTAAATAACTCACAAGCCACAAAAATTACAATGACAAGCAGATATCACCTGTACAGACATTATAAGGAAACAAAGTGAAAATCAAAATATAAATTTTGCAGCTCTATAAACACACTACAGAAATAAGTGGCAAGACACTAGGCTACATGGCTTTACTCTAGAAGCAGACATTATTTGCATTATTTGTCTTTAAACTTACAATTAAAACATACACTTTTTATTATATGACCAGCAATTGTCCAATTTCCTAGAAATAAAGAAAACTGAACAACTTAAATGCAACTTGCAATAGTAACAATGAAAAAATGTGATTCATCATGCAGAAAGCTTATATCCCCAAATAGAAGACATCCAATAGATCAGGAAATCAGGGTCTATATGTAGTGGTCACGACACTTACACTAGAGACTTTTCCGGTCAGAGTTTAACTTTATACAAATTGTAAGACTGCTGCAAGCATTAGGCCTTGTAGCTATCATAAATAAAGGTGAGCAACCAGTGTGAAAAACAGCACTGAGCAACATGTTCTCATTACAACTACAGAGAGACAGGAACTTCAACAAAGACAAGTGGCTTCCAAGCATTTTTTAGCAGTCCTGACTGGGAGCCAGTCTTTGCCCACATTTCCCTGCAACATTCATTCTCTAGAACCAAAGACTTGACTGTTTGGTTTTTTTTAAATAGAGGCAGGTGGGCAGTGGGAATGTTTCTAAGAATCTGAACCTTCTGCTACTTGAAAAGTGAAACGTCTGGTACTGTAAATTTCACTTCATTAAAATTAGTAGCAAACACGAGGACAGAGCTTCTTCAAGGAGATACTGAAAAGCAGCTGCTGCAAACAGGAAGGCAAGCAGTAAGTAGGATGTTATACTGCTCAAGTTCATCTTTGGTTGATACGGCATAAGTTCTTTTCCTCCAGCCCCATGAGATGAACTGCATTTTTTGACTCTCAAATTAGTCTTTTACTGATGATGCCACAATAACATTCTTGGCAAGTGAGTTTTGTCATCTGTTGACTAATGTTTTATAGCCTTGGGAGGCTATCTTGGTCCTCATTTACTTCAGGTAGTTACTGAGATTTTCCCCTGCTTTTGTTTACATTAATTGTCTATTGATTCAGTTTAACTGCTTATCATGGATTTCCCCAGGAGACTTATACATCTCCAGTTTTCCTATAACAACACACCGAGAATTTATGTAAGTCATTCCTGGCATGTATGTTTTCTCTCGCTCAATTGTTTTTTTAGATGACTCTTTCTTTGAACTTGGAGGAAAAATAACAACCCTTGACTGTCTCTGGTTTTGATGTTTAGTAGCATTGAGACCTTATTACTCCTCCCCCCAAGGAAAATATCAACAACTAAGCCTTCTTATTTCTGCTGAGACAGAGGTGAGATGACAAATTGCCAGGGAAGTCACTACCAATTGTACGTAGTAGGGCAAAAGATTTAAGATAGCATCTATAGGTCTTCTGCACTTTACACAACAGAACAGTAAGAAACAGGCTCAGAAGAGTACCCAGAGCACAAACACAGAGTGTTCAGCTGCTCTGAGTATTTAATTTTGCATACAAATGACAAGCTCAGAGCTGTCCTAGGAACAAGTATAAAGGTATGTTCAAGTTCAGACCAGTTGCATTCAGAAACAGCAAAATGTCAAGTTTTTCTAGTTTGCAGACATAGAAAAAGTCATCTCACCCTTCTTAACAGGGTCATTATGTACTGTCCATATACACAGACATCACCCAAGAGCATGGTTTCTTAATTAAGGATCCAGAAAGTTTGAAAATAAGGCAAGAAAATGTGGGACTGTGGGACAGTGAAGAAAAATTAAAGCATCTGCAATCACTCAGTGCTACAGATAGTTTTCCTCAGCCAACATACAACCCACCACATTGCAAATATGCAACTTTGAAAGGAGTCTCAGCACAACATGAAGACATGTAAGTGCGACAACAGCAGCGTCAGACATTGCTGAAACCACAGTTCTTCCAGCCAGGTACTACATACTCACAGCTCACCCATTCCACAAACAACATATCAGGGACTGTCAGCTTCTGCCTTGTCAGACACACACATTCCACCACCAGGCATACCTCAGTCTTTCCCCTTCCTTGGATTTTTGCATATATATACACTGTATATGTATGTAATTTTTTGTCTCCCTCTACATATATATTAATGGAACACCACGCATCCACACACTATGCTTCCATCATAACCATCTTCCCTCCCATCTTCTACAACCGGTTCACCTTATCAGGGCAGCTTTTTCCTCTGTCTTTTCTCTTAAATTGAAACCACCTCTTCAAAATTTGTCTTCAAAACCCCCACTTTCAGTGTGGGAGCTGGGGAAGGAGCCACTTGTCCTCAGAAGCACCCAGTCATTTGCTCACAACTTTGGTGTTACCACCAGATCTTACCACTCTAAAAACACAGCTACACTGAGAGCCATGGATCTGTCTGCACAACTAGCAGCTAAACGTTTCTCTATACAGAGCTATATGGCTGAAGCTTATGTCCTGTGGGACAACTGTGGTTGGAAATACACTGGAAAACTAAGGAAATTTGAGGAGGGCAGAGATCTGCCTTTGTGCTTAGGTATCATTAACACCTCACTAAAAGCAGGCAAAGAAGAAGCAGCTCAACTAAAAATTTTATCAAGACCTATGTATTGTTAGGATCCAAACTTAAAATAAAAATGCCTTTGGGCACATAAGGGATTTATATAAGTATTGCCTTACACATGCACACTAAAGAGATAAAAAAGGACATTTTTCTTTTATAACACCACAATATCAAAATGAAACACTAGCATTTCAAAAACATAATTAGGCCTCCCAAAAAGCACTCCCTGAAGCCCTATGAAAACACCACAGGCATATAGATTTACTTTTCATTCAGAAAACAGTTTACTCATTGTTTGTTTTTCTTCTCATCCCCTCCTTAAGGTCTTCTGTTCAAAGACAATTTGTGTGTAACATAGTAATTTCTTGTTCATCATTATTTCCTAAGCAAATCTAATCACAGATGTTGATTTGCACCAGTTAAATTTCTGAACACGTACCCTACTTATAGTTTTTATAGCACAAGTAGCTATCTTAAGTGAGTTTCTGTGTAATTGGGAGCGTGAGAGGTGTTTCTCTATTACCTCACATGGTGAGACACGCACTGTTTCTACAGTTCCACTCTACCATATTTTTGTGTCTATCACCATGCATCAGTTAATACAGGTTCAAATCCATATGAGTACCTCACAATAATCCTATTTTTGAAAGTTTTTTCCTTTACTGTACTATCTGTAGCAATGTAAGTTACACTGAAAGTTAGCAAAATGAGAATAAAACCTCTGCTTACTCAGTATATCAACAAAACTGGAATTCAATTGAAAGGCTGCAGTTGGTATTACCTGGTCCACATTGCTTACATCTAAACACAGAATAGCTACTGTGTTCAACCATCTCACAGTCAACAGTTTAGAATCCCACAATACAGTGATACATTGCAGTAAGCCCACTTAGGACAAAGGAAAGCACAGGAGTGGAGTCGAGCAAATAAAAACGATTAGTTTTGCATGTACTCAGTATTATCTTATGCCATTGCTTCAGTACAGAGAAAGTTAACTGGAAAGCTAAATTAATTGGAAAATACACAGCTAAAATGTTTTTGAGGGTAATTTCATAAGGTGATGGATAACAAGTATAACAACAATGAACAGCTGTATTTATTTACTTAAATTCTACCTTTATGATAGCATTGCCTTATAGTGTTGGCAATGCAGGATCTCTTTATCCCCACAGACACTCCAGAAGCACTGGCGCTCAGGAAGCTCACACAGCTAGAAGAAATCCAAACTACTCTGCCATACCTTCTTTTGAAAGCTTTTATTTCTTTACAGAATCAAATGGCATCTCCCTACAAGCTTGTCCAAGATATTGCAAGCATATGGACATACTGGTCACTTGACAAAAATGTTCTCAAAACAGCAAAAACTCAATTTGGAGGACATTCGAATACATTTAACCTCGAATAGAACACTACCTGAAAGCATAGAATCACAGAATAGTTAGGGTTGGAAAGGACCTGAAGATCATCTAGTTCCAATCCCCCTGCCAGGGGCACGGACACCTCCCACTAAACCATGTCACCCAAGGCTATGTCCAATCCAGCCTTGAACACCGTCAGCAACGGAGCATTCACAACTTCCATGGGCAACCCATTCCACTGCCTCACCACCCTTACAATAAAGAACTTCTTCCTTATATCCAATCTAAACTTCCCCTGTTTAAGTTTGAACCCGTTACCCCTTGTCCTATCACTACAGTTCCTCATGAAGAGTCCCTCCCCAGCATCCCTATAGGCCCCCTTCAGATACTGGAAGGCTGCTATGAGGTCCCCACGCAGCCTTCTCTTCTCCAGGCTGAACAGACCCAACTTTCTCTGCCTATCTTCATACGGAGGTGCTCCAGTCCCCTGATCATCCTCGTGGCCCTCCTCTAGACTTGTTCCAACAGTTCCACGTCCTTTTTATGTTGAGGACACCAGAACTGCACACAATACTCCAAGGGAGGTCTCACGAGAGCAGAGTAGAGGGGCAGGATCACCTCCCTCGACCTGCTGGTCACGCTCCTCTTGATGTAGCCCAGAATACGCTTGGCTTTCTGGGCTGCAAGTGCACACTGCTGGCTCATGTTCATTTTTTCATCAACAAGAACTCCCAAGTCCTTCTCTGCAGGACTGCCTGAATTTCTTCTCTGCCCAACCTGTAGTCGTGCTTGGGATTGCTCTGACCCAGCTGTAGGACCTTGCTTTTGTCATGGTTAAACTTCATCAGGTCAGCATCAGCCCACCTCACAAGCATGTCAAGGTCCCTCTGGATGGCATTCCTTCCCTCCAACATATCAACCGAACCACACAGCTTTGTGTCATAGGCAAACTTGCTGAGGGCACGCTCAATCCTACTCTCCATGTCACTGACAAAATGTTGAACAAGACTGGTCCCAGCACCGATCCCTGAGGGACACCACTCGTTACTGGTCTCCAGCTGGACACTGAGCCATTGACCACAACTCTTCGCGTGCGGCCATCCAGCCAGTTCTTTATCCACCAAGTGAAATAGCAATACAAGGGCATTACTCAGGGGTTTAGTGTGCAGAAGGATAACTGTAATGAAAAGATAAGAAAAAAAAAAAACAACATAGAAAAAAGGCCACAATTAGGGATACCTTTTGAAATGAAAGAATAAAGACTCAGAAAGTGGCATACTTAAGTACTTTTAAAAGTGAGGCTTTCATATCCAGCTCAAGTCCCAATTTTTAATGAGACACCACAGATGAAAAGGGGACAGAAATAATTTTGAATGAACAATTGGGGGAGTACTTGAAAATCAGGAACATTTGAGGAAATTTAGGGAAAACCATTTAACAGAACTCCTGGCTACAAGGGTTGAAAATGGCTTTCACATATATCACCACTGTTGAAATACCTGTAATTTCAGCAGTTTCATGCAAAACCTGTGCAAAGAAAGTGGTATTGATCTAATAGCTGAAATACAAACATCTCACCAGAAATACAAGTACATTATTTGCTTTAAACATGTTTTATTTCATAAAAAAGTGCCACAGTAATTCACAGCAATTATGAGACAGTGCAATGTCAAACTACAGTGAAATAATCTGTACCTATTTATCAAATTAGCTTCAAATATTGTCCCACTTACTTGCTTCATGAAAATTGTAGTTTAGATATTGTATGTGCCCATATTTTTCAATAGGCATTTCATTTGGTATGTGCTTCACCTCCATTAGAATACAGTAGAGATATGAAGTGCATAATCTACATTTCTTATGAGGAGAAGAGCATCTCAGAAAGATATATTTCAATAGCAAATAGAGCTGGAAGAAAATGTGTCAGTTCAATTCACAAAAGTGAAGAGATTTCATTTTAACCTACTTATCTCAATGCTCCACAAGCAAGATTTAAGAATGGATGGGAGAATTTTACAGATATAACAATAAACCTACCAGTGAGAAACCCAGATTCTCAAATGCTAACCACTAAAAATCTGCTCTCATGGCATTATTTACCAGTAACATTTAAAAGATCTAAGCTCCTCTGCAATTGTGTCCCTACTGTAAATTATGTCATCTTAAAGAAAAATTCTTCATAGAGCTCAGCATCTTGGAGATACTTAATATCAGAGTGGAAAACTTCAACAGTAAAACAAGCAGCAATTTCCAGTTGTGATACCCAGTATTGTTCATGGTAAAAATCTCCTGTTTAAAAATAAAAAAAAAAAAAAAAATCACTTATTTCTGAGAGCGAGCAAGAAAAAAGCTTTGATTTGGGTTAAAAAACACACTGTCCAATTTAAGTCCGTAAATAAGATTCCTTCTTTTGCATAAACATATCATGCAAATTCAACAGAACACCAAAAGCAGTCAACTAAGAAGTGAATTCAGTCATATGTCAGAATATAATCCTGCGATGAATTGATTGATTTCTCCCTCATCTATCATCTCTGGGTTGATCTGTAGATTTCACTTGTTCCAGACTGGCTGATAAAGGCAGCATCCCCACCTCTTTGTAGTTACCCTGCAGCCAGAACACCTGATGCAGATGTGACTGACAACTGCTTCAAAATAGGGTTGTTCTGCCTTTGACAGTGCAACTTCCCTTGAACTTGTTGCAGAGATCTAATACAGTTTGTTTGCCACAGCAATACCTTTGGAACACTTGCTCCTCTCTGAGGTTTAGAAATGAGTGCCTAGACCCATGCAACTTGTTGAAGAAAACGTTCTGTCTGCTTTTTAGCAGAAGCCAATCCAGCATGATTTCAAAGCATAAAAGAAAATAGATCAATGGTATACATGCTTTTTAACTTTATCCTGTTGAAAACTGATTTACACTCTGGGCTATGTAAACATTCTCTATTTGTGTTGTATTATAATCAGACATTATTACCATTCCCAGTATAGTAGAATGAAACGTAACCCTGCATAACTTTGCAAAATATATTCAAAGCTTGTAAGAAATATGGTTTGTGGCCATGATGCTCATCCTATGCTTACTCCTCTGTGGTGTGATCATACATGCTTCTGTAGGCTAGCAATTGCTCCACTTCACTGACTGAATTAATTGCTTAGTTCAATTAATCTCTTGTTCGATCAGTTATAAGGCCTTGAAACATGTAAGTCTCCCCCCCTTGCAGAATTGCACTGACATTAAATATCAGATAGCGGGGGAAAAAATCACTTCACTATACTTACAGATCTTCCTTACACTCACCTACAGTTGCTTAGATGAATATGCACTATGTACTCTGAGCTATTCTGACATATCCCGTCTGAAAAGCAATTTTTTCCCAGAATGATTTTAAAGTGTCTGATAATTAACTTTTCAGGTGCTTCACTATCACATTGTCCTATCTTCCAGGTGTTATGCCTTCAAAATGACATTAAACTCAGGGAATGTGGTGTCAGTGACTATGCAAACACCGCAGCGCTCCTCTCACACTGGCAAGCAGACACAGGCCTACATTTGGAAGTAACAGATTTTCTTGCTCCATGGTATGTCCAGTACTGTGATAAGAAATACTGCTAAAACAGCCTGAAAAGAGTTTGGGAGGGTACTGAAAACTAAACCACGGAAGACAGAAATATACATGTTTCTCAAATGAAGACTTTAAATATTTTTTGCCCTGTTTTTGGTAAACAAAGAGAAATTGCACGACCTGTGGAAACAAAGCTGCACAATGTGTGACTCAAGATGGAAAGAGGTTCTCAGAAGACGATGGAAAAAGCATATTAAATAGTGATTAAAAGAGATTTAAAGATAGAACCTGGAACAAAAATACAGACCACCACAACTGTAATCCTAGCTCTGCCAGTATTATCATGTGGCCTTCATAAAGTCATTTAACCCCCACCAGGAGAAGCAGCTTTACTCTGTGGATTATCTTCCTGGGTAACAATGTATGCTTTTAACTAGCCTGGAATTCGTGCAGAGTACATACAATGCTGTATTGTCCCAGAGTTTCAAGCGATGTTACTTTGTACACATTCTGCTGGAAGAAAGTGATGAAAAAAGTAGTACCAAAACACTGAGATTTTAAATACATGTTTAGCACTACTAGATGCACATATAAAAAATGTCCCATATGGATCAGCCCTGTTGAAATTCTAGTCACATTCAGTTCACATTAAGACATCTTATTGTTTTCTATTTAATCAAGGAATTAATAAAGGAATTATATGAACTCAGGAACAGTTTGCAAATTTAAATACTATTCCTTTATGGAAGATTTTTATTATTATTAACAACTGTAGGTCTTGACAAAGAGTATATTGTAGGGTTTGATAGGTTTTTCTTCATTTTCCACAGGGAACAAAAGAAAGTGCTAAGAGAAAGGTAGAGACAGTTCTGAGAAAAGCCTACAATTTTGTCACTCCAGAATTTGCCCTTGCTTCTATTCTCCAGACTGTGCCTTTTTTAATGTAACATTAATTATAAACCTATATGATCATGATCATGTGATATGACATTTTCTTCCACAGAGCCCACAGAGCCCACAAGACAACTGAATAGGCTGTGGATCACTTATGAAAACCAGACTGTTTCCAGTGCTGCCAGGTTATTGAAAATAGGTACATATTTAACAAAAACAAGCAGTCATTCTCTTTCCAGAAGAAGAAACAGAGAATTTACCAAATATTAGCAGTACTGGAGCAGATTTAGCTCCTTCTGCAGCTTTAACAATAACTGTGATACCACCTCTGTAAGGATTTATGAGGGTCTTTCAAGACCAGTGGAAACCCATGACATCCACTTAACGCAAAGTTCTGTAGACAAACATTCCCCTCCCTACAACTGTTATGAGCTAAACAGGTTAATACATTGCGTCACCTACTATATGCACCTTCTTTACTCTTTCAAGAATGAAAAGATGAAGGACAGACTCCAACAATTCCTGTGTTATTCACAAGTCTGGAAACATAAGCACATGCTGGTCATCCCACCATAAAGAATAGATTTTAACACAATTCTGTAACATAACAAGAAATACCAACAGAATTGCCTTTTATAAGTTATATCTTTATTTATTAATACATGGATTAACATTTTATTAACTGAAAGTAAACTGTAGCTCAAAAAGGTCACAGAAAAGAGTAGTTGAGGAATAAAGGAAGCAACTGCCAAAGGTGCTGCTGGTTCATGAACATAGAATAAACTAGTAAATGCTGTTAGGTTAAAAAAAAAAAAAAAGCCCTCTACAAGTTCAGCTCATTACAAAGTAAGAATAGCATCCCAAGGGACTCAGAGGGAATATCCTACTGAATTTGAAAAATATCTTCTGTTTTCCATGTTCTCTGAAAAAGAAACTGTTTTCAGTAGCACTATCATGTAACTTAGCATTTAACAATAATGCCAACTAATGGGAAACAGTATAAAAAAAAATAAGCACACAAGTTAAGATGTAGTTTTTCTATTAAAAACTTTTAGAGATTTTTACACCCATCCTTCATCAGAGGTACCACACATGCATCAGATTACCATTAAAAAAGGAGTATAAAGTGAAAAATGGAACACAAGGACATTCTGGTATTTCATCGTGTTTAGTTGAGGGTGTAGTATGTTTGCTTTTTTTAAGATCCAATAAGGAAATACAAAATAGATAAAGTCTAACTACAGCACCTTCATTAAAAAATACTTAGAACTGCTATTGTGACAACACAAAATGTAAATATGTTGATTGCCAGCAGCAGATGTAGTTTTCCCAAACCTGTAGTTTTCCCATACCTCATTCAAATGTACATTCTTAGTTCCACAGATAGCGATCATGTAAGTAGCTCACCTCTTAAAATTAGAGCAATAAAATAATTTGATTACTAATAATTTGGTTACTTGAGAAGACACTAAGTCTTATCAAGTAGGACTAGGTGCAACTTTTTCTCCCAAGTAAGAGCTTTTGAAAACTGGATTTAAAGTTCCTTGTGAAATATAGACTTATTACGAAATCCTTCTTGTTCTCAAGATATACATCATTATACCAACTCAAATGTTCAAGATTATAGCCCACAATTCCATTTTCTTTGTTGTAGCGACTGGCATATTCAATTTTTGGGTTAATTATTTTATTCTGGGGAACAGAGTGATCAGATTTATTACTAAGGTGGACTCCAAAGGCAATATTATTATGGGTCTAACAGGTGAATAAGCCAATACATTTTTTTCAAACCATAAATCAACTAACTGCACCTGGCAAAAAATATATCTGAAAAGCTGAAGCAGAAGAGTTCAGAGGGAAGTAAATAGCCTCATTCCAAGAGAAAAAAGCTATAAAAAACCAGAAAGAAAACAGATAACTATTTCTAAATGTCTGCTCAGGTTCTAGAACATACCAGTAAACTGATTTAGGTAAGAGTATGTTATAATCTTGATCCAGCAAACAATTTCAGTACTCTCATACTCAACTGTTTTTTAAACATTCATCTTTTAACCTTTGTTTTCCACCAGTGACACACAGGTACAGTCTGAAATGGCTGTCAAAAGGGTTAAGCTGGTCAAAATGATAAGTGGCAGTAAATATGCCTTGCTCAAACAATAGAATATCTTCAGTAAAAAAGGAGAAGAATGATAAATTTATTTATCAATTTACTGTGGTTTTAATCACATCCATGTATGATTTAGCAAAATAAAGAAAGGTATCAATAGAAAAATCAGCATGAAATAAATGTTTCATATGTTAACACATTGTCGTGGTTTAAGCTGTAAATCACGCAGTTTGCTCACTCACTCCCCCCTCTTTCTTCCCCCCCACTCCGAGGGGGAGGGGAATGGGGAAAAGAATCAAAAGAATGTAACTCCCATGGGCTGAGATAAGAACAGTCCAGTAACTAAGGTATAATACAAATCACTACTGCTACCACCAATAATAATAATGACAAGGCAAATACAAGGGAAGAGGATACAACTGCTAAACACCTGACGACCGAGCCGTGAACTCACTCTTTCGGGTTTCTGCCCCCAGTTTTTACATCCTGGCCATGACGTGCTGTGGTATGGAATATCTCTTTGGTCAGTTTGGGTCAGGTGTCCTGTTTCTGCTTCCTCCCGTCTTCCCCTCCCTGGCAGAGCATGAGACTCAGAAAGTCCTTGGTCAAACCAAACATTCTAAGTCGTAACTAAAAACATTGGTGTTATCAGCGTCGTTCCCAGGCCAAAAGCCAAAAACACAGAGCTGCACCAGCTACTAAGAAGGAGAAAAACGACTGCTACTGCTGAACCCAGGACAGACATCAACATCAAAATGTACTCTCAGGACCTCAAAAAAGTTAGCTCTGATGTAATTCAACATATCAGTGAAATGAAGACACTTCTGAACTGGAATGCAGCAGCAATTCAGCAGCACACATCAGTTTTTAGGACAGGATATTAAAAATTACTGTTATTCATTTCAAATTGTTGTAGATAATTACAGAACTTCATTGCAGAGCTGGAAAAACTCCAGATATGAAAGGTGCAAATATCTTTCAACTTACAAATATTATGTGCTCTCTAATGAAAAGTCAGAAGGCTTTCACACAGTATCTTCTAGCACTACGATAAGGCACAAATTTATGGTCCAATTGAAGAAAAGAGCAAGGCACCTCGCTCCTGTGATGAGAAGTATGAGGACAATTTACTTCAAGGTATTCCACTTAAGTTGATGAACATCCAAACACTTTTCTGGATAGCAGTATCGCAGCACAAGGTTGGGTTACAATGCCTTTCTATACAAGATACAGAAGTAAATATAGCCTCAAATTAGGCAAGCAAAATGCCATCAACAACACTCTGCAGCTTTTCTTGGGGTTTGCTTGTTTTGTTCTGTTTTGTTTTGTTTTTTAACTGAATTAACCCCACAGTTTTCCAAATAACTCAGCACATCGAGAGGACATGGCTAAAATACAAGTGTCAAAAAGACAGGTTACTGTAAATATTGTAACACAAAGCCCAAGAGTAACATCATACCTCAGGTTTGCTCTGTCAGTCCTAGCTGCATGATGCCAGCAAACCTACTCAGTCTTTTAGTAGGTTTTTCTACTACCAGCCATCCCCAAACTCTTTCATATCTCCTAGCTCCTGTATGATCTCCATCTCATTCAATCCTTACTGGTTCCCATTCTATTGCTTAACCCTATCTACATCCCAGTTCTGGAGATGGAAGACTATGTCAGAATACTAATATTGTTTTCAGTTTTAAAGCATGGAAACTCATCTTTGACCAAGCAGAAAACAATTTAGCCAGATTAACTTTTCAAACGCCTAGCTATAAATATAGAATTATCAACTTTATTTCAAGTCCAATTATTAATAATGGATAATAATAAAATAAAAAAGTTAGAATTATTTTCTGCCCAAAAAATCACACTTTGTTAAATTCCAAATAGTGGTAGCATAACGTTTTCTCCATCAAATGACACAGCGTTTAACCCCATGTACTATGCATATCTCTGCTTAGTGCAGAATACATTCAGTGTTACATAAACCATCATTACATACACATTTCATACACATACCTGAATTTATTACTATATCCATTTTTTCTCCCCCTCAGTCTTTCCTTATATACCATAGGAAAATTCTTGCTACTCAGCATTTACGTTTACTATATAGTGACTGTTATCTCTTGGCAAATAGATTGGCAGACAGATGTAGGTTATGGAAACATTCTAGTAAATATGGAGCAAGTGATTTTTTGCTGTTTATTTATCATTCTAAAGAAGAATGACAATATACAGCTTTACTGTATATTGGTTCTAATAAATGTCTAGAATTGTTACTGCCAACCTTTACACAACAATGAAAAGGATTGTTCATAAAAGAGTTATTTGCAAAGTATGAAATACTCTAACGAAAATAGGTATTCCATATATCTGTAAAACATGCATCTGAACATGAAGGTATTTACAGTAAGGGAAGGGATAATGAAAGACTAAGAGTAGACTCATCAATGAGCCAGCCTAACTGCTATCAACTAGGTTTAGAATAGCAATTACCATTTTATCACTTGAGCATCCTGCTTTGGTCATGTGCTGTATTGCTATTATCTGGCCAAAGGAAGAAATGTAATTTTTAGGCTCATACTGTTGTTAAAGGACCACGCATAGTGGGGAAAAACTTTACAGTGGGGCTTGCTGACATCGATGAAGTAACATGTTTTGCTGTGGTATAACAGATCATGAGCCTGAAGTGGGACTTCTGCCAGGAGCTGTGTAGTCAAAGTACTGTGACCTATACATAATAAAAACAGACAAAGTACAGTTCATGTTCATATTATTGATACTTAAGCCTAATTTGTCTGACAAAATCACCTTGAGGCTGGATGCAGATGGAGAAAAAGAAACAAGAATCATGAGGTTCAATTACAATTTCTCTGTGCTGCTTTGTCAGACTGTCCTAGGATAACTCAAGCTGATCCATTGGATTGTACACACCATTCACATTTGTACATCAGTCACATCCTCCCTGTAAAGCTTCAGAAAAGAGTCTGTTCTGAAAAAGAGAAGTTGTACATCCTGTCTGGCCAGCAGAAATGGAAGCATGTTGAACAGGTAGAATCATAATTTTAAACATACAAGAAATAAAATGTACAACAATGTCTTATAAACAATCATACAGTGGTTAAGGTTGGAAAGTACCTTAAGATCATCAGGTTCTGACCCTTTGCCATGGGCAGGCATTCCTCACACCATGTGCCCTAGGCTCTGTCCAGCCTGGCCTTGAACACTGCTAGCGACAGAGCACTCACAACTTCCTTGGGCAACCCATTCCAGTGCCTCACCACCCTCATAGGAAAAAACTTCCTCCTTATGTCTAACTTGAACTTCCCTGTTTAAGTTTGAACCCATTCCCCTTGTCCTATCACTACAGTGACTAATGAAGAGTCCCTCTCCAGCATCCCTATAGGCCCCCTTCAGATACTGGAAGGCTGCTATGAGGTCTCCACACAGCCTTCTCCAGGCTGAACATCCCCAACTATATCAGCCTATCTTCACACGGGAGGTGCTCCAGTCCCCTGATCATCCTCATGGCCTCCTCTGGACTTGCTTCAACAGCTTCATGTCCTTCTTATATTGAGGACAAAAGAACTGCACACAGTGCTCCAAGTGGGGTTTTATGAGAGCAGAGTAGAGGGGCAGGATCACCTCTCTCAACCTGCTGGTCACACTCCTTTTGATACAGCCCAGGATACAGTGGCTTTCTGGGCTGCGAGCACACACTGAAGCCAGCTCATGTTCATTTTCTCATCGACCAACACCCCCAAGTCCTTCTCCACAGGACTGCTCTGAATCACTTTTCCACCCAAGCTGCAGCTGTCCCTGGGATTGCCCTGATCCAGCTGTAGGACCTCACACTTTGCTAGGTTGAACTTCATTCATACATTTTCATGTATGATTATAAAAAAATCATCTTCCAATTAAACTTCATTGAATAGCAATGGTGATATCCAAAAGGCCAAAGTGGGGAAAAATGGCTCTCAGATTGAGTCTGCCACTCCTTCTATGTTGAAAGAAATGGTCAATACTTTCGCTTCACTGACACCAGTAGAAAAGTTCCTATCAACCTGTGCAGAGCATGGATTTTACCCGATGAGTCCAGGAGTACATTAGGTCACATTTCTCTTCAAGAACTTCACTGCAAATATTATCAAAAACAATTAAAGTAGCCTGGCTATCGGCATGTTAAAGAGAAAGTGTGGATGCATCCGACATGTCTGCAAAGCTAGATAAAGCCTGGTACTGTAAGAACCATAACCAGCAGAATTGCACAATATTAGAGACAAGAGCATAATTTGAGTCTCAACACTTTCAGGGAAGGAGCAATAAAAAAAACGCCAAAGTGCCTAAGATACAGCTTTCTGAACCCTTGTGTCAGACTTCCGAAAAAGAGGAAACATGGCTTTTACCCCACAAAGACAAAACCAGTTTAGGTAGGAAACCAGCTATTAAAAAGATATATTCTCATATCATCTTAGATATCTGAATACTGCATTGGATAATATTTCTGAGAACTAATCCTTGCTATGCTGTTTAGCATAGAAAACATTGAGTTCTCAGTAACTGAAACATATCCCACTCATTTTAACTGTCAATATTTTTTATTTGAATGACAGTGTCAGTTATTTATAGCAGAGTATATACTCTCCTCATAGAGTGTTTCTCATTAAAGTATGCCTAGATGAGTGCTGGCACAAAAAAGGGGATACAAATTAAACCAACTCAATTAAAACTTGTAATTTATTCAAAACAGTGCGCTGAACAGCTTTCTCACACTTGTTCCCTATAAAAATAAAAATATATATAAATTCCTTCAATTTCTTGATATCTTCATTTTGGATTGGCTATTTGGGGTGTTACGGCTTTTGTTTTTTCAATAGATTAGTCATCTTTATTATCCTGAATCCATTATTATGATCTCATCATTATTTGAAAAAAAAAAAATAGGTTTTACGTATAATAGATTATCATGGGGTTTTATGCAAGACCCAAAATATTAATTGCCTCAATGGATTGTAGGCACTTAAGTACTCCTGTTTCTACTCATCTGTGAGCGTGCTCAAATGAAGATATTATACTGTAGTCAGATAACCAAAGGCTGCAACTATATCATTTACCTACAGCAATTTATTCAAGGTTTCATCATCACTCTACTTTGAAGATAAAAATGAAAGAGTTTACACTTAATGAAGACCATCTGAAATATCCCCTTTGCAGCTGCAGGCTCTGTAGAAACTGTCATGCAGGAGGCAATATGCTGTATTGTAATGCAGATTTGCTTAAGAGTGCATCTGCAGCAACAAGATCATTTCCCATGGTCTTCACTGTATTTCTTCTATTATTCATAGAACACAATGTAAATGAAGCTATAAATTTTACCACATACTAAATGTAGAAAGAAGATAATGGAAATTGTGAATTATGAATGAAACACTGTTATTGTGATTCCTCAAGGATTCTGATGTAGATGATTACATGCACGCAAAGACACTGTAGCTAAGGTTCTTTATATTGATCTTGAAAAATGATTCTAAGAATATTACAATTAATATACAGAATTCATAGATTTGTTTTCATGACAATGCCAAATACAACTAACCGTCAGAGGCAATTACATATCAATGCTAGCTAGCAGCAGGCAAGCATACTTGTATTTGGAATTACTGAATTGGGGAGAGGAAGATAATATCTTGCAAAAATGTGTTTCCCAGCTACCCACATGTGTTCTTTCACATTTAAATAAGCCACAGGCAAACTTTGTGTAGTATTCTGTAGTGAGCACATTCAAATACCAAGTAATAAGATAGAGGTTTTTCTTTTTTTGTAGAGTGGCAGAAATGAAACAGTTTCTTTAAATGAAATAAGTACTCTTCTACAAATTGCAATATCTAAAACCCTACAGGTATTAACATGTCTTTGCCAGTTTTATCATGATAGCAAGAAATATTAGTTATTACTTTTACCCATTAAGAATAATTCTCTTCATGATATGATCAAAGTCAGGAACTGTTCTAGTTTGATAATCATAGAATCACAGAATAGTTTGGGTTGGAAAGGACCTTAAGACCATCTGGCTCCTACCCCCCTGTCATGGGCAGGGTCACCCCATACAGACCACGTCACCCAAGACTCAACCAAACCTGGCTGTAAACACTGCCAGGGATGGAGCATTCACCATTTCTTTGGGGAACCTGTTCTGTGCCTCACCACCCTCACAGTAAAGAACTTCTTCCTTGTCTCTAACCTGACCTTCCCCAGTTTAAGTTTAAAACTATCACCCCTGGTCCTATCACTACTGTCCTTGATGAAGAGACCCTCTCCAGCATCCTTGTTGGTCCCCTTCAGATACTAGAAGGCTGCTATTCTTCACACAGCCTTCATTTAACATTAATTAGTAAAATTATTCACTAAAATTTCTCTAGAAATCTGATGATTTCCATAATCATAAGGAAAACACTTACTAAACCATGGGTAAATCTAAATCCCACAGACTATAAAAAGTAGGAAATGTACATTAAAATAAACTGGATGCAGAAATTCTCACCCACTGCAAAACCTCTGGAACTTCATAACCACCTTTGATCTGTCTGTAGCTACAGACTGATTACTGGCTCTGTTGCTCCTGTGGACTCATTGACTTAAATACTCATGCAGGAAAAGGATGAACAAGACATTTCTTAATTTATTACTGCATATGCCTATGCTCTGTACCAACCATATCTGCACATTTTTTGTGCTTTTTTGGGACAGATTTTAGTTCCCAGGCAGTATAGGCATCTCTCATACTCCTGAGTTCAGTAGACATCATGGGCAGGGCCCCTGCATCCTTGCCCATTTTTCCCATATTAAGATCTGCACCAAAAAAGTCTAAAGTAGTACAAAACACTGAAACAGTGAAACTACGGGATAATAACAGAATTTGCACACCCCCTTTATATTCAATGCCACCTCTTTAAGTCTGAGCTAGGGAATGGGGTGTCAACATGAAAAGACAACTAACATATTCTCTCTTTCTTCTTAATCTAAGTTCATTTCAAAGAATGGAAAAACCCCTGAACCATAAAACCAGAATAAACAAGCAGCAGTACTCAGTTATTTCTAACTTAAAAATACAATAACTGACAAGGGAGAAAAACTTGAAAATTATCTAGTCAATAATCTTCTGATGTATTTTTGGCAAAAACATTCTGTATTTCCATACAGAAGAGCATCCACCCCTCAAAATTAGTACTTGGAGAATCCAAGCAGATTTTGACCATTTCTGATTTCTAACCTGTATTATTTATTCACTAGAACACCATGTTACTCATGAGTTTATACCCTTGTGGGAATTTTCTTCCACTTCACACCAATACAGATGGACTTACTTACACTCACACCTATTCTGCAGAATTATCTGAGTACACATGCTCATTATCGTAGTACATTGAAAAAAAAACCCAAACTGAAGCCACAACAACTAAAAAATAAAAAAAAGCACAACCCCCCCAAAACAAACCTATATTATTATGCTTATAATAACACAAGTTACTATAAAAGCCCCCAAAAAATTACAACAAGCAGAATTTCAGGATGATTTATTGTAGGATTCCTGATTCCTGTTTTGGCATGAAAGACTTCAAAGAAAAAGTAGTGTGTGTTTGTTAGTGTAGCACCATTAAACTGGAAAATAAAAGTGATTAAATAGATTTAAGAGCTTTATATATAACATAGAGCCACAAGTTGCTATTCCACTGCAGGATCTCTCTCAAATATATCATAAAATTCACCCAGCCAGCTGCTATATTAGGAGTCCACAGGTTTTCATTGTAATAGATTTTGTGTAGAAAACAAATCCCACCAAAGTTTAGGATTCATCAGCTCTAAACCAAATGCAGAATTTGGAAAGTGTGTTAGCTATAAACCAAAATTCATTCAAAAAAATCCATATAGCTAATGTTCATGACATACTTTAAAGTACTATGCAAAGACTACATATCCACCATAATCACAATTCATATATTCTTATCATTTCACACGTAGCAAAACTAAGAAGTGAATGAAGTTAGCTATTCAACATAACAAACACTATCCTAAGTGACTAAGAAATCACAAATTTCTGCGCTCCCAATATCATCATCACTGTGAAATAGGCTTTGTTGGTTTTGGGGAGGAGGTTTATGACAGTGCTATGAGGATTCATTCTGCATACTTTTGTATAAATAAGAATATCCTAAATACATTGAAACACAAGTCATCATGAAATACATTATAATATAAACAAACAACACATAGAATCATAGAATCTTAGAATAGTTAGGCTTGGAAAGGACTTTAAGATCATCTAGGTGCTCATAAGGGTTAAATATAAGTGTCATGGGTACAGCAGCAGCAGTCATTTTTCTCCTTCTTGGGAGCTGGTGCAGCGCTGTGTTTTTGATTTTGAGCCTGGGAACAGTGCTGATAACACCAGTGTTTTCAGTTACTGCTTGGTAATGTTCTGGTCTGACCAAGGACTTTCTGAGCCTCACGCTGTGCCAGAGAGGAGGAGAAGCCAGGAGGAAGCAGAGACAGGACACCTGACCCAAACTGACCAAAGAGGTATTCCATGCCACAGCACGACATGCCCAGGATGTAAAGCAGAGAGCAGAGACCAGGAGGGGGGGGGGGGGTGCACTTCGTGGTCGGGCTTGGTATTAGGTGGCGAGAATTGTATTCTTTCCTTGTATTTGCCTTGTCATTATTATTATTATTGGTGGTAGCAGTAGTGATTTGTGTTATACTTTAGTTACTAAACTGTTCTTATCTCAACCTGTGGGAGTTGCATTCTTTTCGATCCTCCTTCCCATCCCTCCGGGAGTGGGGGGAAAAAAGAGGGGGAAGTGAGTGAGAGATATACTGCGTGAGGCTTAAACCACAACAATAAGTCTAATTTATTAATTATTTATCTTTTGAAGTGTAGGCATCTTAGACAATAAATTATAAAACATGCAATCTAAGTTTATGGATGCAAATATACAACTAGACTTTGATCAGGTAACTTTAATAACAAATTGCAATAATTGGAGAGCTGTGGACTTGTGACTCAGAGCTTGTGGACTTGCTTGGAGAGTGACAGAACTTGTAATAATTGGACACCTAGTGATTTTTTTAAATATAGAAATTTTTTACATTTGCTATATTAATTTTTGCATCATTTCTATTACTTCATGTTTGAAAGTTATATTTTTATTTATAGAGAAAGTGAGTTTCACTATCCTTTTGCATCACAGTTTTGGAAATCCCCTGTGCTGTTAAGCCTAATTATTTTAAGTCAAATGAGCCAATAAGAAGGGTTGCACCACCAGCCTCAAGTTCAGTTCCACAAAGCTGTCTTCACACGAGCTCTACCCTGTACTGGAAGCTGTGTCCTTTTCTAATAAATGTGGCAATTTTTATAGCTCTTTTGTACAAGATTGCAACAATCTGAATAGTTTGGAAAACTAGTAACTACGGAAAATTAAATGATAGCTTCCAAACATCTTTAACAGTATTTACTCAGAGGGGAACCTCTTAGTTCTAAGAGAAGCAGAAAGTCTTCATTATTTCCTCCCCATGGCATTTATTACAGTTATAGAGGAAATTACTACAAAGAACATAGATTATATATCACTGTATACACATATTCGTTGATCTGGTATAGATGTACACGCATTAGCATTCACAAGGAACGTTTAAACAAAATGTTTGTTTGCTTACAATAGCTCCTCTTACGTCAAACTGGGACAAACAGGCAATTAAATTTCAGAAACATCAGATGTAACTAAAAACATCTCAAAGTAATTCTGTATATGGTTAAGTGATTTTCACCATACGAACTTTAAAACCATTATGCAGAATAGAGAGAATAATTTTCTCAAGGAAATAGTGCATTTTTCGTGTCTCTATGAAACAGCGAGTTTGTTAAGTCATCCTTCTAGAACAGTCTGTCCTAATGGCACAGTTGCTTTTTGTGTTCATTCCCATCACTAGATATGACAGGATTTAAAGAAACGCTTAACCATATTTGAAAAAGGCAACGTATTTATGAAGTCAACACTATACTAACGCCTTTCCAAACCTCAGAATCCTAGGACCAAACAGTGAACTTACTTTTGATTCTGAAGTGACAGCTCACAAGCAGGTAGACCAAATCCTAAAATCCAGACACTGCTCAGCAAAACTCTCATTTTCCCCCATTTTTGATACTCATGCTGTTCTGTGCAACTGCTCAATAGCAAGCTTCAACAAATAAACCAGCTTTCAATTAAAGACTCACAGGAGGATAGAAGCGTCCACAGATTTAAAATAAAAACCCAACCCAAAAGCAAATACCCAGCTTGATATTTGGCAAGGAACGCAGAAACTTTGAAAACTAATCTTTTAAAACAGAAGGTTAAATTAAATTCTTCAAGTGTGCCAATTAACATCCACTCAGTCAGATAACACTTATTTGATTTTTTTAAGAAACTTCATCAGCAACAGATGTAAATATGAAGACACTTGCTACCACCCTTTTAGAAATTTCCATACAAGCTTCAATTTATGAAGACACAAAAAAGTTCTAAAGAATTAAACCAGGCATATTTATTTGAACCTAAACAGCTCTTGCCAAAAATTATCTGATAACATCAAGATTGATTATGTTTAAACAACAATTGTGTTTAAGGTAGATAAAAGGAATGCCGAAAAAATGAATTCAAAGAGTAAGCTACACATCTCCTGTCATTGCAGTTGTCATAAGGACATTACACAGCAGGTAAAATTCTAGACATCCATTAATGTTAATTATTGGCTTTTGTATCTACAAGAGTGCAGCTTCCAAAGGAATCAGAAGTTATCTTTTGATTGTTCCATACTTCAGAATGTTAAACTACTTCTCCTAAGGAAACTTACCACAGAGATAATGCTTTCCAGAAATTTGTATTAGGCATTACCTTTTCCAGTGGCTTATGAAGAAGTCAAATAACAAAAACTCAATGATATGTCAAATATCATATGACACACCAACGACCATGCTAGGAGCAGAGCTCTTACCTACCTCCTGATTAAACACTGCTTTCCATCTGTTTAGTTTGCAAGAACGAAATTAAAGATAGCACATGCCTCCAGTGCTGCTTCAAAACTAGGCACCTGTTCCAGCAATAGTCTGTATTTTATGAACGTTACTATGAATTTGTGACTCAGTATTTGTAAATAATGGTTAATCACTTTGTTTCGCTGAGGCAGGTGCCCATTTGCACCAAAATATCTCTCAAACATGCAGTACTAACATAAAGCTGCTGTCACCAGAACTGCATTTTATAGTTCTCAAAATTAAGCTACACAACGTACTGCAGTAAAGACATTCTCACACTGCAGTTTTCAGTATGTTCCTTCATTTTACATTTTTCTCCATTTGTCCATAGAAATCCATTTTGTAAAACATATTGGCAGTCTTCTAAAATGTGATTTATGGTACCACTTAAGCACTTATCACTTGCTATTCATTCTTCCAGCTACATTATTATTCTGGGCTACAAAACACTAAGTACCTCAGCAAAGCAAACATTTTTTAATTTACAAGGTTTTATTATTTTTCAGACAAAATACAATATTTTTCCTGATCTGTTTATTAATCATAAAGTAAAATTAATCTACTAACGATTTAGATGTCAAAATTCCTTTTTATTTATCAGCATGATGAAGCCTTAGGCCTTAATATTGAAAAATACATAGCCACCTCCTTAACTTTAAACATGAAAGTAACCTCAAATTTCTCTAAAGACTTACAGACCTGTGAACTAATTACGCTCTTTTCTCCCCTCATTCATAATGAAAAGCGATAGCTATTACTCCATGAACTAGTACAGCTAAAATAAACAGACAAGTTTTGTGGAAACAGCTCGTCCCTAGGCCCCAGCAAAAGCCCTGTATTCCAGAGAGCAGTTTTGCTTTTGCTGCCCATTCCAAATAGCCTAATTAATATTATTCTCTTTTCAAGCCTTTCCTCATTTTTATGTATACACCATTACAGCTGAAGCAAGAAAAACATTACTTTTCTACAGCATAATCAAACAGATTAATTCCATGGACTCCAACGATGCTTCCTAGCAGAGTGACAAGCAGACTGCGGGCCCCCCCCCACCCCAGAATACCACCCTTTCTAAACTGCAAGCAGATAACAGTTGTTTGAAAATTATTAATACACATATGAAGTTCTGAAATCAACATTAAATGGCCTGCAAAGTGAAGAATATAGTTTTTTAAGTACTTCCAAGTGTACTGACAGCTAGAACAAGACACCAACTCACTACTGCAATGTTCACTGTCCATATTAAACATTCCTCTTGTGTTCAATCTTACAATATTATATAGAACAGTCAGAAAATACAGCCAATGACCTTCTCTGTGAAACAGAACCTGAAGAGACAAATGCACAAAAATAAAGGGGAAATTTCCTGGTTAGGACCTGCACACTAGATTAGAGATGGCATGAGGCTTCTGTTGGAATTACAGGAGTTAATTCACATAATTGAGCATGATAGTCTAACTTTCAAACATCAATGACACATCAAAAGACAATTCCAAATGCACTGGGAAGAACATCAGCTTGGCTTTTAGGAAAACAAACTACTTACTTATGAAAAATATGAGATCACAAATCTTAGCCTCTCCATCTAATTCTTTTTTCTACATGCCTTCTTGTATGTGTCATGCAAGCATGAGGTTCTATAAGCAAATGCATTTCAAAAATTATTTGAGGTTGCTGAGTTCCAACACACTAAGCTAGAACATCCTTTAACAATTGTCTACTAAAAAGCACTGAAATGAATAGGTTAGGGACATCGTCAATCATTAGCTGTCAATATAAGTGTTACGCTAATCAATGTAAATGTACATATCACAAAAACACCTTCACAAAGGAATAAATCAAAACCTTAAAAGCCTTTCTTTTCTTGCAAATAAAACACTACTTTTTATATATATAGCAAATCAAAATATGCAGAACAACAAGCACCAAACACTGATAATGTTCACCAGCCAACATGGACTTTGTTTTAATAATTTTAAATGGGCAGGCTGTATATAAGGAAGAAGCAGTTACCGAAACCTGCTGGCAGTTAAGTACATCACCTTTTGTACCAGCAACCAACAGCCACTCAGTAACTCAGGAGTCCCTAACCCCTTTCTTCTGGCCATAGAATATAAGCTGAGCATAACATTTAAATATCTTAAATTGCAATATATTTTCATTAAACACAAACTGAGTTTTCAAAGACACAAGCTAGAAGGTTTGGATGAAAGTGGTGAGAGAATTCAAAATAAAAACATAATCACAAAAACAAAAGGAAATGACAGGTAGAAGAAAACTTTGACATAACAAACAGCAAGTATTTTTAATGGCATGTAATGGACGCCAGTTCTAAGATCCTTCTTTCCCCCTCCTCTGTGATAAAGGTGCTTCAAAGCTCTCTATTTTGAGGCCAAATAAAATCCGGTATAGGACTAAACCAGAGAATAAATGGGAAAACTGGGGGGACAAATGTCTAAATATAGAGAATACTTTTTTTTTTTAATTATCTTAAAGTAGTTTCATCTTGATAATGCCACCAAGACAACTGTCCCAAAAAAGTGCTCATTTTCTAGTTCTGAATCAAAGCAGATAGATAGTATAACAAAGTTTTTTCACATTAATGGACAGAAGATGAGCAACCAGGATTGAGGGGAAACAAGCAACAGTTTCAAGAGTTTGATTCTGACACAAACCAGCACATGCAGCTCCCAGTCTAGAAGGGTGAAAAGACAGTAGAAGATGTAAAGCTTCTATTCTCTTGTTGTATTATGTACTTTTAAAAACCACTTGGCTTGGAGAGGACTCAGCAGATACAGGCAATTTAACAGGTGCACAGTAAGTGCAATTGTGCGCATATTATCAAAGTTTATACAGCAAAAGCACACGAAACAAAAGGTCCAAAATTCCCACATATTTTAAATTCCAGATCAAAACTTGAATATTTGAAATTATCATACCCAATTCAAGCGCCCAGTTTTTGTTATGTTTTTGTTTACTACAATTAAAGCTGGAAGCAGAATACTGGCAAAAGATGAGAAATCACTATTCAGAAGACTAGACCTGAAGAAGAAATTTTGAGTTCTAAAGGGTTCATTGATGTAAAAATAAATTATATTTTATTCAAACACGGGGTAAATTAAAATTTTTGTTATTTTCTTCACAATTATTTTATAACTTACCAAAAGAACACTGAAAGATCCATCCACTAAGCTCCATGACTGTTTCTTTGATATCCTGGTGATTTGATCAATTCGACTGCTTAAATCAATATGACATGAATTTACTTTGCCTTGAATACCTTCTTAGTTTAATTTCAGTGATACTAACTTAACTTTGGTTGCGTATTTTTTAGAATTTGTAATGGTAAACATAAATTAAAATCAGATACTGTGTCTTTTTTCTCTCCAATAAACAGTTGAAGTCTAGTTACTTGAGGATACACATGTATATTAAAATTCAGGTCCAAACCCTGACCTGTTCACCTGCATTAACTTTTGGTTCTCACATTTCATAATAGAATCCCTTCTGAATTTAGGTACAGATAAGCTAATATTTACACTTACACTGGAGGAACTTCTATCCATACAGTTCTAGTCAACAACTATGTGCTACATGATAGCAGTAGTATACATTCTTCAAGTGAATATATATGTAGACAGGAAGCTTTGTTCTGTCAAACACTGCTTAGTTTTTAGAACTTGTGATCTCTGAAGCTTATTCGTGTTCTATTCTTTGCTTCTTCTCAAAGTGAAAGCTGAGAAGGACAGGAAGTATGCAAGAAAAAAGATATCACCTGGAAAATTATATATATAAAAGCTATTTAGAAAAAATCACTACAGTAATATAACACAGAAGTTGATTAAAATTTAGATGTGCCTATATTTTCTGCATGGCAACTAAGTCTTTCTTTGGGAAAGATCCATCTTTGTGTATCAGAGGTGGACATCTCTGAAAAGAAATACCGGACCTCTCTTTCTTCTGTATACTACTTGAACAAACCTTGTTCCTCTGACTTTAGCAAAGGCAGCTTAACAGTGAGAAGCCCATCAGAGCCACTACCCCACATGATATGGATCTAATAATGATTTAATATCATTTAGGTCACATCCTGTGCAATTAGCCTTGGAACACCAGACCTTGCACATTGCTCTTTAGCAAGACACCAGATCTTTCCCTAGTCGTAACTCACATACCCATCTCTTGCTTAATGATCACCATTTCTGGACTGTCACTCCATATTTGACAAGAATCTTTTCTTACCTTGAGTCTATTGTTGGCTTTCCTGGAAAATGCCCCAGTCTGCTCTCGAAAGTAAAACAGGATACAGAATACACTTGCAATGTGGAAACTCTAGACAACACATACACAGGAAATACTTAGGTGCCTTTTCTATTTTGAATATATGCAAAATAGCAGTGTCTCTGAAGATACTCTAGCTTGGCAGTAGTTGCAGAATGACTGAGTGACTGCTGGATAGCTTCAAGAACACCCTGACAGCCTGTTGAAAACTTACAACTGTTGCTTTGGAAACAAACAGTTTCCTTTACAAGGTTTACAACTTTCCCCATTCTACTGCATACTCTACAAAGTAGCTGCAAGCCTATGCTATCACACCATCCAATGTATTCTTTGTGAAAAAGGTTTTTCTATTTCTGCTGGTTTTGAACCAAGTCTCAGCAAAGGTATCAGAACAGCTGGCTCAAAACACTTTTTTTGCTATAGTATTCACTGCTGACAAATTGCTTAACTGGGAAGATCAGAAAAACACTTCATCTCCATTTCCCAGTCTTCCTATCCTTGAGAAGGGTTGTCAGACTAAGAAAGAATGATGGGGAGCCCCCTGTTAAAATGCCCAAAGTGATAATGCACATTTATTTTCACCACTGTCTTGTGAATATCTTCACGCTGAGATGTGAATCATAGTTTACATATTGATGAGGACAGCATAAAGATACTTCCCTGTAGCTTCACATAAGCAGTACACAAGAACAGGACTGCAGGGTTCTCAAACTCTCACCTGAAGTTTCTCTACAAAAAGGAATATGTTTATAACTCCCTACTGCTAAACAAAGGAGAAGAAAATAATCTGTTCTCCATGCCATTGTGAACAGGACTAAATAACAATGAGAAAGCATCAGCTATAACACAAACAAAACCCCTTCTATAAGCAGAGACTGGAAGAGATTGCCTGGGGAGACTGCAGAGTCTCCATGATTTCAAGTCTTGAACAGTAGCTTCGACAAACATCAGTCCTAAATTTAGAGCTTTAACCTCTGGATTATGGTGAGATTTAAACTGTCTAGCATATTAAGCATGGCAAAAGTACTGTAGCTGTTATGATCTGATCAGTATATTGAATATTCAACAAATAAACAAACTGCATAAGAGAAAAAAACTGAATTAAGTCACTAATCTTAACATAGTGAAACTGTAGAAATAGATATACGTATAGATAAATATTTACCTATGCTTCTGACGACCTGTTTTCTACTTCATGCTCCATACCTGATCATAGCAGCTATTTAGACACACACACAGAGCAGAAGAGGAATTTGGGGGAGCAGAAAGTAAATTCTCAGTAAAGTTTGGCTTCTATTCCTACTCTTTTAAGTAATGAGGGAGTTTCTTTTGGGTAGGAAGCATGTAAGACAGAAGTTCATTCAAAAGACTTATTTTGCAACTATTCTTATCACTTCATCCAATTCACCAACATCATTTGTACGTTTTAACATCAGAGCTGGAAACCAGCATCCCTATTGTGGTTGCAACATAATCTACAGCAGTAATATTAGCTAGGTTCTTGTTTTCGCTGCCTTTGCTTGCACGTTCGAGAACCTCATTCATCAACTTAATGTGCTGTTTTACTGATGGTTTAAGACCACCTAACAGCCAACTGCTGCCCCACTCACATTCTCTCCCTTTCTATTCACACCACGACAGCATTTTTTACATCAGTAATGTTATCTGACTGACAACATTTTTTCCTGGGAAGCTGGGAAAGGCACAGCCAGAGAATGATAGAACATCTCAGGCAGAAGTGCAACCATTACATGGTTTATGTTAGTCCTGACAGTGCACCTTTCATAGCAGGATACTGGCTTATTCCATTGCCAATATCAGTCTGTTGCAACATTTAAATATGAAAAAAATAAAAGTATTACTTGAACTTGCTTATTTTAACAGATACACTAAATAGTTTAAAATATTTGCATCTTGTTACTTTGTCTTTGAGAGAAAAACATGATTTTACTTGGGTCTGCATTACCATTAAAGTAAAATTCTACCACCATGCTGCTTTTACCTAAACTTTCTGAGCAACTGGTCATGGCAACAGAATAACTGATAAAGCTCTTTAAGCTAGTAAACAATATAAAGTGTCAGTCACATGCAACAAGGAAGATGAGTATCCAGGACTGCTCAAACAGTCTTCAAAGCCTTGCTAACATGTGGAATGTCCTGTCATTCCATTTGGCCATCCATTTGTGCTCAGGGTTCATTTAATTTGAAAATTATCTCAGAGAGAACTTCCATCATTATGTGTTTGGTCCTGAGCAAGCAGTAAGGGACTGGAGTTCATCAAGTTCCCTGAAAGTCTGTAAGTTTTTCATCCACCTTTCTATTGACCACAAAAGCAACACCCAAAGACAGACAACAAACCTAGTGTTCCAGTTTTAAACCTGTATGCCTCCCTCTTTCTGTGGTCTCCATTGAAGTCCTTCTTATGTTACCCCAAGACCTCACCCAAAACTCCTATAGATTTTTAGACCTGACACATCTTTTTTTAAAATGTCTTTTTAATTCCACTTCAGTTCATTATGTAATTACTCAGACATATACACATACCTACACATGCACAACTAGCTGAATGCAGCTATTACTTAATAGCCTAGCATTTAAGTTTATAAAATAATCACTGTTACATTCTAATAAGAACAACATGGGCAAGAGTAGTAAAGTCAGTAACGTGTATGCATCAGCACCTGCTTAAGATAATCCATTGTAAATATAAACCCACACGGAATTGCAGTTCTGCAGGATAGTTAACAAAACATGGAGATTCAGAAAAAGCATTATTTTATTCACCATAATTGCATGCACTACCAAAAATTGGAAGTTGGGTACATTTTCAAGCACAGTGCTGCTTCTTTGTTGAAAAGGATTGGCCAAAAAAAAAAAAATAAAAATCATAATTAAAATAAGAAAATTAATTTCTTAAAAATAAGAACCAATAGTTCATGGCAGAGTTTCCAGACACAGGATAGCATCCTGGGTCCTTGCTGTTGGAATTATGTTTCATCATCAATTTAAAATGAAGAGGGAATTTTGGTCCATCACTACTGCAGACACCAACAGTTCAAATAAACTATTACAGTTCACTACTGCATTGCATCCTTTTGGGAAAACTGGCATCATCCTTAGTATATAAAGCACAAGTATTGTAAGATCATTTCTGGATTTGTTGTTACACAATATTCAAAATTACCTTCTTCCTAAAAATGGGCTTTTTCACCAGCTATGCTCTAGATGCAGCACACATTTTGCATTTAAGCAGGGTTTCAGGTGAATTAAAAAGGACAGATATGGCAGCCCTAAAGTAATATATGAAAGCCTTATTGTATTAGTCATTTTTCCTGTCATTTTGTATTAGTGTCATATTAGTCTAATGCAATACTAACATCATACTGAAATGTTAGCATATCACAGATTACTCAGTGTGTCAAGCTTGAGTCTGATCATATTACCTTGCTGTATTCCAGTGATGAAACCCTTCCCTCCTATCCCCTGAAACTGTGCAGATTAACAAAACACAAGGCACAAACTACAAGTATAAGACTCACATAACAGGTATCAACATCTCTTGTGCCGAACAGAAGTGTTACAAACTGTAACAGAACAGACAATACTGATTCAGTCCAGGAGTTTGTTAACACAAGTAAGGTATGCCTCTTCACTTTAAGATGATTTTGAGTCTTTCCATACAAACTGAAGAACTACCACTGAAATAGCAGCATTTGGAAATGTTTCTATGGCAGAAAAAATCCAGCTAGAAAACAGAAAATAAAACATTGGATATCCCCTTTGATCCTTCTTTGCATTTAACCAGGAACTATTAAATTAGGTAATAAAAACATCTGTGTGGTTTTCCCCAAACATATTTTATTCTAGCGGCCTAGCATCAAGCTGGAAGTCACCCACGTAACTGATGACTAGGAGGTGAGGCAGGGTTTTCCTGACAAGGTCCTAGAAAACCCAGCAGGAATGCAAAGACAACTTTCTGGCGTGGGCAGTAATCATACTTCAGTAACAACATGCAAACAAAAACAGAGAATAAAAACCCTATCCAATCAGTATTACTGTCCTCTTTGGTGATCATCTTTAAAAATATTTGTCAAAGCAGTATTTGAATTCAGTTTCCCATCTATGCACAGATAGGACCATGGGTGAATACCACAGCTACTAAAAAGCGTGACATTTCCTCTTCAGGTGAAGGACGTGTGCTTATTTCAGGGGTCCCCATACCTCTTACATTTAAGTAACTGAACTATTTTAAACAAATACTTAAATAGTTTTAAGGAAAATATTTAAACACTGTGTTTGTTGGAAACAAACACAGAACCCAAGAAAACAGACCAAACAAAGACACATCCTAAAGGACTTAGTAAATTCAGCTTGACAGACATCTACAAAAGAATAAGAAACTTTCAGAATTTAAAATGTTCCCGCATGAAAACTGATGTTGTTAGGGAAGAGAAACAGTTTGACCATACTGAAAACCAAATATTTTGGTGAGCACATTAACTACTTTGATTTATTCTAAAACTATAGTTATGTAAGGAAGCATACAGAAGAAACAGCTTTTCATAGTCTTTGACTACTACACTGATTACCCTGTACTGTTTTTGTAATAATTACTATGCACGACATTACAATGAAGTGACATAGCTTCTCTGCCTCTATTTTTTTACAGAATTCTCCTCCCCACGTCCTCAGTAACTACTATTAGGATTACAAAGAGCACTGTAGAATTCTGTCTACTAGGTGACCATGGAATAAGAGTCATTTTATGAGGTTTACAAGTACACACACAGACACTTATGAGCATTCTCACAAGAATCACAATAGCAAGCAGCATTTTTGTTGGTTTTTTTTTTTTTTAAGTGGAAAATGGACAGAAAAAACAGTGATTAATAACAAGAACAAAAAACAAAGTCATAACCACACAGCTGTGCAGAGTTTCAGTAGAGTATTTAACTATATGTGGCAGTTTAATTGTTTCATATTTTAAAGTTTCAGTATGCATACCACACTCACCTCTGCTCAACTACAGCAAAATGATACAAGAGTTCTCTTCACAGTTTATACTAGAGAGATAGAGGCATGAGCCAGTTCTGCTTCAATGCTATCCTTTGTACTTCTTTACATGTACAAACATGCAGCCATCTGTATCTGTATATATGCAGGAATTAACTCACTCTCAGACTGTACCCTAGCTACTCCAAATACAGATGGGCTTTTGTACAAAAATACATAGTTCACAAATACTGAGTAAAAGACATAACAAAACTGCACTATTTAGTCTTAAGAGGGTTTTAGACTCCCAAAGTATACTGTAAGAACTGGTAAATTTTCAGCCTAGTTTTACAGGTTTAAGTCAAGACTCAAAACAGCAGCTTTTATATAATCAAACACTATAGGAAGCTAGACTATGTTTCAGTATATTGAAATTGCACGAAAGAACTGTAAGCACATGATTTGATGAACAGAGTTTACCTATTTATTCAAATTCAATAAAACCTTCTCAGAGTCCTAGAATCCAACCAACACACATTGGATCAAACTGCCATCTGCTGGAGATGCCTGGCATTTAAGCGGTTTGAGATTAAACACATTTCCATGTCTAAAAATATTTTAACAAGAACTATGAGAAATCTTGCCATTTTCATGACATGTTTTTTGAAGTTTGGTGAGGAATAACCAGTTGCCCTGGTTCCAACAGAAATGCTGAAGAATGCTGTCAGCATTAGCAGTTTTAGGATTAGGCCATGCCACAAACATCCTGTGCCCTGCACAACCTAATCCAGCCTGCTGCCATCATTGCTCACACTCAGCTTGCTGGGCACAGGTTGGGCAGCTTCACCTGCACAGCCCTTGAAGAGGACATGTAACAGATTCCACGTAGCCTGAGGCAACCATGTCCTATAACTACAGAATTTAGTAGAGATACAACTGCTTGCTCAGAAATAATAGAAAAAGAGTGACAATAAAAGCAAAAATACTAATCAAGGAGTAGTAACATATCAAATGACCTCCATATAAGGCATATGCAGCAGAGGAGCAAATTTCCAAAACCTCATTTTTCAGGATATAAAGGAACAACCCAAGGTTATAGCCATCAAGAAGTGAGGCTACTTCAATAGCGTACTGGACGAGCTTAATAACTGCGGCACAATAAAATGTAGAGCACTCCAAAAAATTATCACAGTAAGAACAAACAGTGGTATGCTAAACTCTTAAAGTGTGATTTCATTTAGTTAGGCCCTCAAGGCAGAGGCAAAACTAAGATCATGAGGCTTCCAAAACCCAGTAACATTGTACAGAAAAATCATCTACTGAATTCACCTTCCAACACCCCCCTTTAAGGAGAGAGAAAAATAAAATTATGAAAAGCAAGCAGAGCATCATCAATTGGGAACTGGGCTGATCTGAGAGGCTCAGTATGTCACCAGCTGTCTCTTTCCTTAAGTCCTTGATCATATTTGCAATATCCTAAGTCACCCTTCTGCACAGTTACTTCTAGGACATTCAGAGACAGAACTCCAGGTACCACAGTTTTTACTAAAAGAGAACACTGCCTGTAGGGCACAGGGGGATAATGGTACTTTGCTGCATGAACACCAAGAGCTGCCTGGGGATTCAGTTTAGAAGCTCTGGTAGGAAGACACAAGAGCAGCTCACAGAGTTCGGCCTCCCACTCAAAGCAGGACTATTCAATCACGTTAGCTGTGGCTTCTCCTAGATCATAAATCTGAAGTTAAAAAGGTTCATATGCACCTACATGTGCAAAAAAGCTTCATGGAAAAGAAATACAGGTAGCCATGGTATTTAATGGGATCTTTCAAAGGCAGGGGCTCTCATCTTTAGAAGGCAGGGCATCTGCCAAGATGAAGTACTTGTGATGGGACAATACTGAAAAACAATTGTCTGAAAATTTCTTTAAAGCAAATTCTTACAAAATCCTTCTTTCAATTTACTATATGGTTCCTTTGGGGGTTTAGTGTGGATTAGGAAAAGAGCTGCAAACTATCTAACAAGAACACTTACAGAAAAAGAATATTACTTGCATACACACAGACTGGGATGGGAGGGGTGGAACCTCAAGCTTTAGAGGTTTCACTTCAGACTGATCTTTCATATCAAAAAGTTATTTTGAAGAAGAAATAAATGAACTTGAATTCAGTTGAGCATCATCACTTGCTTTTGGAGCATTGGCAGAATTTAGGTATGCTAGATGAATGCTGAAGAAAATCTGGGCTCCAGCAGATAGCCCATGCTCTCACAACAGAAGGATGCTGTTCTTCCTTATCTAGACTTTAAAGTTATGCTACTTTAACTACATTTGGACCATATTAGATATAAGCCTAAATGAAGCTACAGTTCACTGTTATTTAAACAAAAATGAACAAGTTGTATGTTTACCTTTCCTGCACAGGAAGAAAAAAAAAAATACACAAAGTATACACTAGCTTATCACACTTACATACCAGTGAACTTTACAAGTACTTGGACTTGTTGAAGTACACTACATTAAAAAAAGGTTATCTCCCTAGCCTGTTAAGAATGATGTTCCTCTTACCACAACATAGAAAACAAGTGTAAATTGAGCCAAAGCAATTTAGCAAAATTCAGAATATAAGATCAGGCTCCACTATACTCTAATCCTATTCAGAACCAAGTCAGCTATGCATAATTGCTGGTTTTCAATGAGAATGAAATTGCCTGTAAATGTTGTGTAAATCAGCATGAAATGCTTTGGGATCCAGGTGGGTGCAAAGCACTAGAGACATTGTCATTTCACACTTAATTCAGCAATATTTGTATTTTAAATCCATATATTCTACAAAATCACAGAAAACTGTGGACCACATTCAGAGAGATTCTCCGTAATTTTCTATCTCCCCTCACAACCGCTACCAGTAGGCATGGTTTACAAGGTGTAGTGCTGTACTGCTAGTCCTACGTGACATTTTTACTCTGTCTGTAACTGCAGACTCTGGCATTTTGTAAGAATTACAAGATTATCATTTTACAACAGATGCTTGCAAAACCTGCAGTCATTTCAGTCAATAAGGAGCCATTAAGTTGTTTGGGAACTGCAGCAGGAGAAAACTGCACAAATGGCAACTAAAAATGCTAACTCAAGAAAATCAGCACAGAAGAAGTCAGCCATGTATACACGCACTGTATTTCAAAGGCCTGATATAAAGCGGTGATCCAGCTTTGGAGAAAGGAGGTTTACAAAGTACCTGGGTCAAAATTAGCTACTCCTTAGAAAGAACTGTTTGTGCTGTCAGGGAAAGTGATGCTGGAGCCAGTCAAAAACACCCACCACAAGTCTGTTGGAAAAATACAATGATGTGATACCTGAATTACAGTACCAAGTGGAGGATTAGGATTCATTTATTGACCACAATTTCTCACTCTCAAAACTTAAAATTCACGCAGGTGAGGTGCATGACAGATAACCCATTTGATTTTGAATGCCCAAGCAAAACACAGAACAGGACTAGAAGGTTTCCTGAGGTGTACAGGTAGCAAATACCGAATCCTATCAAAACCTCAACTGCAGGTACACTACACAAGCAGAAAATGGGCTTTTCCAATGACTGGGGATATATTCCTCTGGAGTTTTGGATCTGCCCCAGTACAGAAACTGCCACAGAACATACCTACTTTAACTTGTTTCTTTGATTCTCTCAAAACATTTATGCTCCTTGGCAGGATTATATGATAGAAAAGTCTACATTGGTATTACTTTTTTGTATACACTTTGGTCATTTGCTTCTCATCTGAAATGATGACTGTGACGCAAAATTACACCTTTAGGTTTGGAGCAGAGGAATTGGTTTATTAGAGTGTTTGGGGCTTTCTCATTTGGTGTGTATGTTGATTTGGTTTTGTGGGTTTTTTTTTTTTTTTTGTTTGTTTGCTTTCAGTGCCCCTGCCCATCAATGACCCTTTGAATTTTTAGGATGAGATTACTACCTGCAAACACTACGTGAAGTCAATGACAAGTGCCTAAACGCAAGCTCTTTATGTAAGCTTATACATCAGAAAGTCAGATAGACTCAAGTCTTTATATACAAAATAAACAACATTACTTCATCCAGTATAAAGTCTTCAAGCCTACACAAAACCCAAATAAGATTTTCATGATCTGGCCTAAGAATATTTTATTCAGGACATTTTAATACACAAAACATCTTCAAAATGTTCTAACAATCATATTTTGTTTATCCCATATACATTTATATGTAAACTGTTTATAGTATCTGGGTGACCAAAAAGCTTTTGCCTCAATGAACAGCGAAAATACATGACTTAGTACAAAACACATGAATCTATTTTCTATGGTACTGTCACAGGAATACTGGAAAATACTTTCCTTGTGTTTAATTACAAAAAAAAAGTAACAAATTTTCCTAACATTTCTTCTCTTCAGTGACTGAAAACTTGCCTTAAGGAAAAGAAATAGAGATTAATCTCTAATAGCACAATCTCCTAGATACACACTGAGTTGTTTAACTAGACTATATCTTTCTTATCTACAAATGCATTAACCCTAGCTGAAACTGGTTTTGTGTAAATCCAACAAATTAGGTATCAGGGAGCAGGAAGTGGACATCCTGTTACCTTCTACTTTGGATAAGCTGGTCGAAAGAAAAGTTCTCAGGGCTCCACTCTTCAAAGCCTCTTACAGATGACTTTCAATCTGGTAAGAGACAACTCAAAGTGAGGGCATAATAAAAATCTACATTATCTAAGGCATAAAGCTGTTTGACCGCTAAGAGAAGGTATTTCAAGACATCTCTTCCTAGCCAAACAGTTCTACACAGATTTTGGATGTAAGGACACAGGCAGAGAGAACAGAAAGAGGAAATGAATAGTAGGTGTGCTATTTTGTTTTTCTGTTCCCATTTTCCACATGGAAATTCATTTTTCACATTAGGAAATGAAGGGGCAAAAATGGAAGAGTTGCCATGGAGACAACAAATTTCTCATTAGTGAACACAAACAGAAATTAGTTGGAAGAGCTAGAGAGGACAGATGCTAAATACATGTTCTTCCTGAACTTACATTCATACCACTCATTTTTTTGCTCCTATTCCCTTCTGATTTACATATGCATGGCTCCTTTCAAAGTGTAACAGGGAATTACTCTGGTCAAATACAGAGCATGAGGATAAATCCAAACTTTTTTAAAAATTAGGTCCATATTAAAAAAGTCACTTGCTTGTGAAGTTTCTCAACTTGTTAGTCTATAAGCTAATGGCAACTTCCAAATGCTTAAAGCTAAGTGATTCATATAAAATTTAGGTAGGAGGTTGAATATTAGAAGTCAAGTAGATGAAATCACACACATTGAACACATGTAGGATTAATACAGAGAACAAGTGGAGTTAAACCCTGAAATCATGCTCTGTTTGAATGATGCAATGAACGAAATACCACAAATCCATCAGTCAAAATTAGCACTGCAGAAACATACTGCAGGGCTCCAGAATAATAGCCTAATAGAAATACAGAGATATCAATTCCTTACATCCAAGCAACATCAGAACTCATAACACTTAAATATACATATTACTGAAGCTGAACTGAGAAACAAGGAGGTAGTACAACAGAAATGTTCTTTATTTCTCAGTAAATTCCCCTAATTTGATTTTGCAGAATCATTTCCTTTCAAATACACTAAAAGCTTAGCTTAATGATCAGTATGAGTTGTTAAACAAAGGGATCGTGCTATAACTTGCCATTTCTATATTGTCTTATTGCAATGATACAAAAACATTTCTCGACAAGAAACAAAACATGCTGCAGTGCGAGATTCCTTAATATTTCTTGTAATACAGCACATATTACAAATACAGAAACAGCTTCACAGAACATACTTGGAAAATAGAAGACTTGAGAACTCCTGAGAATCATCTGTTTCTGAAGAAAAGAAGCAATCACATGAAACATATGACCTCTTGAGCATTTAATAATTTCACATCAAAAATAAACAGCTAAGTTTTTCATGGTGTAAATTGTGAAAGAGAAGTCACTTTCAGTGCTGTAATCTGGTGCAATTTCCATTAAGCTGCTTTTCTTATAAATCCCTATTTCACCATCTTTACATTGTGCCCAGTAGACTGTCAATCACTGAATTAAAAATAAAGAAATTGAAATCTGTTACCTAAATTCCATTATTATGAACCAGATATCTGTTCAAACACAAACTTACAAGTATAAGCAAGTACGAGAGTCCTGATTATTCAAGCATATGGCTGAAGGGGAAATTGAGCTAACCTCTTTCCACGTTATCTTCTACTTCTTTTGTAATAGGTAAAATCATTATAAGTTTAAAAACCAAAAGCCAATCTTAATATGATACCATAAGGAAAGCTTCAGAACGTGAAGAAATCTAGACTGTGCTAATCTTCACTCTTAGAAGAGTCTCTTTATTACCAAAAGCACTCAAATGCCTGACACCAGGCACTAAGTAAAATATTTAACCCTAACCTCCCACAGTACCTGTGCAATAAGAGTACTGGACCCACTCCTGCCAGGATACTTTAATCATCAAAGGTGCAAATTTTAAGAAAACAGAAAAAGTGCTACAAATATTACAACTGTGCAACTGCAAGATGAAGTAACCCCACGGCATGCATGGTTATAACTTCTAATCCCATTTTAGCATCTCTGTGCCCTTTAAATTCCAGGATACTGTGAAACTACTTTTAAAAACATTACCAGCAAAGTGAACAAAGCAATGACTGAAGCTAATTAGAAACTCACCTGGTACAGTACAGAAACTGTTTGACAGTGTACACAAGGGTCATCACATGAGGAACACTGAGTATTGTTAAGTGTTGCTTTTGCCTGTTATATTGGAATTCCTTGAAATTGTTCACCAAAACTCAAGCACACATTAACTTTTAAAGGTTTCTTCTAGAAAGCCAGAAAAATCCTCCTTAAGAACAAAAATCTCCCTGACATTTTTAACTGTGAATGTAGTGGATCAAAAAAGCCTCAAATAATTAGTATAGCACTAGAAGCAAAGTGCTAACTGACCTCTGGGGTATTCTATTGATCAAAACTGACAGTACCACACATGAAATTTCAAGCTCAGAAAGCATGATAATGAATAGTTTCCTCCAAACTGGAGAGTTAATTAAGGAACATCTTGAATATAGCTAATATAATATTTTTCAAAGACACAGGGTGTAGGATATGCCGTGGAAGCAAAGATATTACTTGTTCTGGGATTTTCCTCTCCTCCCCCCACATAGTAAAGAAAAGTTGAGTTGATAAACTTGCATGAAAGTTAGGAATATTTGAGTAAAAAGAGAAATAATGGTACTAGTCAGTAAATTATTATGTTACTGGAGCAGTTTTGGGAATCATTTCTACACACAAACTTTCTCTTTCACAGAGCAAAAAGAGAAACACACAGGAAACACACCAAAATTCTAATTAAGCTGTAAGCTAATAGCATATGAAATGAAAAATTAATTTAAAACAAACAAACAACTTCACAGAGTATTTTCTTTCAGCAGCAGCACCAACAGGGGAAGAGAAGTTTGGGACATTGCTCCCTGAAGGACTCTGTCCACGACCTATTCCTCATACAAGGTCACTTTCTTACCACCTCCTATAAGTAAGGAAGCAGGACTGTGGTTTCGTTCAAGGAGGAAAGGCTTTTACTTTCTCCTTTCTGTTTGGCAGAATGTCTGGTCACTGAACATTTTATATGTTTTCTAATTGAGCTACAGGTACTGTTGTAGAACACATTACAAAGTTACATTGATTAAATAATATGGTCTATAATGAAAGACTTAATATACCACAGTTTCTTTACCCCAGTCAGTGAAAGGGAATGCCTTCTCAACTCTTTTTTCTTCTTGGATAAGTAATCACAGTCTATGACAAATGTGTGCCTCAAATACATTTATATGATCTAAATAAAAGTATCATTACCTCATTCATCTTTGTTCCCTGCAGTTTAATACTGCTTCTCTTCCACTTACTGTAATTAGAAAAAGACACAAAAAAAAAAAAAAAAAAAAAAAAGGAAAAAATCAAACCATTATTAGCACAAACACAAAGACTGGATAAATTCAGGGGACAGATATACTTTTTTAAAAATATATTTAAGTACAACTGGGGCAGAACACAGTAATCTGTCAATATGCAGGCTACTATAAAATTGCTATAAAATACATTTGTTTTTAAAGTAAAACTAAAGCAAATTTTTTTGGTCTCATACACAGAATATAAGTATTAAGTGGTCTTAAATAAAACCCATCTAATTCACAGACTTCTGCTACATTATGATTAGCACATAAGTGTTTAAGGGAAATTATATGCTTGGAATAAGCATTTTGAGAAATCAACACAAATGGAATTTAACATCCTGTCTCAATAAGTGAGGCAGGACAGAGATTATGCCATAGAGTGGTAATTGTACCTTCAAGTTACAGTTCAAATTCTACTAAAAGAAAACTGTCTCAAAAATAATTTAAAGAACCACCTGAATTTTTGAAAGCACTTACAGCTTTCAGAAAAACTTCCGAATATCTAAATTATGGAGCTCTTGCTAGTTAAGTTCTAAACAATAGGCATATTGGTTTCATTGAATTAATACAGTTAATCTAGGTTAAAGCCACTGTTATTCTGTGCAAAGTACTAGGCATACCTTACAGCAAATATTATATTAATGCTCATATTACAAGTAGGGGGAAAATGAAACAAAACAACGAGATGATAAGCATCATCCTTTAAAAACTGATTATGCATTTACACAGGGTATACACAACTGACATTCAAAACCCAAATTATACAATCATAGCAACCAACAGATATTTAAAGCATTGAGAAACCCCATGTTTACTAAAAGAACAAGTCCAAAAATGGAGACATTCTGTAAATAGCAGCAGCATGTTTGATCATGCATGCATGACCTTAAAATGTCATCTTATCCACTTTAACACAACAAGGAAGACTTCTCAAGGTATCAAAGTAATGTATATAAAAGAGTATCCAATTTTTATTCCACAGATGTTTTTCATATATCTCACACACAAGTATATACACATTCCAATATATATATACACAGCTTCTCATATACATACACACACACACAGGTCCACTAAAACAAATACCACAAAATATTTACATTGTCATGCCTGAAACAAACTACAATAAAAATGGAGGGAAGTGGGGTTGCCAGCTAACCTGGGGACACTTATATGAAGTCCACCATCCTGCTCCATCAAGGGAATCATAGAATCATAAAATAGTTAGTGTTGGAAATGACCTTAAGGTCATCTAGTTCCAACCCCCTGCCATGGACAGGCATGCCTCACACTATACCATGTAGCCCTAGGTTCTGTACAACCTGGCCCTGAACACTGCCAGGGATGGAGCATTCACCACTTCCCTGGGTAACCCATTCCAGTGCCTCACCACCCTCACAGTAAAGAATTTCCTCCTTATGTCTAACTTGAACTTCCCTGTTTAAGTTTGAACCCATTCCCCTTGTCCTATCACTACAGTCCATAACGAAGAGTCCCTCTCCAGCATCCTTGTAAGCCCCCTTCTGATACTGGAAGGCTGCTATGAGGTCTCCATGCAGCCTTCTCCAGGCTGAACATCCCCAACTATGTCAGCCTGTCTTCACATGGGAGGTGCTCCAGTCCCCTGATCATCCTCGTGGCCCTCCTCTGGACTTGTTCCAACAGCTCCATAGAATCATAGAATAGTTAGGGTTGGAAAGAACTTTAAGATCAACTGGGCTGGGACACCTCACACTAAATCGTGCCACCCAAGGCTCTGTCCATGTCCTTTCTATGTTGAGGACACCAGAACTACAGACAATACTCCAAGTGAGGTCTCACGAGAGCAAAGTAGAGGGGCAGGACCACCTCCTGCAACCTGCTGGTCATGCTCCTTTTGATGCAGCCCAGGATACGGTTGGCTTTCTTGGTTGTGAGCACACACTGCCAGCTCATTTTCTCATAGACCAACACCCCCAAGTCCTTCTCTGCAGGGCTGCTCTGAATCTCTTCTCTGCCCAACCTGTAGCTGTGCCTGGGATTGCCCCAGTCCAGGTGTAGGACTGTTGGGGAATGGCTGATAGAAAATGGACACAATAGGATTATAGGCCAAACGATGGAAAAAGCCTAACAGTAGTGAACCAAAGGCTTTGAGGCCTTAGCTGAAGGTTACTAGAGAGCGTGTGCGTGAGAAGAGGTTGAGGGAGTTGGCAGAGGAGCCTGAGAAGTCGGGATATGTAGGGAGGAACTGATAACTGCAACCTTGAAGCACAGCTGCAAGCTGGAAACCCCCTGGAACATAACCAAGAGGAAAACTACAGAGGGGGGTGGGATGTGAATGTAACCTTTGAGCTGTGACCAAGCACATACTGATCATGTAACCAACCGTGTATCAATTAGTAGCATAAGTAGCCAATCATATATTAGCAAGTGTGCCTGCATAGAGTATATAACTGGAACCCTCACATGAAATAAACTGAGTCTGATGAATGATCATATTGATTGTCTTCATTCTCCCACCACAGAGAGCAGGCAGGGGGGGCCTGCCCTCGCCTACCACACAGGCAAGAGGAGCCTGTGGGCCCCGCCCGCAACAAGTGGCACCCGAACAGGAACCAGAGGAACAGGAAGGATAAGGAAGGACCGGTGGGACTGGACCGGCAGGGCCAAGAAGTCGTGGAAGGAGAGCGGTAGAGTCGTAGGAGTGCTGCCGACAGGCTGCAGCGCGCCACAGCTGTAGGGCAGAGGGAGCCTGCACCAGGGGACGCCCGGTGCACAAGATGTCGGGAGCTACCTGTGGATGGACAGTGGCTGACGAGGTGTCGGGGACACGAGAAATGGAACGTGAGGTAGCCGTAAGTTTACTCGTAAAGTTTCTTGAGAAACGGGGAGTAAAGCCTGTGGGGTCAAAAGAGGTGGAGACCCTGACAGCTATAGGACGCTCGATAGGGCTGTTTCAGGAGACAGTGGGGTGTTTTGATACTGCCGAGTGGAGGCAGCTGGGGGATAAGCTGTGGGAAGATGTAATCCAGGAGAATAAAACGGCAAAAAAGATGTCAGCGCCATGGAGGGAAGTTATGAACTGTTTGCAGAAATAGCATGCGGAAAAGAAGGTAGCCGGTGAGGCGGCCAGGAAGCTTGGAGAGGACTGGGCGCCGCCTCCCTCAGGGATACCGGTAGCGGTGAGGCGGCCGGGGGGAGCAGCTGCGAACGATACTGACCGCCCGGGGCCATCGGCACTGCCTGAGTCTGCGACACCACCGGCCCGTGCGGAGCCGCCAGTGGCATCAGAATCACCGACAACGGACGCACCCACGGGATCACCGACATGTTCCGCGGTTCCTGCCAGACCCCCGTCCTCGACAACGGACGTATCAACGGGATCGGAAGGACTTTTGCGACCTACAGCGGAGCCCTCTCGACCGCGCATACCGCGGGTGGACTGGCGCCGTCTTGCGAGCTAGGCGGCCTCGGAGGGCTCCTTTCAATTTGCGGCAGAAATCGCGGCGGGGATGGAGACGGAGAGAGCGTTTCCCGTAGTATACACGCCGCAGCAGGGGGGAAATCAGGAGGTCGCGTGGTCTCCACTTGAATGGAAAATGTTAATGCAGTTGCAGGCCACGGTTAATGATAGTGGGGTGCATGGGCAACCAACCAGGCAAACGTTCCAATATCTTTGGTTGGGATCGCTGTTGTGTCCTACCGATATTAGAACGGTGATGCAGTTGATATTGCCACAGTCACAGCTGACGCCCTTTATGGCTCACTGGCGGAGGCAGGCAGAGTTTTCTGCTGCTGCCCCTCGACATCCTGGGGAGCCGTTAACGGGAGTCACCACACAACAGCTGGTGGGGGAGGGACAGTTTTCGGCTATAGAGACCCAAATACAGGCTGGGCCAGAGGTACTGGGGGAGGCGATGCGAACCGCGCAAGTGGCGCTGAATCAGTTAAAGCCGGAGGGGGGTTTACCGTCATTTATGAGTATGAAGCAGGGGGTACAGGAATTGTTTGGGAAATTTGTTGATAGGCTGACGGCAGCCCTGCAGAGGGCAGAGGTGCCTAAGTGGAGCAAGGGAATTTTTCTGCGGCAGTGTGTTATGGAGAATTCTAGTCCATCTACAAAGCGTATTCTCTTCCAAATGCCTCCAGGCGCCACTATCGAGGATATGTTGGAGAGAATGTCGCGAGTACCGGTAGGGGAGCAAGCGTTCTTGGTTGATGCAGTGAGAGAGGTGGTAGGGGCTGCGGCCTCGCAGACAGGTGCGGCGGTCGCAAGAGAGGTTGCAGGCGCATTTGCGGCGCAGGCATGTGCTGTGGCAGCCTTGCCGCCTCTGAGGGAGAAAAGGGGAGTAGGGTCACAGAAGGGAAGCCGAAAGTGCTTTCGGTGCGGCAAAGAGGGCCACCTCAGACAAGAGTGCAGAGGTAGAGTTTGGTGCCACAACTGTCAGGACGACAATCATTCAACTGCCATGTGTTGGCAGGGAAACAGGGGGCCCAGGGCGAACCGCAGCCGCCTGAGGACAAAAATAGCTGCGCCAGCGGAAGCCAGTCCCAGTACCAGTGGGGTCCCGCCACAAAGGGGAGCCTGGGATTGGACCTGGCAACAGCAGTAGAAACAACATTAATAGACACCAAGCCGGTAGCTATAGAAACAGAAGTTGTAGGACCTATTATAGTGAATGAAAAGGCGATGGGGGGACTGTTAATTGGACGATCTAGTGCTACCATGAGGGGACTAACAGTTTTGCCTGGGGTGGTAAATGCAGACTGTACGGGCATAATTAAAATCATGACAAAAACAGATCACCCCCCGATAAATATTCCAAAAGGGAGCAAAATCACTCAGATAATCCTGTTACCACAGTTAATACAGGGACCGGGTAAAGTCAGGGGGGATCAAGGATTTGGCAGTATAGGGGGAATGGTGTTGTTTAGCATGTCTATGGGACAACAGCCCACCAAACCGGTCACACTAGCAAGCGGAGAAGTAAGCATCAGAATTAGGGTCCTTTTCAACACAGGGGCGGACATTACTATAATCAGTGTGGAAAAATGGCCCAAGTCGTGGGCAGTTATACAAGAGGCGGGGACTGTTCGGGGGATGGGGGGAAGCGCATCAGTGCAAAAGAGTAGCACGCCAGTAAGTGTGAGCTTTGAAGGGAAGCATGCCTTTGTGCATAATGACCCTACCGAGTGGGCTTGAGGCGTTGGTAGGCCGAGATGTAATGGTCCAGTGGGGGGCAGTACTTACCACTGAAAGGAATTTTTGACTGTGGCCGCTGCCACGCAGCTTGCCCCCATACCGCTGCAATGGCATAATGATGAACCGGTATGGGTGGAGCAGTGGCCACTAGGAGAAAAGAAGCTGCAAGAAGCTCACAAGTTGGTGCAAGAACAACTGCAGCAGAGACATATTAGGCCACCTGTGAGTCCATGGAATACCCCTATTTTTGTTATCCCAAAGAAATCTGGTAAATATAGGCTTCTCCATGATTTAAGGGAAATTAACAAACAGATGAAAAGCATGGGAGCCTTACAGCCGGGACTGCCATTAGCCTCAATGATCCCTGAGGGATGGGACATTATGATCATTGATTTAAAGGACTGTTTTTTTACTATACCCCTGCACCCAAAAGACTGTGAACGGTTTGCATTTACCGTACCTAGCCTGAATCGGGCAGCTCCCGCGCAAAGGTATGAGTGGACAGTCCTCCCTCAAGGGATGAAAAACAGTCCAACCATGTGTCAGATCTATGTAGACAAAGGGCTACAGCCGATTAGACAGAAATATCCAGGGCTCTTGATGTATCACTACATGGATGATATCTTGGTTGCAGGACCACAAAAGGTAGAACTTTTACAGGAACTTACAGAAACCCTAGGACAGGTGGGCTTACGGATAGCCCCAGAAAAAATTAAAAGACAAGCACCATGGAAATATTTGGCATGTACGATTAGTAGGCAGCATGTTCGACCTCAGAAGATGCAGTTGAAAACAGAAATCAAGGTGTTAGCAGATGCACAGCAACTTATGGGAGACTTGCAGTGGCTGAGGCCCCTGGTGGGGCTAGACCCAGAGAAATTGAACAAGCTTCGGCCTCTGCTGAAGGGTACCAAAGCCGATGATTGAGTCCATGTACCAGCCGAGCAATGAGCAATCATTAAGGACATAGGTTATGTCATAACACGTGCCTTTGTTTCCTGGCACGACTCAGCCTTACCCATTGATCTTCTTTTTCTGTTGGGAGCAACTCAGATTTTAGGAGCAATGGTGCAAAAAGACGAAAAGGGTATGCGGGTGTTAGAGTGGATATACACCACGTTGCTAGGAAAGACAACAATAGAGAGCAAAGTGGAAATGTTGGCAGAAGCAATCAAAAAGGGAAGGCAAAGGGTTCGGGAAGTAACAGGGGTGGAACCAGCAAAAATATACATCCCAGCAAAGCAAGATAAGGTAGAGTGGTGGTTGGGAAATTCACAGGACCTGCAAGAAGCGCTGTTAGGGGTAATCACAGAGGTGGAAGTCAGAGGCGGAGAAGCATCAGTAGGTCTGAAATGGATAAGGCAGCAAAAGTGGTTAAAGGAGCCAGTACAGTGTGAGACACCGATACCCGGTGGGTTGACAGTATTTACTGACGCTGGAAAGAAGAGTCGGCAGGGAGCGTTCACGTGGCAGGAGGCAGGACAGTGGAGACACGAATTGCTGGAGGGAATGCCCAGAGATTCTCTTCAAACATTAGAGTTGTGGGCAGTGGTCCGAGTCTTTCAGAAATGGCGAGACCGTGAGGTCAATGTAGTAAGTGATTCATTGTATGTTGGGGGGCTGGTGCATAGGGTTGAAGATGCACGAGTGAGAGAGGTTCAAAATAGACGGCTGTTTGAATTGTTGTTGGCGTTGAAACAGGAGTTAGAAATAAGACAGAAAGGGTTTCGGATTGGACATTGTCGTAGGCATCAAGGCTTGGGGGGACTTGGCGTGGGAAACGAGAAGGCTGATGAACTGGTGCAAGTAGCGGCACCGATCGGTAATTTTACCAAGGCCCGATTGAGCCATGCACAACATCACCAGAATGCCAGGGGATTAAAGAAACAGTATGGGATCACTCTAGAAGAGGCAAGAGGGATCGTGAGAGCTTGCCCACAGTGTAGTCGGCACGGCCCGGGCTTAGGGTTTGGGGTAAACCCTAGGGGAATTCAAGCATTAGAAAGGTGGCAAATGGATGTGACGCATGTAAGAGAGTTTGGTCGCTTAAGGTATGTGCATGTTTCCATAGATACATTTAGCGGGTTTATTTGGGCTACTGCACAAACAGGGGAGAAGGCGCTGCATGTCGAGAGACACCTTACAGTCTGCTTTGCAGTGATGGGGGTACCAAAAACGATTCGAACAGATAATGGTCCAGCATATACAAGTGAGAGGGTAAGAAAATTCATGGACAGATGGGAAGTTACCCATGAGAGGGGGATAGCGAATAATCCCACGGGACAGGGAATAGTAGAAAGGGCGAATCAAACCCTAAAGCAATATTTGCAAAGCATAGAGGATGAAAAAGACCCATACAAGGTGGCCCAGGTGTTGTATACCATGAACCACTAGTGTGTATTTAAGGAGCAAACACCAGCAGAATGGCATTGGGGCCCAAAGCAGGAGAAGGAAGGGCAGAAGTTGTGGGTAATGTACCGTAATCCAAAAACAGGAATTTGGGAAGGACCAGCAGAGGTGAAGTATCAGGGCCGAGGTTATACGTGTGTTATTACCTCTACAGGGGCACTGGAGTGGATTCCGTCAAAATGGACCAAACCACCTATTACCAATACTGATGATCCTGCCAATAATGGGAATTCATGCGATCCCCTGCATTGACAAGCACCAGAATATATGGGTGACCATTGCTAATGAAACTGGACGGAAGGCCTTTTGCCTAAGTTTGCAGCAACCAGGGGATCCTTTTCGAACGTGTCTCATTGGGGTTCCCACGTGGGTCCCCTCGACTTTTCAGGGTTGGGTAGATAATACATCCATACTAAATTTCACTGTTGCCAATGCAACATTAGTCCCGGCAGCCAATAACGCAGCTAAGCGAGATGGGGGTTGGCAGTGCAAAATTATAGAGTCATTGAATGGGAGTTTGATATCTCCTCCTGAAGAACTAGACTTGCTGGGGAGCCTAAATGTTACGAACAGTAGCAGAAATAATGGTTGGTTGTCCTTCATGCCACGGGGCAACCAATAGAATATGGCGAGGAAGGATTGGGCCACTGTTAATTCAAGACTGCCACTAGCCACGGTCCACCAACAAACCTATACTAACTGTAATATGACTGGACAATCTGCAAGAGCGTTACCACCAGGAATCTTTTTGATTTGTGGGGATCGAGCCTGGAATGGAATCCCTGCCAGTCCGCACGGCGGGCCTTGTTTTCTTGGACAATTGAGTCTGTCCATCCTAGTTTTCCACCCTTAGCAGGAGGGAGATTAAGACAAAAAAGGGATATCCATGAGCTAGATTGCACCGAAGTGGGAAGTCCAGATTTTTGGTCCAGGGCCCAAACGTTTTTTCTTCACTAATTGTTCCCAGGGTCGCTTCTGCAGCTTCTGACGCTAAAAAAGGTGGCCTGTTGGACCAAAAATGAGCTTAACATCACGTCACAAATTTTGGATCAATTATCTGCTGATGTGGTTAGTGTGCGCCATACAGTGCTTCAGGATCGCGCTGCTATTGATTTTTTATTGTTGGCCCATGGTCATGGTTGTGAAGAATTTGAAGGCAGGTGTTGCATGAACTTATCAGATCATTCAGAATCTATCCACAAAAAATTGATACAACTGAAAGAAGGCTTACATGCCTTGAGGAAGAGTTCGGGATTTTTTGATGGCTGGTTGAAATCACTGTTTGGGGGACTACCTGAATGGCTGTTGGGGCTCATAAAAGAGGGGGTTCGAATCATTGGTATTTTATTATTGATTCTTTTAGTAGTTGGCATAGCTTATAGGTGCATCATGTCTAGTGTAACGAAAATAACTAACCAAATCTTACTTGTTCAAAAAGAAAAAGGGGGAATTGTTGGGGAATGGTTGATAGAAAATGGACACAATAGGATTATAGGCCAAACGATGGAAAAAGCCTAACAGTAGCGAACCAAAGGCTTTGAGGCCTTAGCTGAAGGTTACTAGAGAGCGTGTGCGTGAGAAGAGGTTGAGGGAGTTGGCAGAGGAGCCTGAAAAGTCGGGATATGTAGGGAGGAACTGATAACTGCAACCTTGAAGCACAGCTGCAAGCTGGAAACCCCCTGGAACATAACCAAGAGGAAAACTACAGAGGGGGGTGGGATGTGAATGTAACCTTTGAGCTGTGACCAAGCACATACTGATCATGTAACCAATCGTGTATCAATTAGTAGCATAAGTAGCCAATCATATATTAGCAAGTGTGCCTGCATAGAGTATATAACTGGAACCCTCACATGAAATAAACTGAGTCTGATGAATGATCATATTGGTTGTCTTCATTCTCCCACCACGGAGAGCAGGCAGGGGGGGCCTGCCGCAGGCAGAGGGAGCCTGCAGTCCTCGCCTACCACACAGGCAAGAGGAGCCTGTGGGCCCTGCCCGCAACATAGGACCTTGCACTTGGCATGGTTATACTTCATAAAGTTGGCATCAGACCACCTTATGTTAAGTTTAGATTCTTTACAAAGCAGATTTTTCTACCATAGTTTAAGCAATGTGCAGGGACTACACAAGAATATCATGCATATGGAAATCTGACAGTACACAAAAAATAAGATTACCTCTGGCCCCAATCCTAGCAATGAAGTGCTGGCACAAATACTTCTACTGTTGAATTAAGTAAATGCACCACTCCTCAAGCTGTACTAATACTTCCACACAGCTTTTCATCCTTGTCAAACTGTTATCTTTCTAGACCACTTTTCATTCATTGTTTTGTAGCCTCACATATTAAGAGTATTTTCCATTAAAATATTATTTCCTCAATGCTGTAACATTACTATATTTGCATAAAAGTAATACTACATACTCGCTTCATTCTTAGCCCCTGAGTGAAATATTTTGTGTTTTTAAATTATTTCTTTTGATAATTCAGTTTTTTAGTATTAATATTACACATATTCACTGTTTATGCTCACATGATATGGAATTCAATGACAGGACTCCATTTTTCTTTCACTTCTGCCATAGAATCCTGTGAGCAATTTAACCATGTTTTACACATCTGTTATTTGAACACTATACTCACTTGACTAAAACAAGCCAGTTAGTTCCCTTTTGTAAAGAGCTGCTCACTTATCTGAAAGTGTAAAAAGTGTAAAGGATGAACCACATAAGAAGTAATAGAGATTATTTCATTGAGTAGAGAAACTTATCTAAAAGTGAATAAATACATTCTAAGATTGAAGCCAGTCATTCTGATCTTATAAAGCCCATTTAAAGCAGCCATTCAAATATTTACAAGGAATGCTTAGGACAACACTTAAAATATCTTTCTTTTTTTTTTTTTTTTTTTTTTTTAATTGAAAGCCATATTTATCATTTATGAGCATGTTTGTAGATACCATTTTCCCTTAAGCTGTTGAGGCATCAAACACACACAGGCAGAGCACAAAGTAGTACTGCATCACAAAGAAAATAATTTAGAATGCAAACACTTACACCACTAAAGCTCCCAAACTTATCTGAAAAAAAAGACTGAAAGATTGTCTCATAATAGTCTAACAGGCAAGAGTGAAAGTTAATTCAAGCCTTTAGTACTTTTTTATTCATGTTTCAATGCTGACAAAAAAAATGCATGTAGGAGAAACAAAAACATCTTTAAACCTCCAAAGATTTATAAGCTACATGTAAGTACAGAGCAAATTATATGCAACTTCAAGGTACTTCCAAATGTACATCTGACTCTCAGAAAGGGTCAAGGTTATTATAAAAGAGTCTAGAAAGAGAGATCTGCAGGTAAACAAGGAGATACATTTTTTTTAATATTACTCATGGAAATAACATTCTGTGCAAGAAGCACCAATGTTACTCAAGATTCTGAAATACGGATGCTAGTACTTAAAATTAAGAATAACACTGTCAAATCTAAATAAAAATATATTGCATTTTAGGAAGTAATGACTATTACAAAGACATGGAATAGTTTAACCTCAGATGCTACTCTGTTTATAAGTACAGCTCACATAGTAATGATTATTTGCTCTCATTATAAGAATACAAATATAAGAAAAAATATTTTTTTCTCCAATTTTCACAAGCACACAAATCCAAGGCAGTGACAGACCAATTTTCTAAAGCCAAAAAAAAAAAAAAAAAAAAAAACCAAACCAGTTATTCATATTACTTTTCTTTCAACAAGAAGAAACCTTGATAAAAGCTAGTAAAGTCATTACAAGGCTCGTTTTCAGATGCCTGAGACCTAGATATACTAACCAGGAGAAAGTTACCGAATATATTAGCACTGAGATTTTTTCAGACATCTCGAAGTCTTGTAATTACATTTCAGTGAAGAAATGTCTTTCCCCTAAGAAAATGTTGGAAAACCTCAAATTTTCAGTTTATTCACTCAAATGGCCAAATCAAAATCATATGAAGTTTCAACATTTGAAAATTAATTAATTACTTGCACAGAGTTCTTATGCAAAGCAGTAATAACCTGTTACATTTCAGAAACCCAAGATCAATATTTATATATTAAGTTGGTGGATATTTGCCCATGAAGTTGACATCAACATCTATTTTTCAGAACAGTAAACAAAAGCAGAACAACAATGAAAGACTTATAAGTAAATAACATACCCTTTGAGTTGTAGAGACCTGTTGAAACTTTTTTATTAAAATTACTCGAGTTAGCACTTTTTATTCTGAGGAAAACTGCCTGTTTATGGAATTTATACTTTTCTAGACAGTTTTACTGAGAAACTTTAAGAAAATAAGTAGTATAGGTTGCTTATATGACATAGCAAGAATAATGAATCTTATCCATAAAGCAAAAAATTTTGATAAGTACTTTCATTTAAAAACCCAAGTTCACTTCATCTGCCAATCACAACTGGACGGAACACAGGATCCCCAGCCTTTGCTACTTTGCTAGTAGTACCTTTAAAGTGAGAACTGTTTCAATTTAAAAATCACAAAGGAACAACAATATTCGAAATCTGAAGCTTTGTTTTTGAATATTGTTGTAAATTTGTGTAACAATTAACAACTTCCTCCTGTGTAAACAGTGAATGCTCAGTGTTTGGCCTTTAATTCAGACACACTGAATTAGCATGCAGTCATCTGCAAGGTACAATCGAGCTTCAGATTATTATATACTGTTATAACATGCTCAATTTCAGAATACTATACCAGCATTATGTTAACCATGTGCCAATTTAAGATGTATAAAATATAAGTATTCCAAAACACAACTTTTAATATGTGATTGTATTTTTTCCATTGTTTGAATGTGAGATCGAACAGCCCATTACTGTGCAAGTATAAGTTTAGGTAACATCCAATAAACTGAAGGCTGTGGCTCTTGAATTTGAAAATTACTATAGCTCTCTAAACAGTAAAAATCTAATGGCTGATGTTTATTAGGAGGTTATCTTTCATCCACTTCAGATGTTTGATATACACCAATCTGAACTCAGTATTATATCAGTTAAATTAAGTTTCCTTCCAGTCTATCAAACAGCATCACCAATTAAGTTGCCCAAGAAACAACTTTAAATCGCTACACAATAGCTTTCTCCTATTCTGCATCATTCTTACTGTCATTCAGTTTCCCCTAAATTATCATCTTTGTGCACATTTTCCTTCAATTACCACTGAAGGTCTTTTCATGTCATATGAAATGATGCTATTTTCTTCTTGCAGCAAGCAGCACTAACAGAAAGTAGCAATGATACTAAACATTGTTTGCAATTGTTATGGAAATATATTTATCTGTATCCTGTTGTCATGGAATCTAAAGACCAAGGCATAAAGGCAACATACAATAATTTATATTGATTTGAAAGAACATCTGATGGAAACATTCAAATGTGTAATTTGATAAAATCAGACTAGTTTCAAAGGCACTGGCTACCCAAAGTGTGACTCAGAGTTGCATTTCAGTCAATACTGAATTCATTACTTCCATCACCTAGGTCCTATTAATGCCCAAAATACATCCAATTTAATAGCTCAGGCACTTTCAAACTTCTAGCAATTTTTTATCCTGGTATTAGGCCATTTTTAGCAATGTTCCAAACTACACAGAAGGACATTTGCTGACGTTCCACATTTGTTTCCTTTTTGAAAGACAAGGCTGTTTACTTCAGTTTGCTGTTTTCCAGCTGTCCAATTTTCTAAAGTAGCAAACTTGTGTGAAAGTTTTACTTCCCTCAACACAGAACTACTATTCTTTTGCGAGTTATTCACTTTGTTCCATTTTTAATTCTATAGAAGTGAATGCTGTATCACACTTAGAGGTAGTGATTGAGTCTGAACACTTCTTGCAACTAACTTGACCTTTTTTATATGGGTGTGATACAATATAGTTGTACCTATGCATATGCTTAGCCACTGTTGGTGGAGCAATGCCAAGTGCCATGTAGCATTTTATTTTAGAATTCTTCACAATACTGAACAATCTCATTGCTAGTGCTGCTTACTGACTCTGATATGTTTATAAACAACAGCAGATTTCAGAAAAGTGACTACATGCTTTCGTTGATTTTGGTTTCATTATGTTTTATATCATTTAAACAGCAGAGAAACTGCTTTATCTGCTACTTCACTTGAATAGAAACATTTAGAGCTTAAGAGGTAAAGATAGTCTCTCTTTTTTAAACCTTATTTAAGAGATGGAAGGAAGGGATGTTTTAAAAAAAAAAATACAATAAAGCAGTACTTTGCCTTGAATTCTTCCCCTGAACCAGTTCTTCCTTGATCAAAACCTTAAGTATTTCAGCTCGACCTTCTGTCAATATTCCAAGCAAAGCATCTGAGGCAGAATTTGTGGAAAAAGTACAACTGACAGCTTGGATAAGAAACAAATATTTTCACATCTGAGGTACAGAAGATGCACAGGGAATTAATTGCAGAATTAAGCATTTGCTACTACCAATGTGCCATGGTTTAAACTGTAAATCACGCAGCCCGTTCTCTCACTCACTCCCCTCTCTTTCTTTCCCCGGCTCCCAGGTGGATGGGGAGGAGAATCAAAAGCATGCAACTCCCACAGGTTGAGAGAAGAACAGCCCAGTAACCAAAGTACAACACAAGACCACCACTGCTACCACCACCGACAACAATGACAAGGCAAATACAAAGAAAGAATACAATCGCTCACCACCTAATACCCAGCCCAACCACGCAGTGCCCCCCCACCCTTCCAGGTCTCTCCTCTCCACTTTTACCTCCTGGGCATGACGTGCTGTGGTTTGGAATACCTCTTTGGTCAGTTTGGGTCAGGTGTCCTGTCTCTGCTTCCTCCCGGCTTCCCCTCCTCCCTGGCAGAACATGAGACTCAGAAAGTCCTTGGTCAGACCAAAACATCACTAAGCAGTAACTGAAAACACTGGTGTTATCAGCGCTATTCCCAGGCCGAAAGTCAAAAACACAGCACTGCACCAGCTACTAAGCAGGAGAAAAATGACTGCTGCTGCTGAACCCATGATACAATGTTTACCGAGCAATCAGCTAATAACATAATACATAATGATCTCACAATGTATCATTAAATACTGAATTTGTCATGACCAAATAATGGTTATGCATAGCAAAATATGATGCATACAATTTCCTGAAGAAATAGTTTGCTTTATTTCATCTGCTACTCAAGGAGAAAACTATACTTGCAATACTGATTTTGGTGGCATTTTCTGTCTTTACTATATTGCAGATACATATACTTGTGTCTGTGAAAAAGTGAAACAAGGTGTTCCTTGCACTTGGAAATGAGACATTGGGATCTACGATTCTATTTAGTTCCTTCAGTTCTGTTCCACAGATTTTGGCTGAGCAGAAAGCCTTTTCCTGCCCCAACACAATGCACCACTGTTTCTCTCATCAGCTTTTTGAAATCTAAGTGAAAGAGAAAAAAGCATCCTTTTCCCTGACATTAAGATAACATTGGGTATTTCTTACTTACGTGCAGGTGGGCTTCATTTCATATTGTACAGGGAGGCATTGAAGTAACTACTAATGGTGTGGTAAGGGAATTACATTAGTCTGTTTTCTCTTTAAGTCAGTCCGCCACGATAATTCTGCATCATAATACAGCAATATAGCACTATGACACAGTTGCAGCATAGACTCCCTTAAAGTAGGATGGATTCATTTTTCTGTGCCTCAGTACTAAAAGTTATATATGCATTGCACTAAACAGGATATTGAGAAAGTACAGCATGCTAGCATGTTAAAATAAAAAAAATAAAAAAAGCTGAGTCAGCAGCCTTTTGCAACAGCACTAGCTTGGCTGTCCAAGGAGGCTAAACATACAGCACTAATTATGCCTCTGCTAGGAAATCATCTTCTAGGAAATTCTATTCCTCCAAAAAGCTGCCTAACCAATGACAGGAACAGGCAGACTGCAAATCTGAAACAGTTCTAACATATTCTGCATTTCCCTTGTCTAAAACTGTGGTCAACACTGCTCTGGCAAAAAGTACAACAGCAGTATAAGAAGATTGTGAAATAATATCCAATTTGAATCCACTTTACATTAATTCTTCAGTGCTCTTTGGACAGTGTCAGAAACCTCTGCTGATTAATACCGGACATTTAAATAAGTCCAGCATCTACTAACACCTCCTCTGACTGAACTTGCTAGTTGACGCCGGCATATTCTCTTCACTCCTCTTGAGACCTGTAGAATTCATCTGCTAAGGTGAGGCTTGACAGACTATTTAAAATCCCTGTGCAGTAGAGAAAGTGACATCATTTCTGTTACTTGTATACTGGGAGTTTCTACTCAGCCTAGCTGAAGCTTTTGAGGCCAGTAAAGAAATCTCCGAAAGGTTTGGGTGGTTTCTCCCACACCCCTTGCCATTACTTATCTAGCACAATTTGAGCTGTCATTATTTATTTGCACTGAGAAACCATGAGTTGGCAAGCAGCAGGATCAGGCTGCTCCTCAAGAGAAGACAAGCATGTCAGCAAAGCAGGCATAGGACAGTGTCCTCACCAGCAAAGGCAGCAGTCCTCAGGAGTCAAAAAGAAGAGCAGAGCAGGTCTGGCAACAGTAATTGTGGTCAGGTAACAGTGCAGTGGGTGTCAGGGCAGTCAGCCTCAGACCACCTCAACCAACCTCAGATCCAGTCTGCTAGTCAGGTACCAGCACACCTGCAGCATAGCCAGGGCAAAGAAGAAGGGCCAAGACCCAAATTTCAGTGCTGCTTCTGAGGCTGAGCAAGCGGACCCCAATAGACTTCACACAACCCTTGCTAACACAGCCATCTGATTTAAGGCCAGAGAGCCACACCACATCAGAGCTGGCTTCAAGCACATGCAGCTAAACCCAGGCAAGGGGGGCAGGTGTTCAGGGCCCACATGTGCTGGATACAAGAGAACATGGGCTGTAGCTATGTTAAAACTTCTTGTGCCACGTCATTATTACACTGAGAGATCTTACACTAATCAGACCTTACATTTAGAGCATTACAAAACCTCTACAATTAAAGAAATCAAAGAAACTCTTTCCATATCAACTTAGTAAAGGAATACAAAAATGGCACTAATAATAAAACTACATAATGGAAACAGAATGATAATCAAAGTATGAAACAACAGGATTGTGCCTGATATTACACATATAGAAAAAATCTGTACACTTGGAGAACAGCGGGAGGTCAGCCAAAAGTCTGGCATCAATTATTCAAATATAAGCACTTAAGGCCTTTTATCCATACATTTTGGCTCATTCAGTTTTCTGGTTTGGTCAGGTCACTATTGTCAAGTCCATTAAACTGCAGTAATGTCCCCGCTGACCAGACTTTCCCTTAAAAGGTTAATAACAGTCACATAAGTTTACTTGAAAACATAACATTCTTTTAATAACAATAAAAGGCAAAATGCCAATATAATGAAAGTGATCCCTCACTTCAAAGATAAGTGTGCTTAGCATGCACAAAGATAGCAAAACTTAATTTTGGAGGGATCAATTCCTGAATTTAAATGAATATAATTATGTAATCATTAAGTTGCTTAATGGATTTCATTAGGCTTATTTCTGGGTTGGATGCAATTTTTCTTTCCAATTAACTCAGCTGTTAAGACTAATTTTATATTGCTTGCAAATATAAAATTTGCAAAAGTAAAGAACAGAGCCAAGATTGACACTATTAAGGTCCACATAAAACCATACAGCATTGAAACTGATTATTTCTTCCTCAGCATCAACAAATTCACTGCATCTACACAACAATAACAAGCACAAGTCCCATCAAATATCATTGTTTTCATTCTGTTTAAACAGAGTCTAATATCCTGCCAGTTACCTAGAGATGTCTTATTGTTTAAGTATACTTCAGTCCCATCATTTTAACACCTTTCTTTCAGGCATTAAAAGTAATGGATGGATGGATGCCTCACAGTTGATAAATCTATAAGCATTCATGCTACATTTTTCACTGGTATTCATCTGTCATACAACTCTTAAATACCATGTTCTACAAGTCTCACCTCTATCTTATCTTTTTGCTTAATAGTGAAATAAGATTTATCAAGGAGATGAAAACTAAGGCAGCATTTTTGGAAAGAAAAAGTATGTTTTGCTTCTGGGGAATAAAGTAACCATTACAGTTATGAGCTTCTGGAAATATATGCAAGTTTGTACCTAGCACAGAAAAAAATCCACTTCTACCGCCAGATTATCTGCTGTATGAGAGAGAGGAGGAAACAAACGTTTTCTGAAACCATCAAAATTAAATAAGAGAAGCAGAATCATTCTGTCACCTAAACTCTATGCATAAACTTGAAGAGATGTAATCTGAAGTCTGCTGTGAAATTCATATCAGATCTATTAATAGATCAAGCTCTCTAAAGTAAATAATCAACTTCAGCAAAATACAGAATTTAAAAGACACTTCCGAGATGTGTATTTCATAAAAATGCCACTGCTGCAGACAGCCTGTCTTTAACACACTTGCTTCATCTCTTGGCTACTAAAACAAACTATTCCTGATCTCTCCTGAGTCAACTGTAAAGAGCAGTATACCACCACCAGAAAAGTAAGATTTTTACTTCCAAAACTTGAATTTGGACCAAAACAAGCCATGTACAGAGCCACGAAACACAAGTCAAAAACTGTCAATAACAATTCTGCTTTACAACAGCTAGATGTTTGTCCTGGGTTCAGTAGTAGCAGTCATTTTTCTCCTGCTTAGTAGCTGGTGCAGTGCTGGTTTTGACTTCCAGCCTGAGAACAGCGCTGATAACACCAATGTTTTTAGTTGCTGCTCAGTAATGCTTACTCTGACCAAGGAATTTCTGAGTCTCATGCTCTGCCAGGGAGGAGGGGAAGCCGGGATGAAGCAGAGACAGGACACCCGACCCAAACTGACCAAAGAGGTATTCCATACCACAGCACATCATGCCCACTATATAAAGTGGGTGCAGTTACACAGAAGGGTTAGATCACTGCTCAGGTTGGGCTGGGCATCGGTCAGCAGGTGATGAGCGGTTGTATTATCTTCCCTTGTTATTTCCCTCACCATTATGGAACTGTTGGAACAAGTCCAAAGGAGGGCCACGACGATGATCAGGGGACTGGAGCACCTCCCATATGAAGATAGGCTGAGAAAGTTGGGGCTGAACAGCCTGGAGAAGAGAAGGCTGCGTGGGGACCTCATAGCAGCCTTCCAGTATCTGATAGGGGCCTATAGGGATGCTGGGGAGGGACTCTTCATGAGGAACTGTAGTGAGAGGACAAGGGGTAACGGGTTCAAACTTAAACAGGGGAAGTTTAGATTGGATATGAGGAAGAAATTCTTTACTGTAAGGGTGGTGAAGCACTGGAATGGGTTGCCCAGGGAAGTTGTGAATGCTCCATTGCTGGAGGTGTTCAAGGCTGGATTGGACATAGCCTTGGGTGGCATGGTTTAGTGTGAGGTGTCCTTGCCCCTGGCAGGGGGGTTGGAACTGTATGATCTTAAGGTCCTTTCCAACCCTAACTATTCTATGATTATTATTATTGGTGGTAGCAGCAGTGGTTTGTGTTATACCTTAGTTACTGGACTGTTCTTATCTCAACCCATGGGAGTTACATTCTTTTGATTCTCCATCCCATCCCTCCAGGAGGGAGGGGAGGAAGGGGTGGGAGGGGAGTGAGCAAGCAGCTACGTGGCTCTGGGTTGCCGGCTAGGCTTAAACCACGACAATGCTGTGAGGTCCTGAGCACCTTCAACTTTCATTCAGATCAAGAAAGATCAGTGTTAAAGGGTTCAGTTGAAGCACTAGGTGTGTGGTGATAAAAAACTTAGTATTTCTTAACAAAGGATGTCTTCCCTGTGGGTAGGACAAATATAACTGGATTCAAGTTATTTTATTACACAGAAATGGATAATTTTCGTTTTCACAGGAATTTCAAATACTACCTCTTCTAGTTTAACATAAGTCTTTAGACAGACAACACAAAGATAAACCATTACATTAATATCTGCCACAATTTGGGGAAAAATAAATTCCTGCTATTTTTGAACAATGTGGGTTTGCAACTTAGGGATCTATTTTCCAACTATGATTTCTATCCCGTCAGGAAAATACATGTAGTATTATAAAAAAATGAAGGAGAGGTAAATAAAAGGGAAATTATATTGCAGTATAGCAAAATCTATCCCAAACTACAGATCTAAACTTTGCATCCATCAATTTCATACGAATATAATTCTCCTACCAGGATCAAAAAAATCAGTGTTGTATGAACATACCTGTTTGCAAAATACTGGGTTGCACAAATTTCAACTAATACCTGAAGATTCTAGGAAACTAGTATCTACTATGCTAGTTGACCTGAATAGCAGAAATATACCTAATACAAGTGACTTGGTGGGGATTTTTTATCTGTTTGCTCACTTTAAGAGTTGTTATGTCTTAAGGGTGCCTCTTGTTTGCTCAGGGCTTTGTTTGGTTTTTGGTTAGGCGTTGTTTTTTTAAGGGGGTATGTGATGAGTTTTAGTTTCATTTTGGGGGGGGGTTATTTCGCTGTTTTTTGCCGACTCTTTGTTTTGTTAGTTTGTCTTGTGTCTGTGTGGATTGTTTTTTTTGGTTGGTCGGTTGTTGGTCCAACCTATAGCAGGACACCACTACATTTAGCCAATATGACCAAGACTCTTGAAACACTCAAGTCATGCTCATGTTGCCAGATTACCATTGCCACTGGAAATTATTTCCCTTAAAACAGCTCATATCTGGTCTTCTCCCTAAAATTAAGAAGGTCATAATCCCCATTTTATCTTTTATTTTTCTACACTGTCACTAGATCAAAATGAGTACCTAACCATATCCCACTTAGTCACAGTTCAGTATAGGTTTAGTCCAAACATAACTGATTTACAGTACCTAGCTTAGACAAAAATTTTGCTTAAACTAATCTGGTGACAAAAGAGGAATTTTCTCAGAAAAACAGAACCAAAGACAACCAACAACTTGACTATCAGAACTACAGAACATCTGACCAGAACATTTTTCTTTGGAGTTACCTGCTCTGCAGCAGCACCTTGTACCAAACATTTATTCTATTTGTCCACTTTCTAAATCAAGTTCCTCAGAAGGACCACCTTACCAGTAAAGTACTGGGAATGCCCACAGTAGCTATCCTCATAAAAAAGTATAAGCCAAACAAAACATAGGTGGTTATCTTACCACAAACTCAGGGGGCCAACCCCAACCAAAAATCCCAAAACACCTCACACACAGCCATACGCAGATGCTTGACTGTCTCAACATGGATGCAACTGCCAAACTTCTCTTCCTTTATATCAGGGTACTCCTCAAGAAGTCCAAAACCATATTCTGTATCCTCTTTAAATTACTATTGTGCTAATGCTTGGGGACATTCTGTACTCTGAAATATTTTGATTACTTCTGAGATGTTTGACAAACTCTCCTTTCTTATGACCAAGTGATCATTTCCTTGTAAGCTGTATTTGTCTGTTTCACCCTAAATTTCTGTTAAATGAAGGCACAAAAAGATAGGAAAAGATGTGATAATTTTACTTTTCTTTTTAAAAAACGGAGCGGGTTTGCAAAAATGGCAGTGGCACAGTTGGCCCAGTAACTACTTTTATGTAACTGGTGTGCCTATAGTATCATCTGGGTTTCTATACGATTTGATAACATATGCCTACTCCTTGAAAAAGCATGAGTTTTACTAGATTTCACCAGATAAAAAGGAGCAGTATCACATTCCTTCTGTTCAAACATGTTGCTAATCTAACAAAGAACAGCAAAATCAATATAACAACAAACCTTGTTTAGGATCCTTGACATCCCCTAGCGTCAGAAGTGACTACAGACAGCCGATTAGTAGCTTTGTTGCTGTAGGAACCAATATTGCCATATAATCAGAGGATGAAAGTTACTACCTATTTTATCAGTTTATTTGGCAGTTGCCAAGATTTACCAGCTGTTCTTTTGAAGCAGGAAATAAATATTGTATTTGGTTTACATTTCAGCACAAACACACACATAGAAATGTATGCACACATCAGAAGAACAGTGAGTTAGCTGCATTTGTTTACATTCTGTAGTAATACAAACAGCAATATTGTTGAACCAAAACATTCAGTTAAACTGTAAAGGATAGACCAGATAACCTTCACATCTTCTACTACAGTTCACATAAAATGAGGAAGTAACAATGAAGACTTACTATACCACGCTGCATACTCATTCCTTACCTTGAACTAAAGCACTGCTTATTCCCACACAGATGCATTCCAAAAAGCAACAAATAAAAATCATTTTAAAGCAACAAAAAAAGTACAATAAGCTGTCATAAAGAGAGCATTATTTCCATTCTTTTTAGCTAAACTAGTTTCTGATCTAGTCACACTAAACCTGAATCCTGGGGCCTGTCTTATCAAAAACATTAAGAAAAAGGTAATTGAGAATCCTAGCTGTCATTAAGAAAACAATTCTCTGCATCCTACTAGAGCTCAAAAAAACATACTCCATTTATTTCACTAGGAAAGAGGGGGGAAAAAATGGGGACCAACTTAAAACTAGAGATTAGTTTACCCCAGTAGAGCAGACAAAAAAAAAAAGAAAAGGAAAAAAGTTTGTAGATGCTATATGTTGGGAAACAGAGAGTTAGAAGAATACAAGTAGCAATTACTTATTGCATCGACAGCAGCTTAAGTGCCAAAGATCATGATGTAGAGAGCGAGAACACATTTTTGTATAAGCTGAGAACAGAAACAAAGAGAAACTCTGGGGAAGGAAGAAAAAAAGGCAAAGTACAAAGAAGAGCATTAGCCATACAAAGGAAGTATCTAGAGCAAATACGTAAACACAACTTAGATCCTGAAATCATGCTAAGCCAAAATTGGTTATCGCAACTTGAAGTGTTTAAAAAATTTTCAAGTGTTCTTTTTAACACTTTAAAGTGTTAAAAATCTTTCCAAGCTTTTCTCCATAATTGTCTTTCAATTTTCAGATATTGAGTAGTAGTTGCTCTGTTGCCTCTCCTCAAGTCTTTTAAATTCAATAATCGTTACAGCCAACCTGAAGCATTGACACAACACACAACACTCAACGACTTGATGGCAGCAGGGGGCAGAAGGACTGAATTTAGATGGAATTTATATCGTTTCCCTTCATGAAGGTCATCCACAGGTTCCAGAAACCAAGACTTACTTAACGCAGGCCCATTTGTCATCACTATTCCATAGCTAGTATCTACCCTGTATCAACCATTTATGTTAACTGAGGAGAAGCAAATAAATTCCTGACCATAGCACTTAGAGGAAAGAACAGCTTGGTGGAAACTTGAACAGGAGATGCTGCTTCTTCCTCACCCTCTTCCCCCTTATAAAAAAAAAAAAAAAAAAAAGAAAAAAGGAAGAGAAAGAGGGAATCTTGTATAAAACACATTTATAAGTGTGTGCTGTATATATTCCACACATTACACATTTTACATATAGAAGCAAGTTTTTACGTCTGAAACTTAGCAATTTTTTAAAAATAAGCTTAAGATTCCATCAGGTGGAAAAAGTGAGTTCAAGTCATGACTGCCACCAGCTTTATACTTACCATGCTTGTCACTATTCCTGGTCATGTGCCACATGTGCTGATTTAACTGTCAATGGCAAGAGATATTTGGTATCACTTAAAAATCCATGAACAGGTTAGCTGAAGTGTCAAAACTAGCAGTTTTTGAATTGCAATGGGTCAAAGGATAGCTGTCATATTCACCACAGCTTGATTGCGCAGTAGTTTTTATACCAAATCTGATTCCGAAACACTATACAGGTATACCATTTACTACAAAGCTAAAAAGGAGAATACGCACATTGGCTTTCTCTAGGATTTGCTTCTAAATCTGGTTAGGAACAGGAAAAAAAATATTCTGTAACATATAAATCTCTTCTCTGATTAACCTTCTTGAAGTAAACAAAGGTAGAACATCAACACGCTGTGCTGATGTTGACAAATTTACATTACACAACATAGAATGATGTAGCTTATAGACACTGGTATGATATGTCCCAGGGCAAAGTGTTAATCAGTGCATCCAAAATGGTGTTTTCGTAGACATGATCTGTGTCATGGGTTCAGCAGCAGCAGTAATTTTTTCTGCTTCTTGGTAGCTGGTGCAGCACTGTGTTTTTGATTTTGGGCCTAGGAACAGCGCTGATAACACCAGTGTTTCGGTTACTGCTTAGTGATGTTTTGGTCTGGCCAAGGACTTTCTGAGTTTCATGCTCTGCCAAGGAGGAGGGGAGCCAGGAGGAAGCAGAGACAGGGCACCTGACCCAAACTGACCAAAGAGGTTATTCCATACCACAGCACGTCATGACCAAGATGGAGGACGGAGAGGAGAGACCCAGAAGGGTGGGGGGTGCACTGCGTGGTCGGGCTTGGTTTTAGGTGGTGAGAATTGTATTCTTTCCTTGTATTTGCCTTGTCATTATTATTATTGGTGGTAGCAGTAGTGATTTGTGTTATACTTTGGTTACTAAACTGTTCTTATCTCAACCTGTGGGAGTTGCATTCTTTTCGATTCTCCTTCCCATCCCTCCGGGAGTGGGGGGCAAGAAAAAGGGGGAAGTGGGTGAGCAAAACTGTGTGGCTGACTGGACTTAAACCACGACAGTTCTTTTTGGCGCCCAACGTGGGGCACGAAGGGTTGAGATAACGACAGGATTAATAGCCACTCGTCACAATGCTGATTTGTTGGCTCTTAAAGTTGTTGCTTTTGGTTCTCTTGCGTTCATGGTTTCAGCCTGTTGTACCTTACTTACAGCCGGTATTTCTTATCTTAGCATGTTTCAGATATGGGTTTTGGTTTAAGGTTCTTGTTTCATTGTACTTTATTGGAATGGCTTGTGATACGGGCGGGCTCCAGAAGCCGTGGGGGGCGAATGTGTACCTGGCAGTTCGGCTGCTCTTCACCGTCCTGGCGAGGCTGTGGAGAGCCGAGGGGGGGCTGCCTCGGGAGCCGCCGGCTGCCGAAACGGCCCGGGGGAGCGGACCCGGGGAGCAGGAGCCGAGCCCCCCCACCGAGCCCAGCCCGACGGCTGCCGAGCAGAGGAAGGAGGTAGCAAAAGGGGTGAGCCCCCCGACTGAGCCCAGCCCGGCGGCTGCCGAGCCGCGGGAGGGGGAGGCTACCGAGCGGCAGGAGGAGACGGCAGAGAAGCCGGGCCCCGAGGCTGAACAGAGTCCCGTGGCCGAGCCCAGCCTCGTGGCGGCCGAGAGCATTCCGCGGCAGCTGCCCGCGGAGCCGCAGGAGAACGCAGGAGACGCCGCAGCACTTCCCAGCAAGGCAGAGGAGGAAGCTCTGGACTCAGACAAAGAGCAGCTGGTGGTGAGAGAGCCGGCAAGCACAGCAGCTACTCCAGCCCCAGTGACAAGTACAGCAGTCTCATTTGAGAGCTCTGAAGGGTTTGAATGGCCTTTGGGTACCCTTGAGACCTGCCTGCTGATTGTGATGGGGATCAGCATGGTGGCATGCATACACAGTGTGTTTTACCCACAACCATTTTGTCTGGTCTCCAGAGTTAAGCAGAGTGGGGTGTGGGCCTTGTCTGGGGTTAATCTGCAATCTAGGATGACTAAGAGATTTTCCCCAAGCCTGGACAGCCATGAGTGGCAGGGCGTGTGGGACAGTATGGGCGAGTATCTAGTCCACTGGGCCCCTCCAGTGCTTTGGAAGCATTGGAGATGGAAGGCAGCTGTATGGAGTCCCCAGTGACAAGCTGCAGAAACTGCTGGAGGGGAGAGTGAATTACTTTGAGCCTGGTGGGCCCATGACACCTCAGGCCATCAGGGCAGAGATGCAGCATACAGATGGACTTATGATCGAGGGGTGGACTTGGCAATGGACACTGTGGCCCAGGTTACTGACGAGTGTGAACTCTGCACACAGCCTCTCCTGCTCTAAAAGGCTGTTACAGAAGATGGAGCTTGACGTCACGGATCGAATGGACTCAGCAGCTTTGTAGGGATTGGTCTATGCACTGAGTGATGATCTCTCTCCCTCTCTCTGTGTGTGTATGTATATATATACATGTGATGGTATATTGAAAATGTGGGATCTGAGCATGACGTGAATGGTATGGAATAAGGGGTGGATAATGTCATGGGTTCAGCAGCAGCAGTAATTTTTTCTGCTTCTTGGTAGCTGGTGCAGCACTGTGTTTTTGATTTTGGGCCTAGGAACAGCGCTGATAACACCAGTGTTTCGGTTACTGCTTAGTGATGTTTTGGTCTGGCCAAGGACTTTCTGAGTTTCATGCTCTGCCAAGGAGGAGGGGAGCCAGGAGGAAGCAGAGACAGGGCACCTGACCCAAACTGACCAAAGAGGTTATTCCATACCACAGCACGTCATGACCAAGATGGAGGACGGAGAGGAGAGACCCAGAAGGGTGGGGGGTGCACTGCGTGGTCGGGCTTGGTTTTAGGTGGTGAGAATTGTATTCTTTCCTTGTATTTGCCTTGTCATTATTATTATTGGTGGTAGCAGTAGTGATTTGTGTTATACTTTGGTTACTAAACTGTTCTTATCTCAACCTGTGGGAGTTGCATTCTTTTCGATTCTCCTTCCCATCCCTCCGGGAGTGGGGGGCAAGAAAAAGGGGGAAGTGGGTGAGCAAAACTGTGTGGCTGACTGGACTTAAACCACGACAATCTGAAAGACTGATTCAAGACACCAGCAAGAACTGAAGAGGCAGGGCAGCATGCAACAGCACAGAAGGGAATAAGGCATTTCAGAATAACGAGCACTTATAAGGAAGAACTAATCAAGTTTCACACTTACAGCTTTAATTCACAGAGTCATGACATGAAAGGGTTTCCTGACAATGCCACTTAAACAAGGGTACGAGACAGCTGACTAGCTTTTAATTTATTTCAGAAGGTGCTGAACAGAAGGCATAGGTAACTCTGAACTAGATGGAAACTCTACTGATGTATTCAATGATCCAGTGACCTGTTAGCTTAGCTACCTGTATTACATTTTCAAGGTGTGCATACAGTAGTTAACTTGCTCAACATCTGAAAAAGCGTAATAATGGAATTTTGCCACCCCAAACACCAAAAAAACCCCTAGAACACTTCAAGAGAAGGAAAAGGGACAAAGGGCTGTGACTGCGGAAGTATCAGGTTTATCTTTAACATTGTTTGTGTTTTGGGATTTCCCCCCACTTACAACTGATAAACACAAGAAATGCTCTAAAAGGAAAAGCTGGCTTTGCCTATATTATTTAGTCAAAGCACTTAAACGGCCGGGGACAAAGAGAAATGTGATTGTAGTCCCCCAAGCTCCTGCTGTCAAGAGAAACTCTTGACTATTTATTTAGTTCTGCAAGTAACAGTTGTGAAATTATGGGAAAAATCACTAGATATGAATTGCAAACATATGCTTACTAATACAATGACAGGAACATTCCCTTCGCATTTAAATGAAAAGATAAACAAGAACTCTGGAATCAAATATCTCATTCACTGCTGCCTCATTAAAGAGAACTTTCAATTAGTATACAAACAGTAACAGTAGTCTTGCCCCTGGCTCTTGTTTCTGCTGTGTCAGATTCCACAGAATTACACTGAAACTCTGTTAAATATACTTCAGATAAAGAAATTTAGAACTGATTTTTTGACAGAAGGATGACATATAATAGAGAAACAGATCTATAGACTCAAACATTCAAAACTAAATATGATCAGATACCAACATTTAATACTAATGTTTCAAATAACATCTCACGTTCTTATGTGAACGAAAAAGGGGAGTTGTGAATGCTCCATCCCTGGCAGTGTTCAAGGCCAGGTTGGACAGAGCCTTGGGTGACATGGTTTAGTGGGAGGTGTCCCTGCCCATGGCAGGGAGGTTGGAACTGGATGATCTTAAGGTCCTTCCCAACCCTAACTATTCTGTGATTCTATGATAATATCCTATTCACAGTTATGGAGGAATTTGGAATATCTATCTCATCTTCAGTATTCAGCTATTACAAGACTGAGACAAAGTCGCTTGATCTAGCCATGTAACATCAAGTCATGTAGCAGGAAAAAGAAATCAGATGAAAAGCATAAACATTCTATGCATGGGTCAATCAGGTACAGGACGCTTTTGCAGTCTCATGCAAAAAATTCAGGTATCATAAGTCAGACCAAATGCAGTACAAAGACAATGAAGACTTAGCTTCAAGTGAAGAAAACATGATGACAAATCTTTTGCATAAGATTTAGTTCTCTCTGATGAACATTCAATAGAGCTACTGAGTGTGAGGAACTCCCAATCAATAACTGTATTTGCTAGAGCAATTTAAAAATAAAGCAGCTGTGGAAAGAATCAGCAGTAATAGTCTCCTTAAGCAGATGAGGAGGCTGTCTCTAGAAAGGGCTATTATGAGTTTACACTCTTACTCCACCTATCTTATCCATAGGAGTAGGCTACTAATGATTCTTTGGTCCTTCTGCAGCAGTTAAGTGTCTTATGCCTCACTAGATTAGATAAATGAGATAATTAGGGATCATGGGGAAAAGCTAGCTAATGATTAAAGCAGACATTGAACCAACCTTCTCTGTACTCCCTTTCTGTACATTTCAGTTCTTCCTGATTTATGTCTGCAGTTGTATGTTTGTGAATCATTATATACCAATGAGCAATTTGCCTTCCCTTTTAACATTTTTCATATCTAAAATATAACTAGTGCCAACATACACTGCTTGGCAGATATCAGGTATCTGCTCAAACAATTGACAGTAAAACTGTTTTTTTAGCAGAAGGATATATATTTCTCAAATATAAAAGCACCCTAGAGAAACAAACAGGTAGTCATACTGACACATGCATTGATAAATTGCATGAGCCACATTCACTTTAAGCCAGTAAGTTGCTCATAGGGTTGCAAAAGTCTTTGCTTGTAAATTCTTTTTAACTGAAGGAGTAGACGAGTTTCTTCTATACATAAAATGTAAGACCATGGGTTTCTAGCATTCTTTGGATACTTTATTTAAACTTTTTAAATTTAGGATACTTTGCTCTCTGGGCAGAATGCATGAAGTCAGGTGACAACTTTGTAATTGCAGTACCTGAGCAGGCTTTCCAGCTCATTAGCCACTTGAAAGTAATGAACTAAAAAAAGGTGTAGGAAGTTAATATTCACATATCTTCAAATTAGGTTCCTCCTGACTATATAACAGTGCCCACAGAAACACAACTGAAATAATCCTGCTAGCAGCCTGGGGGGTGTCTTTTTTTTGGGGGGGGACAGTGAGAGCAGTATAGGTTGATTATCAAAGGTTTAAATCATAGGGGAAGTGAAGAAGAAAACTAGAAAATACAGAGGTAACTGGCAATTCGCCAACAGAAACTTTTTGTTCCCAAAAAACATTTCAGGACACTACTTTTGAACTTTATAAAGTTTTAAAATAGTTCTACATTTTCTAGATTAAGATAATTTATTTGGTGCTTCAGAAAAGTTTTTTGCTCTAAAAAATTGCAAGTTAACTTACAATTATCATTTGAGCCATCTGTTCACTCCAGTGCTTTTGCTTTGATTATTATGAAATCTTATAAAATTCACGGTTCATCCTGAGTTTGGGGTTGGTTTTTTTTGGAGGGCGTTAGTGGGTTTTTTGGGTTGTGGTTTGTTTTTTTTTTTTTTTTTTTTTGAACCATTTTATTTGTTCCTTATTATTTCAAAACAAACAAAATAAACCAAAAGCAGGTATCCACTCAGCCCTTCAAGTTAGCCTGATGAGGCGACACCTAAAAGTGATTCATACCAATTCCCATTATCTGTCTCTGAGAATTTCTTTCTGCCATCAAATGTGGTACCAAGCAGATAGCTATTTCCCCCCTGCCCCGTACTTTCACACGTAATAGAAGATCTTGGAGTGCAAGAAACTTCCTACTTATGCTTTAGCAAGTTCCTTTTTTGTTATGCAAGCTTTTACTGAGTAAAGTTAGCCAAACAATAATGTCATCATCTATGCATTATTGAATAATGGGTACAATGTGCATTCTGAACCTCCAGAGCAGCTGGTTTGAATCAAATGCTCATTGCCAATATCTTCCACTTTTGTGCTTTTAGTGACAAGTTTAAATGAACAAGGAACACTACATCTTAAGCAAGCTGAGTGTTACTGCCATTTTCTATTTGAAGCAGAATTTTTTCTTCCTTGGCTACATATTTATTACAGATAACTACCAAGTACACAAAAAGTTACTGAAACTCAAAGCAGCTCCAGCCCTCCTATAGTGTAATACTCTGTCCTACATACACACAGCATTTAGTATCCTAGAAGCACTATACTAGTTTATAAAAGAAAATCCATAAAGTTCCACCTCAACTGATACTAATAGTTTTTTTCCTGTGTAAGTTATTCCATTTTAAATCCTTACAATATCTGCTCTTCACTCCATTTTTTGTTGAAAAAAGATCTTAATCACACTTCAACCAGACTGAAAGCACTAAATTAAAGCCTGATTCGTGTCCAAGCCCAAGACAACAACTGCATTACAGGGAAATAGCGAAACTATAGCTGTGATAAGATGACGTCTTCCTCCCTTTTTATACCCTTACAACTTTCAAGGAGTAACTGAAGCAAGGTATGGTGGTTTAGAATGTCAACTCCTATGGTAAATGAAGAGTTTATCATTCCCATACTTCCTCCCCTTTCAGAAGTTCCTCTCACTAATTCCAGAAAAATGCTAGCAAGGCATGTGTTCAAGGAGAAAGAACAGTCCAAGGTCAATTTCAAGTACAAGAGTTTGATAAACATTTAGATAGTGCAGTGTAGGCAAATCTGTTCTTCCAACTAGAAAAAATTCTTTTACACTTTGAAATATCAGCAATTCCAAGTGTGGAGGGTTACCAGTATAAGGGATTTTAGTGTTTGTAAGGAAACCCAATATGATCAAAATGGAAGTTTGCTTCAAATAATGGTCCACTTACAGCTCTGAATACACTTAAAAAAAATTAATCCCTAACAGAGTTATTCAATCATGTTTCTTCCCCACCTGACCTCATTTAGCACAGCAGAAGCGTACTTTTTCTCATCCATTAAGACTTGAATAAAATCATTCATTTACAGTTAACTGCAACAGTAGTCACATTTACACCTGAATATTAATTGACTGATGACATGATAAAGCTGCTTTTCTCAGCAGGCGTACCAATCAATTTTAGTGAAACTGAAGAAGTGTTTTTCCTTACTGCACCTAAAATTAATAAGTAATTTGTATTTTTAAAGTGCTTTTCATTGATCTCCTTCTGAAAAATATTATTTCATTTGCACCTTTTTAAATTATAATAGTTTCCATTTGTATAAGAATGATTTTCCAATATTATTTTGGCCCCGACTGATGATTAGCTTTAATATGGCTTTGCAGAATTAGAAACCCTCCAAAGTTTCTACTTCTATTATACTTTAAAATTTCTAGTCAACAGAAGGAACTCTTTAAGACCCAAGAAGAGTCAGAATAATTTCTAAGCAAGTCTCTTGGACTTCTCCAACTGTATAAACTGTTCACCTATGACTGTTAGTTAATATATTAAAGACTTTTGCCAGCCATCAGTAACAAAATCCAAGTTGCAGCTAATCAAAGTACCATTATCTATTGAAATCTTCTAGCAGATGTTTGAACTAACAGAGCGATTAGATTTCAGTTCAAAATTAAGTCTTTCAAGTGATAATAATTGAGGAACAATGAAAAGAACATTGTGTTCTGAACATGTGTTCAAATACCAGATGCAGTGCAGGGAGCAGGAAAATTGGATACAGATTGTTTGCTCCAGTACCAAGAGACTACAAGAGGAAGAATGCAAATACAGGATACGAATTAAAATACAAATATAGGTATAAATGTTGCTTTATACTTGGAGAAAACTAAGGACAGAAACTTGTCCCCAGCTCATGCAAACTCCAGAGGTCTGGCACCCTACTGAGCACAGGTGCTTAATCAAGCTGGCAACCATGATGTGTGAAAACATTGATACTTTATTAAAAAAAATAAAAACAGTGTTTCATATTTTATTACCTGTAGAACATAGTAGTCTTAATTATAAAGAGTGGTCTTACAAAGGAAGAAGAGCCGTTATATTTTCTTAGCCGCAAGAGAAGACAAAACAGAGGACAATCTTCAGCATTCTCACCATGTAACTACTGTTGAAACTAGCAGTAACCATAAACTCCACTGCAATCTTACAAAACTTTTCAGTGCATTTAAGACTGCGCTTAAAGAATCACCCAGTATCCTTACATTTTAGACATCAGAAGAGTCCTAACCTATTGATCTGCAAGTGACAGTCCCCCAAAAAAATCATGTTATCAAAATAAATACTTCATAACACATGACCACCTTGAGTAAAAATAATCAAATCAAAAAAAGCAAAAAATGATTAGCTATAACATGATTTTGTCAGAGGATTTAAGCTTATCCAGATGCAATCTGATGCCAGCAGTGCAGACAGCAAACATCCCAGAATAAGACAAAGTAAAAAAAGTACAAGCCAAGAGACTGTAGTATTCTGATACAAGTACAGTAAGATGGAATCTGACAGAAGGAGGGACAGTCAGCACAAGCTCCGGAAAGTTTAAATAAAATGGCCTAGATCTAGGAAGCCAACTCCAGGATGGGTCAGGCATCAGAAGCAGACAGCAACAGAGACAAAAATGATGCCAGGACTTGGGAGTTAAGATCAGTGTCAGTGAAGAGTGAATGTGCAGCTGAGACATAGTACTGAAAGTCTTATACAGGCTTCTCTTGAAGGATCTGTTTAGAATAATAAGTTCCCATCAAGGCAGGGCTTAGGAATTTAACCAGATGTTATAAATATCTGTTTAGCCAAGATATTTTTGGTAGATAATCTAGAACAAAATTATCTGAAAGCTGCAATTTTGGCATGACAAAGCTACACAAGTTAAACGGATGAAAGAATCAAGACGCAACAAAGTACTTTATGACAGGCTTCATATATTTAGTACATGACTAAAAAATATTTAAATTGAGACCACTTCTGGTTACTGCAGAATGTGTGAAAGACACAGGAAATAGCTTTCAGTCAGGAAGTCTGCTTCAAGGATTCATTAGAGTTTTCTAGAGCTACATGCATAAACCCACAAATAAAACTATTTTCCTCTGATGTAACTATTTCATTTGAAGAATTTAGCTTCCCAGTGGTATCATCTAGCCATACAATATCTCCATATATTGAAGAGCAATCAGTTTTCTTATTGCATGGTAAGGGAATGAAATAAAAAGTTTAAAATTTAAATGGTAGACCTGAAGTTGTTTGCTTTCACTTTGTTAAGAATCAGCATCTAGTGACAGCAAGCCTAAACTCATTATGATTTTTAACTGTACTTCAAGGATATTTTCCTCTCACACATTCAGAAGTGGAGTCTGCCACTACAACCAGCCTCCATAACCTATTGCTGCAGATGCCCAAGCACAGCCAACAGGCACTGGTCACACAGCAGCAACAAAAAGTAATCTAGAAAGTAAACACTAGGTAAAAGATTAAACATTCAATTCATAACAGAAAAAAAATCACATAAAAGCATGGATAGGTAAAAACACACAGCCTTTCTGATTGCGAAGTTTAAGAGAGCTACGCAGTATCACTGTCTTGCATTGTTCCCTCCTGACCAGTATCAAAAATTGGGTACCCACATTCCTAAACCACGTCTCGTCCCGTCATTTCTTTTACAATATTGCCCTCTAGTGGGTTTCGGCTGCAGGTATTTTCCTTAACAGCAGCTCAATTTCTTTGCTTGAGAGATTTAGTAGTTTCGAAAAAAATTTAATAGGTTTCACCAAGCATTTCTGTATGCAAAAAACATTCCACAGCTGGGAAAGCAGGAGAGGATATGCAGATAAGGTCTCACTTCATCTAACCCAACCTTCTTAGCATTTCAGTTAATTATAAAAAGTATTTTTAATTGCAGATGGAAAGGACCGTTCGTTCCAAAAAAGCCTAGTGCACAGATCTTCCTACAAATTCCAGTTCACGCTACTGATTTACCTCTGTCACTCCATTTTTTTGCTGAAGTGGAGAATAAGATACATATCACATGCATGAAATTTTGTTGGCAACTCAAGTGTTGCATTTAATTCTCCTACAGAATAGAGCACTTTTGAGTTAAAAAGTAAAGGTTTTATTTATTCATTTATAAATTTTATACATACAGATGGACACACAGCCTCTTAAGCATCCAAGATAGAGCTAAATTCTTGAGAAATGTTAGTGGTAACCAAAAGTAGTTTGGGGAGAAAAAGAGCAATAAACATGAGTCTCACTATATCTCATGAAGCCCTAAATGAGTACCACCCAGCAGCTCAGTCATCAGCATAATCCCTTCCAGGCCCCTAGGGAATTCCTTTAAGGATGTTTGGACCATAGATTTAAAAGCAATGTTTCAAAAGGTGTTGCTTTGTTGGTTGACTTTTTCCTTTTGTTTCAATAGAACAGGCACTACCAGGACTCTGCAATATTTAAGTTGCTTAATACTTATGTAGGCCCTTTTTCACAGGCAACAGTTTTCCTCCTTTGAATAAAATGTATCAAATGTTCTTCCCCCAAAAGAGGCACACACAGAGCTAACAACAAAAGAAGATAGCTGAAGATAAGGGCATATAACAGCTTCCAGAATACAAAAAAAGAAGAAAAAAGGGGGTATAGAACAGGGGCATAGGAAGGGGAAGAATGAAAGCAAAAAAAACCCACAATAAAAGCCCCAATGTTTGAGGTTGAATACTCTCATACCCAAAGATGACCCAGGACAGCCTGTGCCTATCACCCCCTTTTCCATTCCTACAGTGTTTGTGATGCACCATGCAACATGCTTTTGAGCTAGATCTACACATTGATAGTTAGCAACACACAGTTCACTAGCCCTGTCCAGGGATCCACCACAGCACTGCTGCATGTGGATCCACTAGAGCCATATTTAAAACATTGGTTTATATATGAACCAACTGATCTGCAACTCCATCTCCCTCTCTAGTGGATTATCTCTCCAGAAGTAATCTGTTGAAACAGCTAGACCCAAACCCCCTAGGTCCAAAGAGCAGTACCTCCAATACGTGCACAGATCAGCCGCGGCAGAAGATGTCATGAAGAATGCAGTGGGATGAATACTAGATAACCCTTATTTGTGGGGAAAGGAAGACACGGATGAAGACTGCAGAAGTCTGAGTTAAAGGAAGCCAAAAAGCAGCTCATAGGATTATCCTTGTGAAAACAGTAGAAACAAGGGAATTGTGTGCAATATCTAAAAGATATTACAAGTCATTCAGTACCACTAGCTTAAGATCTTAAGCCATCTTCTACTTAACTTCCAAGTGAACAAAATAGCAGGGGGGAAAAAATTGCTTAGAACAATATCTATTCTTACTACAAATACACTATAAACTACTAAGTTCCATGATTTCAAGTCTCTTTCAAGAACTGCTTAATAACTATCCAGTCAATGCCTTAAGCGAAGTACTTGAGGACCAAGTGCCATTTTAAAAATTCATGTTAGAGCTGCCAGCTGCAAAGTGATGGAACTAAACTGGTCGTCAAGCACAATTTTTCCTGGAACTGCAGCTTTCTCCTCCCATAAGGGAGTGGAGCTGTCAATACACTAGGAAATCCCTCACTGGGTCCCCAGTGAGAGAGAAGCATACCAAACCTTTTCTTTGACATGTGCAGATCTGAATACCTGAGGCCTCAAATCACCACTAAGAACACTGGATCCAGTTCAGAAGAGAAAGAAAGAATGTATGCATACCACATACACTATCAGTAGCAAGAAGAAGCTTTGCTAACAGTGGCCACTTCCAATTGTCAACCAGGGTGCACGTAACTGGAAGCAGTTGGGCTGACACCAGTTACTTGGATAAGGAACACTTGCACCACTTGATTAACATCTCAAACTAGTTGTCCAATATTAATCTAAAATAAGATACCAGCCATCCCATGAAAACTAACAGCTAGACAGCTATTCAGTGACAAAATAATTCCTGTTACAGATTTCTGGATTCAACTCCCATGAGCTTCAGGTTGCTGTGTATACCTAGGTAGATGTGCAGCAGCTAATCTGTTAGCCTATTCACTAGCAGTAGAATTATATCTAGGTTGCTCCAGTTTACAGAGATTGCAGCTATATTTCATATCCCTAGCGAATATCGCCAGCATTTAAAACAAGATACCCTAATGCAGACAAAAAATCACCAAAAACGTGTTTGGCTCAAGAGAGGTACTAAATCTGCTAACTACTAAATTTGATAATTACACCTTAATTCAGACAAGCACTTATTTGGAACTACCAGCCACCTTTAAATTCTACTTTCTTCACTGGCTTTTGAGAGTGTCCTGGGTTCAGCAGTAGCAGTCATTTTTCTCCTGCTTAGTAGCTGGTGCAGTGCTGTAGTTTTGACTTTAAGCCTGGGAACAGCGCTGATAACACCAATGTTTTTAGTTGCTGCTTAGTAATGTTTACTCTGACCAAGGAATTTCTGAGTCTCATGCTCTGCCAGGGAGGAGGGGAAGCCGGGAGGAAGCAGAGACAGGACACCTGATCCAAACTGACCAAATGGGTATTCCATACCAGAGCACGTCATGCCCACTATATAAACTGAGGGCAGTTACCCAGAAGGGATAGATCACTGCTCGGGTCGGGCTGGGTACTGGTCAGCGGGTGGTGAGCGGCTGTATTCTCTTCCCTTGTTACTTCCCTTATCATTATTATTATTGTTGGTAGCAGCAGTGGTTTGTGTTTTACCTTAGTTACTGGACTGTTCTTATCTCAACCTGTGGGAGTTACATCCTTTCGATTCTCCTTCCCACCCCCCCAGGAGTGGGGGGAGGAAGAAGAGGGGGAGTGAGCGAGCAGCTACATGGTTCTGAGTTACCAGCTGGATTTAAACCACAACAGAGAGTATAATGAAAAAAATCACATTCAGTAGAAACAAACAGGATCTCTCATTCCTATTCATCCCTTCTTCAGCGCAAACTGAGGTAGTTCCAACAGGTGTACTAAATAAAGTACCATTTATTGAACACAGACTGCTTACCAGAGTTAATACTCCACATCAGTGAAATATCCAACATAGCAAGAAACAGACCCTTTGGAGAAGCATATCTTCTAATTGCCCTTCTCTATCCAGAGGTAGATTTTGTCCTTTACATACATAAGTTACTTGCATGAGGTCTGGATACATGAGTACAAGACAAATACTATTCTGTCTGACAAATAAGTGACACTTAAGTATTTAAAAGTATCTAAGAAAAGCAGTGTTTTCATCTACAGGATTTTACTTCTTAGTGGACTTAACCTAATGAATCATTTTTTACCTCTAAATTGATAGAACATTCAAGGACAGAAAAAGAGGGGCACCCCCAAAAAAAATCCTCAACAGCTGATAAATAAAAAAACCCTCTAGTCTTTAGTAACCTCTCTCCAGCCAAGACAACCTGTTTTTTAAAGAACAAGCTTTGTCCTCTGCTCAGTTTGAGGCAATATACTACCATCACTCAGAAATTACTCATCCTCAGATAGTTAAGTGGATAGCCAAGCATGTTGTGTATATGCTTGTTTGGTAGTCAAAGTTACATAGTCCCACGATTGAACTAGAGCTTGTTCAGGATTCAGAAACAGCTATAAATTAGTTTCCAGCTCACTACACTTTTAATTCCCCTGCAGGTTTCCTACATTAGTTCAAAGCAATTAAGATAGGTTTACCTCACTCTAGCTCACCTACCAGACACCAGCCTCAGGTAAATAATATGCTACCCAAATAAAAGCAGCCATATTCATAAAAACAGGGTCTCCAAAAATATTTTCTTGTTCTTGAGTTAGTATATACAGCTGCCAGAAAAAAACAGAATTTCAGTGCTACTGCAGAGCAATCACTCAGCTCTAAAAACATCAGTTAAAAACTCTAGTTATATATTTGAGGTTTATACCTCCATTAAAGAAATACACACCATTCTGTAGGCTTAAATCATAGGTTTAAACTAGCAATAATGTGTGTGGCTTTAAACTGACACAGTAAAATACAGCAAACTGTTCTAATTGCAACACATAAAGGAACGTTCAGCTGACAGGGGAAGGAACATCACAGGACTGCTAACAACTAAGGAGACAGTAAACAAGACCAAGGATGCTGGCCTTTAAGATGACAGAGTGGCACCCAATGTGGAGCAAGACTGGAACAGAACAGAAGCAAGGACATACCAGCTGCTAACTCAGCACCTGGACCTTGACAGCATTCACAAGCACTGAGATCATTCAATAAACACAGTGAGGAGGACTATCGGGAACCACCAGAGACCCCACTCAGCAAGAAAGCGTATGTGTAATTAGAATGCAAATAGTGCAATCAGTTCCTGGAAATCTCATGAATATGTAAATAATTTCCTGGAAAAGCTGAAAATATGCACAAATATGCTAGATATATAGCTGTTGCTGGCAAGTATGGGGTGTACTCACCTTTGCAGAACTAATAGAATCATAGAATAGTTAGAATTGGAAAGGACCTTAAGATCATCTAGTTCCAACCCCTCTGCCATGGGCACGGACACCTCCCACTAAACCATGTCACCCAAGGCTCTGTCCAACACAGCCTTGAACACCGCCAGCGATGGAGCATTCACAGCTTCCCTTGGCAACCTATTCCAGTGCCTCACCACCCTTACAGTAAAGAATTTCTTCCTCATATCCAATCTAAACTTCCCCTGTTTAAGTTTAAACCACTAAGAGCTGCAATAAAGAATGCCTGCTTTCTAAAACTCCAAATGGAGTCTTAAAGTTTCTCCGACAAACTTTTGCGGTAACAATTCAACATTTTTAATTAACATACTATTCAGATTTCACCTTCTCAAAACAAATATACGTAAGCATTATTCACAAGCATTTAATGAACAAGCTTGAAGAACCATCAGACTTCTTTTTCATAGAAGAACCAATAAGAAGTATAGGTTAGTCCACAGAGAAATATACACCTAGCAGTGACAGCCTTGGCATACATGCATCTTCTAGTGCATATGTTAGTAACGGAAGAAGTAAATATCTAACATGTACACTTTAGCCAGATTCACATCAACCTAAAATACAAATGATATAGGCCTTATTAGAACAGTAGTTTGCTTCAGGTAAGTCTTGAAGCACAGAACTGCAGAGAAATTGTTGCAAGTCTTTCCATCAAGAGCAGTCAGGATGGACTATAATTAGGATTCTTACACTGCTACAGTAGAGTCCCTTACGATCAGGTACATTGGAGTTACATAGCAACTATGATGATAGTTCAATGAATCTACTTTTACAGTTGAGAATAGACAGAACTTAATAAGTACTTCTGTTTAAATACTACATTGCCATGTGTTGTTTCTTAGATAACATTTTCAGATTACTCAACACATCTAATTTCTATTTATACTTGGAAGTCATTACAACAGAAACTATTTCAGAGTCAGAGAATTAACACACATACATACATGAACACTTTGGGTTTTATTTTAAAATCAGTTAATGTATGAGAGGTGGGCTTCACTGACTTCTATGAGATCACTTCAAATTCAGAACAAATTTCCAGGAGGCTAGGTTGATAGCACGGCTTCTCATGCAACAGATATCATTTTCCTTCAGTATTCACACAAGGAAATCATAAGCTAAGACAGCAATCTCACACCAGTGTTTGTAAATGCAGAGTTCCTTTAGATCCAATATGAAATTAGCTTTTAGGTCCACAGTGTCAATAACGCAAAGATCAATCCTTTTAAGCACAAATGCCAATAATTAAGTAGCTTACTTCATAGTTAAAGTAAGTATTTGGAGCACATCGACATCCAATTTCAGCTTGCTCTGCGACATGCTCTGTCCTTTATAGCCAAATTCTGGATAGCATCAGCAGCTGTTTCTCTGTCAGGGTCTTCATTTTTTCCTTCTTCCTCAGGCTGCCCTTCAGGCTTAAGGACAGATTCCAGAACTGTTCTGCTCTTACTGGTTTTGAAGCCCATTTTGGTTTTGAACAGTTAATGAAAGGATTTTTCTCCTTTTTCTGTAGGTGTCAACAGAAGGCTCCCTGCACTGCAGGAATGAAGAACAAGGAAAGGAACACCAAGCTAAATAGCCTTCCCTATTGTATTGTTAAGAGCAAGTATGTCTGGTTTCTGTGACAACCCACTGATCCTGCCAATCAAGAAGTGGCTAATAAAGAGCTATGGCTTACTTCAGGCAGCAGAAGGCAAGCTTTCAGACTAGGAAACTGTTCTTCATTAGTATTTAATTTTCTAACAGAATAACTCTTTCTTGACTAGCCCAAGAAGTCTGCTTTATTTTAACTTTTAACCGTTCTAAAGCTCAGTAGTATGAAACAGTGAAAACCTATGTTGGCAAACTATCAAGACCATACAATCTTCTAAACATCTTCAGAATCATAATCTGTACTACTATATCTACGAAGTATTTTAAATAAACAGAAAAACCTCCACAGTTTTGATCCTGTTGCTTTAATAGTTTTGAGTTCGCAACTTTCAAGTTCCAATGCTACTTTTACTCGAACTCCTTGATCCATCCTTGAGAGATAGTTTGCTCAATTCATATAACCCAGTTTCCTCATTTAAGTCATGAAATCATTTCATGTTAAACATGAGTTGTGTAGCAAAAAACTAGACTGTTAGCATGTCTTTCCTGTTGAAAAATTAAGCTCCCATTTCAACACAGCTGTGTAGAAATGGTAGCAGAAGGATTAGTAAATCCATCATTAATATGGGATTTTATAGAGCTTGTATTAGCACCATGTAACAACTTTTGATATTCTCAAGCTTACTACCAGCCACAAGAAAAAGTCCCAAGAATAGGGAGACACCTTGACCAAGAGACACTCAGAAGTTTGAGTAGTCCATATGCCCAAACCCTCTTCAAGTATCAGCTTGAAACTTGGACTTCAAAAATACAACCCAAAAAATACCCCCAAAATCTCTCAACACTACAGCAGCTTGAAGTTTTCAGTTGAAAAGCAAGACAACGATAAACTCAGAACTTAAGTATGTCAAATACCAGATTCTAGACCAATAAACCACCTTGCATTCTAACCCAGCAAAGTTATCTAAATGGTGCATGATGAGCTCACTGTGACTGGCTATACTATCATCTATCCACTACAAACTAACGACAAGCTAGTAATACCCTCATATACAGGTAGGCCTCAATTATTTGTTTCCCCATGAAAAAACTGCCCTCTCAATTTTATAAACCACTAATCGCAGAGATATTTAGCTAAATAAAAGTATCGCAGTAATTCACAGAACTGCATAGTGGACAAGCACTCAAAAAGTGCCAGATTTTATAGTCACACACATATCCCATGGGCTTTCACAAATACATATTTGACTAGAGGAACACCCTCCCTTCCACACAGCATTCAGTCAGCAATGCACTTGAGTTGAGCAGCAACTCTCCATAGTGTACTCAGAGATCAAGAGAGGAGAACCTCTGAAGAACTCGGTAATATCTGGGATCCATCCAGAGGCAGAAGAGAAAGAATTTAGGGGGGAAGCTCCAGAATAATTTTCATTCTAAAGCTAGAGCTAGTTTAACCTCAGCCAATCAACAGGCATGCAGCATCCAGCAGCTCCAGAAAGAAAAGAAAAGAAAAAGAAGAAATGAACAGAATGTGGGGTGGAAGCAGAGGAGAACTGTAGCCGTGGTCGAACATTTTACAATTAGTCCCTCACCAGTTTTAAACATAGACCAGGACCACGTTTTCCCTTCTCAGTACAAAATCAGTGCATTTCAGCCAAACCGTTTAAACCAGGATGTTTCACCTCGGTTTAGTCATCTTGGCTATTACTGGGAATAATCATAGAATCATAGAATAGTTAGGGTTGGAAAAGACCTTAAGATCATCTAGTTCCAATCCCCCTGCCAGGGGCACGGACACCTCCCACTAAACCATGTCACCCAAGGCTCTGTCCAACACAGCCTTGAACACCGCCAGCGATGGAGCATTCACAACTTCCCTGGGCAACCCATTCCAGTGCCTCACCACCCTTACAGTAAAGAATTTCTTCCTCATATCCAATCTAAACTTCCCCTGTTTAAGTTTTAATCCGTTACCCCTTGTACTCTCACCAGAGTCCATCCCCAGCATCTTTATAGGCCCCCTTGAGATATTAGAAGGCTGCTATGAGGTCTCCATGCAGCCTTCTCTTCTCCAGGCTGAAAAGCCCCAACTTTCTCATCCTATCTTCATACGGGAGGTGCTCCAGCCCCCGATCATCCTCGTGGCCCTCCTTTGGACTTGGAAGATCCATTGTAAGGGATTCTTGGGAGTTAGCTTGGCATAAAGTTACACGTAGCTTGTAGCCATACACATGCACTACTTCTTTAATGATTAGTGACTTAGCTTGTCTGTATGGGACTAAGAAGGCCCTTATTTGGGTGTAGCGAATGCTGCATGAGTCAACTTCATCGCTAGATGCTAAACTGGACACTTTTTCCTACATTCACTTTAGAGCTTTTATAAGGGTACAGTAAGATGAGTTGAGTGTGAAAGGAAGATTGAAGTTCATGTGGAAGAAGAAAATTAACTGGTGCCTCAGATGTCTAATGGAAATAAAGAAAAAAACCACAATTCTTCTGAGGGGCAGACTATTCAATTTACTGCATGATGTTTAAGATTCTGTGAAGGAGTCACTCTCTTTGCCTGAAATTAATGAGGATCACCAATTTGCACATCTGAAGCAAGTCAGAACAGGACCACACTGAATCTGACTCTAACTCCTAATGCTTCTTGGATTGCTGCCTCTGTCCAGTTAAAACACCAGGCAACATCACTTCCTGCTTTAAGGCTCACATTGTTTGCTGTTTGCTCTCTACTAAAACATAGCTGCTGTTAACAAAGAGTTGTTTTGTTAACATCATTGCTACCTTCCATTTTATTCAACTAACACTAGGAACACCCACTCAACCACTTACCTCTGTAAGTATTGCAAAGTAAACAGAGCAAGAAAAAAACTCCATACTTCACTAAAAAAATACCTGTAGAACATACAGGTTTATGCAACGTATCTGTTTTGGAAATTTATTTCATATTGCTTTATCCTTGCATTTAACGGTATGTACAGCCTAGATGCCAAAGCAACTGTCACCTTGTTACTGAACTCTGGAATTTATATCTGTCAGACTGCATTAACCCAGCACGCCTGGTACAAAAACAGAGGAAGATGGAGGCATTCATACTCTGAAGGGACATGGGTGGTTTTTGGTTTTATAAGGAAAACCCAGGAATACAATTCTATGCTTCTGCATTTCATCAGTTTGCAGGCTTCATCCACTTCATTCACCCTCATTTTAATCAGGTAGGCCTTAAGAGGCAGAATGGCCTTACTTGTAAGGACCATTTTTTATTTGATAAACAAAAATCTCAGCAGTTCCCTAAAGTACAAGGTTTCTCTGTATAAGCACTGATGATTATATACTGGTCTGCATTTTCAGAACACTATCTCAAATTCCCCACTAGATGGTAGCTGAATACCATGTTGACTGCGCAGTATTACACAGTCTATGCTAGCCACAAGCACTGCACCTGATGTTACAGTTTTACAGGATTAATCACAGTATCTTTTAATAAAAGTAAACAGCGTCATCTCTGACCATGTCTAAGGTTTTTTAAGATTAGCGGTACCTAGGTAAGATCACTTAAGACTACTGTGGTCTCACTGCATTCACTTAGTTCAGTTTTGTTTGCAATAGTGTGCAAACACATTATCAGCTTTCACAGGGCTGTTTTTCTTTTAGTGTCTCTTCATTTAACACATTTACTTCCCTCCTCTGTTGAAGGGGAATGCTTTTTTTGTAAGGCTTTTCATTCATCCTTGAAAATACTGAAAAATTTCAAAACAGGCTTCGTCAAAATGAAAAAAAATAAAAAAATCATTCAGCTAAAGTACTAATTGCCCTGCTTGTGTTACTAGCCTAAGATTCGATGCAACTCACACAGCATGTCATATATTAAACTGGACAACAAATGCAGAAGCACTTCACATATTTGAATAGGGCTTAAGGTGTTATTGATTATACTTACATCCATTCTCAAAGTTTCTGACCACCCTCTACTACAGCCTGGCTGCACTTCGTTTTAGTATCTGTAGCACATCAATTCATTAGCTGCTGCCTAAACTGAAATAGCAACAATTGCCTTCTAATCCATTTGCAGCAAACTATTGGTCACACAGCAACAATACTAGTTTTTTCATCCTTTATTTCCTTTTTCAAAACTTGAAGCATGTAATAGCCAGACAAATGAGAAAGTATTCTAAACTTAACCATGAGGTAGACCGCTATGTTTGAATAAATGAACCAACACACTTCCTATAAATGAACTAAGAGACAACTTATTTCTTCAGTCTACTTACTAGACAAACTATTATTTGCCAATTACTTTTCAGCAGAGAAGTGTCCCTGGTAGCGTTCAAGGCCAGGTTGGACAGGGCTTGGAGCAACCTGGTATATCAGAGGGTGTCCCTGCCCAGCGCACAGGGTTGGAACTAGATGAGCTTTAAAATCCCTTCCAACCCAAACAAGTCTAGGATTCTGAGATTCACTTAGCATATCTCTTCTGCAAGTCTTAACAGCTTTAGAAAGATCCCATTTCTTAAAGACCCTGCAGTGACCTATATGATTGTTTTCATATGTGCTTTTCTCAGAGGGATTTGTTCTAATTGATCATAGTTTTTACAAGTCTGAAGAAAAAGAAACAAACTCTAAAGACTTCTATTTGAATGGCTAAACTAGATTTGTAACTGGTAACAGTAATTCTGTTCTTTGAAAAGTGGTCTGCCTACCTCAGATAAGTAACAAAAATAGATTTTTGCTACGAAATACATATGTGAAGTCACTCTTGTTTAAGCCCCAAATAGCAATATGATGAGGGACTATTTTCTAGTAATTTTTAATTTGTAGTTATTCAGGATTAATACAGCAGTATACTCTCGAAGCAAAGTCCACTTGCTATTTATTAACCTAAAACTAAGGTGGTAAATAGCTCAATAGAAAATTCATCCATGTATGCCTATCTCTGTGTCTCAATCCTAATGTGCTGTCAAATACACCCACGTTTCTGTACAATAATGAGAAGGAACCACAAGAATCTGTCCTCTCTAGAAACACAAGCTGTGTTTGGCTAGCTGAAAGAAAAAAAAAATTCTGTCAAACTAGTAAATATGTTTTAGTACTTCACAATGTAATGAACTAAGTTTAAGAACCAAGCTTTTCAAATTCTTCACTGTTACATCACTAAGCTTTGTGTGCATGCTCTTTTAACATCACTAAGAAATGTATCTCACTAAATCGGTAAATGCAAAATTTCTGCTATCTGCCAGGTGAGGGAGAAAGACCCAGAGAAACAGCAAGCCTACAGTATGACATCTTAAGAGGTAAGGACCTGAGATTCTTGGTAGTATGAGGAACAAACAATAGGAATTAGAGATGTGTGCACATCTGCAGGGATATAATAGGTGTCACAGAAAAGTGGTGGGATGGGTCCTATGACTGGAGTGTTGCAATGGAAGGTTATAGGCTCTGTAGAAAAGACAGGCCCAGCAGATGGGGAGGGGGAGCTGCTATTTACGTTAGGGATAGGCTGGAGAGTATGGGACTCTGCCTGGGGACAGGTGAGCAGTCGATAGAGAGTTTGTGGGTCAGGGTTAAAGGGAGAACAGCAATGGGAGACATTATTGTGGGGATCTGTTACAGATCACCTGACCAAGAGGACTCTGTGGATGAAGAGCTCTATAGACAGATAGGAACAGCCTCACGCTCGCAGGCCCTTGCTCTCATGGGGGACTTCAATCACCCTGATATCTGTTGGAGGGATGGTATGGCCCAGCACAAGCAACCAGGAGGTTCCTCAATTGTGTGGAAGACAATTTCCTTCTGCAAGTTATAGAGGAGCCGAGAAGGAGAGGGGCCATGCTTAAAATTGTGCTCAACAACAGGGAAGAGGGCTGGTTGGAAATGTGACGCTCCAGGGCCACCTTGGTTGTAGCGATCACGAGATGGTTGAGTTCAAGATCCTCAGGACAGTGAGAAGAGTATGCAGCAAGCTCATTGCTCTGGACTTGAAGAGAGCAGACTTTGGCTTCTTCAGGAACCTGCTTAGTAAGGTTCCATGGGATATAGCCCTAGTGGGCAGGGGGGCCCAAGACTCTTGGTTGATATTCAAGGATCACCTGCTGCAAGCTCAGGAGTGCTGCATCCCAACTAGGAGGAAGTGCAGCAGGAGGGCCAGGAGACCACCTTGGATGGATAAGGAGGTGCTGAGGAAACTATGAGGGGAAAAAGAGGCTTATAAGAGGCGGAAGCAAGGACAGGCAGCCTGGGAAGAATACAGGGATGTTGTCTGGGAAGCTAGGGACCAGGTTAGGAAACCTAAAGCGCAGTTAGATTTAAACTTGGCTAGGGATGTTAAAGATAACAGGAAGGGATTCTATAGACATGTTGCAAATAAGAGATAGACTAGGGACAACGTGGGCCCCCTCTGGAAGCTATCAGGAGAACTGGCTACCCTGGATTTGGAGAAGGCTGAGGTTCTTAATGACTTCTTTGCCACAGTTTTCATTGACAAATGCTCTGACCACACCACCCAAATCTTGAAAGGCAGATGCAGGGACAGTGAGAATTAAGACCTTGGGCCCACTGTAGGAGAGGATCTGGTTCAAGACCATCTTAAGAACCTGCTTAAGAACATGCACAGGTCCATGGGACCTGATGAAATCCATCTGTGGGTCCTGAAGGAGCTGGCAAATGAAGTTGCTAAGCCACTGTCCATCATATTTGAAAAATCATGGCAGTCAGGTGAAGTTCCCGATGACTGGAAAAAGGGAAATATAACCCCCATTTTCAAGAAGGGGAAAATGGATGAGCCGGGGAACTACAGACCAGTCAGTCTCAACTCTGTGCCTGGCAAAATCTTGGAGCGGATTCTCCTGGAAGGCATGCTGAGGCACATGAAAAACAACAAGGTGGTTGGAGACAGCCAGCATGGCTTCAGTAAGGGGAAATCCTGCCTGACCAATCTGGTGGCCTTCTATGATGGAGCTACCGAACTGATGTACAGGGGTAGAGCAGTTGATGTCATCTACCTGGACTTGTGCAAAGCGTTTGACACTGTCTCACACGATATCCTTGTCTCTAAGTTGGAGAGACATCAATTTGATAGGTGGACCACTCGGTGGATAAAGAACTGGCTGGATGGCCGCACGCAAAGAGTTGTGCTCAATGGCTAAATGTCCAGCTGGAGACCAGTAACGACTGGTGTCCCTCAGGGATCGGTGCTGGGACCGGTCTTGCTCAACATCTTTGTCAGTGACATGGACAGTGGGATTGAGTGTGCCCTCAGCAAATTTGCTGATGACACAAAGCTGTGTGGTTCGGTTGACACGTTGGAGGGAAGGAATGTCATCCAGAGGGACCTTGACACGCTTGTGAGGTGGGCTGGTGCCAACCTGATGATGTTTAACCATGACAAGTGCAAGGTCCTACAGCTGGGTCAGAGCAATCCCAGGCACAGCTACGGGTTGGGCAGAGAAGAGATTCAGAGCAGCCCTGCAGAGAAGGACTTGGGGGTGTTGGTTGATGAGAAAATGAACATGAGCTGGCTTCAGTGTGCACTTGCAGCCCAGAAAGCCAACTGTATCCTGGGCTGCATCAAAAGGAGCGTGACCAGCAGGTCGAGGGAGGTGATCCTGCCCCTCTACTCTGCTCTCGTGAGACCTCCCTTGGGATATTGTGGGCAGTTCTTGTGTCCTTAACATAAAAAGGACATGGAACTGTTGGAACAAGTCCAGAGGAGGGCCATGAGGATGATCAGGGGACTGGAGCACCTCCCATATGAAGATAGGCAGAGAAAGTTGGGGCTGTTCAGCCTGGAGAAGAGAAGGCTGCGTGGAGATCTCATAGCAGCCTTCCAGTATCTGAAGGGGGCCTACAAGGATGCTGGGGAGGGACTCTTCACTAGGTACTGTAGTGATAGGACAAGGGGTAATGGATTAAAACTTAAACAGGGGAAGCTTAGATTGGATATAAGAAGGAAGTTCTTTCCTATGAGGGTGGTGAGGCACTGGAATGGGTTGCCCAGGGAAGCTGTGAATGCTCCACCCCTGGTGGTGTTCAAGGCCAGGCTGGACATCGCCTTGGGTGGCATGGTTTAGTGGGAGGTGTCCATGCCCCTGGCAGGGGGGGTTGGAACTATATGATCCTAAGGTCCTTTGCAAACCTAACTATCCTATGATTCTAAGTTTTTGTCTATTTTACCAGAATACAAGGTTACCTCTTGTCATGGGTTCAGCAGCAGCAGTCATTTTTTCTCCTTCTTGGTAGCAGGTGTAGTGCTGTGTTTTTGATTTTGGGCCTGGGAACAGTGCTGATAACACCAGTGTTTCGGTTACTGCTTAGTGATGTTTTGGTCTGGCCAAGGACTTTCTGAGTTTCATGCTCTGCCAGGGAGGAGGGGAAGCTGGGAGGAAGCAGAGACAGGACACCTGACCCAAACTGACCAAAGAGGTTATTCCATCCCACAGCACGTCATGCCCAAGATGGAAGAGCAGAGAGAAGAGACCCGGAAGGGTGGGGGTGCACTGCTTGGTCGGGCTTGGTATTAGGTGGTGAGAATTGTATTCTTTCCTTGTATTTGCCTTGTCATTGTTATTATTGGTGGTAGCAGCAGTGATTTGTGTTACACTTTAGTTACTAAACTGTTCTTATCTCAACCTGTGGGAGTTGCATTCTTTTCGATTCTCCTTCCCATCCCTCCGGGAATGGGGGGAAGAAAGAGGGGGAAGTGAGTGAGAGAGGCTTAAACCACAACACCTCTGCATAAAAACACACCCGAAATCACAAAACAAACAAAATAAAACAAACAAGAAAAAAAAATCACACACACTAGAAATTCCTTACACTAAATAATCATCTACCATAACTTGTTTTCTGTTTTGTTGAAAGTCTTGTTACATAGCCTGAACTGCAAACCAAAAATTACTCCCATTAACCGTCTGATAACTATTCTCTATCAGCTAGATCACATACAACTTCCTTTTAGATTTACTAGTACAAGGATTCTTCTGCGTCCTTGAGTACCAGAGACAGTTTTGCCAGAATAAATAATAAAAAAAAGAAAAAAGGCAGAATTCAGAGTGGAAAAGTGAAGCTAAATCGTTTACTTATAATGAGGGGGAAGAGCATCTTCTTCTATGGCTCATGCAACAGCTGGGCAGCTTACCAATTCCAGTTGGGAAGAACCAAAACCTAAGCATTTTAAGACCCAAAAACCTCATATCAGGATCTTTGACCACATATTCATAACCCAAGGATTCTCATTCTGTGTTCCAATAAAAGCACACAATTCTAACAACTTCCCAGTTTTATTTCATATGTCAGTTTTGCTGTAGTTACCTTAGATAAAGCAAGAATTACTGTATTTTCAAACAAACCCCACTTTTTTTAACAAAGTGCTACAAAACATTATCTAGCATGCCTATATGGTTAACAGTCTGCAGAACTAATGTAATAGCTTGATAACCATTAAGACAGCAACTGATTGATTCCACAAGTTTAGTCTATTCAGAGCTTTTAAAATTTGGTCTCAATATTAGTATGTTATCTAGGAAGGCTTATTTGTGGCTCCAGTTGCTCCATTACTTCAATTTATTACAGAGATTGAGCTTTAGCCATTAAGATATATAGCTATATGAAGCACATTACTTATAGTTTGGAAGCAGCATTCCTACACACCCAGATGCCCATCAGCTGATGAAAAACTTTAAGTAGTAATAAAAAAATAGTACAACGCTATTCTATAAACAAATGGAGGCACCAAATTTGATATAGCCAAGCTATCAGAAAACTGTGAACCAAGGTTTTAAGTATTTTGAAAGCTTCACTGTTCTGCATCTAACTTAAATACCCTTTGTAATTTGAAAATAATTCTTCCTTATTAACTTAAAATCAGAACATGAGCTATTCTACAGCAGCCACTCCAGACACTGCATCTCATCAGCTATCAGGACTCTATTTTCACCAGCTTTTTTGGAGTTTGTTATTTTAAGCCACTGTAATCCATTTTTTAAATGCCTATGCATCCATGAATTCCTCCTATCAAGGCCATCATTTTTATTCCAAGTCTTAGCCGACATCCAGAGTCATGTATTCATTAACCTAAGATTTTGACACAGTAGAAGTTTTAACTAACTTAGGAGAGATCAGAAGACTGGCCATGAACTCCCAGGGCTGTAACTTAACTACACTTAAAGAACAAAACTGCAAAGTCAAATTTGGGAATATTTAAGGAGATAGAAACACACATAAGGATCAGTACCCTTGCCCTCACTTCAAGATCAGGTACCTTAAAAGTCAGTATCAAGATGGTAAACATTCACAAAGTAATTCCAAGACCAATACCTCAACAATCTTTTTTCTCCAAATTTTCCTGGGTTTGAGATGGGCTTCATTTTGATTTGGTTGTTTTTTTTTTTTTTTTTTCTTGTTTGTTGTTGGTTTTGGGGGGTTTTTTGTTCATTTGTTTGGGTTTTGGTTTTTGTTGGTTTTTTTTTTTTTGTTTGTTTGTTTTTGGGTTTTTTTTTTTGCCAAGCTCTTTTTTTTTTTTTTTTTTTGGGGGGGGGGGGGGAAGGGAGTTTTATGGCAAAGCCAGAACAGGGTGGTATTCAATCCAATTTATTCTAAGAGGAGCAGCTTCTGAATTAAAGAGGTCAACTCATGTAGCTGGAAATAAATAAGCAGGTTCAGACCTGACAATGAGACTGGTAATAAAGAAAGTACACATATGCTGGACATATACACTAGGCTTTTAGAGAAGTGCTGTCAATGTAGGTTAAAAAAATAAAATGAAGTCAACATAGACAACAATGCTCCTCTGAACAAAGGATTATTTTCTTTTACCTCTCCATAAACAACAGAAAGGCAAGATTGAAAACCCAGTTTAAGTTATCCAACCATATTTTTCGGCCCACTGCCATTTTTTCCTCACAGAATATCCCACTGTGCTTTGTCTAGTGTAGCTGTTTTCATAATATGTTGTACCCTTAGCTCTTTCACATGCAAAAGCTTCAACTGGCCATAAGAATTATACCTATTTATCATGAATCCTTACAAGACAATTGGATATATAGTGCTGTTGCACAAACTAGATTCTACAAGAGTTAGATGCAAAGATTTAGAGTAGCTACAAAACAAGTTTACGTACTTAAAACTACTACAAAATTGAATAGAAAGTAACTTCAAAGAACAAAAATAAAAAGCAGCAAAGTACTTCTGTGTCTTCATATTCAACTGTGTTCAACTTTACGCAACTAAAACAGAGTTTGATATTACTTATTTGGTGTTATTGGTTGCTATATTCATATGGTCAGTTGAAGATAAAACATAAAAATTCTGCTAATGTATGTTCTGAATCTTGCAAGAATCTCATTCTGACATCAGAGAAGAAAAGTTCTGCACCTGCCAGCAAGCACCTGCCTGCAAGGTACAACAGACAGCAATGACAGCCTGGCACTCCGGATTCAGAAACAGCACAGCTAAAAAGCAGAAAGCCATACCACAATCCAGTACACATTTACTGCATTCTGAAGTTTTACTCTTGTAACAGCCCCTAATCATATGTCTAAGTTTCAAAGAAAAACTGTCCTGTCATTCTATCTTCCTGCTGGTGAAGTTACAACACAAGCATATTCTAGCCATAGACAACCTAGAACAATTTTGCAAATAAAGATACTGAAAGAGGTCTGCAATTTGGACTGCAAAGGTCACATAAGAAGAGCTTGTAGTATGAAATTGTGACAAGTTAAGGAAGAAATCTGTGCTTCAGTGACATGCTCCGGGTGTCAGATAAACAAACAGAACAGTAGTGTGCCACTGCTGCCAAGCTCTTTATCAGTGTGACAGGTCATGGCTGTGATAAACAATGTACTCCAGGACAGAAGGGTCCCCAGTTACCCCGAAGTATGACGAATTCTTAAAAATAAATCCAGCTAGTCATTTCAAGCAGTAGTTCAAAACCATTATGGCCACAGTACCTCTGACTTTTCAATGACACAATAAAGCTCTATCATCACATGGTTAATTCAGAAATAATCAATCACACTTTAATCAGAAAGTACTGGGGGGAAGAAAGCTCCAGTTGACCTACCAACTTCAGAAATATAAACTTCAGAAAGTGATTTCACACTCCTACCAGGAAGTAATAGGATGTTTTTCTTCAATCAGAGAGGACACAGACAATTAATTAGCTTCTTTACTAGTAATTTTGCATCTCATAGCAAGTTCTTACATAATGTGACCAACAGATTTTGTAGTAGACTGTGATGCATGAATCAATCTTTCCAGCTGTGCAGAACCAGACCCTAACTCTGCAAAAAATCCTAGATTAAAAAAAACAACCCCATCAGTTACACTCAAATGTGCCTATTTTTCTATGACATAGAGTCCAATTACTTAATTCTGTCAATAGAAACTGGAAAATTTAAGTCCCAGTATGCAGCTCTCAATGAAACACCTTCTGGTTAAGTCCTTCATCTTTTTCTCTACAGGACAGACTTTTCCCATGAGGCTCTGGAACCCAGTATTGGCAGGCAGTCTGTTCATGGATATTTACTCCAAGTCAAGCAGAGTACACTTCACAATACATTTTGCATCTTTTTTAGGATGTGGAGAGATGTTCCCAAACAGAAGTAAATAGACAACTCAAAAGGCAAAACAGGCAAAGCTACTGAAAATTGAGAAAACAGGTAAGCTGCTGAGCCAGGTACCTGACCCCTTTAGCTATTTACAGGGTTTGCTTCCAAACCTGCCTTGATATATGCTTTTAAATAACTTTAGAGCTCATGAGTTTCAATATTATTCAATGGGAAGTAATGTCAGAACAGAGAGCCATTATGGAAAATGTTAAATCCAGCATATGATAATTTCTTCAGCGGGTAGACCCTAAAAGTCCGACCATTTGTAGTTTACCTGTCTTTCACATTTTCACAGAGAAAAACCATTCTAGACCAAAATTTAAAACCAACAATGCATGGATTGATCAATAGAAAAAAACCCACCAAACCACACACACTCTGCTTTAGAGTTCAGACACTACTTAGTAAGTTATGTATTGACAATTTCAGTATCAAATACCTTCATTTTGTTTTATTTAAAGCACAGAATTAAACAGACGCCAAAAATAAAGCAGTTTGCAGAATCAGGAACAATTCAACTACAACAACTAATTATTCTTTCAGGAATCAGACCCTGAGGCAAGAGAATGCTATCAAGTGTGAATGCAAACATGTTCCTCCAGCTGTTTGCCATACTTATTGGACATAATAAACTTGATATGCTGGAGGCTATAATTAATCTTTATTAAGTGAACACTCCTCTTACCATGACTTGCCTACTGAGCTGTCTAATGACACTTAAGGCTTTGCTAAGTAAATACATAAGTTCATTGTGTCCAGTTTTTTTGTTTGTTTTTTTTTAGTGAGATCACAGGTTTCTTCATGTAGTTTGCCATAGTCATGACCAGCTACAACACCTGAAGCTGACAAAAAACATTCCATTTCAAAGCTCTCAACTCTATTTTTGTATTAGTTTCAATAATTTAATCTAAAACATAAAAAAGAGCTGGGAATCCTTACTCATAAGAGTTTGGTTTTGAAATTAATTACACTGGAAAGTGACACTGTTATTTGGCTTTCTGTTGCTAGTTTTCATGGCACAAAATAATATACACAAAATAAAGTTGCAGTGCCCTCTTGTGAGCAGTGTCAAATCTCTTTTTTGTAGTAGTTTTAGGACTGATGTAAGGGTTGGGCAGCATTTGTGCTATTAAATGCTCTTTCTTAAATTGAAGTGTGGCACTTGGTAAAAAGATTACTTATATATATACACATATGGACACCTCCTCCATCTAATTTTTAAAATTGATGAAAAACTACACTCCATTTAAATCTGTCGAAATGGAAATTGACTAATTTCTTTTTTCCTAACTTCCAAACAGGTGAAGCCAGAAACCAGTTTCTTAGAGCCATTATCATGAATTGCTATCTTCTTTTATTAAGTCCTACTGAAAAAACAAAACCATACACTGAACTACATACATGCATACACACACTGAAGAAACTTGCCTACAACTAAATATCTAGACTGAGAAGGAGTGGAGGGAACAGTTACTACTGGTGGAAGTTAAAAAAAGGAAGAAAAACTGATGGTAGTGGGGAGACTGAAACCAATAAGGCAGTTGAAGAATCAAACAGTATAGCCAAAATGCAATCCTAATTCCTAGATATCCACAAGTAACAATCAGAAGATGGTGATAGAACTCTGCACAGGCAATGATTGGCTAGTTGGATAGAACACATATTTAAGATTATATTTTTAGTGAACTACAGTTAGAAGTCAGCTTCAAGTCAGCAGTTTAGCTGTCAGTCATCCCAAGGTTAATTTTCGTATCCTGCAGCATTACAAAATACAAGATTAGTTACAAATACCTGGAAATTTACTAAGGTTTTATGGCACTGATAAAAAACTAAACATATGACACAGGAAGATCAGAAACAGTACTATACAACTGATTCAGTTGCCTAGGAAGGATATGTTAGAATTAACTTTGAGAAGTGACAGTGTGCTACCTGCCAATAAATATTTTGCTAGAAGACAAAATTTTCTCATTTCAACCACACAGATCTGGGTTTACTGTATGCAGTAATAGCCAACCCCCGAACAAAGACAATCACGAGTAGGCTAAGCTGCACATGGCTGTTTCAGTAAGGTTTCCACAGGTAACATTTAAAAGGCCTTTAATGTCACCATATACCTTGCACTTCGTGACTGGCTAACAACTTATACAGAAATTAAGCTTAACACAAGAAATGCAAGCCAGAACATTCCAAGTCTTTAAAAGTTCATCTTACAACATGAAAAAATCTCTTGAAAGCAGATGTTGAATATTTGACTTCAGCCCATACAATCAGGGTCCAAAGGAATTTCATTTGTTCAGGCCCAGATCCAAAGAATTATTTCAAGTGAATTTAGGCACACTGGTCCAAACTGCTGCAAACCCCAAGGAAACAAAACCTCTTCCCTGTGACGTCTTAAAGGCACTGTCAGCCAGCCACATCTGCTCTGCCTTTAGCTCCCTGTCGGACAGATTCGGTACTGCAGACGAGCAGAACGCCTGCAGCCTGCTCAGGGCGGCTCTCGCAATACTCCGGCGTTACTTGTGATTGTCAAAATCACTTGAGCCAAATGACTGCCGAATCCCACAGAGTTTACCTTGAATCTGTCCTCAGAAGAAGATACTTTGGGGCACACAGATAACAAACTCCTTTGGTTTAGTAGTTTGATAATCAAAACCCTGCTGGAAACTGTATGGCAGGCACAGCCGTCACACTAAGCCACCCCCAGAGGTGTACTGTACAGACCAGTAAGACCTTTGACCGAGAGCAGATGTTCCAAGCTGATTACTGCAGTGCATATACTGAGTGCTCAACTACACAGTTTACAGAAATCAGTAATACTAGCAGTTTTTCCACGATACCTTAAGAACTCACAAGACAACAATTCGCACAAGCTACGTGGTACTAATGTTTACAGAGTTCCAAATTTATTTTACGCAGATCATGAATTGCAAATCTTGCTTTGACATATATCAAGTTAAAAGCAAAAGGAAGATGGCTCAGTTTAAAAATACACCACATGACTGACAAAAAAATAACCTTGTTTTTTAAAATTAGGCTAAGAGAAGATTAGTTGTAGTCCAAGTTAATAATACAGAATTATAAAGAACACAACCATGTTTTCAGGTTCATGATTACTTGGCTATTACTTCAGTGCAAATTTAACGTTTACTTATTGAAGCAAACACAGACACAAGACTGAATCACTGCTTCATAGGTTTAAGTTTTGTAAAGCAACCAATGATAATCCACATTTCTCAGCAGACAAGAAGCTGACTCATTTGTTTGGCACATTATCTTATTTAGATTTACAAAACAAATCTCTGAATATGTCCAAGACTGCACAGGAGATTTCTGAAGACATTTTAGGAATCCGGTATTAAAAAGCAAGCTTCAGGAAAGCAAGTTCCTACCAGTCCTTCAGCTTGTTTAGATCTCTGAATGGCAGTCTTGTCATTAAGCATGTCATCAGGTCCTCTCCCATTCTCGTGGCACCTGCAAACTCATCTGAGCAATCAATTAAGGTATTAAACAGAACAAGCCTCAGAACAGATCCCACCGATACTCTACCCATTACCATCATCTGCACAGATTATTATACACTCCACAGCCGAGCATCCAATCTCCCACTCATCTGACTCTTTACCCATTCAGAGCAAACATGGACATACAAATACTGTGAGAGAAGATGTGAAAAGCTTTGCAGGAATTGAGATAACTGACATGCACTGTTTTCTTGTCATCCACAAAGCTAGTAGTTTTATCATAGAAAAACACTCCATATCCTGTAACATTAGTTTTGGCAGCTAAAAATTCATCTTTAAGGGAAAATTAATGTTCTAACAGCTTCAGAGGAAAAATACATCTAGAAAGACCAGAAGAGGGCAGCAGAAGCTTCCTACACTTGGCAGAAAAAAGTTCAGCCTCGCACGACTGGTTTTGAGTGCCCTTTCATAATGCTCACTGAGTATGAGCAGTATGAAAGCAGTTTGAGCAGATAATGCTCTGCTTCATCAAGTCATATCAGATAAATGAATGCCTCACACAAAACCAAGATATCAACCCCCAATTCTTCAAACACCTATCTGCAATGATAGGACTCTTCATGAGGCAATACATGCATGCTGCACTAAAGCAAGGGACTTTCTAGGGTTTATTTCACTAGCTTATTATCACATAAAGAGTAAAAGGGAATTTAGAGTACAGCAGAGTATAATGTTAACAGTTTGCTACCTGCTTTGTGGCAGCACACACTATATAAAGTCAGCAAGCAAACAGCATTTTACACTAAATTACCACATTAAAACTTACCATTTTAGGGATTTATTGCACATATGCTGCTCACAGTTTATGACACTATACATACTAAGATTAATATCGACCTTACATAAACCAGTTTCTGAAACCAAATTTTCTAGGCACCTAAAAAAACCCAGTACATTAATCATACTCTTGAGTTATTATGTTTTCTGACAAACTGAAGGGACTACAATACTACCTGATTTCACAGCTACTTGTGGACTGAAATTAGTCCTGAAGCTAGAACCCGAAGAAGTTTAACAGCGGTACATGTGCAAGATCCACAATCTCTTAATTATGACTAGCAACCCCATTTACAGTGCACCTTTTCTTGACTATAATTTTTTCCTTCAGGAGGGACCCTTCCCTACTACAGTTCCAGAACACAGCATCTCACAAACTAGTAACTTACTCTTACATTTTATTTTGTAGATTCAAACTACATGAAAAGTTTCTAAACCTCCTTTTTAATTTGCCTCATTTCCCTATCTGGTATTTGGAATTAAGTGAAACACCACACTAATGCTACCCTTCCTTCCTGCTCCCTACCAAACTTCTGCCAGAGACTTTGAATCTTTAACATATATAAAAATTTCCCATACCATGGGCTTACCACTTTCCCACAAGTCACAACACCAAAAACTTTCAACAGAGAGTAGAGGTTGATAGTGATCCTCTATCCATCTTTACAAAGAAAACTCCATGGCTGCAGCTCCTCAAGTATCCTTTCCAGTAGACAATCATATGTCCCTAACACCCAAACACAGCTCTTTGCACATTCTAATACCAAAGAAAAAAAAAAAAAAGGCAAATAATCGCAAAGAACAGAACTCAGTTTTAGCAGCAGACCAACTACTGTCTCACAGTCAGGAGCCACACACCTCCAGAAAAGCTGTTTAACAAAAAAACAAAAGTACTCCTCTACCTCAGAATCCTCACACATTAATTTTTTTCCTTCGTCTTCCTCATAAAAGCTACTCAGTCCTTAATTACATCTGTCCTAGAAATTATCCCAAAATCAAAAAGTAGTTCCCAACTCCAGCTACCTTTAAAGTCAGCCCAGGAACAATAAGCACAGATAAGCAGTCTTACAGGAAATAAATCTTAAAAAGCATTTAGCAGCACAAAACTTCAAAGACAACACTCACATCAAGCTCTACATTAACAGAAAAAAAAAATAAAATCAAGTAATAGCATATTCATTTAATTTCTGTAGCTAGAAACAAACAGAAAAGAATTAGATACATTTTCAAAGGCTCTGACTAGCACATTCACTTTCAGCATCCTACTTATAAACACAACTCAAAACACCCTATTAACAGATCACTTAAGCCACTTCTAGGCTTCCTTCAGGCTTCAGAAGCAGCATAACATCTCCAACGTATTCTTCCTTTAATAAAACCTCTTACCTATTATTTCCACAACTGTTATTGTTTTCCTCTTTTTGTGAAAACTCCTCCACATTCAACTACTCCGCAGAAAACTATGGCAAGACTTCAGTGTTGTCTTAGGTAGCCCAGTAAGAGTAGGGTAACATTCAGTCCTGCACCTCCTCTGGTCATCAACACCTCCAATACTGGTCATAAAGGGCTGCTTTCTTTAACACAAGTGCTTAAAGAAGTTCTGTATCACCTCTTCAAACCTCATCTTTACAGACTACACTTTAAAGTCCCATTCACAGATCTCTTAAATCTCAGCACCCAGATTCACAAACTGGCCTCAGCCTATTGCGATATGAGCTTCTATTATCTCAAAAGACAACGGCAACAAACCTTCCCCAAAACCTAAAATTAGTTAATGCCAGCAATCCCCTAAAAAATACACCTTCAAAATTTCTTAATGAAAACACAATTTAGTAAAAAAAACAAACAAACAAACAAAAAAACCCCCAACTTTTTCAGTTATCTGATTTTAAATGTTCTTCTTTCACACTGCCTATTTCATGACAGATATCATTTTAGTGCTTTCAATATAGTTTTTATCTGTTAACAGTGTACTCATGGCTGTCATTGTGGCAAGCAGGCAATCAAATTACAGGTGTAGGTATTTGAGGAAACACCAGAAGAAGCAGTTTTAGAAATCAGCATTTTGATACCCTAACTGCAGGTTTACTCAATTTACATCAACAGTATCCAGCTGCCAGCGACGTTTTAAGGACATCTCATCCTGAGAGTAAAGCATTCCACCTGCCAAGAGAATTCCATCTGACCAAGTAGATTACTTGCACATTTAATTAGCACTCAGATTTTTATTTGTAGTTGTTTATCACAATATAAAAGGTTTCTATTCAGAATTCCAGTATCTCTAATCTATACACTGGGATGCAATTGTACCCACAGAGTCAAACAAATTAAAATTCATCCTAATCTAAAAGGATTTATAACCCTACCTTGGTTTACACCTGCCTCTGCTAGGCCATGAGGGAAACCATCTGCTTCCGTGTACTTACTTTGCATCTGCAGTGTTTCACATCTGCAGGTGTACAGCATAGCTAGTCTTTGCAGGAGTTCCAGTGTATATTCCAGATCAAACCAGCCTACAAACTGCCAGCCAGCAGCTGACAACAAGCAAAGCTCACCAATTTGGGAACCTACAACTTTGAATATATTCAGAGCTAGACCACATGAGCTTACCCTCACCTTACAGATTTGTTAATGCCTCCAGAAGTCATACAGCAAATGTATTTTGTTCCCTATTCATGCTGCATATTGCAGAGGCAATGCAGGAAGCACAGAAACACCTCAGCAAGGGCTCAATTTGCATGGCACTACAAGTCTTCACCTGCACCACAGATTCCTACCAGGCTTTTAGAACGTATCTACAAAGACAGACAAAGAGTTGCTCTAATAGCAGTAATCTGTGCAGACAGCTGCTCTTTGCTTTCCCAAGCCCCACAGAGTGGCTACAGAGAAAGATCAAAGCTGTCACTGTGGCAACAGTGGAATCTCAGCAGCAGATTCAGTTGCAAGTGAACTTTATTGCTCTTCACAACTACCTGAAAAGAGGTGAAGGTCAGCCTCTTCTCCAAGTAACAAGTGATGGGACAAGAGGAAATGGCCTTAAGTTTTAGCAAGGGAGCTTTAAACTGGATATTAGGAAAAATTTCTCCACCAAAAAGGCTGTCAAGCACTGCAATAGGCTGCCCAGGGATAGGGTGGAGTCAACATCCCTGGAGTTACTTAAAAGATGTGTAGACGTAGACCACAGTGACATGCTTTAGGGGTGGACTTGGCAGTGCTGGTGTAAGGGTTGTACTTGACGACCTTAAAGGCGTTTTTCAACCTTAAGGCTTCTATGAGTCATTCCAGTCCTGACCTCAATACCTCTGCAGCAACTTCCATGGATAATCAAAGCACAGGAAATGAGGCAAGGGCAGCCACTGTTTTCCTCTGTTGTCTTTTCTTGGAAAATTTTGCCCCATGCTCACACAAGGATACAGGATGAGTGCTCTTGTTTTGAGTACACAGAAGTTCTTCCTCTATAGACTACAATGTGTTGCAAGGCACACACATATGGTAAATCCTAAGGCAGAACAAATTGCTATAGTGCTGTGGGAGTGAAGAACATAAAAATACATGTGTTCTAACTCTGTTGTACATGGGACATCTGAAGAAAGATATTTATGGAAAGTAAGAGAGGGGAGGGAGTATTCTGCCACTCTTACTAAACTCAGTATTTTAGAAAAGTCATCTGTAAGCCATGATGGATCAAAGCAATGTAATTACATTGTGAGGTAGCAGTGCTGAGAAGACAAAGCTCTCATAAAATGTGTAAAACCTACTACAATTATAATTGTTTGAAACAATAGTAGGATTTTGGAGTCAGTGGCAGAAGTTTTGATGGAAAGAAAATTCAACACGGCCAAAGCTATCACTGAAACTGATGCAATATCGACACGTTTAAAAAATTAAGCCCAAAACAAAAAACCAATTCTATACGTTTAATCAACCTGTTTGTACTCTAAGAGGATCCATCCAGACATTAAGCATTCATGAGATTCAACATCCTTTTCAGGAGCAGAATAACCAGTCACATGATCCTATTTTCAGCCATTCATGTGATATATCATTCTAAGCTTGTGCTCTCAACTTATGACACTATCATTCATATGTCTACAGCTGAGAGCCCTTCACAATGTTACAACAGTGTCGACAGCTTTATTAGGGAAGTACTACAATTGGCTGCCTAATTCTAACAAAATGGTGACAGTGGCCTTTTCTTCATAAAAGCAACTACTACTTTCTCTGTGGAGGCTGGAGGAGTAGAGACATAGGTGTTTTCCTTTAAAAATCACTAGGATGAAAAAAAAAATATCAGGCATATTCATTTTCTGTATTTGTTCTCAGTTATTAGTAAAAGATTGGGAAAAAAAAAAAAATAAAAAAAAAAAAGGAAAATCCATTGATTGACCAGTTGAAAGAAGTAGTACAGGAACTTTACCATAACGTTAACAGCAGACTTTCTGAACAAGTTTTAGCCATGAAAGAGTTAAGAGGTAAGGAGAAAGACAGAAGTACTGTACCTCTAAAACATTCAACTAGCCTGCTTAAAGGCTTGCCTTCAGAACTAAGGCAAAGTAAGAATCTACTTTGTGCTTGCACCAACAATAGCTCGGTTTAGCTATTTAGAAATCCTGAAATCAATTAATGTATTACAATATATAATTAAGCATATAAAATCAGAGAACCATAGAATAGTTAGGGCTGGAAAGGACCTTAGTATCATCTAGTTCCAACCCCCATGCCATACCCAATAAGTTTAATATTGGTTAAAAGGACAAACTCTTTATGTTAAATGGTATGCTAAATATAGAAGCAACAGGTTGATAGACGTAGATCCTTAGCTCCCTGCTAGCAAACTACAGCAGGAAGCCTTAGGACAGGATTGCTCATTGCCGCTGTGCATACACTCCGCCCAGGCATAATATCCAAGTGTAGAGAACTCTGGGTGGGAATTCTCTCATGTTCCTAGAATTCTAATTTAGTCCTCAGGTCAACTGAGCAAGAGCTGTGTAACTTCTAAGCTAAAGAGCTTTTCTATGTAATTATAGATAAAACTGCATGCAAGCCCCTTCAGTGATGCTCTTTGCAACCAAGCTAGGAACTGCTTTCTACAGCCTTCTGCTGTGGTCTCCTGATACAGGGAACATTGTAGCTCAGTAATTTTAACAGAAGTTAACTCGGAGAGTACGAATGTGAAGTTTTGCAAACAGCTACTTCTAAATTTTTATCTTAAAAATCGATAGTTGGCATTTAAGCACTTTGCCTTATATGAGGAAAACCAAAAACATGTGAAAGCAACGAGAAAGACTTCTAGCTAACTTTGTAGGAATCTATGTTCCCTGTAAAAATATTCAAGCGATCCACTGGGAAATGGCTTCACATGGTGTGCCTGAGGCAGGGCTCCCCCTGCCTGGTGTCCGCCTTTATTTACCTCTGAAAGGCGGGTTTCCTCTTTGCTCTCTCCCTGCTAGCACTCGGGCTCCAATGCAACATCTGGCGATGCCACCCATAGGTCAACTCAGTAATTGAGCTACTGACCCCACAGGCTCTCCCCGGAGGGAGGCTTCGCTCACAAGCGGTATCTCGGTGGAGGTCTTAAACGAACGCTAGAAGTTTTATTGTAATAAAGGGAACCGCCGCGGCGGGAACCCTTCTCCTCCTCCTCCCGTGAGGCAGCGCCGCGCCAGGAACCGCAGCCCCGGCGGCGAAGCGGGCTGTGCCCTGCCCGGCCGAGTCGTGCCCCGCGGCGCCGGGCCGCCCGCCGCCCTGCTCCTGAGGAAACCGCCGACAGCAGCTGCGCCAGCGGCTGGCGGAAACGTGCCGGAGATCCCAGAGAATCCCTGCTCTCCCGGCCGCTCCGGCCAGCGCAGCGGCGGCCTGCTCAGCATCTCGGGCCGGGCCTCCGCTGGAGCCTCCAGAGTAAACGCGGCCGGGATTGGCTTCTGCCAGCGCAGGGGGCCATATTGGATAGGCTCGGCTGGCCCCGCCGCGCATACACACACACCACTTCAGCGGCTCCCCTCAGGGCTGCCCCCTCCCGCCGGGCCTGCGACGGGAGCTGAAGGTGTCTCGGGAAGTAAACCCGCACGCTCCCGCTTCCCCTGCCCGCCGGCCGCACACGCTCATCCCGCGCACGCCCCTTCCCCTGCTCGCGTCCTCACCCCGCCCTCCCCTTCCCCTCTCAACCGCCGCCCCCCGCCCGCCGCCGCGTTCCCTCCCTGCCCGAAGCGCCGTGTCAGCGAGCGGCGGCGGCCAATCAGCGCGGGGGTGACAGATATGCAAATGCACCCCCCAGCCCGTGCCCGCGGGTGCGCTGGGGCCGCTGGGGTCGCGGCGCGGCGCGAGTGAAACTTCGCCCGGGGCCCGGCTGCCCCTCCCGCCCGGCGCCGCCCGCCCTGGCCCGCTGCGCAGTGGGCGGCGGGGGAGGAGAACCCGGCACGCCGCGCCGCCCTCGCCCGCGACGCCGCCGCCCGCCTCTCCCGGCCTGCGCCAGCCGCCTTGCCACCCGGTAAGTGCCACCCAAAGCCAGCGGCTTCCCGGGGGCCCGGCGGGGGGAATCCCCCGGAGGGGGAGGGGAAGCCACCGCCGCTTCAGAGCCGCCGCTTCTGCCCGAGGCCGCCCCGGCGGGGAGCTGTCAGGCGCGGGGCATCTCCTCCTCCTCCCCTCCGCCCCCCCCGCGCGTGTGCCTCCTGCCGGGCAGCGGCGGCGGCCCCAGGCGGTGCTGCTGCTGCCGCCGCGTAATGGCGAACCCGGCGGTGAGTACGTGCGGAGGGACGGGCTGCTCCCCGCCACCCCCGGAGCAGGCCGCGCTTCAGGTGCCGAAGGCACCGGCTGGCCTCGGCGCCCCGTCAGCCACCCGCCGCCCCTCCTCCCGCTGGGGCACGGCGCGGCGCGGCCTGCTCGCCTCACGGGCTCTCCCCCGCCGCCGCGCCTCGACCTGCTTCCGCCCCTCGCCGATACCGGCGGTGGAGCCGGCGAGCGCCGGGCTGCTCGCCGGCCCCTCGCACCTCTCCGGCGGAGGTGGGAGGAGGAAGGGCGAGGGCGGGAGGCGGCGGCTTGGCGAGCTTCTCTGGGCCGGCAGGGGTGCAGAGGGGGCAAGATGGGGCGGGCGGGGACTCTTGGCGATGCGTTTCCCGGCCCCCCGGCCCGGCAGTGAGGCTGAGGTGGCGGCGCGGGGCCCGCGGGCGGAGGGGCGGGTGGGGCAAAGTTTGGAGGGGGGGAATTGGGCCTTCCCCAGGTAGTGGGGAGGGAGAGAGGCTGGATGTCGTGCCCCCGGCCTCATTCATGTAAGATGGCAGGGAGAAGGGAAGAGGGTTGGTCTCCTCGGGGAAGTCAGAGAAAGAGGTTGCATGGCTCTCTGTCCCCCAGTGAGGAGGTGGCAGTGGGAGGAAAGGATTGGGTGGAGGAACGTAGAGCCAAGAATATGCCTAGCTGCCTTGTGTCCTTAAGGAAGGGGGCTGCGTGGCAGGGAGGGGAGGTGGCACCCTCCCAGGCAGGCAAGTGGGAATGTTAGACCTGGTTCCTCACTACGCAAGATAGTAGAGGTGGGCAGAGAGAGGAATTAAAATAATTTCACAGGGCAAGCAAAGCAGAAGGAAGAAGAGGAGCCAAGTTTGGCAGCCCACTGTCACGGATCTATGACAGCAGAAAACGTGGGAGCCCAGGAAAGAAATACAGAAGGAGAGAATTGGCACTGGGTGAGGTGTGTCCTGGAGAGGTGGAGATGGATGGGCATGCAGTCTGCTGTCCTTCTGGGCTGGAAGATTTTTGGGGTGAGAAGAACTGGTGGCACATGGCTGCAGATTGTTGCTGAATGGGTGGAGGCTTAAACAGGGACTTGGCGGTGAAAGAGCAAGGTGGGAATTTATGGGCTAGCATTTTCCAGATAGGGGCTGCAAGCTGACGTTCTTTGGGGATGACAAGGAGACGATTTTGAGGCTAGTTTGGTACTGTGTAATGCTGGGTGGTTAGGTGACATGCGTCTTTATTTTAGTGAAGTGGAGAAATTATGCTGTTTCCTGCTGAAGCTTAAAGCAGTGAAATGGTAAAACCTCTATTGCCTATTCACACACAAGTTTTTGTGAACAGGGGTAAAAAACAAGCTAAGAGGTTGGAATTCTCTCATTTGACATCAAGGTTGATGCAGGCACTGAGTTCATAAGCGGTAGTTTGCACTCCTCACTGATTTTGTAATGTAAGTGCCTTGAATATTTAGCAACTGCAAACTTCCTTCAGTTCATGAAAGTTGTTTAACTTCATCAGTGTGAGAAAACATGGCCCAGTCTCTGTCCCTTATGTAGAAGAGATCTGAACCCTTAGGTCTTGCCGTACATGCTTGTGGAGGACAAAGTAACAGTCTGTGTAAAGGGGTAAGATTCCAGCTCTTCTCTTGTGTGTCTTTTGAGACTTTGTAAGAAGCAGCTGTAAAAAGTGATTCTCCTCTTTCAGGAAAACTAGGCCCATCAGTCCTAGGAGCAATCTGCATCTGTTTTTAAACCTGTGTCATTTGACACCATCAAGTTCCCAGTTGGCAGGTGTGACCTGAAATAATTATTTCACCTTGTTTTATATGTAATACGTGTAATATGAATAATTTTCAAGGCAGAATATCTATGTTCATTCATCTTTGAGCAATATCTGGATTTTTAGCCTGGCTCCAAGTTTCTGTTGGTGCATAGATCAACTTTTTGCTAGTTTATGTCACAAGATGAATATTTTAAAAAATAGTAATTATTCCCATCTTACACTTTGTTAGCTGTTAAAGAAAGGGTAGCAATTAGTATCTTTTGGTTTTACCTACTCACAAAGTCACACACACAACCCCTCACACCACCAACTGATAATGACTTTTTTATTGTTCCTGAGTCTGATGAGGCAGATGGGGCTTCCAAAATACCCACGGACTTCAGTGCCCTGTTGTTGTAAACCAAAAATTAATGTACACGTGTTCCTGAAGGTTGCCAGTTCAGGGATTCATGTGCCAGGCCTTATGTATAAATTAATGCTGCACAGAGAAGTTGATGGATAGTAAGGTAGGATGTCAACTTCAGATACCAACAACTCTGTGGTTACTTCCCATTATGAACTCTTTAACCTTAAAGTAAATATGAAATAGCTTTCTCTTTTTATTCCTCCATTGGTGAGTAAGCATTTATAAAATGATAAGGGCAAGCACATAAGTAGTTACAAGGCCTCTGTGCGGGTTTTTGTTGTGGTAACTTAACCTGTTGCTGTTTAACCAAATAGTTCTATTTCTAAGAATTTATGCTGCTCTTCATGATGAAGATGTATTAGCTTATTTCAATCTGAGTAAAGCTGTCATTTTTACTGTAAAAAAAAGTGGAATTTTAAGTCTTGCAGTTTTTCAAGAATTTTGAGGAATCTCAGCACTTACTCATTTCATATGAGTTGTTGGTGCTAAGTGCTCCTGAAGATTAGTCCAAGAATTCAGTCATGGAGAAATGTTGATGAAAGTACAGTGTGTTTTTTAAAAAGTATTTTTAGTGATGTTATCTAAAAGATGTATGACATGAACCACTAAGAGACTATAGAGGTCCTAAACCAGGCATTCTCTCTCATAAAAGGAAATGAACAAATTAGTGATGCAGACAGATTAAACCAAAAATATTGACATGCTGCTTGAAAATTGCCTTTTTTGTGAAACCCATAAAGTAAATAATTACACTTTCATTCTTCCTCGCTTTATAGGGCTTGTTGTAAGAATATTTTTTTTTTGGCATATATTACGATTTTACAATACAGGTTTTCGTTATAATTACAGTATACATGCCCTTCAGACACCTCAGAAGTACAGATAAGCTGGACAATTATGTATTTTATGGGTCAGGGTTCCTTAAAGTACATTTTCTTTTCTTTTGTATCAGCCTTGTAGAAACAGGCTTCACTGTCTCTCTTTGATACTTTTCATGCAATGTAGGGTGAGGATAAGTTGGGTCTGGTGGAGTTAAATGTCATGATCCTATTCATTACTGGATTGCAGTATTCTAATTCTTCCCACCTTATATATATACTAAATTCTCAGTAATATTTGGTATTTGGATTCAGAGATCATCCAGTTGAAATATTTTTCTGTGTTTAACTGAAATCTGGTGATCCATAGCACTCTCTATTTTAACCAAAAAACTTCTGTGTATACTTTAATTTCTTCCACTGGCTTATCTATATTTGTCCTTTTAATGGTCTTGATTCCATCAAACTACAGGGCTGTGAGCTTATTGAACACTTTTGAAATCTCACATTAACTTGGGCTCACATACTCGTATCATATTTTCTGGTGTTCTTCCTGTATATAAAAAAGGTGTTTCAGGAATGTCAGGTATCTGCATACACATAAAGGGGTGATGTAGAAACCACCTGGTCATTTAGTCAAACATTCAAGGACTAACAATTAGCAGTATTGGAAATATTTTAGGATATTACTGAAGTATTCTCTTTCCCCTTCAGCAGAGAAACTATGACACTGAGTAGTTCTTTTGCTGATAAAACAACCATCAGAAAGAGTTTGCAGCTTTTGCTTTGGCTGAAGGAGTATCAGGATTCTCATATTTTATCCGTCTGGCCAGTTCATAAATGAGAAGGCATGCTGGCTGTCATGGGTTCAGAAGTCAAACAGGCTGAACATGTGACTTTCTTATTTACAGGAGTGCAGGGAATTTTTTTTTTTTTTTAATCTGTGAGGTTTTTTTCTAAAGTGTTATACAAAAGAAGTATAATGTGGTTTGCAGTCATCATGTTTTTGAGCAACTGCAGTGTTGGAAGCTTGAAGATGAGCTGTAAATCAAACACTTTAACAATGTGGTTGGTGAAGCTGTCTTGACTTCAAAGCATTAGCATCCTAGTAGTATTTTCAAAATGTATGTGTAGTAGTATTCAGGTGGATGCACAGCTACCTCTTAGAATGAGCTTTAGTGATCAAATAAAACTCTTAACTTTTGGCAGCACCTTCGAGCTGAGTTCCTCTTTCAGTACTGCCTTTACATTATGTTCACTTACTAAACTGCAACAAAGAAGTTACAAGGCAGGAAGCTTTTTTTTTTAACTTGGAATTCAGCAGAAATATATTAGTATTATATGGCATCTGTCAGGGAGCAAATGTATTGAGATCTTCAACTTCATTCATACAGATTACAAAAGAGATAACAAATATTACTGTCTTTAGGCCATCAGTGTACATGCATCTTTCTTTCTGAAGATACATGTTTTTGTTCTAATCTGAAATTGTTCTGCTCACAGGCAGGATATGCCACAAAATGACGACATACTGGCTGTATAGTATGCACAGTTTATTAAACAAGCACACTAAAGCGAATAAGCACACCAAAGCAAACAAGCACACTAACACGAATCAGGTGTGTATCTATATATACAGCAAATAAGTACAATGAAACAAAGCAGAGATCTGTATAGAGAGGGTAAAATACAGAGGAAAATCAGCAATACATCAAATCATTACTGCATTAGAGAGAACAGAGATTAAGAGGAAATACGTGACCAGATACCACAGAATCATCATCCAGGCCCACACTTCAAGCTAGGAAGCCCAGTTGCAGCCAATGCCGGGAGCCTCAGGTAATTAGGAAGATTCCTACGCGTGTATCCCCCAGTAGGTGAGGCTTTGGATTTGGCCACAAGAGGGTCCAGCTTTTATATTCTTAGAAAAATAGCCAGCTTTATGCCAGCTCTGTAACTGTTTATTCGTGGGGCCTTGCAGTTTCTTATGATCTTGCTATTGTCTATGCCGAGAGCATGGCATCCCAGTGCAGCCAAGTATGAAGGTCATAAAACAGCTGCACACCTGTGTTTTCTTACCTCTCTCCAACAGTCACAATGAACATAAACATATCTACTCTACCAAATACACTTTGACAAAAAATATACTTTATGTTTCTCAGTCATGAGAAGGAATCAGCTCTCAGCTAGGTTCCCATCCATTGCATCAATCAGCAGTTAAAATTCACAGGAAAAATGTTCCCATCTTTTTTCTGAAACAGCTAGTAATTTTTACCTTGTTCTTTATCTGAGTCATATCAGCAAATGTAATTGTGGTTACCAGATTTTTTCCTTCTGCAATGCATTCTTGGGCTCTTTTCCTTGTGTTGCATGAGCAGTATTAAAAGGTTGGTTCAGTCTTTTATGATGGTCATTAAAATTCAGAATTTCCTTCAAAATTTATTGTGCAAATGGCTTTTGATGAGTAAATAATTGTACTTCATGCCCTAATGAAGAAATTTTTAAGTTTCAGAGTGAGTACATATGTATAATGGCAAGAAAATCTACCCATCCGATATTCCATATGTTAGAAGAAATCTGGGAATTAAGTAGGGTATATTTTTGTTTTCAGTTACCCTGTAGTAAAGCCATTGTAATTAGAGGCTTCCACCAGCATCAAAACCAGTGGTAGGTAAGACAAGGGGCCTGGTGCCATATGATATGATGTTGCTGGTTTCAGCATGTAGTTTTTGAGTGTGTTTTTGCTGTTTGCTTGATTTTACTTGTGCTCAGAAGCTAAACTAAAATTTAGCTTCAGAGCCAGATTTTTAGGTAAGTTTTCAAGATACCTACTTCATAGATAGCCCTTGAGGGAACTTAGTATTGTCTGTTTGTCTGGGCAAGTTTTTTAAAAGTCCACTTTATTTGTTTTCCGGATTTATGAAGAGTATATTGAACAAATTGCAAACGCAGAGTGTCTTGCTTATCATGTGCTTGGTAGGAAAGTTTTGGAGAAACTTTTGATATCAAATCTGCTTAGAACAGAAATAGGTTGGAGTTTTTTCTTCAAGAGAAAAATTGTATGCACTTTTATCTGAAAGATATAGACTTCTGTTATAGATGAAATACCTTGTGCCAGTTAATCTAGTATGGAGTGGGAAGTCCAAACCTGCTCTGTTCGGTAGAGTACCATCCTGGTATCCTCATCTGATTGTGTCGAGACTTAAAGCTGTGCTCCTTTTTTCACAGAGAAGACTGCTACCTGTGAGTGTCAAGTCTTCACAATTGATAGTCTGAGCTCCTAGATCATAGTCCCTAAGCATCTATAAAATAGACATGAGCCTTTTCATTCCTCTAGTTGATACTTCCAGATTATAAACTTGCAGTAGTTCGCAAAGATGCTTATCAGACTAGAACACAAGAATTATTGGAAGTTGTGTATTATCAGATTGAGAATTGAAAGTCTTTTGGCTCAGGTGTTTTGTAATGAAATCTTGGTTTAGACCCCATGTGAAAATGAGGTGGTTTTTTTTCTAGTTTTCAATACAGATGTTTCTCTGCATCTTAAAATGGCAGTGTAGTTCCTCAGGAAAGATACCAGAATTCAGAAACATATTTGGTAAGTCCAATTTAAGGGTGTAGTGCTGAAATTTATGACAAAAGTATGGAAACCCTATAATGCTTGCATCAGAAATCTAAACTGCACTTTGAGGATTTTCTTTTTAAAATTACAAGGAAGTTTTCTACCTGTCTTTGTAGTGACCAGAAATAAACTGGTTATAAGAAATAAAGTTACAGATACAAACACACTGGATATGTTATTCTAACTCTTGACAACTGAAGAGGGTAAAAAGAGGCATTCATATTCTGTACAAGAAAAATAAGCAGGAACTCACTGAAGTCCTGAAATTTGTGAAAGTCTTTACAGATACTCTTTGGAGAATTAAAATAGCAATAATATTGAAAGAGCAGAACAAACTTCTACTTGGAAGTACAGCTTCCTTCAGTAATCTTGTGACAACTCCCCTAAACTTCTTAACAGTTACTTTCACTAAAATGAGCTGACTTGGGGATAAACTTCATTCTTTCCAGATTTTCCAAACTTTTGTAATCTTTGTAGACCACAATCAAGTGTAGCAAATTGAGATGTTGTCATTCTCTGTATTATTTTCTTTTCATTGTAATTAACACCCACAAAAATAGAATGTATGTACACACCTCATCCATTTTAATGAACAGTCTTATGGGTTGCTTTGATGAAACAAGAGGAAGGGTTAAAATTAAATTGAGAATGCACATTACATGTCTTCTTCTGCAGGCAGAGAGGTGAAGTAGGTGGCTGAAAATAATAACTTCTTAAAGTGATGCTGTTAAATTTTCTAAGGGTATTTGCAAACACTGAAGACATAAAAGCACACAAGGATTTTATACAAAATGAATTTATTTTTTTTTATAAATTTACATGATGTTTGTGGAAATAGAAATTGGGATAAAGTGGCTATTCTGAATAAATTGAAATTAATAGTTTGTTTCCTACTAGCACTAAAAAATATAAACCTACCCTATAAAGTACGAAAGTTTTGATTTTAGTGTCCAAAATGAGAAAGATTGCTATTGTTTAGAATTTTTTATTGGTAATAGTAATTCTTCAGAATCCATCAAGAATGCAAGGAAATCCATGTGCATTTAGGAGAATGTGTATTTTTCTTGAAGCATTTTAAGAAGATACTTCATTAGTTAGACTGTGGAAGATAAGTTTTAAAATATGACCAGGCGTGCTTCTAACAAATTTAGTTCTGGTTCTGTTTAGTAAAGGATAAGCTTTGTTGTATATCAGTGAGGTTTACCAATTCAGGGTTTAAAAGCAAGCATTAAGACTCTCTTCCAAAGAAGGTCAAATGCAGAACATTTTTCGAACATACTGCATTTAACAGATAAACACACACATATCTTTTTATATATATATATATATAATTAAAAGGTCACATGCAATATTGCTTATTTGAGAACCTGTGGAGATAGGTCCCATTTTGCTTCATAAGAAAGCTTCAGGTTCCTTTTGTGTGGATTTCTCGTTGGCACTTAAGATAATCATCAGTGATTCTTCTGCTGTCTGAAGTACTTTGTGTATTTTACATTTAGAATAATGCATTGTGGATCTAGTGAATGTCTGTTTAGTTATGTATGAGTGTTTTTTTTTTTTTTTTTTTACAACAGGTATTTGCAAACTTATAGGTACTTCACAGTTGTCTCCATATTGGAAGCAAGCGTATGCTGTCCTAAGGAGTAAGAAACTTATTTTTCCTCTTTATTTTGAGGATTCACAAAGGTGCAGTTGAGAAAGGATCCAAAATAGCTGTGTTTTGGATAGCCAGGAACTTCAGATAGTATTTCTATTATACAGCAGCTACAGAGGAACTGTGTTTCTTTTTTTATTGTTGAACACTCACAGCTAGGATAAATTATTTGACTGCAAGTTTTCAAATATTCTGTTTAATTCAGTATTGATTTTGTTTTGTTTTTTCCCAAATAAAGTTAAATGTTGGAATGCCTCTCTTGAGTAAATTTATATATTATAAAAAAAACCTGTATGCTATAATTCTGTTTAGTCAGCAAGGAACTTCTAAGTAAACAGAAATGTAGGAATTAAAAATATTTTAGTGCTGCATAAAGCTGACAGTTAAATAATTTCAAAGTTAATTCTAGTTTCTGGGTGTGAAGAGGACTTTTGCGTGGTGGGAGCTCTATTTGCATGATGGGAGTTCAGTACAGAAAAAAAAGCAACTAGAGAGGTTTTCTCGCTGTTCTGATCCAAATTCATATCACTTCACATAGGTAGCAAACAAAGATGGAAGTATTTTAGCAGCTTTCACCTAAGTGTGTGTTTGGGTACATGCTTATTTTTTATGAATTTTAGAAAGAAATCTCTGGATAGTATTTCAGTGTCCCTGTTAATGCAGAGCCAGAGACTTTTTAGTTTAGCAATCTTGGTATAAGTCTTGGAAGTTATTTGAATAATAAAATTAGAATAAATGTAATAATTTATGTACCAAATTAATACCAAATATTTTTTTTACTGGAACATTGCAGGTTTTTGATAGCTGTTATAACCAGTTTGTATCTTTGACAAATGTTACAACGTTGTCTCAAAGATGTGAGGAGAAGAAATAACCTTTGTGTTAAAATCTGCTGCTTAATGCAGTGGGACTGAGTGCGCCCTCAGCAAGTTTGCGATGACACCAAGCTGTGTGGTTCAGTTGATACACTGGAGGGAAGGAATGCCATCCAGAGGGACCTTGACATGCTTGTGAGGTGGGCTGATGCCAACCTGATGAAGTTTAACCATGACAAGTGCAAGGTCGGTCCTACAGCTGGGTCGGAGCAATCCCCGGCACAGCTACAGGTTGGGCAGAGAAAAGATTCAGAGCAGTCCTGCAGAGAAGGACTTGGGAGTTCTAGTCGAAGAGAAAATGAACATGAGCTGGCTTCAGTGTGCACTTGCAGCTCAGAAAGCCAACTGTATCCTGGGCTGCATCAGAAGGAGCGTGGCCAGCAGGTCGAGGGAAGTGATCCTGCCCCTCTACTCTGCTCTTGTGAGACCTCCCTTGGAGTATTGTGTGCAGTTCTGGTGTCCTCAACATGAAAAGGACATGGAACTGTTGGAACAAGTCCAGAGGAGGGCCATGAGGATGATCAGGGGACTGGAGCACCTCCCATATGAAGATAGGCTGAAAAGGTTGGGGCTGTTCATCCTGGAGAAGAGGAGGCTGCGTGGAGATCTCATAGCATCCTTCCAGTATCTGAAGGGGACCTGTAGGGATGCTGGGGAGGGACTCTTCATGAGGAACTGTAGTGATAGGACAAGGGATAATGGATTAAAACTTAAACAGGGGAAGTTTAGACTGGAGATGAGGAAGAAATTCTTTACTGTGAGGGTGGTGAGGCACTGGAATGGGTTTCCCAGGGAAGTTGTGAATGCTCCATTGCTGGTGGTGTTCAAGGCTGGATTGGACAGAGCCTTGGGTGGCATGGTTTAGTGGGAGGTGTCTGTGCCCCTGGCAGGGGAGTTGGAAGTAGATAATCTTAAGGTCCTTTCCAGCCCTAACTATTCTGTGATTCTATTCTATATCCCATCCTTTATTTTAATAAAGATTAAAGGTTATATTGTATTAATAGTCTTGGAAAGATGTTGAAGAGTTTGTCACTAAAAAACTATATTTAGGGAGAGGGAAATCTGTTTTTATTGGCATTGGAGGATGCTCTGTGCCTTTGAGAGAAAGATGATATTTTTGAAAGGGTAGCATAATTTTGGAATAACACACCGGAATAGAATGTCTGTCTTTTGGTGTTAGAGGGAGGTTTTGTTTGCTTTGAGGCTTTTACACACAGGCCCTAAGAAGCCCTTAGTTTTGCCTCATGCACGTTTTCCATTAAAGTATATAAATCTTTGAAGACTTTTTCCTCTAACTACTCTTAAGGTAAGGAGTAGGGTAAAACTGGTCATACAAGTATGTTCTCAGAAGGGCAGAGTCAGTTCCTATTGGCATGTACATCTGTCAGTATGTTAAAAGTGTATTGCTGCTAAAAGATAATACTTAAGAGGTTTTTGGATTGACAGGCTTAAAACAACCTCAGAACATTTGGTTTTGGTCTTCATATTGTCTTAAAGATGCCCTAAAACTTTAAGCTTTCTGGTACAGACTACTGTTCTACCTCAGAGGTTTGTAAGGTTGGGTTGTTTTTCAGTGGTCCTACAAGATCAGTGCTTCACTTGGCTATTTGTCACACATTTATAATGTCATAGCTGCTAGTGATTGTGTATTAATTCTGGTGTTCTTGTTTTTATGGTATCAGATTTTTGAGTTTAACGTATTGCATGTACACTCCTGAAGTTGGTTATTGTGTGACTTGTTTTACCATGTTTTATTTTCAGGTCTCTGATGATGAGATATCCATCTGGATTTAAAGCACATCTCTCAGCTTCTTAATTCTTCATTAAATTGATGTGTTCTTTATTCATGGGTAAGGTTATTTTTTTGTATATCTTTGACCCCTTTCTTAAATATCTTGTGATACAGTTTTAACTTAGAAGATTTCAGCAATTTATTTGTCTGATTTATAGGTTAATCAGGTACTTCTATAGTATAGGATTCTTTTGATGCTTGTGCTAGCTCTTAATTTTGACCCAAGCTTGTTATTAAACTTTGTAATTCATGTATATTAAGTATCAATGTTGTAACTAAATAGCTCTATCTTTTAGTATTACAGATAAAGAAACAGCATGGTTGTACACACAGGCAGATCATTCAAAAGTTGATCTGTGTTTTGAGATTCCTTTTCTGGTATATACAACAGTTCCATAGGCTTAATTGTGCATCTCACTGTATATCTTTTGAATTAGGAGTTTTGGGAAGAAAGAAACTCTGTTGTGGAAAGCAACAAAAGGGCAGGATGTGAATTTTGTGCAGTTAAACACTTTTTTCAGGAATATAAACTACATTTCATCTGAAGCAACTTTGTGGTATTATACACCCCCACTTCGAAACAGTAGAATCAAAACAACCACAAAAATCTTACTAGTAGAAAATAGGAATTTTTCTAAATGCTACTTGTATTTTTAATTTTTGTAGGTCACTAAATAAATCAGCTAAGATAACTTCATACATTGCGGAATTTATTGTAATGTGTTCTTTCCATATGTTAAGCACTGCTTGCTGAAATATTATTCTGAGACTTTGTGAATTTACCTTGAGTTAAAAATTAATGTTAAAGTAGATCTCTATAAAGAAGTATAGTAAATGGCCCAAACATATGCTCTGGGACTTCCTGGTACCATGCTGTTTTATACAGTGAGTTCTGTGATAGACTTTCTCTTCGGTGTGGTTTTGCTCTGTTCAGCTTATGCAAAGCTGTTCTCAATAAAGAAGCTGTCCCATTCAGGGTGAAGGCAAATATCTTTGGGAAAGGTAGAAATTAGCCTTTAGTTGAACTGGAAAATGGATTTTCTTTCCAAGTGCAGTGTCATTTGTCATTGAACTTCTGTCAATGACCATAACAATTGGCAATTACTGATATTTTTACTATTTTTTTTAATTTATTTCTTTTCTTCTATAAACATTTAATATCAATTTCCCAGAGTGTACGTGTGAGAAAAGAGGAGAGGTGGTAGAAGGGAGTTAGTGTGTGTTTGGGGAATAGAGGGGGAGAAACAGTTACTTGAGTACTGGTGTGTGTGTAAAACCTGTGTAGGTATGTATGAGAAGATACTACTCTGAATTACTATGACAAGCACATACAAGCCAGTTTGCTCTGGTTTTTATGCTCTTACTCAGAGCTGGAACTGTAGCCATGGACTGGAGCCTAGTCCTCAGAATTTTAAGACCATCAGTTTAATGTATTTCTCTTGCTAATCCTCATATCAAAATACAAGCTAGTTGAGTTTTGCATGTTTAGGATGATGTCGGTGAGCTCTCTAGCATAATAAAATTCTAAATAAAAATGGTATGTGGAGGGTATGATTTTACTAAAGGGATGGCTCGTTATTAAAAAATAATTATAAATGCATACTAATGAAAAGCAATTTAAAAATAACAGTGCATATTTCATGGATATGTATTTTTTGTTTAATGAGACAGATTATCCAAACAAGTTTTCTTCTAATTTTAGTGATACTTATAAGAGCAGGCGCATCTTTTCAACTCGTATTAGTCATAGGTACCATGGCACTCCTGCACATAGACTTATTCCTTTCTGTTAGGGAATAAAAGAGTTAATCTGTTCCAAATATTATAATGTTCTTTTTTTTCAATCTTCCATGTTTCTTGGATTTTGAGGAAATTGTGCTATCCTTCTATGAACTTTAAATTTAACATGTACATTGATCTTTATAGTAAAATATCTTTTTATATTGGCACATCAGTGGAAAGTAACTCTGTAGTATATAATCTACAGCAGCTTTTTGAACTCTGCCAGAGCTTTAGTTATAATTAAATCTGACAAATAGTGATAGTGTAATTGTCTTTCATTTTTTATATTGGGGAAGGAATGTCTCTATAATTTCTGAATATTATGCAGAAGTGATCAGCTTTTTGAGTATCTGTTTTTAACATGCTGTATTGAGTGTTAGCTCTTGAGTATTCTGTCTGCTAGTAGGTGGGCAAATCATACAAAGCCACAAACCTATCATACTTTAGTATGCTAAGCAGAACTTAGCAAATGTAATGATTTTTTCAGTCTCTTTGGGAGATCTCTTGTTTGGAGGCAAGTCTGTTACCTGGTTGCATTGCTTTCCTCACAAAACAGAAAACATGAGAAAACCTAAGCACTTTGCATATAATGCAGACTCTTCCCTAGATTGAGTATTTGTGTTTACCCTTTTTGTGTCCTTTACCTGTAGTCTGGATTTTTGTGATGTTGTGTTGTTATTACTTCAGTTTTAATTCTGTCTACTGACTAACCCCTACCTTCTTTCTGAGGTAGTTTCTAATATTTATCCGGTTGGCGATTGTTTCAACTTCTTCTGTGCAAAATGGCCCCCAAGGTCACTGACTTCCCCTAACCTATGATACTGTCACATGTCAGTCATGCGAAGGAGTGATACTCATGTCTATCAAAGTGTAAAACTGTGGTAATATGCTGAATCGTTATCTAATTTACTTGCTTATAGTTGAAGTAATCTGTTTTCTGTTGTCACTTCATCAAATCTAATCAACAATGCAGTTAGTGAAGTAAAACACATCAGTAGTTTTTGTTATCTTGTATTTTGCTGATACTCCCACTTAATTTTTTGAAAACAAAGTTCGCTGATTTTGTTCTATTTTATTTTCTTGTGTTCATTCTTTTTTTGATATATTATGTAAAAACTTCCTTTTCTTTGGTCTTTAAATGTTGTGCTGTTTTCCTCATTTCTGCTCTTGCTTGTGTCTGTAGCTGCAAGTGGGTCTTTTTACAGCTCAGATCTACTGCATGGTAATGTCTGTAGTATAAAAAGAGATCATGTCTTTGAGACTTTCAGGCTATTTCTTCTTGGTGTTTCCTCCTGACAAGAGTAAAGGATTGTGATTAAACCAATGGACAAACAAAATGAAGAAAGTTTCCTTTTTTTCTTCCCCCACCCCTTTTTTTTTCTTTTTATTTTTTGTTCTTGTGCCCCTTTGTAAGGAGTTGCCTTAACTTGAAAGCTGTTTCCTGACCTATCTCTAGTGTTGATTCATTCTTGTTGCACACACATTTAAGGAAAAGAATCAAGCTGGGATGAGTGTAGCCAGTTTCATCACTTCTAAGTGGTTTTGAATAAGCAAAATTCCAAAAATATCTTAATGCATTAATTTATATTCTGTTTGTATTTGAAAATATAGTTTTAGAGCATAGAAAGTCTATGTTTCTGTTGCTTTTTTTAATGAAAAATGTGGGTTGAGCAGAAATTAGTTTTTTCCCTTTCATTCACTTGGACTTATTTATTTTAATGCCATTTCTCCTGTTCTGGCACTTTGCTTTAAATCTTCAATTTAAAATAGATGTCTTAATGTTAAGAGCTAGCTGATTAAAGAAAGAAGAGGTGTTGTCTTGGGTTCATTAGTAACAGTTACTTTTCTCCTTTCCGGTAGCTGGTGCTGTGCTGCGTTTTCAGCTTTAGTCTGAGAATGCTGCTGGTAACACACTAATGTCTTACTTGTTGCTCAGTATTGCTTACTCTGATCAAGGACTTTTCAGTCTCTCCTCCCCTGCCAGTGAGGAGGGGCATAAGAAGCCAGGAGGGAACAGAGAAAGAACACCTGACCCAAACTAGCCAAAGGGGTATTCCATACCACATCACGTCATGCCCAGTATATAAGCTGAGGGGGGTTTACCTGGAAAGCCAGATCGCTGCTCGGGTATGTCTGGATATTGGGCAGCAGGTGGTGAGCAATTGTATTGGGCATCACTGCTGTTTATTGATTCTTTTTTTTTTTGCCTTTCCTTTTTAGCTTTATATTTTCTCCCCTTGTTACTTCCCTTAGTAGTAGTAGTAGTAGTTTTGTATTGTACTTTAGTTACTGCACTGTTCTTATCTCAACCCCTGGGGTTTGAACATTCTTTTGGTTCTCCTTCCCATCCCGCTGGGGTGGATGGGGGGGAGTGTAAGCAAGTGGCTGTGTGGTTATGAGTTACTGGCTGGGCTGAAACCACGGCAGGTATTCAGTTTAATGAAGAGTGACCAGATCAAGAAAATCCAAGAGCTGGGAGATGTTTCTGTTCTCATTCAAGTGTGTTTGCAGAGTAACTTAATACTTGGATAAAATGCTGTGTTTTGTGTGATATATCAAACGATATGGTTGGCAATTTGAAAAAGCTTGCTCTTTAAATTCTGCTGCTTTAGCATATCTGAAGATGGCAAACCTTGAAATGTTTCAGGTTAACTTGGAGGGTGTTGTAGATGTTTGCTGGTAAATAATTTTATAAAACCATGTAATCTAAAAAAATGATTTTTTGGATTTGGTTTGGGTTGGTTTTTTTTTCCCACAATACTGAGTCTAGTGTATGATTTTTACATAGTTATTACACAGTAGTTACTGCTTAGTAGTTCCTGTTGCTTAGTTACCCATGTAAAATCAGCTTGACTGGTATGAAGTTCAGAGTTTAAAATACAAAGAGAGAAACTAAATACTAGTAAGAAACATTGCTGAATGCATCTGGGTCCTGTTATATGTAAAACCTAAAACAAAACCCACTGCAGAAAATTCTAAATTTACCAAATGTCCTAGAGTTATTGAATGTTGTTGAAGCAATTCTAGCAGATAGGGAGCACTACCTTCTTAAATTCCAGTACAACCACCACAGTCTTCGTATTGCTTCATCAGGTTATACCTCTGTTGTGGCGCTCATTTTATGTTCTAGACTTAGTCCAAGCAGTTTTTAGACATTGATACTGTAGAAGGACATCACTAAGTTCAAGCTGGGTAAAGATTAATATTAAATCAGTTTACAATAGTGATGGAGAAGTTAGACATGCAAAGTATTAGAATTAGTTTATTTTTTACAAGAAGTCTAACTCCATCACAGATTCTCAATGCAGAAGGGCACAAATGACAAGTTGTATTTACCATGAGAAATAGAATTCCCATTCTGATTAAAATGCCACTTCAGTGGGAGCTTCCATGAGAAGTATTTTGGAACTAGTACTATAAAACACTGGCTGCCATTGCACTGTTAAACTTGTAGCTGTCAAGTCAAATAGGTCAAAGTGTTCCAAATGTTCATTTGCTTGAATGCTTTTGTACTGTCTGAAGGTAAAAGCATGTTCGAAGTTGGTATCACAGATCTGTTTGGGGAAGGAGAAGGCTGGATAAAACTGTGTTAAAATACAGTTGTAGCTGCCATCATTTTCTGTATAAGTAGGAGTAAGGACATGGAAAAGAGAGTCACTTACAGAAGGCATGTAAAAAGTTTCCTTATCAGAACTGTTTTGCTTAAGTTGGACGTGAGGAGGTGGGTTTAGGTTTTGGTTTTGGGGTTTTTTGGGCAGGTTGGTGGGCTTTTTTGTTTGTGGTTTGGTGGTTTGGTTTTTTTTGGGAGGGGGTTGTGTGCGTTGTTTTGGTTTTTGGTTGTTTTTTCTTTTGAAGGAAGGGACAGAAAATGATATGTGTGTTTCAGTTAAGTTCAGAAATGCATCACAGTCTGCCTTCGTATGCCTTCGCATGCCTTCACAGTTTCTAGGCTGAGCATCTAACATTTTCCTATTCAAGTATAGCGAGAGAAATGAAAAAGCATAATTGCTCAATGAATTCGGAAAATGACCGTGTGAAAGTCTAGTTTCTCCGAATCAAATATCTCTGTATTTACAAGTTGCACTTTTCTTTGGGCTGAAAGTATGTCTTGGATTTTGTAAACACTAGAGTAAAAGACTAGGGGAAAATGTACTCTCTGGACAAAAAGCGAGGGTGTCTTTGCAGCAGTTGTGCTCAGGTTGTCAACAGTGGTATCCTTTCCAAAAGAGGCTTGGGTTGCTTAAGCTTTCTTAACAAATCTGTGTTGGTAAACTTAGGAAGTTTATCATGTGTCTAGCCTTCAGATTTCTCAGTTTACAAGTTCATCTGTGCTGGAATTATTGAAGTGAAGCTGAGATTTTCAGGTTATAGTTCCTTTTTAATCCTGATAAGATTTATGTGCTTTTATAAAGCCTTTGCATTTTAATAAGAGGGTCTCTTATTTCATGCCTCTTTTTTTTTTTCATTATGCTGAAAATAAGTAGGAAAAACAGAGGTGAAAAATGTTTCTTAGATTTTGAGCAAGGCAGCAAATTCCTGTGAGGCTCAGAGTTACAGTTCCATGACTGCAGTGATAATGGCTGTTATATGTGGGGTTTTTCCCATTTTTTACTGTAGAGGTACCCAATCAATCAAATATGAATAGGTTCTCTAGTATGTGTTTTTCAATACAGGACAGTTGCAGCTCCATTCCATAGTTCTAGGCTACTATGTAGTTAAAACTAAGAGTGTGTGCAGTAAATTTCCATAGAGCAGCTGGCCATATGTCACTTACTCTAAAAAAAAAAAAAATTAAAAAAAATGTACATCCTATTGTATCTGTATCACTAAAGATGGAAGAAATTGCTCTGCTTTTTCTACTTTTCAAGGTAGCACGAATTCAGTAGCCTTCCTTACAAGTCACAGTGAAATAACAGTTTATCACTGAGCATAACCAAGGACCTGTATGTAGTCTGCTGAGCTAATTATACTTAGTCTCTATGTAAACTTCTATTGATAAAGGTTTCAAATTTCAGTTTTTACCAGTAGAGTCCTTGGTAGCCCGGACCATGACATTTTACACATGGCTACCACCCTTTCCATCTAATCTTTCCACCCTCTGCGTGGGGGTTTCTTTAATTAGATCGTTTGTTCTGGGTCAGCAGTATTATGTCCTTGTATTTACTCTGGCTTAGTTGTCTTCTCTTAACTATAATAGCTCTTCCCTGACTTATGTTTTGAGTTAAAATGTCGTAAGATGGGAGATGATTATATTGGAACTGATACAAAAACCTAAAACCGTGCCACATCATCTACCTGGATCCTGATGTTGGTTTGTAGTTTATTGGAAGGTGTTCAATACCGGAAAAGTCATTCTGTTGCTTTCAATCATAAGCAGACAACTTAATCAGTGCTGAAAGATAATGGGTCCTGATTTATGTTAGTGCTTCCTTTAACTTGGGACTTCAGGAAGTCCTACTTCAAGCAATAAATTATACCTGTATCACCTGGAAAACATGGCTATTTTGCTATGCTAAGCTGTCACCTTCCTAAGCTTCTGTGCTTTTGTTGTAGCATGCTTGTGCTCTATACTCATGGTAATTAATTAACAGTTATACCAAACCATACTTGCCATATGTCACCAATTGGTGACTTCGAGTGTGATACAGGATCCATGTATCCTTTTTCTGTGTAGACCAGAAGTTAGATATCCAAACTTTCAATCAGGCTTATTAGTTTAGGTTACTATTCTGACCGTGGTCCCAGCACCATGGGTAGATTAGGAGTATGAGGAGAACGGGTTTTCATCAGCTTGTCAGAGACTACTTTGTACTTAATAGGTTCAACATGAACCTTATTCATCAGTGAAATTTTTAGATTTCCATTCAGGGTATCCGTTTCTGCAAGGGTCCCATGTTCATTTTATTCTTAGGAGAATTCATTAATGAAGAGTTGCAGTTGAAATGGAGGAGGAGGGCATGAAGGTGAGCTTTAGTAGTAGGGTCAGGAATTGAAAGCTGTGGCTGTTTTATTTCCGTCCCCCCCCTTTTTTTTTTAATTGGATATATGTATTGACAGGACAAAGGACTGATTATTACCTGGAGATGCCTTTAGTTCTGTTATGTCTCTGAGGTAAAATACAGTTTTTCAGAAACTTCCTTAATTGAACATAAATACAAGAAATGGAGTCTCTCAGCATTTCCTAGTGAAGTCCAGGTGTTTTTTTTTTTAAATGTTAATTATAACCTTGTTAAGTTTCTTGTTTAACCCTACAGAATTGTGTACATTTTATGTGCTATGTCTGGTTTCTTATCCTACGAACAGTTTAATTCTGGACTGCTAAAGCCACAATTCTGTTTCAGTTCAGTAGTTTTAATGAAAATGGCAAAGCAAAAATCTAGAACTTGTGTAATTGAGCAAACTGAATGAAAAAAAGCCAAAACCATTACATTTAAAACATCAAATATTACTTTAATTATGTAAGGCACAAGGAGGATTAATGCTACCCAAGCATCAAGTAGAAGCAAAAATAACTTACTCAATTTGAGGTTTAACTAAACTGTAATGTTAAGAAAAAATAACACACGTCTGGAAAAGTGTTGTGGAGGGGAAGGAGCAATGCAGAAAGCCATGAAAGTAATTTTTTTTTCTTTCTCTGTTTTTTTCTTTCCCATAGGATCCTTTAACACTTTGAGACGAACGTTTCATCAGAAGCACTAATGGACGTTGGCATGCATTGGAGAACCTGGTGACTGCTGGATGTCATTCATTTCTGTTCACTGCAGAGCGCCAAAATTGACTCCATTTGGAGTTGAGAGAAAAAGCAGTACAAACCTATCAAAATGACTGATCCTATGATGGATTTTTTTGATGATGCCAGTCTTTTTAGTGAGACCTTAGAAGGTTTGTCAGATGATGCCTTTGTTCAACCTGGACCTGTTTCACTTGTTGATGAATTAAATTTGGGGGCAGAATTTGAACCTTTGCACATAGACTCATTAAACCATGTGCAAGATGCTCAAAATCAACAAAAGATGAGTGATTTTGATCAGTTGAATCAGTTTGATTCACTGAAACTTCACTCAGTAAATCAGTCTTTTAATAGCCCAGCTGACAATGTCTTATCACCACACTCTCAGTTCAGTTGTTCACCAGTTCATCCGCAGAACCAGTCTAATGGGATGTTTCCAGATGTGGCTGATGGTAGTCCTATGTGGGGTCATCAAACTGCCACAACTGTTTCAAATCAGAATGGGTCCCCCTTTCACCAAGGACATTCTCAGTCTATGCAGCAAAATAAAAGCTTTGTAGCACACCATGATTTTGCCTTATTTCAGGCTAATGAGCCACAGCATCAGTGTGCCTCACTACAGTCACAACAAAGCAGAAACAGCACGGGGCAAGATGCTCTGAGTCAGCCAAAAGACTTCATGGAAGTTAATGTATCTCCTTCTCTCAGAGTCAGTGTCAACCACCCATCTCCACCGTCTAATCCATCAACTTCACAGCAGCCTCTGTCTGTTCAACAGTTTTCTCAGACTGCAAGTGCTTCATTACGTTTTTGTGGGAACCAAGAAGGAAATTTTGATGGACAGTCTCCAACTATTACTCCATGTTCTGTCAATAATAGCCAACAATTTTCATCTCCTTTTTCTTACTCTAATAACCACATTTCCCCTACGAGCCTTCTTCGGTCTACAACAGCTCTTTCTACTAGCCAGCAGACACACTCTATCTCTGACTTCACTGGAAGCGATGCCTTTACATCTCAAACGGGGACCAAGCAAGAAACAACTGATCACATGTTGAATCCTAATACACCTCTGAATTCAAATACTTTTCAAATATTGCATTCTGCACATCCTCAGGGCAACTTTAGTAGTTCAAAACTCCCTCCTGTAAATATTAGTTTTTCAGTTTCTACTGGTTCTGCATCTCAGATAAGCCATTTCACTGACCCAATTGAAAGCAACGGTTTTACGTCTTTAGATGAGAACTTACTTCATCCAGTCGACACTCATAATGAACCATTTACAGGTCTTGATCCAGATGACCTTCTTCAGGAAGACCTTCTGCCACAGTTTGATGATTCTGCATTTGTTCAGGATAGCACTAGCCATGTTTTAGAGCATGACCTAGAGCACCATATAACCCCAGAGCAAGTAACAGAGTCATCTGACCTTGTTCGGGCACAGTCTCACAGTCACATCCATCCTTGGCATTCTCCAGTTTCTAATCAGCATCTGCAAGACAGAAGTCGTGTAACCTTACAAGGACAGGTATGTAGGGATTTGGGGGTGGGGGTTGAGTGCCTTGATTTGGTTGATCTGGTGAAATGAATAATAGTGACTGGTTCTTGTACTAAAGCATGATTACTTAAGTCTCTCAGCTGTTCTTACTTGACACTGAAGAAGTCTTAAGTGATGGCTACCTCAGGGGGAAAATACCCAACCTGTTGATGCAGACCTTTCTGTTTCCTGTTCTTTTCTTAACCATTGCAGAAAATAAGATGTACATGACCGGAAATATTTATTTAGAGAAAATGGTGCCAGGCCTTCTGCTGCTTATATTTCCTAAGTGCAGCAGAGAAAATTTGTTGTTTTATGATTTTGGTGCAAATACAATGGCTTATTGTCTTTTTAAGTACTATTTGTAAGAGCTTTGATAAAGCTTGTGTAGATGATTTCCTTCAGAAATTGCACTGGTTTTGTTGTTTCTTGGTCCTTTGCTTGGTATCTTTGTGCTTATGCTAATTGGCTAAAAATACAGACTTTTTGGTGTTGTTTTTGGAGTGCTTAGTAATAATAGAAAACATATAAAAGGCTATGCCTATGTCATGGGTTCAGCAGCAGCAGTCATTTTTCTCCTTCTTGGTAGCTGGTGCAGCGCTGTGTTTTTGATTTTGGGCCTGGGAACAGCGCTGATAACACCGGTGTTTCGGTTACTACTTAGTGATGTTTTGGTCTGGCCAAGGACTTTCTGAGTTTCATGCTCTGCCAAGGAGGAGGGGAGCCGGGAGGAGGCAGAGACAGGACACCTGACCCAAACTGACCAAAGAGGTTATTCTATACCACAGCACGTCATGCCCAGGATGGAGGACGGAGAGGAGAGACCCAGAAGGGTGGGGGGTGCACTGCTTGGTCGGGCTTGGTTTTAGGTGGTGAGCAATTGTATTCTTTCCTTGTATTTGCCTTGTCATTATTATTATTGGTGGTAGCAGTAGTGATTTGTGTTATACTTTAGTTACTAAACTGTTCTTATCTCAACCCGTAGGAGTTGCATTCTTTTCAGTTCTCCTTCCCATCCCTCCAGGAGCGGGGGGAAGAAAGAGGGGGAAGTAAGTGAGGGAGAGAACGAGCTGCGTGGTTAGAGGCTTAAACCGCGACAGCCTATGTTTGATTTTTGTTACTTTTGGCTAAACAAAAAAACACTGCAGTTGTTTTAGTGTAATGTGCACATCTGCAAGTATTAAGCCCTCCATGTAGAGAACAAGATAGCATGAAAATTATAATGGACTTTTTTTTAGTGGTATACAAGAGAAGCCAGCTTTGCAGACAGTGCTTTTCAGATTATCGGGGAGAAATAACAAAGCTGCGAGCGCTGGGGAGTTTGAAAGACAATCCTTCACTCTATTTCTTATCAGTGCTTTCTCATAACATATAATGTAGTGAATTTTCAGATAGTTCTGAGTGTCCACTCAATATTAAGTGCACTTATTTTACTTTTTTTTTTAATTCCTGACCTTTATCTTCATCTAGATCATCGTCTTTTATAGGAAGCATGTAAGCATCAATGAATTGAAATACAGGCTGGCACTTGTGGATTGCTTTGGTCTGTTACAAAACTAGCTAAGCTTTTCAAAACCAAACAAAATGGCACAAGTAATGTTGTTTTTTTCCCACAGCGTTGCAACCAGCAAAAATCATGTTTTTATTACAGTGGCTAGAAACCTCAGCGTATGGGAGATTCTTGCAGGTTTTTCAGCTTAAAAAGTTCCTAAATCTAAGGAAAGTACTTCTCAAACATAGAAAGACTTTATCAAAGGCACAAATAATTATTCTTTCAGCTCTTAAAATATACCAATCTTTAAAGCTGTTGCTGTTGTTTTGGAGACTGGTTTAGTGGCCCTGTTCGTTAGTGCTTGAAAAGTGGTGTCAGCAACTGCATTACCTTAATCTTATCATAGTTCTATCTCTGTTTGGTAGCTTCCAGTGCATATTTGATTTGACAGGAATGACTGACGCATCTTCAGTAAGATGGCTTGGCAGGAGATAACAGCTGTAGCATAAATGCTCATGTTCAGCTGTCATGGCTGTTTTTCTGGGGTTTTCAAAATTATGAGACTGTTGAAATCCATGTACATATGAACAGTGAAAGTAGGAATCTTTATTTTAAACTAGTGTTTTTACTAGTAGAAATTTAGCTTGTATTTGAGAAAGGTGATGAAATAAAAATGTTTTCTAATTTTCAATCTGTGCATTTCAAAATAGAGGCAACTCTGACATCCAATATAAACCCACAGACAGCTTGAAAAAAGGTTGTAACTACTGTATTACTTCTGTATATTCTTGTAGCCAATATTCTTTCTATCTGAGAATATAGAATGCTGTCTTGTTTGGGAAAAAATTACTGAGGAAGAAAGGAACTTAGTTACTGACTGTTGCTTCTTCTTAGTTTCCTGGGTTCAGCTGTAACAGTTATTTTTCTCCTTCCCAGTAGCTGGTGCAGTGCTGTGTGTTGGCCTTAGTCTGAGAGCAGTGCTGGTAACACCCCGATGTTTTAGTTGTTCCTCAATATTGCTTACTTTGATCAAGGACTTTCAGTGTCATGCTCTGCCGGTGAGGAGGGGCACAGGAAGCTGGAAGGAAGCAGAGACAGAACACCTGACCCAAACTAGCCAAAGGGGTGTTCCATGCCACAGCAGGTTGTGCCCAGTGTATAAACTGAGGGGAGTTACCCAGAAAGCCAGATCACTGCTCAGGTCAGGCTGGGTATTGGTCGGTGGTTGGTGAGCAATTGTATTGGGCATCACTGCTGTTTATTGGTTTTCTTCCTTTTCCTTTTTAGCTTTATATTCTCTTCCCTTGTTACTTCCTTTATCGTTAGTAGTTGTAGTTTTGCATTATACTTTAGTTATTGGACTGCTCTTATCAACCCCCATGGGGTTTACATTCTTTGGGTTCTCTTCCCCATCCTGCCTGGAGCCAGGGGTGAGGGGAGGTGTGGAGGGCCAAAGGAGAAAGAAGGGGGGAGTGAGCAAGTGGCTTCATGGTTCTGAGTTACCAGCTGGGCTGAAACCATGACATTCAGTTTGCAGGACGCAAGCCTGTGAAGGAGGCAGTCTAACACTTTTTCCTCTCTTTAATTTTATGTCATTAGTGTAGAGATCAGGGTTTAATCTTTGGTCTTGGTTCAGTAGATTGCTTCTCCGTTTCTGTTTCAGCTTATGGTTCTGGAGTGTGTGGTTGTAGATTTCTACTGGTGAAAGTTTTCCTGTAAAACTGGTGTGACGTTAATGGAAGATATATGCAGCTGTGTATTTGACATCAGTGTGATGAACTGAATGATGCAGTAGATGTGCTCCATTGGTTTTGATAAACACTTCTTATTTCTTAGGCTGGGGAAGGGGAAGAAGAGGGCACAGCCCAAGTAGCTACTTGTCAGTTATCTCTGTAACCTAAAGACACATGGTATAGTAGCTCCTAGTGAAGTGTGATGCTGTTTATTACTGTGTGTACAGTAATGCAGAGGGAACACTACCCGAATTCCCTGCCAGGAAGTGGAGCGGCAGAACCATGAGCTGTAAACAGTAGCGTTGAGGCTGTTGAGCTCCCATGATCATACCTGGGTGAAGGGTGAAGAGGAAGTGGATTCCGGGAAAAGGGGGGGTGGTGAGAAATCCCGGGGTTGGGATCCAGGGGTTGCGAGGAGCATTGGGATACAAGCCAGGCACCACAGAGTAGGTCTAAGAAAATTCTCTGATGCTGTGGCTTTTCTGTTGTGTTCAAGAGAACTATTTAAGTCTTACTTCCATCTTGCTACATCAGTTTGTTTTGTAGCTAGGAACAGAGGGAAAGTTCTGAGACCTGTGGAGAGTGTTTAAGGTTCTTGGGGTTTGGGTTTGGTTTTTATTGTGGTGTAAATACAAAGCAACTTTCCAGTACTTAAATTTTTTTTTTCTTTACATTTTTTCCCCTGGAAATTTGAAATAAGACAGAAAATAGATAGTTAAAAACTGCTTGGGTTTTTTTATTATTTCAGGGTATGTAACAAATTGTAGAAATTGAATTCTGACCTTGAGTTTGTCTGATCAGACAGATGTTTCGTGTTTTCGTCAGAAACTCGTGAAGTGGTAGCTGTCGAACTCTTGAGAGGAATGTATTGATGGGGGAGCGCAGAAGCATATGATGTAAAGGCTTGTTAAAGTCAATGGTGTATGTAATATGAATAGTAACAGAATTGTATGGCAATTACTGAAGTTAAGAAGTGTTTCAGATCTGTCTTTTGTCTGAGTTAGGTGGGAAGGGATTTTGATAAGTTTCATTTGGAATAGTTAAGGTGAAATCTTCATTGTTTAACAAGGCAGTGTTTCATACCAGCTTTTGTACACACTGTGGAAACAGTGGATTAAATTGTTTTCATCAGTTTCAGTTTCATCACAGTTGAGTGTTTTTTCAGACAGGAAACCTTTTTATTTTAGTAAATAGTTAATGAACTGTAGCTATGTGAATAAACACAACATTAGACAACCAGAGATCTTCAACTACAGTTATGCTGAGGTTATTTGAAATTAAGGATGAACATTAAACACTTCTGATGAGTATGCTTGCTTTCAAATAATGAAGTATTTTTACTTATACAGCTGTTCTTTTGATAGAAATTACTTTTAAAATTAATACATTTATTGAGTGTCACAAAGCTGCAGAAATAAAAACCATTTAGAATGTCTTATACTGCTGTTACACTTTCTATGCCTGCTGTAATTAGATTATAGTTGTAAATAAATTGTGCTTCTTAATTTCACATCATGCATTAGAGTTAGTTTGAGAACAGAGTAAGTGGAGAAATGAACTGAAGATTCATGTAGCCTCAGCTTTGACTAATACAACATTTCTAACCTTTAACTCCACTTAAAACTGCTTTAAGTTTGCTAATGCTAAATAATTTATTCACTTTTTGTAAAGTTGAAAAAAGATGACAAAAATAAAGACTTCAACATTCAGTTCAGCATCTTTAGAAAAGAGAAAAAAGAAGTTGGGCAGATAATCTGAACTATAAACTGTCCTAAGAGAAGTTTACAACCCTCTCACTCTATATGTTATTTTGTAATAGATGTTTTAATCTCTTCTGGCTACATACATTAAAGCAGAATAACTGAGATTAAACTGGAAAGTAATATTCCATTAATAATCTTGTGTGCTATAGGACAAGGTGGTAGTCTTAGTTCCTAAATTTGATGAATATTCTTTTCTCTTTTGTGACTACATGTTTGGCCCCTAAACTGATCCTTAAGGATATCAGTGAATTCCAGTATCTCATGTCTGACTTGTTTTTTGAAAACTGGCTTGAAACCTGCTTTTATTGTTGAAAGCACTAGGTTTCCAGCCACTTGTTTTATACCAACAGATGAGACTATTTTTGGAGAGAATTTGTCTTGCCCTTGTTGAAAGTTTAACAAAGAAAGTCTGAACACTGTAGATGGTTGCTTCGTGGTGGTGTGCCTGGGATATCTGTATAGATCAGAATGGCATAACCTACTAGATGAGTGTATCATCAGAGATCGAACTAAGTTTCACCTCATCAAAGTCCAGGCATCTGTGCTGCTGAGGTGCATGCCCTGAATTTTTGCAGGTCTTTCAACTCTGACTGTCTTAGCAGATGCCTCTTTTTCTCAACTCTAAATTTATTGTAGACAAGTATCTCTTGTATTATTCCTCTTGTAAACCTCTTACTCTGCTGTTGCTTGCTGTTCTACTTGTAGAGGAAATACTGAATTGTAAAGTTTTTATGACAGAAATATACACTATGCAGTGATACATTTTCTTGGCTAGTTATGGGAGGTACAGCAGGCAAATTAGTTGATCTAAGCAGTTATGGAGGGTGTATAAATGTCAAGGGTATAGTATTTGTCAGAGTGTATTTTTTACATTCTATGTAGTTTAATTTGAAGTGAGCCTGTAATGAGAAATATTTTAAAGTAATAAACTGATCACACTACGTACAAATTCTATGTAAATGTGGCAGGCTATTTTGCAGAATGAGTTTATAGGTTATGGTTCCTAAGTATTGTTACAATACAAGATTGTAAAAATTATGATGCTGTTACATATTGCTTGTGAAGCAGTGGATGACAGTTTTTAGTGGGACTGAGCATAGTAAGATATGCGTCTCAATTTGCCCTACTTTGCATCATCTGAAAACTCAAATCTAGACATCTGTTCCAGTAAGCAGGGGGGAAGCATGAAAAGTCATATCTTGAAATCTTGAAATGTAACAAAAACACACCCCCAACAAATCTAACTCCCAAACTAAAAGAGTAACTAAAACCTTGTTCTTTTTCCTAAAATGCTTAGTAGTGCTGGTATAGCTCTCATTAAGCGTATCCACTATATTGATACTTTTACTGTTCCTTTAATTATGGTTAATTTTATGGGTGACACTATCATACTAGCAAATGTAAATCTTTGAGCTTTCCTTTTAAACATATCTAGGATTTGTATGGATTTAGTTATATGTGCTTAAGGAAGAATTTTCACCTTACTTGTAGGAGCCTAATAGATTCTCTACCACAGTGAGGCAGCAGAATTCAGTTGTCATCTCCCAGCGCCTAAGAGGTTTATCATGTGTGTACAAGTAAGGAAAGTAGGCTCTCCACTGACCTTCTTTGTGCTATATTTTGCAGTTTTTTTGCTTTTTATTATGATTCTGTGATTTTTCAGAAAGGCCTGCACAGATGAGGGGAGTCCGAACAGTGAAGCTATGTCAAATGTGCAGTTAATGAGAAGAAGGAGGAGAACATCTCTGAGCTCGAGTAGTGCAGCTCCTGGAATGAACTAAGTCTTTTAAACTAGAGCTGTCTATAATGTTCTCATGACTAATCTATGGCTTTTTGCCAAAGATGCATTCATCACTGAAGATAGCAATATTTTGATAGTTTTATTTATAGTTGAATGTGTATGAAGCATTTCCTTTTGCTTATATTTTAATCTAAGTTTTATATAAGCATTTTGTATGTTTTGTCTCTTTTTAAAATGACAACGATTGAGGAAGGGAAGTACATATTTGTGAAATCAGTTTGTAAGACGTTTACTCAGGAGTATTTATTGCAATTTATAATTTCTACCATTTTTTATTTGACTTGTTTTTCCTTTCAAAATACAGCTGTATAGTAAAGGAAAGAAAAACTGCTGGGCTTCCAAGAACAGGGAAAATGAGGCAGATTATCTGCTTTACTGTTTTAAAGGATTTATGAATTTGTTGCTAATTACCATCTCTGGATACAGTTAAATTGTTTCGTCATTCTTCTTTCTTTAAATCTTTTTGCTGTCACTAATGCTTTCCTTAAGTCTCAACCCTTTGTCGTTTGTCAAATAATTAGGCTGTCCTATTCTTTGTGTATGCTTTCTCCTTAAAAAGAAGTACTTGCTTTTGTAATGGTTGTTATAATTTAAGAATATAATTTTTCCTGAGATAATTGCACGCTCATTAAATGACTGCAGTAATTGTCTTTAAAATGTGCCAAAAGAGAAGCATTTTTGTAAAAAGTAGTGAAAATGGCAAGCATAGAAAGGAAGCTTCTGGCTAGGTCAACTTACAGCAGTAATTCTGTGGATATCAAGGTGAGACTAGTTGACAGAAACAAGTAAAATAGATTTTGGTTTTTAATGATATTGCAGAACAAGTGTGATTGAATAATCTAAATAATTATTTGCAAGCAGATGTCTTGTTAACACTAAAGAACTATGAAGCAATTCAGTAATGTGAGAGTACTGATGCAGTTGTGCAAGCTTAGTATTGGAAGGAGTGGTACCTGATTACAGAGAAAACAGAAGAGAAAAGTTAAACTGTCTTTTAAAGACAGCAACCCATACTGTAGACTGTTAAATCTGTAGTTCAATTTATGCCTAAATTGTAATTAGTCTAAGGGGGAAAAAAAGTTTATGAAAAAAGCCACTATTCATTGTATTTTGCTAATGCAGCCATTTGTGTGATGAACTGAACTGGGAAACTCAGGTGAGAGAAACTTTCTGGTTTTTTGTTGAGGGTGTTTTTCAGGTATACAAGTTCCTGATTTAGTTCTCCTTTTAGCTGCACAGAATTGTGTACCGTAGAAGCTGCTGTGAGGAGAGAGTAAGGAGTGGGAAGCATCATTTGCTGCAGTTGAGGCAAAATCATTGTATATGGAGCCACAGCCACAAATACAAAGAGTGCAAGCGGGCTTGTAGGACTGGCCTTTGGTGCCAGTAACAACTCTTCTGCTTTGTCTAACACAGTTATCTAAAGTCTGAATTTTTGAGTGGCTTTGAAAATAGCATTGCCTCTAAAACTTCCAGAACAGCGCTTCATCTTGATGTTTTGTAGAAAATCAACACTTTAAAAGTGTTAGTGAAGTGTTATTACTGAAAGAGAAGCAGAACTTTGAAAGATGTTAACCAGTAGTATTCTTTGGCTTCAAAACTATATAAAGTACATTTGGAATTCATGTGGCTTTTGTCCAGATGTCTGTGTGCTTTGTGCACTCAGGTTTTACAATTTATGTTAAGTGTAATGTTAATTCTAAATATATAGAGAGAGATCAAAATAATTTCCAGCACTTTGTCTGCCTAACAGCCTCCTACATGTGGAGAGATATTGTTTTCTTTGTTCATTATTGGATTGGAATATTTGCCCAAGTTCCTGGTTACATGGATTTCTGATTTGGTGTTTATCTTCAGGTGTTGAGTGGATTGAATTTGGAAACTCTTAAAGCTTATAAATACAAGCATGTGGATTTCTAGGATGATGTGAATGAGAATTCTTACATTGATTTGAATAAGTTTGATAAATGAAGCTAGGAATGTAGCTTTAGGCTAGAAGGGGTTGACAAGTCTTACATTTTTGAGAGCTGTGTAATTTGTAGTACAGATTGGTTTTTCTTTCATAAATGTGGCAAGTTTTCTTTTGTGTGTGTTATTTGGCATCTGCTCTCTTGATGTGTTACTGTGAAGGCTAGCATTTTAATTTGTATCTTATGAAATCATTCCCCTATTTTTTACATACTGCCTGTTGAGGAAGTAAGTCTGTGTTTGAAAGCAGTTTTAATGTTAGTAGCATTAGGTATCTAGAGACATAATGCTATTCAATAGCATATTGAATTATAAACCAGAACTAGTTTCATAGATTGATAAGAAAGCCTCTTTAAAGATACATTCATGACTTCACTATTTAGTTTTAGTTCATACGTTGGAAAGAAGAGTTGCAAGAAGACACTGCAGATAGTTTTGTTCTGAGCATTTTGGTTTTCAGAGAGTCTGAAACCTTGCTTTAGAAAGAGCTCTGATAGGTTTTTAGAATAATCTTTAGAGTGACCCTAAATGAAATTCTTTCATTGTACCTTCTTTTTTACGGAGTACTATACACATAGGAGGGGAGTTCTTTAATAGTATTTTAGAGAAACTTGCTGGAAAAACACAGCTATTGTGCTTTTCGTGACTTGTAGCACACTATGGCTTACAGTACCTGTTTTATATGAGAAAGAGTGCTAGAAGATTGGTACGTTTGCATTGGTTTTCTTCTTTGCTAATTCTTGGTAGCAGCTGCTCATGAGGCCCAGGTATGGCTTAGCTTGATATGTAAAATTTCTTATAGCAGGAACTTTGGTTCTTGCAAGTCTTAAAGGCAGTGACCAGCTGTTACAGAGCACCGGTTGTCCCCGGGAAGGCAGGTAAAGTAATTGAAGGAGCATGTGAGTGACTAAATTGGACATGTGTCTTACTGTTTTTGAGTTGAATAAGAGCAATTTTTCAAAAGATCAGGCAAATTTATTTTGGTATGCCTGTGTTGTAGCTCCTATTTATATCATCCTCTGGAGGATTCTTTGACCTGCAGGCACATGTTATTATGAAATCTCGTCAACTTCAGATAATACACAAGAGTGTGCTTTCTAGCTTAATGTAAGTTCAATTGCAAATGTGTACAGGCTTTAGCTATTTCAGGAGATGTTCGGAAATGGTGACCGAGCCTTGCATGGTGGGGGCAGAGGTGTGAAGGTGCTCTGCTCCTGGCTGTGCCCCAGGGTATCCTTGGCAACAGGCTGCGGTCTCTAACCTAGCTTGTTCTGCTCTATGTTGGGAGCAGGCTCTATTGACCTGAAGTCCATTACAGATTGTTAGAATTTCTCTTGTCTTGAACTTTACGTTGGGTCTACTCCTGCCTTTGCTGCTAGTAGCCAGACATAGCTGAGATAAAATATTACTGCTGTGCTTTTGTTTCTAGAGACCTGTTTTGCATCTTTTTCTGTTTGATCCCTACCAAAAGGTCATGCTCCCTGCTGTTTTGATTTGGGTTTTCTTTTAAGGTTATCCCAGTGAAGCTCTCACATGCTGTGTTCTTTCTCTAGAAAATTTTTAGGAGACTTCTGGGCAAAAGCAGTTTGGGTTTTTTTGGTTGTTTTTTTTTTTTCTTTGCCTGAAATTGAATCCCATTGGTCCCCAGTAGTAGCTATCGTCTGACTTGTGACCTGTATTTTCAAACCATCACGTTTTTTGATAAGTTATTTTTTTTGTGTCTGATTTTCCTCCTCATTGTGGGGAGGATTTTGTTCAGGATTATTCAGTTGAGAAAACTATATTCAGCAGGAGTGTTTTCATTAGGCTTGCATATATGCTGAAGTACTCTTGTTTTGGAGGTTCTAGCACAGAATGACAATGATTGGCTGCAGCATGTTGTTTCAGGAGCCTTCATACTCTGATGACGTAAATTTTACGTTACGATTGCACTCAATGTACTACGCAATTTGAGCAGAATGTGTTAAATTACGCTGTTAGAACATGGTGTGGAAGAGAATCTGTCTCTTTGTTTTATTTAATCTGTGGTTGTTCCTCTGACCTAGCCTTGCTCTCCTTTCTGTAGGTAATTACAAAAGCAAGGCCTTGAGACAAAAGGTGGGCAGGTTCCTGCTTGTTCTGCATAGTTCTTGCCTATTCACCCTTCACTTTCATCACTTCAGTAGGTTAAGTAACTCCTTTAAGCAGCAGAAGTGTACAAAAAATAGATGGTGGTTGCAGTTTGCAACTCTTTGTAACGATACTGTAATGTCAGCTGACTCTGGGACAAAACCCAGAGGTTTCCAGGGGGATAGTGTAAGGAAGTAGTGACAGTAGTGAACTTTATGAGGTTGAAAGGGGTTTTGATTTTAATTATGCAAATGTTTTCTTACAAGACCACTCCTTTGAGAGGTGTAGGAGGAGCATTTGAACTGAAATTAAGTTTTGACAAGAACCAGCTACCGCTAAGGTCCCGTTGCTTTTCCTTACTCAGAGATATGTACCTTACTGGTTTTAGCAGACTTGGGATAGGAACGCTGAAGCTGATCTGCGGTGTTTGGATAAGGTGTATAGAATGCCACAACAAGGTACTTTCTTTCTAGTGGAGTTTTGAGTGTGCTTTGGGTATTCCTCTCTGGTAATAAAAACCATGCAAAAATCACTCTAAGGATTTTGTCATTTTGTATAACTAATGATTTCTGCCTAAAGGTAAATGAAATCACTTAATTTAAGATTACTTGAAAAGAGTAGCTAAAACTTGAATGTTTTAAAAGTAACATATACATTTTCTGAAGACTACATCTGAATAGAGCATATGTTATTTAAATTTGGGCGTGTAGTGAAAAAGTTGGATAAAAGCTCTCTCAACATATTAACTTCATGCCCCTCTAGTTTGTGTGGTATGTAGACATTACTTGAATGTTCCTTTGTCCTTAAAAATAAACTCAAATTTTAGCTGCCGTTTTGAGTGTAAAGCTTCATGCAGCTTCTAAAGTAAAACCTTTATTTAGAATCTTCTGTCTATATCTACTGTCTGAAAGAATTATCCCATATCTTGGTATCTCCGAGTGAGCTCAAACCTGAGTTAACAGTGGCAGCTGAAATGGCTGCATGTTTGCTTCATCCAATTGTTAGATTTTTCTGAGTGTGAAGGACTTTGTGGAAACATAGGAAAAAATGCAGCTCCTAAAGTTTTAAATTTAGACTGAGCTTGTGTACCTCCTTCTACTCCGTTCCCCCTTTCCAATTTTTAATGTGAGGTGATTTTGTACGTGCAACTGATATATACGGTATTTCAATTGCATACAGCTGTAATAGTCAAACATAATTGTGTGTTTAGTTTTCACAGTATTTGTTTCACAGTGCATTGCAGTTTGTATTTATTTTAGTATTGGGTCATTGACACATATTTGCTGTTATTTTGCTTTCTGAATGACAAATAGCACTTGGATGTGTTGGGTCAGTATGGGCATTCTGTTTTATATATAAGATATATGTTTCTTTCATCACTGGTACACCTTAAATTATTGTACTCCTAGCCTGTATCTGCTTGATGGAGTTTCTTTTAATAATATTTGTGTACTTGACTGAAGTTAGCAACAGAGTTCCACTGGATTAGTGTGAGTATATTTGAGCTGTTACAAAAAAATACATACGCTAAGAAAACAGCAATGAAAAGTTCTATATATCCTGTATGCAAAATTTCTTTTCTTTTTACATGTTTTGTGGATGGAGCATATTTCATTTCTGATATTTTTTTCATCTTTTTTATTACAAATTTCAATTATGATTCTTACCACTCTGATTTGAAGATTCCAATGTTCTGTATTTTCAGGCAAATACAAGCTTGGATTTTATTTGGTTCTTGTTTTGCTTTTTTATCATGCTTGCAGTTTTGGAAAAATGCTGATACTTGACTTCCTTTTGTGACTCATAAGGCTTTAAAGTAAAGCTGCTATGTTACTACAGATCTTGTTCTTTACCAGACAGGCAGTTTCTCAAAGAATCTTTCCCGTTGGAGACTGAGTTCCTTTGTGTCAGTAAAAAAGATTGTTTTACAAGTTGTATTTTGACTATTATACTGTGAGATTTGTTTCTACATTTAAGCCTGAGTATGTGAATTACCTTACTGACTTCAGGCAATCAAACTTGTGAATTTGTCTTTCAGGACAGGATTTTTAAAATATCGAAAGGGAAAAAAGTATGCAAAGTAAGCAGTAGTTTCTCGAATTGATGGTTAGAAATATGAACTATTACAGCAGTCTTCTCTTTTTTGGTTTTATTATGCATAGAGTATTGAAGACAGGCTTGAGTAATCACAATGGATATACAGTAAGTGAAATCTTTTCAGGATATATTACTCTAAATTTTAAATTTCCTGTATTAAACTTCTTGGAGGAGAGAAGAGTGATAAACCCTGCATTTCCAGGAATACACAGTTTCCTCAAATTATGTATTCCAAAATAAATACATTTTAATTTATACATTAAAAAGTTATTTTTCAATCATAATTTAACACTTGAAGACAATATTATGTGTAGACTTCAATGGAGAAATAACAGTTTAAGTATTGTCATAAACAGAGTACAAGTACACTCCACAGCATTTGCCTTTTAGAGAAATAATTATTCAGCCATTTCTTTATATAATGTAATAGTTTGCCACGGGAGTCCTGCCAGTAGGTGCACATTTCAGAGGCTCAGATGCGCATGTAGGAAGGAAAAAACCAGCAGTTAGAAGGCAAGATCCTATACTAAGCATTAATTTAAAAGAAGAGTAATAAATCTGGAGGTGTAAGAAACTGATATTTTGGCCAGTTAATCAGAAGAAATTATTTCTTCTGGAGAGATAGGGGTCCTGGTAGCATTTCCACAGGTCTTTGGTGTTGAGGCATTTGAATTCCTTTGGGGAAGGGAGGAGGCAGGGAACAGGAAGGCCTGTTGAGCACTGCTTCAGCAGAACTTCTGTTTGGGCTTTCCTTTGTCAGATGAGAATCTTTATGTAAGCAGGGAGAAAGGGAAGTATTAGTAGATCATGTGGTGTCAGAGTGTTGGATTTTGCAGCTTGTGGTTACTGTAGAGGTAATGTGTCTTGTGGATTTACAGAGGTCCAGGAAGGATTGAGCTCATGTTTCATTTCACTCTGTAAGATTGGAACTCAGAGATTTTTGTTCTTGTGTTTCAACTGTCTTTGACTTAGGAATCAGTAGGAGCTTGGAAGCATGTATTTACCAAGTTCTATGGCATAGTTGTATAGCCTTGTTTGTATTTTTTAAAGCATGCTGCATAAAAATTGAACAGCTGTCACCTGTAGTTTAATGTACATGGATAACTGTAACCTGAGAGATGAAAAACAAGCAAGAGGAGTATTTTAAAGCTAAATCTTTCTTCCAAGTCTTCAGTCTGATTGTATGATTATCAAAGACTGGCTTCATAATAAGGGACAAAAGTGTTCCCTGTTCTACAAGGACAGCTGTGCTATCACTTGGGGTGGGTTAGGGAAGGAGTTTGATGTATCTTTATCCTGAGTTCAGCAGTAGCAGTCATTTTTCTCCTTCTTAGTAGCTGGTGCAGTGCTGTGTTTTTGACCTTCATTCTGGGAGCAACGCTGATAACGTGGATGTTTTTAGTTGGTGCTCAGTAATGTTTACTCTGACCAAGGACTTTCTGAGTCTCATTCTCTACCAGGGAGGAGGGGGAGTCGGGAGGAAGCGGAGACAGGACACCTGACCCAAACTGACCAAAGAGGTATTGCATTACCATAGTACATCATGCCCAGTATATAAACTGGGGGCAGTTACCCGGAAGGGATAGATCGCTGCCCGGGTTGGGCTGGGTGTTCATCGGTGGGTGGTGAGCGGTTGTATTCTCTTCCCATGTTATTTCCCTTATGTCCTGGGTTCAGCACTAGCAGTCATTTTTCTCCTTCTTAGTAGCTGGTACAGTGCTGTGGTTTTGAGTTTCAGCCGGGGAACAGCGCTGATAACACCCATGCTTTCGGTTGCTGCTCAGTAATGTTTAGTCTGACCAGGGACTTTCTGAGTTTCATGCTGTGCCAGGGAGGAGGGGAAGCCAGGAGGAAGCAAAGACAGGCAGGACATCTGACACAAACTAGCCAAAGAGGTATTCCATACCACAGCACATCATGCCCACTATATAAACTGGGAACAGTTACCAGGAAGGATGAGATCACTGCTCTGTTGGGCTGGGTATCGGTTGGCGGGTGGTAAGCGGTTGTGTTCTCTTCCCTTGTTATTTCCCTTATCATGATTTTTATTGGTAATAGTGGTAGTGGTTTGTGTTATACCTTAGTTACTGGACTGTTCTTATCTCAACCCGTGGTAGTTACATTCTTTCGATTCTCCTTCCCATCCCTCTGGGAGCAGGGGAAAGTGGGGGGGGGGGGAGTGACAGAGAGACTGCATGGTTTTTCTGAGTTACAGCTAGGCTTAAACCACGACAATTCTTTTTGGCGCCCAACGTGGGGCATGAAGGGTTGAGATAATGACAGATCTGACCAGAGTGCGTCTAATCGTATTTGTGATAAGCTTTCATTGTTTTGGATTAATAGTCACTCATCACAATTCTAATTTATTGCCTCTCAAATTTGTTGCTCTTGATTTTGGAGTTTCAGCATGTCATTCCTTAGTTAGAGCTGATATTTGCTGTGTTAGTGTTTATTGGTTGGGGGCCTGGGCTAAGGTTCTGGTTTCATTGTACTTTATGGTAATGACTTGTAATACAATAGACTCATTGATCGTGAAACTGATCTGGCTTGCATTCCCAGTGTCGTCACCACTTCTATACTTTGGGAGGTACATAACAGAAGTGCTCAGCAATTACACATCTTTTTCCCTTCTCGGACGGTCAACCCGTGAAGGAGACATTCCCTTATGTTCCCAGCCCCCCCACCAGACCATTTACAGCATCATTTGAGAGTTCTGAAGGTTTTGAATGGCATTTAGCTACCCTTGAGACCTGCCTGCTGATTGCGATGGGAATCACCATGTTGGCAGACATACATAGTGTGTTTTACCCACGACCACTTCGTCTGGTCTCGAGAGTTAAGCAGAGTCAGGTTTGGGCCTTGTCTAGGGTTAGACGTGATAAAGGAGGACCAAGAGATTTTAGCCGAGGCCGGACAGTCATGAGTGGCAGGGTGTGTGGGATAGTATGGGCAAGTATCTAGGCCAGCGGGCCCCTCGAGTGCTTTGGAACTTTACCCCTGAGCAAGTGCAAAATCCAAAAAAATTAGTAAAACACTTAAATGAGGTGTATTGTCATCCTGGTCATACCAGGGATGAACAAATCATGGCAACGTGCTGGGGCTTGGCCTATGCTTACAGAGCCCTGTTCAACACTATCCAGCACCTTCAAAAGGAAAAAAATGTCTCTGGATCTGACGGCAAAGCAACAGACAGTGCAGATACTCCAGCTCCATGCACAGCAGCTACACCTGCTCTAGCGACAAGTACAGCAGCTACCCAAACCCTGACAACAGATGCTGTAGCTACTCCTACCACAGTGGTAATTACTTCAGCTAAACCAGAGGACCATTTCATACCAATATCAGTTACCCCTGTATACAAGGGGAAGAGCAAAACAAAGACAAGAAAGATGAAGCAAGATGAAAAAATTATGTACTCACCACCTGGGACAGCATCTGACCAGGAGTTATTAGTATGTGAATCAGAGGAAGAAGAGGTGACCTCTCGACCTCGGACCTCAACCGAGCTGTGGAATATGCGAAAAGATTTTACCCATCAACCAGGAGAGCACATCATCATCTAGTTGCTCCGATGCTGGGACAATGGGGCTGATGGTCATACACTAGAAGGTAGGGAAGCCAAGCAGCTGGGATCACTTGCTAGGGAAGGGGGAATTGACAAAGCAATTGCAAGAGAGAAACAGTCCCTCAGCCTTTGGAGGTGGCTCTTGGCAGCTATGAAAGATAGGTTTCCATACAAGGACGATGTTATGAGTCGTTCGGCCTAGTGTACTACTCTAGAGAAAGGCATCCAGTCTCTGAGGGAATCAGCCATTGTAGAGATGATCTGTCACATCAAGCCAAATAACAGGGATGTACCCATAGATCCAGATGAAGTCAAATGTACGTGACCCCTATGGCAGAAATTTACACGGAATGCACCGTTGTCATATGCCCATTCATTAACAACAGTAACCTGGAATGACATAGTACCACTCACAGTGGATGAAATGATACATAAACTCCGAGAGTTCGAAGACAATCTCACCCCTTCCATCATTTCAGCTGTGGAAAAACTGTCCCAGGAGCTCAAACAATTGAGAGACGATCTGTCTGATCTATCCAGCTCCTCACATGTACCAGCATGTCTTAGCTATTAATAAAAGGGATCTACTGCTCAAGAGAGAAGCTATAGAAGGTATACACCATGGGCCACCCTACCGTTTTACTTGCAGGGTCACGGAGAAGACATGGCGAAGTGGGATGGAAAACCTACCTCAGCTCCAGAGGAACGGGTGCTTGAATTGAAGAGGAGAACAAAGGTCAAGGATGATCATCCTGTGAAAGCTGCGGCTTCAGTCTTTGGTAAGCAGGTTCCCAGATGGAGTAGAAGAGCTGATTTTACTCCAGCTCCTGTGATAAAGAAGAATAATCCCTTTCTACAAGACTTGAGTGTCCAACGTTGTGATGACTATTAGAGGGGCCCTGCCTCCAGCCACGTGGATGTAGGGGACAATCAGATTTACTGGACTATGTGGATCAGATGGCCTGGCACATCAGTCCCACAGAAGTATAAGGCTCTAGTAGATACCGGTGCACAGTTTACCCTGATGCCATCAAGCTGTCAAGGGGTGGAACCCATTTCTATTTCTGGAGTGACAGGAGCATGCCAAGAGTTGACTGTACTGGAGGCTGAAATCAGCCTGACTGGGAGGAAGTAGCAAAAGCACCCCATTGTGACTGGTCCAGAGGCTCCATGCATCCTTGGCGTAGACTACCTCAGGAGAGGGTACTTCAAAGACCCAAAAGGGTACTGATGGGCTTTTGGTATTGCTGCTTTGGAGACAGAGGGAATTTAGCAGCTGCCCACCTTGCCTGCTCTCTCAGGGAATCCTTCAGCTGTGGGGTTGCTGAAGGTGGAAGAGCAACAAGTGCGAATTGCGACCACAACAGTGCACCGGTGGCAATATCGCACAAACAGAGACTCCCTGATTCCTATCCATAAGCTGATCCGTAGACTGGAGAGTCAAGGAGTGATCAGTAGGCCTGCTCACCCTTTAATAGCCCCATACGGCCAGTGCGAAAATCTAATGGAGAGTGGAGACTAACAGTAGACTATCGTGGCCTGAATGAAGTCACACAAGCCTGGAGTGCTGCCGTACAGGACATGCTAGAACTTCAGTATGAACTGGAGTCAAAGGCAGCCAAGTGGTATGCCATGATTGATATTGCCAATGCATTTTTCTCAATTCCTCTGGCAGCAGAGTGCGGGCCGCAGTTCGTACACTTGGCGTCGACTGCCCCAGGGGTGGAAACACAGCCCTACCATCTGCCATGGACTGATCCAGACTGCACTGGAGCAGAGGCAAGCTCCAGAACACCTACAATACATTGATGACATTATCGTGTGGGGCGATACAGTGGAAGAAGCCTTTGAGAAAGGGAGGAGAATAATCCAAATCCTGCTAAAAGCCGGTTTTGCCATAAAACGGAGTAAGGTCAAGGGACCTGCATGGGAGATTCAATTTTTGGGAACAAAATGTCAAGATGGACGTTGCCAGATCCCTACAGATGTGATCAACAAGAAAACAGCAATGTCGCCACCAGCTAATAAGAAAGAAACACAAGCTTTTTTGGGTGTTGTGGGTTCTGGAGGATGCACATCCCCAATTACAGTTTGATTGTAACCTCTCTCTGTCATGTGACTCAGAAGAAGAATGATTTTACATGGGGCCCTGAGCAACAGCAAGCCTTTGAGCAAATTAAACAAGAGATAGTTCATGCAGCAGCCCTTGGACCAGTCCGGGCAGGGCCAGATTAAAAAATGTACCGTACACTGCAGCCGGGGAGAATGGTACTGCCTGGAGCCTCTGGCAGAAAGCTCCAGGAGAAACTCAAGATCGACCCCTCGGCTTTTGGAGTCGGGGATACAGGGGATCTGAGGCCAGCTATACCCCAACTGAAAAAGAGATACTGGCAGCCTATGAAGGGGTTCGAGCTGCTTCGGAAGTGATTGGCAGTGAAGCACAGCTCCTCTTGCCACCCCAGTTGCCTGTGTCTCCTCTACACATCATGCAACTGATGCTACACGGAGTAAGTGGGCTGCACTAATTACACAACGGGCTCAAACAGGCAATCCCAGTCATCCAGGAATTCTAGAAGTCGTCATGGCCTAGCCAGAGGGCAAAGATTTTGGAATGTCACCAGAGGAGGAGGAGGTGATGCGTGCTGAAGAGGCTCCACCATATAAGGAACTGTCAGAAAGTGAAAAGCAATATACCTTATTTACTGATGGGTCCTGCCATACTGTGGGAAAGCATTGGAAATGGAAAGCAGCTGTATGGAGTCCTCGATGACAAGTTGCAGAAACTGCTGAAGGAGAGGCTGAATCGAGTCAGTTTGCTGAGGTGAAAGCCATGCAGCTGGCCTTGGACATTGCTGAACGAGAAAAGTGGCCAGTACTTTATCTGTCTGCTGACTTATGGATGGTGGCAAATGCCCTGTGGGGGTGGTTGCAGCAATGGAACCAGAGCAACTGGCAACACAGAGGTAAACCCATCTGGGCTGCTGCACTGTGGCAAGATATCGCCACCCGGGTGCAGAACCTGGTGGTGAAGACACACAATGTGGATGCTCATGTACCCAAGAGGCAGGCCCCTGAGGAACACCAGAGCAACCAACAAGTGGATAAAGCTGCTAAGATTGAAGTGGCTCAGATGGACTTAGATTGGCAACATAAGGGTGAATTATTTTTGGCCCAGTGGGTGCATGACACTTCAGGCCATCAGGGTTGGATGGACTCGTGATCGAGGGGTGGACTTTAACAATGGACACTATTGCCCAGGTTTTTCATGAGTGTGAAACATGTGCTACAATTAAGGAAGCCCACCGGTTAAAGCCTCTTTGGTATGGAGGACAATGGCTGAAGTACAGCTATGGGGAGGCCTGGCAGATTGATTATATCACACTCCCAGCAACCCGCCAAGGCAAGCGCCATGTGCTTACCATGGTGGAAGCAACCACCAGATGGCTGGAAACATGCGCTGTGCCCCACGCCACTGCCCAGAACACTATCCTGGGCCTTGAGAAATAGCTTTTGTGACGATGCGGCCCCCCAGAGAGAATTGAGTCAGACAATGGGACTCATTTCTAGAGCAGCCTTATAGACACTTGGGCCAAAGTGTCTATATATTGAGTGTATATATCACATCCCCTACCACGCATTAGCCTCTGGGAAAATCGAACAGTACAATGGGCTGTTAAAAACTACGCTGAGAGCAATGGGTGGTGGGACTTTGAAACATTGGGATACACATTTACCAACAGCCACCTGGTTGGTCAACGCCAGAGGATCTGTCAACAGGGCTGGCCCAGCCCAGTCAGAACTTTCACATACTGTAGAAGAGGACAGAGTTCCTATGGTGCCTATAAAGAATTTGCTGGGGAAGACAGTCTGGGTTATTCATCTTCTGGTAAAGGCAAACCCACCTGTGGGATTGCTTTTGCTCAGAAACCCAGGTATACTTGGTGGGTAATGAGGGAAGACGGGTAATTTTGATGTGTACCTCAAGGGGATTTGATTTTACGGGAAAGCAGCCAATGAACTCAAATGTATGCTGTTGCCTGCTATGTAGTACTTTTATAGCCCACCGACTAGATGTCCTCAGGTCACCAGCAACTGGCCCTGACTTTGCTCCCACCATCATCCCAACAAAGAATGAACTTTGATGAAACCAAAGAAGCTCAGCAGTGACCAGATGAGTTCCACGGTGTCATCAGCAGGCAACAGTCCAACACTGCACACTGTCTCTCCTGCTCTGGAAGACTGAAGACAAGAGATGGAGCCCAACAACACGGAGCAGATGAACTCAGCAGCTTTATAGGGGTTGGTCCATGCACTAAGGAATGATATCTCTCTCTTTGTGTGTGTATGTGTGTATATGTTATACATATATATGCATACATATATGTATGAGACAAAAGTAATGGTACATTGAAAAATGTGGGATCTGAGCATGACGTGAATGGTATGGAATAAGGGGTGGATACTGTCCTGGGTTCAGCAGTAGCAGTCATTGTTTCTCCTTCTTAGTAGCTGGTGCAGTGCTGTGTTTTTGACTTTCTTTGTGGGAGCAACACTGATAACACCGGTTTAGTTGTTGCTCAGTAATGTTTACTCTGACCAATCACTTTCTCGGTGTCATGCTCTACGAGGGAGAAGGGGAAGCCGGGAGGAAGCTGAGACAGGACACCTGACCCAAACTAGCCAAAGGAGCATTCCATACCACAGCACATCATGCCCAGTGTATAAACTGGGGGCAGTTACTCGGAAGGGCTAGATCACTGCTCGGTCGGGCTGGGTATCGGTCGGCGGGTGGTGAGCAGTTGCATTCTCTTCTCTTGTTATTTTCCTTATCATGATTATTATTGGTGGTAGCAGCAGTGGATTTTGTTATACCTTAGTTACTGGACTGTTCTTATCTCAACCTGTGGGAGTTGTATTTTGTCGATTCTCTTCCCCATCCCTCCGGGAGCAGAGGGGAGGAAGAACGAGGGGATTGAGCGAGCAGCTGCATGGTTCTGAGTTACTGACTGGGCTTAAACCACGACAATCTTACTGTTTTGTTCTAGATCAGACAACTTGGGAAAGAGGCTGGTCAGGTGAAGGTGTTAATAATATGTTTCCCTGGAACAGCTAGTGAGGTTTGAAGTTGTAGTGAACAGACCTAGCTCTATGTCATCTTATACTTAGGTTAAGCTTGAATAGGGTAGCTGCACAAAGATGTCTTATGTATCCAGGGATGAAGCATCCAGTTGGGATGGGAAATGGGCTGCTATTTTGCACTGCTGTTTTAAATATCAAAATATGTGGCATTTTGTAGACTAGCATAAGTTTTAGTTGGTGTAGGTTGAGGAGCATCAGGAAGAAGTCCACTGGTGCCTGTGGAACGTTTTGCTACTTTACAGGGCTCTGCAGGCAGCTGAAGAGCAATGACATGGTTCAGAATACTGATATTGGCATTTGTTTGTCCTCTTTATTCATATCACTGCTACATCTGCCTCGTAAAAATTCAGCAGATATTAGCATGATGGGTAGAAAATCTTGCCTACAGTAAGCTCATTCTTAGTACTTTTTTTTGCTGTACATTATATTTTTAAGATACTTGATGTTTACAAACTGGAAAGATGGAATACTGAATTATTCTGTTATAAGATAATTAATTTTTTGTATGTATGAATTCTTTTGGCTATGCTTATTCTTGCAGTTTTGTAATACATATTTGTTTATTGTTTCTCTTTTTTTTTTTTTTCCTTTTCCTTTTTTTTTTTCCTTCTCTCCCCAAAGCCTCAAAATATAACCCCAGGAAAATGTCTGAAAATATGACTTGCCTTGGGGAGAGAGAGAACAAAACCCAAACATACTCCATCCAGAAATAATTTAGGTATTTCCTGTTGTTTGCTTCCATTTTGTGATGTGGTTTTGTTTTCCCTTTATCAATCTTAAGGGTAGGACAAAAAGTGTCTTCTTACTGTTTGGTGGGGTTTTTTAGTTCTTGGGGTTTTTTGGTTTGTTTGTTTTAAGGAAGAAGGCAAGTTTAATGAAAGTTTGTTTCCTTTTTGAAATCATAGAGGTGTTTATAAAAAAGACATTTCACTAGTTTGATCTAAAAAAGGTTCAGATCTTTAAGTACAGTAAAAAATACAGCATCCCTCACTGCAGTTTTTATTTACATTTAATATCTGCTCAGGGAGCTCCCCTACTTTGGATTTAAAATATAATGAAAAAATAAACAGAATTTAATCTTGTGAGGGAATTCATGGTTTCCTACAGAAAAGAACAAAGTTTAACAGCTTATTCTGATTTTCTCTGATACTATTACTCAGCAGGTTCCTGAAGCGCCACTTCCTGGGGTGAGAGATTGTTTTAACAGACTTTTGTGCAGTCACGAAAGACTAGAAATTAGTGCAGTTTCAGTTGATGTTACATTTTTCTAGAGTATTAATGGTCATTAAAAAGAAGTTGGGGAGAGCTATTCTCTTGTGCTGCTTTGCAGCATTCCACTCACCACGGTGGTAGAGGGTTTATGGGTTTACTTGTTAAATAAAAGTCTTCCTATTGCAAAACCAGGGTAGTGTTCCAGAAGAGGCTAACTCTCACCTGTACCTTCTAAGACTGTCTTTGATAATGTGAAATTCCAGTGGATCAATATATTTGTAGGGCTTTATCTGGGAGTTTTGAACTATAACGACTGGTCTTTTTAAATCAGAAGGATCTGTGTGATTTTCTTGCCCAGATATATGTGGTGAAGTATCTTACAGATTTATTTCCAGATGTTCACAAAGGACTTGTTTCAAAGAGCGAACTGAAACCTGCCTTTCCTTTTATAGAGTATTAAGTCATCTCTGTTTCTTAAGGAGTCAGATAATTGTGAAAATTGTAAGGTCAGATCAGTCAAGAGTGTAAGAAAGAAACAGAGCAGTGGAACTTCTTTGTGTAAACATTTTGACCCTTAGGATAAGGGATAAAAGGCTTTAGAAAGTAGAGGTAGAGGCATGTGGCATGACTGAAGTTGGTCTGAGCCTAGTAATTCACATCTGTAGTTGCATCCACAATGCCAATTCACTTGAATATGATTATTACTTTCCTTTATTTTTTTTTTCTTTTTTTTTCATGTATCAGAGCTGATGGCTTTCTCCTGTCAAGTGGTACTAGAAATGGTGACCCCACCCTACAGGTAGAATGAAAGATATGCAGGGTATCAGGCATAGATCAATACAAGTACTCAGTGTTACTAGTTCTGTGTGTCAAAAACCGGACCTGAGAAATTCCACTGACATAGTGGGTTCTGTTGGTATTGTATGCCACTTTCCAAATAGCCGTGTTCACCATTACAGACTTAGAACCAGCAGGGAGCAAATATAAGATGGGCATAGAATAGCAGGCCACTGAAAACTGACTGGCAGGCAGTGCAGGATATTGGCAGAATAAGCAGGACGAAGTTCTCAATTTTTTTTTACTTCCTGGCAATTTAATATGCTCTGTTACATAGCACCTCCCTTAAGAATTAGTTGTATACAGTTTTTATACCACTACTAAATATTCAGAGAAACAACCTTACTGTACTTGGCACTGGGCCCTAAAAAGCTGTCTACAAAAATCTTCCAAACAGAAGCTTACATGCACTGTAGACTTGTTCTGTGACATCCAGTATTGCTTTTGCAGCATGCCCAGGTTAGGGGCATCTGCTTACAATGGCTTGCATGGGCAATGGCTTGATCTTCTCCCAGTGAATGGTCTGGTAAGTTAGAGGCTTGGTTAAGCAGCTGCTGCTAATCACAGCTATGTTATCCTAGCTATAGAAGTGGCGAAACTTCCTTAGTGGTGATATTACTGGGCTCTTTAGCATTTAGATGAGTAACAAAACCATACTTAGAGAGTGTGTGACGTGCAAAGCAGGTGCATGTTTCATCTTAGGAACATGACTAGTTTAAGGTTGCTGACCTTTACATTAATGTTTCTATTTCCACATAAATTTGAAATTTGGCCTTAAGCTGAGTGTTAAATACCTTGTGAGTACAGATCATAGTAACCAAATCTACATTCTGAAGTGACTGTTGCACAGATCAAAACTGTCGCTTGTCCATGCTGCTGTAGTTTAGCCAGTAATTTACCAACATTACAGATAAGAAATATGGGAGATGGAAAAGACAGATATTCCCCTCTCCCCTCCCCCCCAATACTTTTTTCCTTTTTTAATCTATCTGTAGCATGTCTGTTTTAATTTGGGTTGTCTCACATATGTATGTTGTGTGATTTTCTATCCCTTAAACACAGAAACATTCATTAGCAATGATAATAAGCAAGAAAAAGGAGGAAGAGTATTATGAGCATATTGGAAGAACTATAACTTGGAGTGATCCATTTGCTCTCCTATTAGTTCCAAATATGCATCAAAGAGAATGGAGAAATGATTGAACCTGCCGGATCTTCCATTTTCCAGTGCTCTTTGTAAAGTAACCCCCATAGATGATGTGGGGTAACGGTTGAACAAAAGAAGTAGAAAGCAATTCAGAAGGAACTCTGAAAGGGGGTGGTGGGGGCAGATCCTTTCTGGGGAAAACAATGTTGCATGTTTAGGTGACCTTCTGCTCAGTTATGCAGAAACAGCTTGGTTAACCATGGAAGTCTTATTTCAGTATAAATTTCCAAATAAAATCACTTCTTTTGCTGGGATTGTCATTCAGCAAAGGAGTCTCCTTTCTGCATTCATGGGGTGTGACACATACTCATATTGTAAAGAACCTTTTACAAGTTGATTCTATCAGGGGTGTGAGCTCGCCTTTTTTGTTTTTAGTAGGTACGCTTTTTCGTTATAAAACCGGCATTAAAAAAATCACTGGGAGTTATTTATGCAAATTGTTCTAGCAGAAAAAAGTTCAGAGTACTAGAATGGAATTCAGAAGTCACTGGGTTCATTATTTGTTTTTTCAAAGTTGCATTCATAAATACAATTTTATAATTCAGATGATGAATTCCTTTAACATTTCTCACTGTTGTGTTCTTACAGTTCAAACATTTCTCACTGTTCATGTTCTTACAGTTGCTTAAAAGCAACTGTAGTTTTCAAATTTCGATGTGATTATAATGCAAAAAAATTAGAACCTAATTTGGACAAAACCCCTAAAGTATTGATTATCATTAGTTATGTGATTCATTTATTTGTAGTATAGTTGTGATATTGAGACTGTTTTGGGGATTTGACTTACACAAAGGAATTTCTTGTTTAGTAATTAACATTGACAAAGATGATGTGGTATTGCATGAAGATCAGGTTTCCAGGTGGATAATTTTAGCTGCTTTCAGTGCAGTTGATATCAAGGTCATCTTGATATTTCCTAAGGACCTAGTAGACAAGCAAGAACTTGTTACGCTCTTAAGGCATATGGTGCTTAGTCTGTGCATCTTCCTGCAGAGGTGCACTACCACTAGTAGAAGTAAAGAGTCATTGAAGGCATTGCAGGCATAAACCTTAGCTTTCTGTTGTTAGACTAGTAAGGGTCAGAATATAGTTCTTAGTGGTAGCTAGTGTTTGGGTGAGTAGATCCAGAAGTGAAAATCAGTGTTTTTTGAAAGTGCTTTATGTAATTAATTCACAAATATGTGGCTCATAAAAATTCCAGGGAAAGGCATTCCCAGTCCTTAGAGTATATTAAGAATGGATGCAACTTGTGAGAGAGAGTCATAATGATTTTGTGTGTACACAAAATTTATAGTAATACTTCTCTTATCATGAATGGATGTATCAACTCTAAGAAAGGCATTCTTACAGTAGAAGCAATGTTTTTCTTATGGAACAAATAAGGCAGCATTTGGGAAGGTTTTCTCAAAGGTAGAAGCTTTTTCTGTGCTGAACTTCACTTCTTGGGGCTTCCTTTATAGTGATATGCAAAGGACGTGAAGAAACTGTTAGTTGTTGTGGAGCAAATTAAAATGTGTTTAGGCCTTGAAGGAAAAAAACACCAGTAGCTGTAAGCATTGATGACAGTGATTTGTCCTTGCTGTAGGAAGTACTGTGAAGGTCTTCAAATGCATGTCCTATGCAACCCACAGCAGAATGTTGGAGAAATGCCTCTATGAAAAGCCTACTCAGCAGAGTACTGGAGCTCTTGGGGACACTGCTGTCATGATTCTGTCTCTGGTTATTCTCTGTTAACTTGATTGCTTTTACATTAATTCAGAAGTCATTCAGACGTGTAGTGCACCTTTGCCTCCTACAAGACAGCACGTTAAATTCTTTTGAATGCTGCTGAGAAGATGCTCCCCTGGCTGCTGTGAATCAGGGCATATGTGAGGAAGCCTACAGCTGTTATCTGTTCCACCCTTAGTATTTTAGGGCTAGCTCTTCCATGTGAGCAACAGTATGGTTGATACCTGCTGCTGTTAATGGCTTTTGCAGGCAGCAGCAGCAGCACAAATTTGATGTGATTCCTGTCAATTTCCTTGCTACTCACAGGGTTGCGAGGAGCAGTGGGAAAGTGACAGGAGGCTTGTTCAGTGCACTCGGCTGCTGCTTGGCAAAGCTATTAGCAGCAGTAGATATTCTGGAGCTCTCTCTGTGCAGATTCAAGACAACATTGCATTGGTTTATGTTCAGTTATATTTGGATGATTATCCTTGCAACCTGGGAAAGTGAAAACACATTTTTCCAAATCTTTAGTTTTTAAATACATGGCTGCCTCACGGTTTTCTTCCCACTTTCTCCTATGCATTTGTCAATTAAGAGTTGCTTTCCTACTGCTGGTAGATGGAATAGGTTTGTAAGCAGTTGGTGAAGAGTATGTTCCTTGGGATGTTTGATCCCTGCTCAGTAAGAGGGAGGGGTATTTTTGTTGTGGCAAAAGGTTTTGTCCTTTTTGTTGTAGATGCCGTGTAGTTTTTGAAATTATTTTTGGTGTGCATGATGATTTATAACTAACTTTATTTTATGGCCTTGCATTTTTTGGAAGTCTGAAATGATTATCAGAATGAAAGACTGCTGCTGAATTACATGATCTGTGTTGCTTCAGTTGCTGCGCAGATACTGTCCTCTGTACTGGTTCTTCTAATCTCAAAGCACTTGTGTTGCTTTCCAGTTTTGGTTTTTGTGACAATGGTGACTTCCTTGAGGAAGGTTTTACTACAGCTTTATTTAGATTAAAATGGCTGGCTGGTGCCTTCCTGTGCCTTGATGAATGTCATTTCCATATGGTTAGAAATGTGATAGCAAAATCAAAAAAAAAAAAAGTCCTTGGTTTCCTAACAAATAGCTTACTGTTTGTGCAGTGCTGGAGATGCCACTTAACAAACAAAAGCAATAGTGCAGAGCAGGATGCAGAGGGTCAGCCTCAGGAATTAAAAACATAGCTTAGCCTTGTACAGCATACTCACAGTTCCACAGTAAGAGAGTGATGAAGTAGTTGAGGACAACTTGGGAGCCAGCTTTATGCTCTGTAGCGTAAGAAACTTTGCTTTAAAGGAATAAAATAACTAGGCAGATTATTGCAAAAGAATTATGAAAAAGCCACCATTTCTGTATTGCCCACTTAATTATTAGGTGGGTTTTGTTTGTTTCTGGCCCAGGAATGTTCAAAGATGTACCAATTTCTTTTAAGACTCCTCAGACTGTATTGGCTTTAGTAGTGTTTTGCTTAGAGCTGACATTACAGCAAGAGTACATTAGTAATGTATTTTGTTTAGCTGATCTCAAAATGCAAAGTTGTATGTGATTTAGCACCTTTACTAAGTTACAAAATAATAATCCTAAAAGGTAAATCATTGCAATTTGTTACAGATACTGTAACTATGGTGTGTCAGTGTCTTGCCTAGAGTTCTCATAAGTAAAACTAAAATTTAATAATTGTTGTTGTTATGAAGTGGAATGTTTACAGAAAGATCTTTGAGTTTAAGTGGTATTGTTAAAAAAATAATCCATTTGATATACTGGTACCGCTAGTATTTTCAATGCACAATGAGCTTCATTTTGAAATTAAATTTAAATGGAAGTGAAATTCATACTAAGTGTAAGGCCTAATGTTAATGTTCTTGCAAAAATTAAAAATTTCTATGGAAAAACATATTTATCACAGAAGTATAAACATATATCAAGCAAAACAGAAATCAAATCCTGATCCTTTTTCTTTCTTCTTTAATGGGCTTCTGTGACTTAAGGGTGTTGCTAGATGGAGTGATGCTGTCAAAAGCTTCCTGTTTTTTAATAACCTTTCAAGAACCTGATCATATCTGCTTTGGTTTTATTTGATATGTTGACAATACATATTCAAAGACTTGACTGCTCTTTGAAAATAGCACTTTGAATCAGCATTGTGATGGAGAGGATATTACCACTGAGATGTGTTCCCAGGTCTTCACCGCAAAGTGTCCATGGGCCTTGTGCAGAGGGGTAAAGCTAAGTTCAGCAGGTCTACCATTTTCTGTAGGAAGCAGGCAAGTCTGTGAGTTTGTATGGTCACTACTGCTAGTTTATAGAAATCAGGTAAAAATTTAAAAAAATAAATTGAAAGAATAGTGTTGGAGAGCAAGATGGGTTTGAGGCCACGGACTCGTGCTTTGGTGCCTCTCTCCTCTGGCATCTTTGGCCTCGCTCCAGTGTGGGAAATGGAGCAGCAGAGTAGCAGTGAAGTCAAGCCAGATGGACGCTGGGCTCCCAGGGTTTTCCATCCCTGCGAGCAGGCATTGGTGGCAGCGCTGGCGGAGGAGCAGGAGTTAAAGCCTACACCACACGTAAGGGAGGGTGGCCCGTTGGGGGTTAAATTGCAGAGCCTAATGGAATAATAACGGGTAGCACCATCTGCTGGCCTACTTCTGCAGAGGGAGTCAGTATTTTTAACGACATCTCTAATATTCATGCTGATGCATTTTGATGCTTTGTGCGTTCATTTCTTCCCGTGCTTTGTTGGAACCTGGCTCTGTGATTACTGCGGGTGCTGAGCCCCGCTGTGGCAGCAGGCAGCCCTCCCCACCTGAGGCAGCTGGCCAGCACCCGTGGACCTGTGCTCGCCCAGGGAGGAACATGTTGGTAAATCACAACGCGTGTTTGTGGAGGGTTGTACATCTCTTGGCTGCAGCTCGCTAAATAGGCCATTTAGCAATCTTCTCTCAATGCTTTTCTCTTGAGCACTGCTCGGGGTGCTGAAAAAGCAGAGGGCAAGCCTTTGTCTGATGCCAAACATGTCTTCAGTGAAGAGGCCAAGGGGAAGGGTAAGTGGAAGCCTGAATGAGTGGGAGGAGGAGGGGTTCTTTGGGCTAAAAGGCTAATGGGATTGAATAACCTTCCTTATTACTGGCTGCTGCTGCGGGAGCCGCGCTGCATCGCCATCTTGAGCTGGCTGCTGTGCTGCGGGTCCGGCGGTGGCAGCACCGGCAGGCCATGCACTGCTGTCCACCCGTGGGGGCCCGTGCCTGCCACCAGGCCCCGCCGCAGCACCCGCAGGAGATGCACCCGCCAAGGAGCTCCGTACCTGGCCACAAAATGGCTTTGGAAATCTCCGGTGGCTCTTCGTGCTGTAGGCAGAGGCGCCTGTACGGGTGAGAATGTAGCATAACTGTTATCTGCTGGGTTTTGTCTGAGTAGGAAATTCTTCCCATTCCTCAAAGGGGAAGGGGGAGGGGAGGGAAGCAAAAACATGTCTCCTAGCAGGGTTAGAAGGAGGCTGATAATCCGAACGTTGCATTCGTGGTGTAAACAACACTCTGTTGATGAAATGAAATGGTGATTAAAACCCCCAAAATCAAGGCTAGTTACATTTTCTGACTAAGGCACTGACTGTACATTGATCTAAATGAAAGAAATAGTGCTTTCTGATTTCTTATGAGTATAGAGTTTAGTTTTGGATTTATCTTTTGTTTGGTTTTTAATCTTGCTTCTGTTCGAACATCTGTTCAGCAGTGAATGAGTCTTGTAAGATGTGCTGTCTACTTTAAGGTAACTGTGATCCTGCTATCTAACAAAAGGTGAAGTACTGATGCTGTTAGCTTCGGGAGTTCTTTGCTTTTTCAGATTTTATGAGAACAGATTTATTAGAGGTGTGTGTCAAATGTATGGGAATGCTGGGAAGGTTAAGGATTGGTTTCTCTAAGTACAGAAAGAAGGCTGAGAGAATTTTAGAACAGTATTTTTTTACTGATTTTCAGTTTGTGGCTTGGTTGTTGAAAACACACAAATGCAGTTATTCTAAAACCCACGCCATTCTGTGGGATCAACAGAATTCCTTCTTTTTTTTGGTCTGTTTGAGTGTGTGCCAGTTTCATGAGGTTTTTGTAAATACATATCCAGACCGAAAACTTTTGCACTTTCGAGAAATGTTTATATTCTTAAAATAAGGTAATTTTATTTCCTTTTGTCTCTTACTGCAGCCTCCTTCCTCCAAGAAGACTGTTGGTTCAGGATCATATACTAAGTTGCAGAATACCCAGGTGAAGGCAATGTCAGAAAAGAAGCAGAAGAAAAAAGCAGACATGGAAAGTAAGCAAGAGAAGGCAAATCGCATAATATCTGAAGCAATTGCCAAAGCAAAAGAAAGAGGAGAAAGGAACATTCCACGAGTAATGAGTCCTGAAAACTTCCCCAGTGTTTCAGCTGAAGGTAAAGAGGAAAAGAAGGGTAGAAAAGTTAAATCCAAACCAAAGGAGAAGGAGAGTAAAAAACCGAAAACTGGTTCCTCATCCAAAACTAAAGAGAAAACAAAAATTGGGTAAGTAGACTAAAAGGTCTTATTTCTTTTCACACTGCAGGTCCTTGATTAAAATGAAAACTGCTTACTCATAATAAACTGTTCTCTTCCACTGCCTACACAGAATTCTTCCTGATCAAGTCCATGTGTAGACTCCCTCATTCAGGAACAAGAATCCTCTGTTTTTCCTTCAGATAAAATAACTTTAGGACTGTCCTTCTTAAAGGAATTATTTTAAATTAATATCCTAAAATATTCTATACTTACTTTGAAGCATGGACAAGAGCAACGTATCTTTCATTTAGTGTTGTTATGAGTTCTGACCTAAAATTAACTTTACCTGTGCTGTATATGCTGCCTTCATCAATTTTGGCATGTATCTTCAATAAAGTGTGCAATGATAAACTGCATAGGGAGGACCTGGAAGCGAAATGAGCTTGTTAGCAAGTGTATATTTCTATAATATATCACATGTATCAAAAGTTAAGTGCATATTGAAAAATTTGTATTATAAACATTTTGTTGTTTTCAGTCATAGCAATTTAACCTGCCCTCTTAAAAATTTTGCAGACTCAGCTAGGTCAAGCTGGGTGGATATTGTGGGGTAAGGAGCTTTTGAAAGGCATTAGGCGCTAGAACGCTCCGAGGGATTCAGTAGGTGTCACGTTTTCTGACTCCAGAGCTGAACTAGTTCTCCTGTGTACTTATAAAGGAAAGTGCCTAATTTCCACTGTTAAGTATGTCAGAACTTGAAATAAAAATCTTACCTACAGTCTGACTTTTCATTTTTTTAAATCCATGCTCTTTTTGTGGTAGCAGAAATATTAACTGGCATAGCTCTCCAGATTTAAATGTCTCATATACATATGTATATTCTCATGTATGTAGAGCAAAAATGGATGCTTTTAATCAGCCCATTTCTCTTCATTTTCTTTTTTTTTTTTCCCTAGACTTCAGTGCTTTCCTTACATGTGTGAAGTAAACAACTTCCTTGAGAAGTTGTCCTGTACTGTAAAGGATCTAAATTTGACACTTAATGTGAACTTTTGTAGCCTTAATTTCTTTCTCTTCTGGCTATGGGTTAGCATATGAATGCTGCTCATGATATTCCTTAGTGCACTGAATGCTGCTCATGATATTCCTTAGTGCACTGAATACTGCTTCCTTTTTTTTCACTTCCATCTTGTTTAAAGTGGCATTTTGGATGTGTACTTCCACGGCTGATTTCACTTTCATGTTTTTGAATTTACTTACATTCTATAAAAGATATTTTGTGTGTCTGTCTAAGCAGAAAACTTACACTCTGTTGGTCATCTAGCGTCAGTTTCCTGAAGATTCATGAGAGTTGCCCTTAGTGTGTTTCCTGTGTATTCTTTCAGATAATTTACAAAACCAGCCAAAATATTATTCTTATGATATAAGACATAGTTCCCATAATGTTTGTACTGGTTTTAATCAGAAAAGTGAAATGGTTACTTTTGATTTATACTTAAGCATTTTTTTTTTGTCTTCGTGAAATGTTTAGCTGTGCACGTGGGTTAGGATCAGTTTTCAAGCTTTCATGACACAGCAGCATCAGTTGAGAAAGAGCTTTTCCTCAAACTGTGTTTTAAACCATAATAGTTGTGCTTGATCCCAAGTATGCTGAAGCTGCTAGGGAGACTCCTATTTAATTATGGTCAACTTGTCATAATGTTGTGTTGAGCTGTGGAGGTTCGCCTCACCTTTGTTTACTGGTTTAATCAGCTGATGCCTCAGTAGCACTTTAGTTAGCTTAATCATGCTGCCAGGTATTGTTTTAACTATATGGAACACATACCTAAAGATTTGATAGTTCGATCCTGTTAAAAAGCAGTGGAGGGAGTCTTCTAAAACCACGTATTACAGTTTACACAGAATTTCTTTGTGTTTTGATGCACAGCAGCAATCAAGTGCTTTGAGGCATCCACATACTTCATTTTTGTATCCAAACAGCTTCATGTTATGTTGTGTTAGCACTATTTATGTAAGTACATTAAATATTACTTATCTAGTGAAGAATACGCTACAGTGGTTTTGAAGAGCAGTAATTGAAGGAAGGCCTTGATTTTTTGGAAGAGAATAATCTCAGCAGACTGTTTTCTGTGCAGATGTAACTACTGATCTTACACGAGAAGAATATTTACTAGAGAATGACTATACTTTTCAAAGGTGGTTTAAGAAAAATCATGCTATTAATGAAATCTCTTTTATTTAGAAAAGGCCAAAATGAAATCCAGGAACTAATAAGGGGTTTAGAAAGCCAAACAATTCTTGTAAAGGTTTTTTTTCTAATTACATTACTAAGAAAATATTTCTTAATGCATCTTATCATATCTTGGAAATTATGATGTCAAAATAGAATTGGGGTTTTAAATGTGTGGATTGCTACGTTGGTTTTCTCATTTGTTTTAAAGCAAACTCTAAATCTTAGGGAAAAAATCTGGGGGGGGGAAATTTCCAGTGCTTAAACAGTACCTTTAAGTGCTTGTACTGGGGAAGAAGGGAAAAGGAGGACCTCAATTCTGTGAAAAGTTTTTGTATATGTTGGAAATCAGAAGGTTTAAGATCTGTTTAAAATCAGAAGACAAAAAAATTACTTTTTATGTTTCTTTTTTACTCAATAAGGAGAAAAACTTGGAAAAAAGAAGAAGAGGCAAAGTTGTATATATGACATTGCATTTAAGCAGGAAGTAAAAATTCCCCCCCCCATGATTAAAAAGATCTATAAACAATTTCCAGTTGTTCTAAACTGATATCAGCTGTAGTTCTATAAGCAATAAAATCATGACTGAAACTTTACAGCCAAGAAAGAGCTACAGTAAAAAAACATAAGCTGTGTTTTTAACAGTGGTGGATGATTGGGTTTGGGTGCATCTGCTCTCCCTTTGTAGAAGGAGTTTCACTATGGTATGTCCATCCCAGATGACTGTTTTCATTCAGTGCTTTCTATAGCAAGCACATTTAACTTGCAGTTAACTGTTAAATATGCTGGTTCAGTTTGGATTCCAAGAGCTAGCGCCCAGTTCAGGAGGTGTGATTATATGTGTTTAGGAAGGTCTGAGGTCAGATGCATGTTTCATGTGTCTCCTGTTTGAGTTGCAGGCAAGCATAGAGCTGCAAGAGCAGAAACTATGAACAAATACGTTTTTGAGAAGTTTTTGGAAACTGATTTTAATCTGATCTTTTGCATCTCTGCTAGCATCAAACCTAGGCTATCCAGTGTTAGCACAATTGTACGCTCTGTAGTCCAGTACTCAAACAGTAAACTCTTACTTAGATGGTGATCATAAACATTACTGGGATACTACAAGGGTTCCGTCTGTGTAGCACATCCTGTATTGCTCTTGAGGAGGATTTGCAGAGCTACACAGTTGCCCATCTGTGGAAATGATCTACCCCACTGCTCTGGTTGACTTGAAACATAAAATACTAGTTGCTGAACAGACCTTGATGAAATTGCCTGGTAGCAATCAGCTAAAAACAAACAAAAAAAAGAACCCTTTTAAATGTCATAACATACAGTTTTTACTGAAACTGAGTAGCCCTCATCTAGCAGAAGGATGAGTTTTCACTTCTGTATCTCAGTTTAAGGGACAAGATGTTTTTTAAACCATCTTGTTTGTTTTCCTTGCTCACTGGATATGATAGGTATGTGTTCGGGGATTCATGTGATTAACTGTTTACGTTTTCCTTAGTGATTCTTCCGATATGTATGTACAGGAAAAAAAATCACAGTGTGATCCTTTCCAGCTCATTGCTTGTTAGAAATTACTAGTAGTTACTTTCTAGCCAGGCTGTACTTTCTTTCTAAAGGTGGTCATTGAGGTTTTTAATCCTCTAACCTGCTGCACTCAGAGAATTAATGGCTGTTAATTTCAGTCAGATGGTTTAGAACTGGATTCACTAATTGGTAAGGTTTCTGTGACATAAGCATTGGTGAAGATCAGTGACTAAATCCTTTTACTCCCAAAAGCATTGTAGGCATATGACAGAACTTATCAGAAGAATGCATGTATATTATATTCAGCGTTACAAACTAACGAGTTTGCTTTATGCATTGATTACTGATCAAGTTAATTCTTTAAAATTAATTTACTTAAGAATTTTTTGAGGACTGCAGAACCACTTTTCATATCCTGGCTATTTACCAAGATGCATTGGTGTTCAGGAATCTATTTAAACCCTATTTTTGCATAGAACTTGTTTCCATTTATAAGCTTTTTCTAACTGATTGTAATTCTACTTCTTCCATTTAAGGTGATGCATATTTAAACTAAAAAGTCTACTTCTTGCTACTTGATGTGAAGGATAGAAGAATTATGAATTTGTGAACATTCTGTTGTACAAAAAAGTAGATTGGCATTTAGGTTTTATAGCTCTCGATGTATTTCCACCTACTCAAACATAAAATTAAATATCATGGCCCTGATGAAAAGCATCAGCTCTGCAGTGGTGATATAAAGGACAATATCAGTAGATTATATTTAGGTTTCAGGGATTTTTTATCACCACATAATTTAAATAAATAAATCACCCAAATCCTAAGAATTTGATTTTCAGTTTAATTGTGGGTGGTAGTCCTTAAATTCAGAACCATTTGTTTTTATCAGAAAAGGCTGTATTGTTTCATGTGCTAGAACAACAATGGTAGAGTTTGGTTTTTTTATTAACCCTTTAATTACTCAGTAATGAATACATCCGTTTACTGTTCAAATGAGTAAATGTCCTCGTTGACTTGGAGGTAGGTCTCACATGTTTTGTTTTCAAAGGCATTTTTAGGACCCAAGACCCTGACAGAATGGGGTAAGGAAGTGATTCTGCTGCCTCTGTATCATTTAAGTTTAAATGCCTAGAACTTGAAGTGATTTACCTAGAAGGCAAGACACTGTGAGTTGTCTTTTATGTTTTGTGTAAGGCAGGGGTTGGCTAATAGATCTGTACTCAAAGGGAAGACATGCTCACTGAATCTTTTTGGTCTGTTAGATTGTAAACAGCTTCTGTCATGATTAGAAATGGCATACAAATTCCTAATCTTATCATCCTTCTGGGAAGAAGCTCTTTACTATGAGGGTGGTGAGGCCTTGGTACAGGTTGCCTAGGGAAGCTGTGGCTGCCCTGTCCCTGGAAGTGTTCAGGACCAGGGTGGATGGGGCTTGGAGCAACCTGGTTTAGTGGAAGGTGTCCCTGCCTGTGGCAGGGGGATGGAACTAAATGGAATTTAAGGTCCCTTCCAACCCAAACCGTTCTATGACATCTTTGCATGCCCTGAGCTGTGACTCCCTGATGATATTTTCCCTGCTCCCAGATTCTAGTTTTGATGCATAAGTTAGGTCTTAAGTGACATAATTTTAAGTTACTACTGCAAAATATATGAATGCAGAATAGTGTGGTCTTCCTGAACAGCTAACCAAACACTTGTTTGTTCTCTTGCATTATTATTCCAATGTTGTATGAGCATGAAGTGGCTCTTGACTGAAGGAGTGTTTTAAAAATCTGTGCACAATCCAGCAGTTATTAATTTGAAATAAACTGGAGAAGGAGACAGTATCTAATATTAGTGTGTTAGTATTATTTATTAAACATATGCTAAAAGGATAAGAGCAACTGTTTTTATAGCACCAGTTCAACTCTCATTCCAAGAAGATAAGCAATCTTGTCAAGGACATGTCTGCTTCTGTATTTTGCTAATAGATAGATTTTTAGCTAAGTTTTTAGTGATAAATACTTACACAGTTGATGACATAGGAGTTTTATTGCTGGTAATATAACAAAATGCTTTGACTACAAATTAAAATGCCTGAGAAGTGGCTTTGGATGCTAATAAAAGAGTCAGTTGTTATCCTCTATTTTGGGAAAGTTGGAGTAAAATGATGTGTTAAAGGCATGTATTGAAGGCCAGCAATACTTAATATTTCTTGCTTTCCTGATGTGTATTTCATATTTGCTGGGTTTCTTTTCTTTTTTTTTTTTAACGTCTCTTTAATCCTTCCTCATGTCCACTAACTCGGAAGGCTTTGAAAATTGTTCTTTATAATTCTCAAGGTGTTCAAAGTGCTGACAATTCCCCCATCACATTCTCTGCTATCTGCTTATTACTGATTGTTAATTTAAAAGAGAGAAATTGCAGTGTTCCTCATGTAGTGATTCCTGGTGGTCTTGCTGATAATTTTACACCTTTCAGTTGTAATATAAACCATATAAGGAAGCTTATGCTAAGGATCAAAAGCAATAGTGGCTCATGAGAAGGTTTCTTTAGAGCCTTTTCTGTTCATGAATCTCTCAACATCTTTATTTTGTTGTTAAAAAAGAAGGAAATATATGTTGCAGAAATCTACACTAATTGTTAGAGTATTTCCAGATAATATGGGATGAGATACATTTTAAATTTTAAAAGGCAAGAGAAAGTGCAATTGGAATGGAGTCTAGCGTTACTATTTATTCTATGTCTACAGCATGCTGTTTCCTTTTCATAGAAACAGAATAGATAGTTTCTGTTCAGAACAGTTTGTTTCAGAGATGAAAAAGGGATTTTAGCTAAGATCTTTATGCTTCCGTGTAGAAATTTATAAACTGGCAAGAGAACTTGCTCTCTCAGTGAAAAAAAATTCACAGACTTGATCCAGTTTACAAGCTTCTGAAAATTATTGTTTTCACATAGCATATTTTGAGAGGCTTTTGGCCAAAATATGAGCAGATTGCATTTTTACTGATAGAAATGCGTGACTTTAGCACCATACTGCTTTTCAGCAACTTTTGATAGCAAGGAGCATTGTGGTTCTGGGCACTGGATCAGAAAGAAGTGAAATTGCATTTATTCCTCTCACTGGCACCATATCCATATAGAGGAGGAAACATTCTGATCTGCATCATCTAGAGATGTTAAGGAAATTTCAGGGAGATGCTTGTGAAGAGAAGTATGGGGAGTAGTGAATATAAGATGGAGATAAGGCACAAAAGCTGACAGGGAAAGGGAATACTATATGTAAGACTTAAGGGGCAGAGCGAGAGGTGAACACAATAGATTACAACTACAGAGGAGGAGAGGAAAAATAGTGCAAACAAAGATGTAGCTAGAGCAGTCTAATCACAATCTGTTTTAAAACAGAAGGTCCTTAAAATCTTCTGCTATTCAGTGGATGCCGCTACAATCCATAGAAAAATAGTCATGACCTTCCTTAATACTGTGTTTCTCAAATCCAAAAGGAACCTGAGTTTAAAATATAAGGCAGTAGTGCATGAAATGAGGATGAGCTATGGTTGCACGGATACAAATGCTTAACATAACACCATGCATTTATGAAGCATTTTAATATACCATTACACAAAGGAGGATCAAAATTTGGAATAGGTTGTACAGGGAGGTGTCAGCCTTGGAGACAAGCAGAGCTTGACTGAATTCAGCAACATAAAAGAATTCTATGTTGGATGAAGTTGGCTTTGAGTAGGGACCAGATGTCCTCCAGAGATCCCTTCCAGCTTGACTTACATCTCAATACCTATTTGATAAAAGTGTCCTTTTTCTTTGTTGCTAGTAGTCTTTTATTCTCTTAAAAATCAAAATGTGTATCGCATTGACAGTTATCTCTACATGCCGTACATGCATCAGGCCTTTAATGCCTTTGCTCCATCACAGAAGACTTTGAGCCTTATTTATCTGTCAAAAAATAATAATTTAAAAACTAGATTGTGTGAGTTCACTGGATTGAATATGCTCTATGTCCAGTGCTTTAAAATAAAAAACCAAGGAGGGACAGGTACAGATAAGCACAGCTTGTTTCACTTAACATGTGGCCAAAGCTTAGAAGAGTTTCCTACCCAGCTGCGACCTGAGTTTTATCTGGCCTAGTGTCCTGTCTCCAGCAATGGCCAGAAGCAGCTGCAATGGAAAGAGTTCAAGGCAGGGAAAACATGCATGATACTTCTTAGTATTTTCCCAAATTCCAAAGATGCAGAAAAGGAACTTTGTGGAAGAGATACCAGTCTTCCAAGAAATTCTCACTCAAGTTTATCAGGTTTTCCTTTAAATCCATGTTAAATTTTAGCATCCACAATTTCATTTGACAAGCTCAGAAGTTCAATCACAGCGTGCCTTGTCTGCATCACTTTGGAATAGGTTAGGTGACAAGTGCTAATGTAACACGTAAATTCCATGAAGCAAAGTGAGATAAAAATCGAAAAAGTGGTTTATTGAAGTCCATCACCAGAGTCATATTGGAAAAATGCCTATGATTCCAATAGAAAAAAAAAAAAAAAAAAGCACTATTTAAAAAAAAAAACAAAACACGAAAAAAAACCCACCACCAAACCCCAAAAACCCAAAACTGAAAAAAAAAAAAAAATAAAAAACCCACAACTAATGGGACATTGAAAAATGAGTGGTGGGGGGACAGACAGCAAACTACTGAAGACAGTAGGGAAACCAATGTGTTAATTGTATTTCCTACAATTTGCAACATGTTTTCTAAGGAATAATTAAACTGAGGACACACCTAATAAGGACTTGAGGATCAGAATTTACTTCTGAACAAACAGATCTGTGATTATGCTTACTGCAGCTTCATTTAGAATCTTAGAATCGTAGAATAGTTAGGGTTGGAAAGGACCTTAAGATCATCTAGTTCCAACCCCCTTGCCATTGGCAGGGACACCTCCCACTAAACCATGCCACCCAAGGCTCTGTCCAGCCTGGCCTTGAACACCACCAGGGATGGAGCATTCCCAACTTCCCTGGGAAACCCATTCCAGTGCCTCACCGCCCTTACAGTAAAGAATGTCTTCCTTATATCTAATCTAAACTTTCCCTGTTTAAGTTTGAACCTGTTACCCCTTGTCCTATCACTACAGTCCCTCATGAAGAGTCCCTCCCCAGCATCCCTATAGCCCCCCTTCAGATACTGGAAGGTTGCTGTGAGGTCTCCATGCAGCCTTCTCTTCTTCAGGCTGAACAGCTCCAACTTTCTCAGCCTATCTTCATATGGGAGGTGCTCCAGTCCCCTGATCATCGTCGTGGCCCTCCTCTGGACTTGTTCCAACAGTTCCATGTCCTTTTTATGTTGAGGACCCCAGAACTGCGCACAATATTCCAAGGGAGGTCTCACGAGTGCAGAGTAGAGGGACAGGATCACCTCCTGCGACCTGCTGGTCACGCTCCTTTTTCAGTGTGCATTTGCTAGTGCCATTCAGTTTGTACTAGAAGTAAAAAATGTGGGAGTGGAAAATGTTTGTGGTTTTTTTAAGCCTTTCCACTGAACTTACCTAGTGGTTAAATATTAACCAATGGAAATGTTAATTGTTTCTGAAAATATGCCTGTAGTCTTCTGTAGGCCATGTTGCTTAAAGTTTCCATAGGTTTTCTGTAATTTAAGATTTTCTTTTTCTGTGTGAACTGTTTGTTCGGATGTAGTAAGTATGTGATAGTTCTCTTTGGACATGTGCAAAGAAAAGCAAATGAGATACAAGTGTTTCAACCACTACCTTCTCGTCAGTGTGTTTTTAGGTGATCAGTGTATTTGATGCTGCTTTGGTGTGAAAGAAATTACATCTTCTGTATAAAGTCTAACGACTTTAGGATCATAGAATCATACAATAGTTAGGGTTGGAAAGAACCTTATGATTATCTAGTTCCAACCCCCCTGCCAGGGGCAGGGACACCTCACACTAAACCATGCCACCCAAGGCTATGTCCAATCCAGCCTTGAACACCGCCAGCGACTGAGCATTCAGAACTTCCCTGGGAAACCCATTCCAGTGCCTCACCACCCTCACAGTACAGAATATCTTACTCATATCCAGTCTAAACTTCCCCTGTTTAAGTTTGAACCCATTACCCCATGTCTTCTTACTACAGTCCCTCATGAAGAATCCCTCCCCAGCATCCCTATAGGTCCCCTTCAGATACTGGAAGGATGCTATGAGGTCTCCACATAGCCTTCTCTTCTCTAGGATGAACAGCCCCAACTTTTTCATGATATCTTCATATGGGAGGTGCTCCAGTCCCCTGATCATCATCGTGGCCCTCCTCTGGACTTGTTCCAACAGTTCCATGTCCTTTTTGTATTGAGGACTCCACAGCTGCACACAATACTCCAAGGGAGGTCTCAAAGAGCAGAGTAGAGGGGCAGGATCACCTCCCTCAACCTGCTGGTCACTCTCCTTTTGATACAGCCCAGGATACATTTGGCTTTCTGGGCTGCAAGTGCCCACTGAAGCCGGCTCGTGTTCATTTTCTCATCAACCAACACCCCCAAGTCCTTTTCCGCAGGACTGCTCTGAATCTCTTCTCTGCCCAACCTGTAGCTGTGCCTGGGATTGCTCCCACCCAGGTGGAGGACCTTGCACTTGTCATGGTTAAACATCATCAGGTTGGCACCAGCCCACCTCACAAGCATGTTAAGGTCCCTCTGAATGGCATTCCTTCCCTCCAGCGTGTCAACCGAACCACACAGCTTGGTGTCATCGGCAAACCTGATGAGGGCGCACTCAATCCCACTGTCCATGTCACCGACAGAGATGTTGAACAAGACCGGTCCCAACACCCATCCCTGAGAGACACCACTTGTTACTGGTCTCCAGCTGGATATTGAGCCATTGAGCACAACTCTTTGCATGTGGCCATCCAGCCAGTTCTTTATCCGCCGAGTGGTCCACCTATCAAATTGATGTCTCTCCAACTTAGAGACAAGGATGTCATGTGAGACAGTGTCAAACGCTTTGCACAAGTCCAGGTAGATGACATCCACTGCTCTATCCCTGTCCATCAGTTCCGTAGCCCCATCATAGAAGGCCACCAGATTGGTCAGGCAGGATTTCCCCTTAGTGAAGCCATGCTGGCTGTCACCAACCACCTTGTTGTTTTTCATGTGCCTCAGCATGCCTTCCCGGAGAATCTGCTCCAAGATTTTGCCAGGCACAGAGGTGAGGCTAACTGGTCTGTAGTTCCCAGGCTCGTCCTTTTTCCCCTTCTTGAAAATGGGGGTTATATTTCCCTTTTTCCAGTCATCGGGAACTTCACCTGACTGCCATGATTTTTCAAATATGATGGACAGTGGCTTAGCAACTTCATTTGCCAGCTCCTTCAGGACCCGCAGATGGATTTCATCAGGTTCCATGGACTTGTATACTTTCAGGTTCCTAAGATGGTCTCAAACCACATCCTCTCCTACAGTGAGCCCAGGGTCTTCATTCTCACTGTCCCTGCGTCTGCCTTCCAAGACTTGGGTGGTATGGTCAGAGCATTTGTCAATGAAAACTGTGGCAAAGAAGTCGTTAAGAACCTCAGCCTTCTCCAAATCCGGGGCAGCCAGTTCTCCCGATAGCTTCTGGAGAGGGCCCACGTTGTCTCTAGTCTGTCTTTTATTTGCAATGTAACTATTGAATCCCTTCCTGTTACCCTTAACATCCCTAGCCAAGTTTAATTCTAAGTGGGTCTTAGCTTTCCTAACCTGGTACCTAGCTTCCTGGACAACATCCCTGTATTCTTCCCAGGCCGCCTGTCCTTGCTTCCACCTTTTAGAAGCCTCTTTTTTCCTTCGAATTTTCCTCAGCAGCTCCTTATCCATCCAGAGAGGTCTCCTGGCCCTCCTGCAGCACTTCCTTCTAGTAGGGATGTATCGCTCTTGAGCTTGCAGCAGGTGATCCTTGAGTATCAACCAAGAGTCTTGGGCCCCCCTGCCCTCTAGGACTATATCCCATGGAGTCTTACTGAGCAGGTTCCTGAAGAGGCCAAAGTCTGCTCTCTTGAAGTCCAGGGCAGTGAGCTTGCTGCACGTTCTTCTCACTGTCCTGAGGATCTTGAATTCGACCATCACATGATCGCTGCAATCAAGGCTGCCCTGGAGCATCACATTTCCAGCCAGCCCTTCCCTGTTGGTGAGGATGGGGTCAAGCATGGCACCTCTCCGTGTCGGCTCCTCTAGACTTTCATTTGTTCTGTAAAATGGCAAAAGAGGTTTACTTGCTGCAGCATTTTCTGTTTCACAGATCTGATGGTTAGATACTGTATAAAATACATATTTAAGGACAGCACTTTATCTGTGATTTTATTGGATAGCTTGTTAGCATTCTTCAGTTAAGCCACTGAAAACATATTTCAAATATGAAAACATAAATAATTTGATATCCTTTAGTTAAAACCAAATTGTTGGTATTGTGATTAAAGTATAACTTTTAAATTTTTACAAGAGATAATTGATGCTTTTTCATGAGAATATAACTATTCAGCACATTGTTGCGTCTTAATTTATTCTGAGAGATTCTAAGTTTTCTTTGAGCTAAAACTAGAGTTTGGAAAATAGGTTCTTTTTGACTTTTATTTTTTTTAAGGGCTTAAAGGATTCATACAATTACCTCATTTTTACCATTGAATGAATTACCTAAACATGCAAGTTCTGTACATCAGAAAGCTCTGAATAATGTTAGCTTGTCCATAGCTAATTTTTTTGTGTAAGAGAGAAGGTGTGTTTTTCAATTGGCAAATATTTTATATGAATGATATACTGTCCTCATCTGCAGATGGTGTTTATGCTAACTTTGTATAGTTTACCATTGTCATTTAGTTTAAATACTGGATTTGGCATCTGTTGTGCATTTATGGATTTAAAATGTGTTATGAAACAGAAGAATTTTCAATGCTAACTGCTTGCCTGTAGAGAAACTCAGTAACAGTAAATACTGCCTTCTGTAAAGTTGTACTTTTTGTTGTAAGGCATATATTTCAGATAGTGGTGCTTCCTGAATTTTATATTAAGAAGAATAAGGGAATTGCTAGTGGATGCAGTGTTGCTTTTTAATCTTGAAGTGAAGTAGACTAGTATGTGGCATTCACTTAGACGCTGGGTTTTTCCTAACAGAAAGCTAATCATCACACTGGGTAAGAAGCAGAAAAGAAAAAACGAATCTTCAGATGAGCTGTCTGATGCTAAGCAGACTCCACAGCAGGCTCTGAAAGATGAAGACTCACAGGTAAGTACTCAGAATTTTTCCCTTCTAAATTTCTGTGTTGTTACTTCTACAGGTCTTTTTCTCCAGTATCCTCCCAAGAATTACACTCCTTTTGACACAGTGACATTTCCTCTCTCACTGCTCTCTCTTTTTCATAGATAGAACTTTACATTATAAGCTGCTTCTCCCAGTTGAAAATCAGAAAATCCTACAGTTTAGAGTCCCCTGTCTATAATGGGACATCAGCACCCTGCTTGTGTTTGGTTTAGTACAGAAGTCCGTAGATTTGAGACAGCAAATACTCACCTGTTGAGCTGGTAGTTAGACCTGATCTTTTCTTTGGCTGACTTAGTAGGGAGAATGCAGAGATTGCCTAATAGAAGGAACGTGTTTCAGTTGAAACTGGCTCTGGAGAGCACTTTAAATGGCTGGTTTCGGAGTTTACTGTTTTTTCTGTGCTCTGCTTCTGTAGAAACATAAAGAACTGTTTTCTTGGAGTGTTGGCTCTGAAGGGAACAATGATCAGTATACTGGTAGGCTCTAGTTGCTTGTGAAATACTTCTAAAGGAGAAGTGCCAGATGAAGAATCAAAGTGGTGGACTCCCTCGAGGACTATCTGCCTTATAAATTTTTTCCAGCATTTATTTTACACATTACTCTGGTATAATAGTAGCCTAGCTAATTATGTACAAAAATAATGCACGAAAAAGTATGAATATGAGATTATTTCCTATTTATGTGTATGTTAGTAGCAGAATTATAGCTTTCTTCCTTTAGGGCAAAATCCATTAAAAGTAAGGTTATATGTGTAAGTACACAGTTCTATATCCTGTGACATCCGCAGAGGTTAAATCAATATTCATAACAAGGTTGAGTAAATATTAATTGCATTATTTGATAATGTCAGAAAACAATTACAAGATACCGAGTTGACTTTTACTGTTTCACAGATGATAATGCTGTGAGGAAAAAGGATCAGAAGCCATTTTCCAGAGTGATGTTATATTAACTTAAATGGTATTTTCTCTAAGGTAAAGGTTACCTGAAAGGATTCTTGAATTTATTTATTTCTCAGGGAGTTTGTCTTGGTATTGAAAGTCTGTTCAGTACACTGAAAGAGCTGAGAGCAGGTTTGGTTGTTTTGAAGTGCTGTAACTTATCAATAGTGCTCTGTAATGAGGTATAAATTTGTAGGGTAACAAATGCAATACAAAAGACTAAAGATAATTTGTTTTTTGCATCACTTTTGGTGTTTTGAATATTTGATTTTTAGCATGATGGGGTAGTTTTTAATTCTAGTGTGGTTAGACAGGGAATATCATCAAATTGCATGATCCTGGTGTGAAGGGAACAGCGGGTAGAGATAAGGGATGGCATGGGATAGAAAAAATTATACTGCCAAATATCACACCACTGCCCTGTCTATCTTCAAAGGAGTTTGGGAGAAGCATAACAGTAAAGTTGTAAGTTGCTGTGTTTTGCTGATTCATTCCCTCTAGTTTTAGAACATTTTCATTATTTTCTTTTCCTGTTGCAAATAGCTGTCTGTTTCTAAGCTCGGGGGAGCAATTTTAGGTCTTTTTTTTTCTGTAATTCATTTTGTATGTTTAGTTTCACAGTAAGTGTCTTCCTTAAATACACTGATTTATTTCTTGTGTGCTTTAGAGCATTTTTTTTATGACCACACTTCTTAGCTTAAGGAAATACAAGGGGTTTTTTTTCAAACAACTCGGGTTATGTATTAATATGTCAGAGAACATTCATCTATTGATGATCTGTTAATGACGTCATACTTCAAGAAAAGACATAGTGAGGATTGAAAACACCTGTTAATGCCTCATTAGGTTTTGAAAAGTTCAATGAATAATGAATAAAACTTGAACCTGGTTCTTAATCCTTCTTTTCGTAATTCATACATCATTTTACATTGCTCCTATTAGCTGGCATTTAAAAAAATCTACTGTCAGCAAACTGTTGTTGATTTAACTATAATGTGACAGACAATCACTTTTTAGTGAAGAACAGCTAGTCTGGCTTCATTATTCTGGAAAGCTGGTTGAGTAGTTTCACATATTCATCTTCTACAGAAGAATGGTGATGCCTGGTTTTGATTTTTACTGTATATGTTACTGTTACTACTCTGCCTTTTTTAACAACTGCACTTGTTTTAACAACTATCTACATGTAGTTTTTAAAACATAGCCTGACCAATGGCTGAATTTAACAGTCAGGAAGAAAGTTACTCTGCTGCAATCTTTCTGTTACTTAATATCTGCTCTGCAGAACCCAGTATGACCATAGGATTTTGGGTTTTGTTCTACTCACAACTTCTATTTCTCCCAGCTGATCACTACAGTGTATTGCAACCAGCAGTGGTGCTTTCTTAAACAAAAATACACTTCGCCGTGTAATACAATACAATTAATTTATTTTATAGACTGTTCTATTTTGCTGACTTCTTTTTTGTAATGATAATTCTCTAAAGCAGATTGCAGTATTTTTAAGCGTTAGCTAAGTAGTTTAATTCCGCTATCATTACTTACCCAATAGATTTACAAATTAATCTCATGGTTAAATATATTGGTACTGAGGAGTGGACAGGATATGCAGTATCCTAATAATCTAAGTTCTTGAAACTTAAACAGTGAGTCAGGAGGAATTGCTTTCTTACACTGAACATTTCTCCAGCTGGAACTTGGTGTCCTCAGATGCTTACAGAAGTAAGGGTGGAAGATTAGAGAGAAACTGCAAAGTAAGCCGAATACTGCTGTTAAACAAGCTTGATTAAGGTGGAGGAGAAAACAAATACATTAACAAGCAACAAACTTCACTAGCCATCAAATCAGCAGTCTGATCAATATGATCTAATGAAAATGTTTATGATTTTTTTAATAGCACTGGTGTATAGTAGAGACACTTCAGCATGTTTTGTTGTTCACTGGGATTATTGAATTGGATGTTAACACGCTGCTGTTACACTGCATTATGAAATTGCTGTTGAAATACTGATGCTATGGGAGATCTGTTAAATATCAGCTTTCTTTCCATACTGTGAAAATATTGTTCCATGTTTGCTTTTGGACTCTTAAAAATTATAAGCATCAAATGTTTGTATGGAATAGGAGGGGAGGGGGGATTCATTTATCACAAATAGTATATGGCTACTTCTGTCCCTCTGTGATTCATATGCTTCATGTTTTCTACCGAATGTTGGCGTTTGGTTTTAGATATATGTAAAGTATTGCTTAAGCATGTCCCTAGATTTGCAATTCATGTTAGAGGCAGTTTTAGGTAAAACATCTTTTTTTCCATTTTTTGTTTTCCTTGCTGCATGCAGAAGAGAAGATCAAATCGTCAAGTTAAAAGGAAAAAATATGCAGAAGAAGGAGAAGGAAAGCAATCAGAAGAAGAAGCTAAAGTTTCTGTGAAAATGAAAAAGAATTCTGCCCCTTTACCTGCTGAACAGCCTTTACAGTTATTTGTTGTAAGTGAAAACTGGCTTGGTCTGTAGTGGGAACTTTCCATTTGTTTCCAGTAGTTCAGTGAATAAAGGTCATAACTCGGAAGGAAAACATTACTATCACTAAGCAGTGGTTTATTTAATGTGGCATCTTGCTAAGATCCTGAAAACTGGAAGAAATTACTTACTACTTTTTTATAATTTTCTGTTCTAAACATTTGTTGACCTAGCCAGAGTTAAGGGTAAGACTAAGACTAGGTGAATCTTAGATAATGTGTTAGGCTGTGTAGGCATTTGAAAAAGCTGTACGCCACTATTATCATGACTTTCAGAAGTATAAAATTCATTGAGCATATGGGGATCTCTGCTTACTGAGATTTTTAAAATGGAAACTCTTTCTCTTTTTTTTGCCCCCTTTGGGTTTCTACTTCACTGTTCAGTTTGTTCCATCTGTGGTAATCAAACTTACTGTTGAGCCATTCTAGGTAAATAAAGTGGCAGATAAGAAACTGGGGAAAAAGCATTCATGAGATGTTAGGAGGAGTGCCAGAGTTTTAAGGAAGGAGAATGATAGTATGGTTGGGAACAAATCAGACAAGATGGAAGGTGACTCTTGACTGGAAGCAGCCCTTCAATATCAGCTCTATCTCTGGAACCACAGGTTCAGTCTTGGCAGAGCCTAGTAACCCTTACGTGTGTCACACCTAAGCCATGCTGGAATTCCCAGGCATGACCTCGTCTACCTGATTTGGCAGGGTGTTTGTTATCTGTGTTCAGAGTAAACCTATTGTGTTGAGTTTGACACATTCTGGTTTTGTTTTAATTTTTATTTTTTTAGCCTTTCTGCCAAAGTCCTTTTTTTTTCCATGTCTTTATAATGGAATTCTAGCTATGGCCACAGTGTCAGGTCAGCTCAGCAGATCATTCGCAGTCTGTGTCTGGAAAGCATTGATCACCATTGCTTGTACATTGTGTTTGGCAGGTGACCATTATATCTGATGCTCTTTGGAAGTGCCAGACTTACTGTACTTTAGCATGCATATAGACCTGGCTTTTAAATTTTACTTCCAAACTGTTAGAGAGAACACTTCTGGTCAAATTTACCTTTATTATTGATCTTCTAACAAGCCACTTGTGTTTGAAGATATTAAGCCTGATCAGCTTGAAAAGAGGCCATTTACTGCAATTTCTAATGTCATTTTTTTTCCTGTTTTAAGCCTGAATGGTTTGAAGAGAGGACATTTACTACAATTTCTGTTATTGTTTTCCTGCATTTATAGGAAAATCCAAGTGAAGAAGATGCAGCAATTGTAGACAAAATCTTATCCTCCAGGGTAATAAAAAAAGAAGTAAGTGATTATCATGGGATGAAACTGCTTATTTGAAAAAGGGGTTTTTATCTGACATTTAACATTTACCATAAATTTCCTTTCCTAGGTATCTGCTGGGATGACAGTAGAAACAGAAGAATTTTTTGTAAAATACAAGAACTAGTAAGTACTAAAAAGTTGTTTCATTGGAGGTATTGTCTGAAATGATAAGTACCTTATACATCTTCTAAAGTTTTGTATTGTTGAATATTAATTTATAAGTAGATTTTGTCATCTTTAGATATTTTTCTTTACAAATTTGAAATTGCTAAGAATCTGCATTGCATTCTTAGTAGTAACTCTAGAACTGTCAGGATTGTGAAAGCAGCACTGACCAATAACATGTCAGCCACTACTGCTAGAAGAACAGAATTTCTAGAGAAGATAAGTTTATTAAATTCATCAGGGGCTATGTGCCACAGGCTAATTTTAATTTCATGAATTTAAATCAGAGCTATTTTGTGAACCTATATTAGATTTAGTGTCATACATTTAGGAGAGGTTGGTGTAGGAGTTGGTCTTACTGTTTTAAAAAGGAAAAAAAACCCTCTTAGCAATAAAAATGATTTTACGTCAGAAGCAGGAAATAAAAAAGAATAAAGAAAAGAAATTTTTTGCATGTTTTCCTATTTTAAATTCTTATACTTGTTGTCACTACTCAGTTCTTGATGTTGAAAATACAAGCACTTTTTCAGTTCTACATATATGAGTGATTTCATTAGATTCTTGCTAATAAACATGATTTCTGTGAGATTCTGGATTCACATGTTTCTGGAGACCATTTAGCTCTTCTTTTCTGAAAGGGTAAAGCCTGTTTTTCCATCTGAGAATAGGTAATACCCAGCAATAGCCCTTCTTTATTTCTGTCATACCTTTAGAAATCTTAAAAAGTGATAAAGACATATTAAAAAGGGGGGTGTGAGGGGGAGGTATCTGTATTTCTGGCAAAACAGACTTCAGAAAGGCTTACTTTGGGTGCAGTTAAATATGTAGGTACTGGTGCTCGTGCTTCCCTCCTTCCTTAGACTATTACTTTGTGCTTCTCTCCCAACCCAATCTGATGATCTGTTCTTTTTTGCCATGGGCTCATTTATGTAGCGCAGCAGTACCTGTGAAGAGACGTTCACAGGTAGTACATGAAAAAGATCCAATATGTCCCTGCCCCTGTCAGGGGGGTTGGAACTAGATGATCTGAAGGTCCTTTCCAACCCTAACTATTCTATGATTCTGTGATATTAAGTACTTTATATCTCTGGCTGCTTTCTGATAGAGTTGTCAAATTTTGAACTTGATTTAGTTAAGCTCACTTTAAATACACTCGTTTCTCTTCGTAGGACACATGAAATAAATCTGTGAATCTGCAGAATTCTATGGATCCTAGCTCAAAAACACTGCCTTAACTAGATGCTCTAAGACGACTATTTGGAAGAGTAAATCTTTGATGTTTACAGTGAATTCTGTTCTAAATGATAAAATGTTCTTAGAGTGAAAATCTGGTTAATAAAATAGATTATTTTAATTTTATATTAAAAATAGTAAGGTTTGGTTTTACTAATACGTTAATGTTAATCTCTCTAATTTTAGCTCTTATCTCCACTGTGAGTGGGCCACAGAACAACAGCTTTTAAAGGATAAAAGAATCCAGCAGAAAATAAAACGATTCAAATTAAGGCAAGCACAAAGAGCTCACTTTTTTGCAGATGTGAGTATGAAATAGATAACTAAATAAGGTTTTTTTTTCCTTGTAAAATTGTGATTAAGGACTTGCTTTTAAGTAGAACAGCTGGATGTTGATCAGTAGAAATTAGCCATTGGGGTTGGGAGTTTGATTGCAGCAGGTTGGGCTATTTTTGTTTCAAGTAATTATAAGAGAAGGATCTTCTGGAGTTGCTGGACTATTCTGACATGCATGCTTAAAATTGTGACTGGGTAACTGCTTATAAGTGATAAGGAGGGGAAGATTGTTAGTAGGGCAAATTTCTCTACTATATGACTTTCCCAAGACAGCACTTAATCCCTAAATGACTGCATTTTCTGTTTTAATGCCAGATATCTCCTCAGTGCCCATTGCTAAAAAAAAAATGAGGAGGGAGTATCTTAAGAAATGAAAGTGCAAAAGCCTTGGTTGTTTCCAACTGCCAAATTCATTTTGCATATGATGAGACTCAGGCATATACCAACTTTTTTTTGTCTCTCTGCTGATCTTACTACTCTTGCATTGCAGATGGAAGAAGAACCTTTTAATCCTGACTATGTTGAAGTAGATCGGGTATTAGAAGTATCTCTTTGTGAAGATAAGGACACTGGTGAGGTAAATACATCTTAAAGCAAGTGAAGAAGATACACCTCCAAGTAGTTTTTGATAATAGGGGGGTTATTTTAGCAGATTTCAGAGTAGCACCTTAATGATTCCAAGCTTCCATAATGTTTTTAATGATACATGACAGTCTTCTCATTTCCTATGCTAGTCATGTATTTTGCAATAGAAATCAGAGTACCAATGGCTTATATTTGTATTGGTATTACTAGGTCGTACAATAGTACTTGAAGTACTTCTTCTGGAGGGCTGTTACAGAACAAACACATAAGATCAGAAAATTAAAGAAAACAGAAAAGCAAACCAAGCAAATAAATTGCTTAAATTCAGAAAGAGTATGAACTAGGCTAAGAACAAAACTGGCAGTTGTTGATTAAGTCTGTTGGAATAGCTGTGATGCTTATTTTGTTCTTCTAGACAGCAAAATGAACAGATTTTTATCCAGTGATTTCTGTGTTAATCTTCCTAAAGCAGGGTTGGGACTTGAAGTTATGTTTTATTTTATGCAGCAAATTTGCTGTTATTACACTTTTTAGGAAAACATGTATTGTTGTCATAAGACTTTGCCCAAGATCTTGGAAGTTCAAATTTTACTTCATTTTTAAACATTTATGTACTGAATCTAAATAAGATAATCTGCACGGGTTCCATCTTTTGAGACTTTTCCTAAATTCTGGCCAACCTGTAAAGCTTTCTATTTTGTTGCGAAGACGTTTTTTTTGGAACTTAAGAAAGTTCTTTGGTTTAGGTTTAGGTAGCTTGGTTTGGACAGTGGAGGAGATGTTCTGGGTAGCACCTCTCTAGTCTAGAAAACTCTAGTTTGTGGAAATGTGGCAAACATCACAAGTGTCGTAATTTATCTTTCCTAAGACTATGATCTACTTGTGGATAAATGGAATTAAAAAAGTACTGCAGGGGTCTGCAACAAGTAGCAGAGTATGAGAAACCAAGGATAAGTAAGTAGGTAGCAAGATACACACGATATTTTAAATATTATCAGAAGTGTGCTTCTGATCCAAGCTCTCATGCTAGCTAGTTACTCAAATACTAAGGCATATTAACAGTCTGTATACTAAATTAAAAGCTGATAACATTCAGAATTTTCTTCTGCAGCCTGTTATTTACTATTTAGTAAAATGGTGTTCATTGCCATATGAAGACAGTACGTGGGAGCTGAAAGAAGATGTAGATCAAGCAAAAATAGAAGAATTTGAGCAATTGCAAGCTTCCCGGCCTGACTCCAGGAGATTGGTAAAATTACACCTAATTTACTTATCTGTCTTAGCAAATTGGATATTTTTTTCCAACTTTAAGCTTCTGTGTTAAAACACAAGGCTTATCAGCATTCTGTGTAAAGGTTTTCTGTGATTTGTTACCTATGAATAATAATATTTTCAGGTAGGCATAGATAAATAATTTGTTACTCTGCTAAAAAGAATGTTTAGGAAAAAAATATGACTATATAACTATGACTTTATTTGAGTGAGGAGCAGTACATTGAAACTGGCTATCACAGAATCTAAACAGTATTAAGACGAGGAAACAGAATAAACATCCTTTACGTAACGAACAGGGTTAAGTCTTGTGCTTTGACCCTGAAGGAAATTGGGAAACAAGATCTGTCAAACAGATTCTGTAATTACTTCCTGCTTTTATTTTTCTTGTCATAAATGGCTAGCTGAAAGGAAGAAAAATGCATCTGATGAAGAAATGTGGTTTATCTTTCAATTATGAATCTTCTGTCTTACAGAGCAGGAGAAATCAAAATACTTCTATTTGAAGTCCTGTGTGTCATTGTCGGAGAGAGACGAGTGTCATGTGTGGTGTAGTACCACACTTGTTCTAACTTATTTTACATAACTGAATACGCATAGTGTTCTGATCTGTTGGCTTTGATTTTAAGTTTTTCCATCTATGGATAATGACAGTAGTCACGATTAACGTGTTCACATTATATTTAGTTAATTTTTCTAGTATTTATTTTAAATCCTGCCATTTTGGCATGTGGGAGGACGGGCTTTTTATACCTCTCTGTTGCCATATTTGGCTTTGAGAGAAAAAGATGACTAAAGAACTAAAGTGCACCTGTACAACTGACAGTCATCTTGGCATCAGCAACAAGCATTTTCTGTTCCAGGCTCCAGCGATTACAAGAAAGTGTTTCCTGTCAGCAGCTGTGCGAGCAGGAGAGTGGCTGCTCCTGGTGCCGGGGAGTGGACAGATGGGTGCTTTGAGAGAGGGGAGGAAGCCACAGCTGCTGGGGAGGGGCAGCTACTGCTTAGAGATGGGTGTCAGGTGATGCTGACATTGGCAAGAAAGAGATACAAAGTTCAACTCTGAAATTCAGAGCTGGCAGATCAGGCCACGAGTCTAGAGTGAACGCAAGCTTTTATGAAAACTGAGAAATGGGGGGAGTGCATCTGATCATAAAAGCACATAACTAAAAATATTTCGCTTGAATGTGTGGGTTTGTTCAAGGTACAAAGCAGAAGCTATTCTAAGAGTGTTTTCCACTAGAAATCCTACCTAATATCAGTCAAGAACTTCAGAATTCCTAAGTTGCCTGCTAAGCTAATGGCCAGACAGTTGAGTCTCCAGGCTTTGGAGTTAGTGTGTGTGTTTTTATTTAGCTTCTCAGATTTCTGTTAGCTTGCTAGGGACATTATGATGATGTACCGTGATACTGTTACAGTCTGTTTCATCCTGTCCTCTGCATCATGATCTTGCATATGCTTATAATGTCTTTCATCCAATATCTTGGTGAAATGGATTCAGGGAACTAAACCCACTCGTAAGTCTACTTGTTTGTGATCTTGGTGTTGGCTTCCTGAATCGGCTAACTGTGAGATTGAGTGATCAGGAGGGACCAGGGCATGTGCTAAAGAGAAAGGGCAGGGTCACAGCAACTCAGTGCAGATTGCCCATACTGCTTCAGGATAGTCTCAGCAGCCAGCGTTACTCAGACTTTGAGGATTTTGATAGTCCCAAATACTCAGTTGTAGAACAGCTATTCTTAGAGCTTCCAGAGTGAAACTGCGTATGTTCTTGAAGTTTCTTGTATAAGTGAATTAGTGTTTCAAATTGCCAGTTTCAAAGTGCCAATGCTGTTTGCATTCTTAGTTTTAGAAATCAGTTGCTTGATATTATTAATTTAAAAAGTACTACTTTATATGGATAAATAAATACAAATTTCAGGTTTCCACAGACAATTTAATTAGTAAGTAAAGTTAACACCTTCACAGTTTTAAGGTTGAATAATTACATTCTAAATCTAAGTTTTTACACTTCAGAAATAATGGGTTAAAACGTTTTAGAAAATAAAGCATGTACCAATTTGCACATGTATTAATCTTTCCCTTAAAGGATCGACCACCTCCAAACTCCTGGAAGAAGATAGAACACTCCAGGGAATATAAAAATGGCAATCAGCTCAGGGAATATCAACTGGAAGGACTTAACTGGCTCCTATTCAACTGGTACAATAGGTATATCCATGGAATGTTTTTTAATGTAAACTTGAAACCATATGGAATGAACCAATATTATGGGGGATGAATACAGTTTGAATTAAATTTATCTTAACCTCTCTGCTTATAGCTCACAGGTTGTAACTGGAAAAAAATTATTTCTATTCCTTTGGATGTACAAGTATGTTTTGAGCAACAAGAATAACAAAAACCAAATCTTAAAAGACTATAACATAATTGAAAATACATTTTCAAGCCATGTGAGGTAATAAAAGCAAAAAAACAACTTCCACCAAAGTACAAGCTTTCCGAATTTTTGGAGCAGTTAGGAAACTCTTGTGTATTTCAAAATAATTTCTAGAATTAGTTCTAATTGAGTTATGTCTCTTCAAAATTACCCAAATAAAGTTATGTTTCTTCCATATAAAGTCTAGTAAATAATCGTGTTTTCTGTGTTGTAAAATAAATGCAACTTTTGTTAAATAATGCTGTGATACATAACAGGAATGTAATAGCTTTCAAGATTATTTTCCCAGAACAGTGTATTTTCTTTGTATCTAAATTGGATTTCTGTTCATGAATCATAGAATCATAGAATAGTTAGGGCTGGGAAGGACCTTAAGATGATCTAGTTCCAACCCCCCTGCCATGGGCAGGGGCACCTCCCACTAAACCATGCCACCCAAGGCTCTGTCCAACCCAGCCTTGAACACCGCCAGCAATGGAGGTTTCACTACTTCCTGCTTGCTTTATTTCTAAATATCAGTTGCCTGTCCTCTATGGAGATGATGTCAGAGAGCATCTGATTTCACCATACTGTTTGTTTTAATTCTTTGTCAAGCACTACATAGCTGTGTGAGCAGGTGTGCAAATAGCTTGAAGGGCTGGAATGTATGGCTGAGGGTGAGCACCTAATAGTATTTCATGTAGTAATCTGGTTATATGCATCTGTCTAAGTTCTGGAAACAAGAAGGGAAATTTGGCAGTAATGCTATAATGTGTTCCTTTTATGTGAGTGTAGCTTTAATACTTTCCATCTGGTGACTTTCAGGGAATCTGCATTAATTTCTGGCAGTTTTGTCAAGGTTAGTGTTAAAGGTAGGAAATCTGATTGACTTGAATTCCATTAATTAGGGCCAATATAGCTCAGGAAGAATACTTTTTGAATCTTTTTCTAGGAGAACCTAATGGAACATTCTCAGGGTTTGCCAGTGCTAAACATAGAATCATAGAATCATAAAAAGCTTGTAATTTTGTGTGCTGAGTTAACCAGGGAAAGTTTGCAAGCATCTTTTACAGTGCCCCAATTTTGACTATTTGATGACTTTGTTTTTATTAATTGCCCATTTGAGTAACAGCTTTAGTGTCTGTACTTTCTCTGATGCTAATCACAAATATGTTTTGTTTTCAGGCGAAATTGCATTTTAGCAGATGAAATGGGTCTTGGCAAAACCATTCAGTCAATTACATTCCTCTATGAAATCCTCCTGGCTGGTATAAGAGGGCCTTTTCTGATCATAGCTCCACTTTCCACCATAGCAAACTGGGAAAGAGAATTTCGCACGTGGACTGACCTTAATGTTGTAGTGTATCATGGAAGCATGATCAGCAGGCAGATGATTCAGCAGTATGAAATGTATTTCAGGGATTCACAGGTAATCTAATGAGACTTGTATGCTGTAAGCTACCCAAAACCTGTTTCTGGTAGTAGTAATGAAAGCACACTTTACATTATCCATACATACGTCTTACTGAAGGTCATTTTACATACCTTGATGTGTTAGTTAAGCTTTTTACATATCAGAATCTTAAACATATCCTTACTGAGTAAATTTTGTGGAAGTGGTTGCAGCAAGATACAGGTTGTTTTTAGTATGCTGGGTAATTCTGCAATTGAATAGCAGTGACGTTGGTACTCGTGTGGAGATTAAAGTGTGCGCAGATGGTTGCAGTTGGGTCCTGAATATAAAAAAGCAGTGAAAACAGAAGTACAGCTGATTAAGCTGTACATTACCTTTATGTAGTTGTTGATTTCCTTTTTCCTGTCTTTGTCTGTGTACAGTTTGCTTTTCTGCCTGAAATGCTTCACATTAAATGACATGGAAAGCCCCTTGAAATTTTACTCTTCTAAAATGTTGGTTTTGGGTTTCCCCCCCCCCCCCATTCAGTATATTCTGTATAAATTAAAGTTTTATAAGTGATGATTGAAACATTGTACTTCTGCAGAACTGATAAGGCTCATAACGATCAAAACTTTTTTTTTTTTTTAAGTGTACTAAACATTAAAATGACATTCTCATTTGCCAGTGACTTACTGTGTACTGCCTTATTGAAGGCCTTACATATTCTCATTGTCAGACCAACCAAGTAGAGTAAGCTGGGTAAAAAGTGTTCATTTAGTCCTCAAATGATACTTATATTACTTACTGTATGAATGCTAAATGTATCACTGTCATATGTTTTGATTGATTGAATATAAGGTTTTTCCTGTGATTTAGTCTTTCAGATTTTCCAAAGGTCAAAAATGTGATTTTTATCTACATACACCTTTTTGAAACAGTTCTATTGGATGGTTGTAACTGTAATTTAAAAGTGCTTAAAATTTTATGGTTGGTTAGGCAATATTGGATTTGTGGCTGAAATTAATAGTCATTAGTATTAACTACAGAGTTATAGAGATAAAATACATGTGTATGGAATGACAAAACAACTTATGATATAAAATCCTGTGTCTGTTGGTAAAACTTTGACAACAAAAATCTTTGAATTGAATACATTTGAGGTAATGTAACAACTTCTGTTTGTTGATGGATATCTAGGGACGTATCATTCGAGGTACCTACAGATTCCAAGCCATTATTACAACTTTTGAAATGATTCTTGGTGGGTGCCCAGAGTTAAATGCAATTGAATGGCGATGCGTTATTATTGATGAAGCTCACAGACTGAAGAACAAAAACTGCAAACTCTTGGAAGGACTAAAATTAATGAACCTTGTGAGTAATTTCACTTTTGGGGTTTGATTCCTGTTAAGTACAGTATGATAATAAATCACAAGTTTTGTGCAAGTTTTAAGCAAGTTCTTTAGCAATAAAAGCAAGTAGCAGAGTTTAAAGGGGAATTATTGTCTAGTCCTTTAGTTAAGGTTTTATTTGACTTAGTGAAATATTTTAAAAAGCAGATACTACCGTGAATCTTGAGGCTTCTGTTGCATTACTACAAGATCCACAGTGACTAGTTTTGCATTGTTTAATTGACTTTATTACTTTGATACACTTCTTGCTAAATGTTCTCAGTTGTCATCTTGTTTGCTTTCTGATACATGCTTGGTGTGTATATTTTCCATGCAATATGGAAGATTATACATACATGAATATTACAGTCACAGTTGTTCAGTCATTTCTTCATTACAGATGTAGGAAGTCAGGATTTAAAGAAAAGCTAGTAGAAAATACTTACTGTTCTTGATAAGTCTGTTTATCTGTATTATGTGTGTACTTAGTGACATGCAGAACTGATATTTTCAGGTTTTTACACTCAGTCTTAACACAGAAGTTTTTGCAAATAAGTGCACATCTGGTCATGTAGTTTTTTTGTTTGCTATTGTAGGAGCATAAAGTGCTGTTAACGGGTACCCCACTGCAGAACACAGTAGAAGAACTATTTAGCCTCCTTCATTTTCTTGAGCCACTGCGGTTTCCTGCTGAATCTACATTCATGCAAGAATTCGGAGACCTTAAAACAGAGGAACAGGTATTGGATGTTCAATAAGTTCGTTTTGAGTTTCAGGATGTAAGAGTGACTTCCCTGAAGGCAAAAGTTTTGTTCTGGATAGTAATGGTTCTTGCTCCCTATCCTCACTTTCACTTGCCACGTATCATCTGTAAGATCTTTTGTCATGCAGTTTCTCTAAACTGTGCAGGCAGTAGAAATCAGTGAAGTATGATATTTTATATTAAAGAACTACTTTTACTTTTTTGGGCCAGTTTTGCAAATTTGGCAACTAGTGAGAACAATAAAAATTGAAGTTTCCAGCTTCGCAGGCAGAGCCTTTGCAGACAAGTGTTAAAAAGATACTTTTTTTTTTTTGAGTACATGAAAAACATTTTTCAGTCATTTGAGGTTAAAAATAAGGCAAGATGCCACCTGGCGAGTATTTTATGTGAGTCTAGGAAAAAAAAAAATACGGAGATCAAAAATGTTTCATTAAACTACACCATTACTTTTTGTGTTCTGACAAACTGTTGTATTTCATTTAGGTTCAGAAACTGCAAGCTATCCTGAAACCTATGATGCTCAGACGATTAAAGGAAGATGTAGAAAAAAAGCTGGCTCCAAAAGAAGAAACTATAATTGAAGTAGAACTAACTAATATTCAGAAGAAATATTATCGTGCGATTTTGGAGAAAAATTTTGCTTTCTTATCCAAAGGAGCAGGACAAGCAAATGTACCCAATCTGGTTAACACCATGATGGAACTCAGAAAATGTTGTAATCACCCTTACCTCATCAAAGGTAAATACATGCTAAAGACTGATGGGGTTTATTTAATTTTATTTTACTACTTTTGTACTTTAATTTAAAATATATCAGAACTTTTATTGTAGTTCTTAAACACTTTCATCAGACTTTCCAAGGAGCGGATTAGGTGGAAGCATGTTTTTTTGTAGGTATAAGGCAAAGTTGTGAGGCAGTTGCATATTTGAGGCCTGAGACGTGAACTTGTTTTGTAGTTTTTATAGTTCACAGAATATTTAGAAGCAATTATCTAATGGAAATGTTATATCTCTTTGAAAGTAATATGAAAAATTCTAGAGCTAGCTTCAAATGCTTCTTGCAAGTGATATGATCTGTGTCTGTCTTCATTGCTTTTCCCAAATTCTGTGGTTTCCCTGCTTGCAAGAAAATATACTTTAAGCTCTTGAAGTTTCTGCTGTGATTTCAGTTGTAGTAGGACTTCAGAAAAATCACAGAATCATAGAATAAACTAGGTTGGAAAAAACAGTTAAGATCATGAAGCCAAACAGTCTTCAAAATACTGTCTGAAGATTCATGTCACATTTAAAATAGCACAGAGACAAAAGAACTTGTGGTTCTTAGTTGGGTTTTTTATATAACACATGAAAACAAGTATTTTCATTTTTGCAGTTGTGGGGGTTACCTCTTTCTAGGTGTAATAGAACATGCTTTGTGGTGCCCTGCTTAAAAACTTTAGACTACTTTTCAAACAGCATAGAAATAGATGTTGTTGCTAGACTTTAGATCCATCCAGAACTTTGTTCTGTTTCCAGCAGTGACTGATACGGTGATATTTAGAGTGTAAGCATTGATTTAGGTAACTTGGCCTTCTATGTATATGAAGTATTTGTGTAGATACACCTATAGATAGAGAAATAAATTCTTTAATAGGTGCTGAAGAGAAAATCCTTGGAGAGTTCAAAGAAACTTACAGCCCAAGTGCTCCAGACTTCCATCTGCAAGCAATGATCCAGTCTGCTGGTAAATTGGTTCTTATTGATAAACTTCTTCCAAAAATGAAAGCAGGAGGCCACAAAGTCCTTATCTTCTCTCAAATGGTGCGCTGCCTTGATATACTGGAGGATTACCTCATACATAAAAGGTAAGATATTGCGTATTCTGTCTCCTGTATTATGCTGTTCTCTGTGGGCATATCTTCAAATATTAGTGCAGGATTAGTGATTACAGCCCACCAAAGGTAGGAAGTTTTTCTTTCTGACTAATCGCTGTAACTTGCTGTAGTGGTTTGCAGCTTTTTCAACAACAAATTAAAAACTTCAGAAAACTAAAGAGAGGTTGTTGAGTAAGCTGTGTGCCTTTGTCTCCAGGTCAGGAGAATAAAACTCAACACCAGTGTAACGGTAGAAGCAGGCATTACTTTTTTGCAGCACTGGGTGCTAGATGGAATTTCAGCAAATCAGGCACACCCAGTGCCGATTTCATTATTACGTTTATGCACAAAAATTACAAGGTAGTACACTCCTAGTTACAATGATCGGTTAGTGATTTGCATAAAATTATATCTGCAGCGTCATTCTCTCCTGTTACTACGCTTGCTCAGGGGAAGGGTCTTCACTTGAGCAAGGGTCTAATCAATCTGTAGGTGTGTTTTTTAGTATTACAGTGAAGGCAGTTTACATCAGGTCACCTTGAAAGTAGGGTTTGTTGCCAGGTTGGCTAGCTAGTTTTCTACTTTGCCAGGTTGTCACATAATTCGTCTTATATACAGTAGACTAGGTGCTTTGGTTATGCTCTAGAGAGCAAGAACTAAGGCTAACATGTCACAGAGAACAGGGACTTAAAGCAACACAGCGTCTGATTTCAAGTAACACAGCACACCATGCTGACATAAGGCTAACTTCTTAAATCAAGGTGTTCCTTTAGATAACGATAACAAACACAAAACATAGAAAGATGCAGTAAAACTTAAGGTAATCTGCAGCAACGTCAGTTTATTGGCTTTTCTGTTAAATGTTTTAGTATGTATGTACTGTTTATACATTGCCTGTCAGAAGACAAGTAAGGTCAAGCTCAGGATTGCTCATCCAAACCCTGGAAAGCATACAGTGTGTTTTTCATTTACATCTTGTTGAACTTTGACCAGACAGGGGTAATGCAGCTCATTACTCCTAGCAGAATTTAAGTACAAAATGGTAAAGAACTGGAAGCTTGCTTTTTATTAATGTAAAAATAAAATTTGGCTTCCCAACTCTCTTGAATTATTACTGCTTTGAATTTTGGAGCACAACTGAACTGCTAGCCATAAAGCAGCTCCTTAGCTTGGCTCTTGCTGTCACATACAGTAGCACCCTTTGATTATATTGTTGACTCGATGGAAACCTAAGAGCTTAAATTTAAACATATGACTAAATAATATGCGTAAAGCTTTAGCACATAAAATCTTACCTTAACCTTGGTTAGAAACAACTGTTGCTATTTCAACCTGAAAAATATATTAAAAGGCATAGTTCTGGGTTTTTAATAGTCTAGTTATTAGAATGTACATTTTGCTTTGGAGTGTGTATTTGTCAGTAAACTACCTAGTAATACAGAGTTAACACATTAAAAAAAAAAATCAGTGAAAATGTCAAGCCTTCCTTCAGTGGTTACTGGGACATATATTGAAAAGTATTAGTAGATTATAGTAAAATCTCCTTTTGTGATGAATTTATATAACTTTTACGCTTCTGTGTTTTTTGTTTTGTAAAGCAGTCTATTTGAACTGTGAACTCAGCAGTTTGTATGCTTGATTTTAATAGACTAATTTTATAGTAGTGTCTAGTATGGAAAATATTCTGTAAATCAGTAACATCTAGACTCCTGCATCATATCTACAAGTAGAATCTTCTGAAATCCATAGGAAGTGAAACTTGCTCTGTGCTGCTGTTTGATTAGAAATGTTAGACTGCACAAATGATTAGACTTCATACTTAACAGAATTCATGACTGTAGGAGGTGGCTGATTGCCAGAATGCCTGTGGTCCTGTGGATGCTGTGCCATTTTATAGCTGATTAGAAGAAAAATAGTTTTGAGGCTTTTTGACTAGTAGATACACATTCAGCATCGTATTCCATATACAATTTACAGAAGTGTTTGCTCCCTTTTTAAGCATTTACTTGATTTCAGAAGTTTCAAGGGAGTCTTTGTAACTATCAAAGATAAGAAAAATGATAGTTCTGCTTCAGGCTTTTAAATTTACTGGTTTTAGTTTAGGAAGCTCTGGATTCATTGATGCCTTGATAAAGGCTGTTAGAGGTGCTGTCATGTCATTTTTGTTCCATTTCTCTTAATCTTGACAGAATCAATATGCAATTTGTCCTGTGGCAGCTCACTAGGGACTGCTTTCAGTTGGTTACTTGGCTACCCCTAACACTTGCAGACAACTTGTTATATAATACAAAAGTTCACTATTCTGCTAGTGTGACCCCAGGGGGGGATCTAATCATAGCAGCATGGTGTCGTGGTTTGAGCTGTAAATCAAGCAACCCGTTCTCTCACTCACTCCCCTCTCTTTCTTACCTCCCGCTGCCGGGTGGATGGGGAGGAGAATCAAAAGAATGCAACTCCCACAGGTTGAGATAAGAACAGTTTAGTAACTAAAGTATAACACAAATCACTACTGCTACCACCAATAATAATAATGACGAGGCAAATACAAGGAAAGAATACAATCGCTCCCCACTATAGCCAGCCCGACCAAGCAGTGCACCCCCCACCCTTCCGGGTCTCTGCTCTCTGCTTTTACATCGTGGGCATGACGTGCTGTGATATGGAATACCTCTTTGGTCAGTTTGGGTCAGATGTCCTGTTTCTCCTTCCTCCTGGCTTCCCCTCCTCCCTGGCAGAGCATGAGACTCAGAAAGTCCTTGGCCAGACCAAAACATTACCAAACAGGAACTGAAAACCCTGGTGTTATCAGCGCTGTTCCCAGGCCCAAAATCAAAAACACAGCGCTGCACCAGCTACCAAGAAGGAGAAAAATGACTGCTACTGCTGAACCCATGACACATGGGAAAAACTTGAAAGTGTCCCCATGGGACTTCAGTTTATGGTATGTTTTAATGCAGCTCACTACCCTGGCAGTACATGTTTCCTAGTATGTATAATCAGGTACTTGCTTTAATGTGGGAAGTTCAGAAGAGCTATTCTTAAAATGCTCCGTGTTTGGACATGCTGATGTGTATTGGTACGACACATGTGCAAGTTCTGTCATGATTCCTGGTCATGTTACCCTCTGATAATCAAAGTTAGTTGATACCACTTATTCACTGTAAAGAATAAATATGCAAGCAGGAGATCTGTTCTAATCCCTCTTTATGTGTGTGTGTATCTGTGGCAATTTTCAGATACTTATATGAGCGAATTGATGGGCGAGTACGAGGCAATCTCAGACAAGCTGCCATTGACCGGTTCAGCAAACCAGACTCCGACCGTTTTGTTTTCCTTCTATGTACCAGAGCTGGTGGTTTGGGCATTAATTTGACTGCAGCAGATACGTGTATAATTTTTGATTCTGATTGGAATCCTCAGAATGATCTACAGGTAAATTTGTTTGAGCATAATAGTGAAGCTGAAGAAGTCAAACTTGTTTGAAACAAAAATCGGTCACTTGGAATGTTGTCTCCATTTTGAGCAAGCATCATTTTAGACTGTTCAGTTTTTTTAAGGCCCATGTTTAATGTTTCTTGCAATGAATGCTTTCTACTTAGATGGGAGTCATCTTCTGGGTTTGGCTGGATTCTAACCTTTTCTTTCATATTGATTACTCTTTGAAAGCACAACGCAGGTAAACTAAGTTAGTGAGTTGATAAAACCCCTAAGACTTCGATGACACTTTGAACCCGGGAGTTAGATTTTGCGTGTACTGACTAACACAGTTCATGGAAATAGAGCTGTTTAGCTAAAACATAGGAGTAATGTGTTTTAAGAAACATAATTTGAATTAATCAAATCTAGGAGTTGGTTGCTGAAATTGAATCCAATCTCAAGTCACAACTCCTTTACCGTTTATATTTGGAGATCAGATAACTTAAGAACTAGCGTGTCGTTTAATGTCGTATTGCTGCAAGAGAAATACCATCCAGTAGCATTCAGCACAAATCATTTATCTGCATTTACTTATCACGCTGTTTTTAGAAAACTGTTCACAATGCAGAAAATGTCTGGTAGCTTCCATTTATTTATGTGAATTGACTTCATTTTGAGTTCATGTTGTTGTTCATCAGAAACAATTTCTTAATAGTGTCTTATTCCTAGATAAGTCTAAATTCTTGCTGTTGTTCTGTTCTCCCTTCAAAAGGCTCAAGCCCGTTGTCACAGGATTGGTCAGAACAAAGCAGTGAAGGTCTACAGACTGATAACACGGAACTCGTATGAAAGAGAGATGTTTGACAGAGCGAGTCTAAAACTGGGACTGGATAAAGCTGTCTTACAGAGTATGAGTGGAAGAGAAAACAGTGTTGGTGGTGTATGTAGACGTTTCTTGAAATAACTTTCCTTTTGCTTTGGTAATCATGTGGGAACTATTTTAAATTACAAAAGCTACCATTCTCTGTCATTTGCATTTGGGTTATGCAGACTAACAGTGTAATTGACATAATTTTATGTGTAGTCACTTACTCTGATAAGTCTTGCTATTTCTTGCTTCTTAAGGTCCGAGGTAGATAATGTGTAAGTAAAAACAAGGAGAAAAGTTCCCTTTGTTTCCTCGTATCTTCTCATATTAACATAATAAGTTACTTTAAGATGAGATTTACATCTAGTGCTAATAGGTAATTTTTAAAACTTGCATTTATCACGGTGTTGGAACAGCCAAAACAAAAAAGACACATACTTGTAAAAATGTGAACCGTAACCACATAAAAAGTTGTTTCAGCTGCCAGCCAGACCGTTCTCTTTGCTTTTAATGATCTAGACTTTAAGTTCATAAATTGTAAGGCAGAGTTCAGTTGCAAAAGCAGTGGAAAGGGAAATAAAAAAAAGACTGGGGGGAATTTTTTCTTAACTGTCTAAAACCTATTTTATTTGCTAAGATCCAACAGCTCTCCAAAAAAGAAATAGAAGACTTGCTTCGAAGAGGTGCATATGGTGCCATTATGGATGAAGAAGATGAAGGCTCTAAATTTTGTGAGGAAGACATTGACCAAATTCTGCAGCGTCGTACTAAAACTATCACGATTGAATCAGAAGGAAGGGGCTCCACGTTTGCCAAGGTGCGGAAGTAGCAAGTTGTTCTTTGACAGTATAGAGCTGTAAATGTAAGCAATGTTGTAAAGCTTATGCTTTCAAAAAAAAAAGTCATGTTTACTTGTATTTAATGTGTGTGTTAAAACATTTTTTGCATTCTTACATCTATCTGTGTTTATACTAACGTGCACGTAGCAAAGTCACTGTTGCTCATACAGATTGTGTAAATGCCAGATGCAAAGAGCATGCTTGAGCGAAGATGAGTAATAGGGGTGCGCTGCTTTTGAAAAGGCTAGGATTTGTGTGAGATACAATGGCCTGCATTAACCAAGAATATTAACACAGCTTTGTGTATAGTTCTGTGTGTATTCAAGTACATTAAGTAGGAGAAAATGTATATAAGACAGCAATAAGATGAAAAATTCTCGGACTTATTTTAGAAATGCCTACGCATAGGATATAGTTTGAATCTTGAGCTTTGTGGTAGGAGTTTGAAAAGCAAAATGTAAAAGCTTCTGAAATAGCAAGGGGTAGAGAGTGTGTGTATATATATATTATATATGTATATATATGTGTGTGTGTGTGCATGGGGAGGGCTGAGACTGTAAAGTCTTAGGAGCAATAGTCTAGAATAAAATTGGACTGACACTTTATAATTTCGGGGAGGGGAGGAGAAAAACGGTAATATCATAGCGTTCAAAAAACCTCTGCTAGGAAATTGGATGAACAGAACAAAAAGTAAGTTTGGACTCCTTAATTTCCAAAGTAATTGTAAATATGAATCGGAACAAAAACAAGGTAAATGAAAACTAAAAAAATTTTTAAAAAGTGTAACTTAGCTTGGAATGGGAGTACTTCATGAATGCAGTTGTGACACTTCTCCCTCCCACCAAAGGCAAAGTAAAAAAAAACTTGTAAGAATGTAGCGGGTCCTGAAGGAGCTGGCAAACGAAGTTTCTAAGCTGCTGTCTATCATATTTGAAAAATCATGGCAGTCAGGTGAAGTTCCCAACGACTGGAAAAAGGGAAATTTAACCCCCATTTTCAAGAAGGGGAAAATGGATGAGCCGGGGAACTACAGACCAGTCAGCCTCACCTCTGTGCCTGGCAAAATCTTGGAGCAGATTCTCCGGGAAGGCATGCTGAGGCACATGAAAAACAACAAGGTGGTTGATGACAGCCAGCATGGCTTCAGTAAGGGGAAATCCTGCCTGACCAATCTGGTGGCCTTCTATGATGGGGCTACGGAACTGATGGACAGGGATAGAGCAGTGGATGTCATCTACCTGGACTTGTGCAAAGCGTTTGACACTGTCTCACATGACATCCTTGTCTCTAAGTTGGAGAGACATCAATTTGATAGGTGGACCACTCGGCGGATAAAGAACTGGCTGGATGGCCACACGCAAAGAGTTGTGCTCAATGGCTCAATGTCCAGCTGGAGACCAGTAACGACTGGTGTCTCTCAGGGATGGGTGTTGGGACCGGTCTTGTTCAACATCTCTGTCGGTGACATGGACAGTGGGATTGAGTGCGCCCTCATCAGGTTTGCCGATGACACCAAGCTGTGTGGTTCGGTTGACACGTTGGAGGGAAGGAATGCCGTTCAGAGGGACCTTGACACGCTTGTGAGGTGGGCTGGTGCCAACCTGATGAAGTTTAACCATGCCAAGTGCAAGGTCCTCCACCTGGGTGGGAGCAATCCCAGGCACAGCTACAGGTTGGGCAGAGAAGAGATTCAGAGCAGCCCTGCAGAGAAGGACTTGGGGGTGTTGGTTGATGAGAAAATGAACATGAGCTGTCAGTGTGCGCTTGCAGCCCAGAAAGCCAACTGTATCCTGGGCTGCATCAGAAGGAGCGTGACCAGCAGGTTGAGGGAGGTGATCCTGCCCCTCTACTCTGCTCTTGTGAGACCTCCCTTGGAGTATTGTGTGCAGTTCTGGTGTCCTCAACATAAAAAGGACATGGAACTGTTGGAACAAGTCCAGAGGAGGGCCACAAGGATGGTCAGGGGACTGGAGCACCTCCCATATGAAGATAGGCAGAGAAAGTTGGGGCTGTTCATCCTGGAGAAGAGAAGGCTGCATGGAGACCGCATAGCATCCTTCCAGTATCTGAAGGGGACCTCTAGGGATGCTGGGGAGGGACTCTTCATGAGGAACTGTAGTGATAGGACAAGGGGTAACAGGTTCAAACTTAAACAGGGAAAGTTTAGATTGGATATGAGGAAGAAATTGTTTGCTGTGAGGGTGGTGAGGCACTGGAATGGGTTTCCCAGGGAAGTTGTGATTGCTCCATCGCTGGCGGTGTTCAAGGCCAGGCTGGGACAGAGCCATGGGTGGCATGGTTTAGAGTGAGGTGTCCCTGCCTCTGGCAGGGAGGTTGGAACTAGATGATCTGCAGGTCCTTTCCAACCCCAACTATTGTATGATTCTACAATTCTAATGTATATTTATTATCTTTAAAATAATATTTTTAACTTAGATTCTCTTGTCTCTTGCCTGTTGTGGCTTAAATAAGAAACAGACTTTTAAAGGTGATCGTCATTACTATCTTTGTTATGAGAAGACTTAGGAATTTTTACATGTTTTTACTTTTTTTCCAAAAGCAGTGAATTAAGGCTTTTAAAATGCCTTCTGAAATTGAGCTTGTTCCATTCTCTCAGGCTTTGATTGTTGATGGGTTAAACACTCCTTTGAAATTTCCCTCAAGCGAGTACTCTCGCATGAGATGAAATCCCTAAATGCTGATAAGCCTCTTCAAAAGATTCTGTTTTCTTTCATTCAAGTAATTTAGATTCAGACTTAGAAGAATCTTGCTGCTTAATGTTCTTCTCTGCTGGTGGTGCATAAAAGTTCATTAGATTTTTCTGATATATTATGGATCTGATTTAAAAAATTATGGGGAGGAGAACTTTTGAATTCTTGCCACTGTAAGTAGGGTCTGAATTCTTAACAGCTGCTTGAGGGACTTTTGATGAAATAAGGTTATGCAGTCTTCACAGCACCTAAGTATTCAAACTGACAAACTTTTGATGTATGATGTTGGTAAGATTTATTTTTGTTTCTTACAGGCTAGTTTTGTTGCATCTGGAAACAGGACTGACATTTCACTAGATGATCCCAACTTCTGGCAGAAATGGGCCAAAAAAGCAGAAATAGACATAGATGCCATCAGTGGTAGAGTACGTACTTCTCTTTTTAACATGTTTTCTAAAGTATGTGCTTGCTGTTGAATTCTGAAATAGTAGGTGTAGAATTTCTGGTGCTTTTTGTTTGCTGTTTCAAGAAATTAGACTTCTTGTGCTGGTTAATTGGTGCATGGGTAATCAACCTGCTGATAGCTTTAGTATTTCCTAGCTACCTCCTGTCCCGAAAGAGTCTGGAGGTCTTTGAATGTTGTTGAAGGACTGGAAGTGGTTTGAAAGTGTAAATATTCTGGTTGCCCTGTTTCCATCTGTAAATTCCATGCTGGAATCTGCAAAATAGCTGACTAATAATTCTGTCAGTTTTATAATGCTAGATTTTGTGTGCTATACTTTAGGGTATTCCCATGCAGTTGGCTCTGAAAAGGTTTTGCCCCTTTTTGCTTACAGAGACTGCAGCATGGTCTGTGTAAATATTCAGTTCAGATGAGGTATTCAGTATTGTTTATAACTAATGTACTGGCATCATGGTATGAAGCTCAATTTTTGTTGCCTTAAATACCACAAAACATTTTACTTGCTTTATGGGTGTTTAATGTGATTTCTTTACAAAATACTTACATTAAGGCCAATTTTTCAGTTGTTAAATATTGACAATAAAGTCAGTATTTGTTGACATTAGATTTAAATTGTTGTTTCGGAATTGGAGCCATCTACTTAGAAACAGTTGGTAAGTTTTTCTTCTGATAAGATTTGTTGGAAATTTTGCAGAACAGCCTGGTTATTGATACCCCAAGAATTAGGAAACAAACGCGGCCCTTCAGTGCTACAAAGGATGAGTTGGCCGAGTTGTCTGAGGTGGAGAGTGAGGGTGATGAAAAACCAAAACTCCGCAGGCCTTGTGACCGTTCCAATGGATATGGAAGAACAGAGTGCTTTCGGGTGGAAAAAAACTTGCTAGTCTATGGGTATTGTATACATCCTTCTTCATTCTAGGAAGTGCTTTAAAAGTATTATTTTTTATATACTAAACGTTATTTTTGGAGTAACTTTTAGCGATCGTGACAATTACCTGGTATATATAGAATTTATCTAGAAAATAAATTTATGTGACTTTGTCATGCATCCTGTATAAATCTTTCTGACCATTTACAATTGAAGAAATGTTAAAGAAGAGAGGTGGAAACTTCTGCACAGGAGATAATGATGTTTAACATGGGTACTACAGTGGTCTCTCTGAAAATCATTACACTAAGTGCTAAAGGAGGCTTAGAACTGTAAACAAATATCTGTAATAAAGGCTTAGTAGGTGATTTGATGTTCATAATTGTAGAACATCTTGCACTCCCATGAGATGCAGATAGGAACTGAAATTCCAACCAGTTATTTTAAACATGCTTAAATTGGGCATGTTGTTTTGGAAATAAAATCTTAAGTCTTCTCTCACCTACCTTGTGTTTGCTTATCAGTATGAGTTCCCATCAGGTTTGGGTCCTACAAGCCATATTTTTTTTACAGTAACCCGTATTCTTGTAAACAGGCAAGTTTTGTTGAAACTGTTTGTTTAAATATATTGGAGTTTTGTCATAAATGTTACTTTCATATTTCCACTCAGTAGCTTAAGGTGAAGGAAAAAAAGCGGAAAGACAGATATTTTACGGAGAAATTCCCTTTCATAACGGAAATACATAGGCTGTCCAAGTGTTTAAGTTTGAAGTGCTGATCTGTTTCGCTTTGGACTAGGTGGGGTCGATGGAGAGAAATTTTGTCACATGGCCGCTTCAAGAGACAGCTGAATGAACAGGATGTGGAGATAATCTGCCGAGCTCTGTTAGCCTATTGTCTCGTTCACTACAGAGGGGATGAGAAAATAAAAAGTTTTATATGGGATCTTATTACACCAACAGAGGATGGGCAAACACGAGAGTTGCAGAATCATCTTGGTAAGGGCTTCTGTGTTTCTGCAGTTAAATCCCTTTATGTAGTATGTCTGTGGTACTGGGATAAAATTGGCTAAGAATTCTCTGTGTCCTACTTCAAATAAAGGAAGTGTATTCCAGATACGCAATTAAACTGATGGGAAAAGAAGTGTCATTCCTGCTTTCCTTCCTTTTTGATAGCTTACCAAAATGGACTGGTGTGCTGTGTGTAAGCTTTATTTCCATTTCAGTTCGTAAGAACCTGCTCTGTTTCAGAGTAGGTGAGATCACAGTCTGCTTTTATTCCCCCTCTCCTGCTTTGTCCTTAGCTGATGAAATGTACTCCAGAGATGCTCTAAGAGACAAGAGAAGAAAAACCCTCAAATCCAGACGCTGTGACACTAATATTTTTTCTGCACTGCAGGTCCCAATACTAGTATAGGATATAGGAATTTTAAGTATCACAGGATCTTATACCTACCTGTTGCTGTATTGTATTTTAAATTATACAGGCTTATCAGCCCCTGTGCCTAGAGGAAGAAAAGGAAAAAAAGTGAAGACCCAGGCTAGCACTTTTGATATACACAAAGCAGAATGGCTTCGAAAATACAATCCAGAACATCTGTTGCAAGATGAAGGATACAAAAAGCACATAAAACACCACTGCAACAAGTAAGCAGTAGCCAAAGCATGGATGTCTTTCAATGTCTATGTAAAGGTTCTTTTTTTATTCTAATTGCTTACTTTCTTAGATTTCAAAGTACTTGCAGAACTATAAAGAAACAAGATTAATAGTATTAGCCTGATTAGATTAAATAGGTTGCAGTATATTAGAAGGTTAATTGAATATTTCAGAATATTTAAAATAATTCGGCATGTGTGTGTCCATACAGAGAAGGAGATGCAAGGATGTTTGGGGAGTCTTGCAGCAGCCAAAGGAGCGCTTAGCAAAGAAACAGAAAGCAGTAAAGTCATTGCGTCTCAGTCTTACATGCTGTTTTACCTGGCATGTTTTCTAGGCTTCTGGGAATCTGAGTTACTAGCTTGTTGAAAGCCCATTCATAGCCATGAGCTTGTTTTAGATAAATCATTTTTCTGCAGCAAAAATTCTCATACTCTGCCTGGAAAAATTCATACTACTAGTCAAGAATTGAAATAGAACATGGAGAAGCCATCAGGGTCATGCATCAAATTCCAAGTGAGAAGCAGCGAAAAGGTGACCTGAAAGATGCTGTCAGCCCGCTCAATTATTTCTGAAGATATCTTTTAAGTAAGAAAAGGGAAGCAGCAGTTTGTTCTTAGCAGTATTTTAAGAAGCAAGTGAGGACTGTTGTACTGGCCCTGGTCTTTGCCTAGAATTTGAAATGGAATAATTTGTAAAAGTGATTGCAATAAAGGGTGTTAGGTGACCTGAATTGGGGGTTATGTCCTCTTATAACTGGAGAAAGTATGCTTTAGGAAAATTACTTGAAAGCTTTGTGATATTATGACAGATATTATAACAGACAAAACACAATCACCTACAAATATTGAAAGCTTTTAGAGTGCTAATATTTGTATTTCTTTTTTCTTCATTTAGGGTCTTACTTCGTGTAAGAATGCTGTATTACTTAAAACAAGAAGTCATTGGTAATGAATTCCAGAAGGTGTTTAATGGAATTGATGCCAGGTGAACTATAGAGAGGTTTTATTGCTTATTTATTTTTAATGTAAATTACCAAATGAAAACTCTGAAATCTTTCTGGACCTAAATAGGAAATGTTAAACCCAAATATTTGTATCCTTAGGCTGTGAGAAAAATGCTTTTGTTTATTCTGTTTGCTTTGTTTTGACTCAATATGAGGAAGTCTCAATTCCTATTTATGACTAGTTATATAAAGTAAAATTATTTAAGTCAAATTGACTGTATAAGTGAGTGAAAAATAGAATTTTTTACTTTACAGTTTAATTAGCAGGGGTTTTCTGCCTCTTTTATGCATGCTTTTGGTTAAGTGCTGCATATTCCATTAATTTTTTTTTAATTTTTTTAATGGAAGTATTGCCATTTGGAAATTCTTGACCTCACTGCTACAGGAGCTTGTGGAGGATAGAAAGTTTTAATTTGATTCACAAAAGTGTTACAGACATTTGTGGAAGAACAGTCCATCTTGTGCTGTTAAATGCAAAAGCAGATAATCCTTGATTTACAAAGTTTTGCAAGCACAGACTGCAGGAGTTGCCAGAGTTTACTGGGAGAGGAGCAATATTTTATGCTTTCTTATTCTTTCCCTGTTCAAATATGAAATATCAAGCTGTCTGGGTGCTTTGTAGTGTTATTTTTAGGGTTTCACTGTATATGTGTGCTTGGAGAAGTAGAAAAATCTCACATAAAGTAGAAATGTACAAAGTGAAAATAAAACTTCATTTCTTGCTCTGAATATTATTGATGATGTTGTGCTGTTGGTGATTCTCCTTAGTGAAATTGATGTTTGGGTCCCTGAGCCAGATCACTCTGAAGTTCCTGCTGAGTGGTGGGATGCAGATGCAGATAAATCACTTCTAATTGGAGTTTTTAAACATGGTGAGTAACGTGGATGACTGCGTGTGTACTTGCCCACCCCTCAATATAAACACCCTACACTCAGTTTTTTACAGCTTACTCTGGAAGTTGAACTTATGCTATCTTTTTTTTTTTTTTTTTTTTTTTTTAAATAGGTTATGAAAAATACAACACTATCAGAGCAGACCCAGCACTGTGCTTCTTGGAAAGGGTTGGCAAGCCAGATGAGAAAGCAGTTGCTGCCGAACAGAGAGCAAATGATTATATGGATGGGTATGAGCGCTTAAATTGCGCATGAATGTTTCAGGACCTTGAAATAAACAAGAATGAATTTCTGTGGTGAACATTACTCTCTTCTTAACTGGTTTTATACTAGTTTGATGTCATTGTGAAGAATTCTAGTTTGATTTACTTGCGGAGAGTGGAAGAGAGTTAGGAACAGTGTAACAGAACCACTGAAGTTCGGGGTTTCACAGTTAAAGGAAAAATGCAGCAAATACTTGTTAATGAGGACTCTACCTTGTATTACTGTATCAGAAGTGTTACTTGGACACTGAAGTGCAAAAGCCTTCACAGGCATGGAGCACTACAGACCTTTTTAACTTGACTTCAGGTCAGTAAGCTTGGTGTGTTAGTCTTGTGTAGCTAACCAGTGACCCCAGTATTACTAATAATTGCTGAAGCAGAAAACTGCTTTTCTTCACTGCTTCGTCAGTGAGGTTAGCAGCTGGGGTCATAAAGAGCATCTTTGAATGAGACAGTGAACTGGGGAAAGGGGTGGGGGGAGGGTAGGCAGGGGGCAAGATTCAAGCCAAAGCTGCCTTGAAGTATTCTCCTCATTTCAAATGGAAAAGAAGTACAGTACATCTGGCTAAATTTAAATGTGTTTTGCTTAGTTGAAGAGAGTTTGAGGACTTCTGAAATATTACTAAGATGGGTTCTTTTTTGTGTTGAAATTCTAACAGGGATGTAGAAGATCCGGAATATAAACCAGCACCAGCAATGTTTAAAGATGACATAGAGGTATAGTAGGCACCTCTTAATAGCTCCTTTTAACACTCTTTGAATGTAATACTTCCACCTTTTCATTAAGCAAATTATTACATTTTTCTATATTTATCTAAATTTGTAGAACTTCTTCCAAGTGTTTCTTCACCTGTGTGGGTGCAAGACATGGTGTGGAATAGCTGTATAATTCTGTTCTTTGCATTGTTAGCCATTTGTCCGAAGTATCTGTTACTCTTGTTCTTTGTCATATTCATAAAGTGACTCTAAGATGCAAGTTTAACCTAAATCTCTGGAGAGGACTACATTTTAAATTTTGCTTTACTTCTGTTTTCCTACAGGATGATGTTTCATCCCCGGGTGATCTAGTAATAGCAGATGGAGGTAAAGACATAAAACTTCAAATCTGAGCTAATGCAGTCTATTTTGAATTGTTTAATTTCACTGACTTTAAGCTAAAATGTATTTAGATTGCTTAGTGTAGAGCCACAGGAACCAGAAGTGTTTAACTTGTTTATTTTTCCTGTGACTTTGTTTTAATATAGATGGGCAAATGATGGAAGGAGACAAAATCTATTGGCCCACTCAGTCCGCCTTAACAACACGTCTTCGCCGCCTTATAACAGCTTATCAGCGAACAAGTAAAAATAGGCAGGCCCAGCAGATACAGTCAGCATTCCCAGTACAGCCTAGTATGATGCAGCCTCCATATGAGGAAGCTGCTTTAAACCCAAAGATGGCTGCTAAGATTGAAAGACAGCAAAGGTATGTGCAGCATGCGAATACACATTTTTTAATACATACTTGTATTAAAAATAGCAGATAATTAACAGTTGTTAGCTGTGTGAAATAGTGACGAAAATGATGCAGCTTTCAATTATTTTTTTGTTGCTGACCAAGATGGACAAGAAGAGAAGAAGCTGACTTCTACAGAGTTGTTTCCACATTTGGAGTTGTGTTTGATCCAGAAAGGGGGCGATTTGATTGGACCAAATTTAGAGCAATGGCTAGACTACATAAGAAGACAGATGAGAGCTTAGAGAAGTACTTGTATGCATTTATGTCAATGTGCCGCAGAGTCTGTCGTCTCCCCTCAAAAGAAGGTGGGTTTATATATTTTACTTCTAGTTTTATCTTTAATTTCTGTTGCCAGGGCTTATTTTCAGAAGGGTTTTCTTTCATGTGTTCCAATATAAAAAAAGGAAAGAAGGAAATAAGGACACATGTTAAGTGTAAAATTGAAAGCTTATAATGGGGAGACATGTATTAAAGATTAGAGATTAAAGCCATCTCCTCCTAAAACTGATCTGTAGTGGAGGCTTTTTCCAAATTATCATCTTTGCTTTGTTTTAATACAGAACTTGTGGACCCAAACATCTTTATTCAACCAATTACAGAGGAGCGTGCTTCTCGGACTTTGTATCGCATTGAACTCCTAAGGAAAGTGCGGGAACAGGCCCTTAGACATCCACAGTTGTTTGAACGACTAAAACTATGCCAGCCAAACCCAGACTTACCTGTCTGGTGGGAATGTGGGACTCATGACAGGGATTTACTTATTGGAGCTGCTAAACATGGAGTTAGCAGGACAGATTATCATATTCTCCGTGATCCTGAACTCTCATTTATGTCTGCCCAGAGGAACTATAATCAAAATAAAGTGGCGCTCTCAAGGACTTCCACTCCACTTCTCCATCAGTACCAGATGGCATTATCTGCTTCTCCTCTTACACCTCAGTCAAGATTGTCAGATGCTAAAGTGAGTGCTTTTGAGGACACAAAAGCTAAAAATGACAATCTGAAAGAGGACTCTCAGTTTTCTGAAGAGGAATCTATGTCTACAGAGGAGACACAAACAATAATGAAATGTGAACCTTTGAGTCCAAGGAATGGCACGGCAATACAAAATATAGACCACAAACCTACTGTGAAGACTGAAACAGACAGGCGCATGGTGGCAGCAAGGACAGAGCCTCTAACTCCGAACCCTGCCTCTAAAAAACAGAGAGTCAGCAAAAGGGGATCTGAATCTAGCTCTGACTCAGACTCTGACTCAGATAGATCATCCTGTTCTTCCAGGTCATCTTCTTCATCCTCTTCATCTTCATCATCTTGTTCACACTCCCGATCAGGCTCTAGCTCTTCATCATCTTCATCTTGTTCTTCAGCATCTTCATCCTCATCATCGTCATCATCATCATCGTCGTCGTCGTCATCATCATCATCTGAAGAGAGTGATAGTGATGAAGAGGAGGCACAAAAACATGGTATGTGTGTAGTCTTACTTCTGGAGTATAACTCTAAACTGAACAAGTTTATTCTTAGTCGAAAAATGTCAAAAAAAAGTTACTGAATCCCTCAGAAGTAAATGAAAAAACATATTTTTTTAAGTGAATTGGAAGAATTTGAGGGATACAGCATTTTCTTTGCTTCATATCAGTGCCTTGGATGAGATAGTTGAGACTTGTTGACTGATTCTCTAAGCAAACTCACCATGCATGTGGTTCACATCTGGGAGGACAGTTTAGCAGCTGTGTTTTCTGGAAATATATATTCTATGTGTATTCCCTACTGCCATTTAATTTTCTTCTAAAATGCAGACATTATTTTGGTTTTCCCTCCTTGCTTTTTTGCTTTTGCTCACCTGTCTTTGTAGTTTACTCATTGTGCTTTCATGTAATCTGCAGGCTTCCTTCTGGCCAGGCTATGGAGTAATGCGAGCTGCTTATTCTTGTAAACTGGAGGTGGCCAAGCAGTGTACTTGCACTGAGTGTTTTCAAACACTATGTACCTGGCTAGAAAAGACTGAGGTGACTGTAGAGCACAGGACCAAAAAACCCAGAAGCTACTTTTGAAAGCTTCAAAGTAGAGGCAAAAACCTCTCATCAGTGAAGTGATTTAAAACTTCTAGTTAACCAGCCAGTCATTCCTTATTTTGATTATATGAAGTCTCCTCTACTCTTGCCCCTTGAAACTTAGAAGGTGGAAAGATCTCTCTACTGTGAAAAAATGGGAATAGAAAAAGAAGGATGAAAGTTAGGCAGTGGCATTACAGAGAAGTGAATGATCTTCCCCCCTTCACCTCCCCATATCTCAGGGAAAAAGCATTGCGTTAATCAGATGGATCCTCTTGTTTGTGGAAATGACAAATGGAAACTATAGGGTTAATTTACTGGGGAGGAAAGTGATCACTGGGCAAGTAAAATGCCACTGAAACAAAATAATTAAGATGCCGCTGCTTGTAGCAGTGTAGGAACCTTTTCAGAGGAAACAGTTGTATGCAAACATTAAAACAGAGAAAAAGGATGCTTATACAACATAAATATTTAGATCTAGATGGTGGGTACTGTAACATGTGATACAAGTCCAAATATTAGGCTTGCTTTCTGCATGCTCAGTCTGTTCAGGCAAGTAATTGTGCCATCCTCAGATTGCAGGGTCTCATAAATCAGTCAGCCCTTCTTCTTTTGGCTATTTTGCTGTAAATTGATGTTGACGAGATTGGTAAATGCTGGAAAACTCTCTTAACATCATCTGCATCTTAAGACCAGGTTTTATTTCATAACGTGTACAGTGATAATGGACCTTTGGCATACTTATCACATTTGGAACATGTTTTAAGGAGAGCTAAATTGTATCAGATGACTCTATATACTTACTGTTAAGGACAAATTTGAGTTGTATAGAAGTGTCCCTCAGGACTAGTACTCTTACTCTGCTGAGGTGGTATTTACATCTTCAGGTAGCACCTGACTATTCTCCTGTGTCATAGTGAAACTTGCATTGTTGTCTGGATGGAGGCAAAAGTAAAATAGCAATGAGAAGTATAACAAAGTCAGAGGATACACTGGAAGGATACTAAGAAGAAATCCTTGGTCATTAAAATTTTAATAATGAAATGATACGGACACCAAGTGTCCTAAGAGGTAGAACATCCAGGATTCCATCCTGAAAATTTTGTTAAAGTAGCATCCCAAATGAGTTACCGTATCTTGGTGATAATAGACATCTTTCCTTTCAGTTTAATTCTGTATCTGGTGGTGTTCAAGGCCAGGTTGGACAGAGCATTGGTTAATATGGTTTAGTGTGAGGTGTCCCTGCCCACGGCAGGTGGGTTGGAACTTGATGATCTTAAGGTCCCTTCCAACCCTAACTATTCCATGATTCTCTGATTTTAGTGCCTGTTGGCTTACAAAGGAAGTATGTTAAAGAAAGTAAAGACTGTCTGTGAGATTGCTGTGAAGCATGTCTGTTTTCAAATAGCTAAATGTTTGACGTTAGGGACTGTAGTGATAGGACAAGGAGTTATGGGTTAAAACTTAAAACGGGAAGTTTAGATTGGATATAAGGAGGAAGTTTTTTACTGTAGGGGTGGTGAGGCACTGGAATGGGTTGCCCAAGGAAGTTGTGAGCGCTCCATCCCTGACAGTGTTCAAGGCCATGTTGGATAGAGCCTTGGATGACATGGTTTAGTGTGAGGTGTCCCTGCCCCTGGCGGGGGTGTTGGAACTAGATGATCTTAAGGTCCTTTCCAACCCTAACTATTCTATGATTCTATGACATGTTGAGCTCTCGAAAAATAAACAGGTGTATGAATGGAATTTCAATGCCTAGTAAAGGATCAGCAGTCATCCTGAAAATCCTGACAGATTAGTTCTTCAGTCTAACTTGTGTTTGGACTTCCTCTGAACGTTTTGTGTGTTTTGTTCACCTGAACTTCTTAAATGAGTGCTTAACTTCCTTATGACATCAAGTGATGTTAGTGTTTTTATTTAGCAGAAGGAACCCCGCATATAAAAGCATATGATGAAGAGAGTGTAGCCTCTCTGAGTACAACACAAGATGAGACACAAGATAGTTTCCAGATGAACAATGGGACACCGAGTTCAAGTTATCTCCTACAAGGTGGATACATGCTGGCTGCATCCTATTGGCCAAAGGCAAGTTTATGATACTATTTTGAAAAACAAAGTTGTAGGTGAAGGTGAGATGTGACATTAGTATTCTATTATATATGTTAAAACCATACCACTGAGGTGTAGGAAGATCTTGGAAAAAGAAAACAGGATATTGTTCATGGTAAATTACAGTAAAATTTTCACAAAGCATTTTGTTCGTCAGTTGTACAGGTGTATCTGTAAAAGAGAGAATGTGCACATAGGAAACAAAACTGAAAAGGATGCCTATTTAGGATGCATGATCTTAACTCTGTGAGAGGAATTGTTTAGTGTAATCCAAAAGAATGTAAAAATGAAATAGCAAGAAATCTGTTAAGCTAAATATTTTTAAAAAAATAATGATTCTTGATTAGTAGTAGGACTCCTTTAGGTACATTGCAAGATTCTAAGTCATGTTGAGGTATAGGCTGGCTGAAGCACTGGTGTAGAACAACTTCTATGTTAAAATTTAACTATATGATTCCATGTAGGAATTTGTGAAATTAGTGAAATTTCTAAAGTATATTTTGAAAAGGTGATAACACTAACTGGCTAAGTGATGAGAGCAATGGCATACTTGTTTACAGATGATGAAATTTAAGTACAGAGGTGACTCACAACCTTTTAGAGGGGATTGGTACAAATACAGGAACTTAGAAAATAAAGATATTTTAAGTCCAGTGATTAAGAATGTTGTAATTTCCCTTCTTTTTAGAATTAGAAGATAATACATAAATTTAATATGTACAATGTTGGTAAGCATTACTCATGAAAAAATTTTCTCTGGTTTATAGGATCGAGTTATGATTAATCGACTTGACAGTATTTGTCAAACAGTGTTGAAAGGTAAATGGCCTTCATCAAGAAGGAGCTATGACAGTAACGCAGTGGCCTCTTTCTACACAACCAAGCTTCTGGATAGCCCAGGTGCTGCTGCAGATTACGTTGAGCCCAGTGCACCAACACCCCCTCTTGCAGGTGTTAAAGAAGAATATGATCAATCACCACAGATGTCAAAGGTGAAGAAGCATGTACGAGAAAAGGAGTTTACAGTGAAAATCAATGACGTATGTTTATTTTTATTGCCCTAGGACCTGATTGCGATTGCGGTGTGCGGCATGCTATACCTGCAAGTGGCTGCCTGCTCTCACTCTCACTTCCTTCACACACTTGTTTGTGGGTATTTGGGTCTGCTGCTTCTGGGCATTGAGTGTTTGGGTTTTGGGTTTGTTTTGGGGGTTTTTTTGGTGGGTGGCGGTGCTTTTTTGGTTTGATGTTTTTGGGGTTTTGGGGTTTTTTTGTTCAGGTTTTTTTTTTGTTTGTTTTTTTTTTTTTATTTGCACAAGCCACTGGAAGGAATCGCTATTATTTCTCTCTCTGAATTGAGATTTTGCCATTCTGATGCTTCCTCAGACAGCCTGTTTTATGCTGTTTCTAAGAAGTCTGGTTAGTAATAAAAGCTACTTCTGTTGTTTCGCTTTTTTTAAGACATTTCAGCATGTCCTATCCAGCAAGCACTTTGTTATTTCATGGCCTTTAAGAGGGTTATATGCAAATTTCCCAGTTGAAATGCAGGCTAGAAGCTTCAAACATTATTCTTATCTGTAGTTTGAGACCTGTTCACAGCACATAAAAATGTATGAAGATTTCCTCTTGTAATTGGGTTTGGCATTTCTTGAAGATTGGATTATTGAGGTAGGCAGCTGTTCAGTGTCTGGATTTTTCAGTTACAATAGTAGATAATTTAAAATTTATATTCACAGAAGCAATTCCATGGAATTTCTGTTCAGATTTGGTTTTTACGTGGATGAGAAGCCAGGCTTGTTTTAAGGTTCATTCTTCCTCAGTTCTTCTGGAGTAATTGTTTGTATGTGAGAATCCTGATTATGAAGTAGTCATTTCTGCTTCAGAAGAGACTCTTCTAACCCTGGCATTTATTTAACAGGAAGGTGGTTTGAAATTGACTTTTCAGAAGCAGGGACTGTCTCAGAAAAGGCCATTTGAAAGCGAGGAAGGTGCACTGGGACAGCAGCAATACCTGGCTCGACTACGTGAACTCCAGAATGCCTCAGAAACCAGCCTTGTCAGCTTCCCTAAATCACTCCCCAGATTAGGTATGTAAAATGTCAGAGGGAATAAGGGTTAGTATCAAATCTTATCTCCTGTGTTCTTCAGCTAATCTCCCTGTACAGACAGTGGAAGAGGGGTGTTTGCAGTGTTGTTTACTCTAAACCACAGTCTGGAGAAATACTCTCCATTCTGTTCGGAAAACTAGGCACCTGAGTTGAGGCATGAGGTTGGACCACATGAGTACTGTCTCACAGTGTCAGTTACTGTAACGTTCATTTATTAGAATGATGCATTTCTGTATTATAATCACTCCCACAAGATTTGAATTATGAAGTGCATTACTGTGCATTCACAGTTACCAGTTTAATTCTGAATTCACTGTGGCTAGCTTCTGAGTAAAGATAGAGTTCCAGATTTATGCCCATGTCAGTTTTCACTCTTCCTATTCTTTACTGTGTCTTTTGCAAAAAAACAGTGGGGGACAGTAGTCTAGAATTAGGTTTTGGCTTATAGCCAAAGCTTGTATCTTATTTTCCTTAAAAATATTAGTAGGTATACACTGATAAGTGAAAATGAACCTAAAGTAAGCAACTACAAGGTCATGTACATACATGGATGAGATTTCCTTTAAAAAAACATCCTGCCCTTCTCCTGCATTTTGTACTTTCTTGTTATTTTTCAACGTAGAATCATAGAATGGCTTGGGTTGGAAAGGACCTTAAGATCATCTAGTTCCAGTCCCCCTGCCAATGGCAGGGACGCCTAGCACTAAACGATGTTGCCCAACACCCTGTCTAGCCTGGCCTTGTTACACTGCCAGGGATGGAGCATTCAAAACTTCCTTGGGCAACCCATTCCAGTGCCTCACCATCCTCACAGTAAAAAACTTCTTCCTTATATCTAACCTGAACTTCCCCTGTTTAAATTTGGACCTATTACCTCTTGTCCTATGACTATAGTCCCTAATGGAGTCCTTCCTCAGCATCCTTGTAGGCCCCAACTTTTTATAAACATGTATTGAGGTATATCTGCCTCTGTGCATGTGTGATGTTAGCAGGTTTCATCAGCTCTCCTCCCTGTACAGATTTATTTGAAGGGGGTAGGAGGACAGTAATAGGAAACTTAGGTGGTAAAATGGCTTTTCAGAACCTGATACTAATAGTGTTTTAAACAGTCACAAAACAATAGGTGATTTCTGTTAGATATAACATGTAGAAATTATATGCACTTGCGCTATTTCTAGTAATTTAATTTCCTTTTGTTATTCAGCCACATTCGTTATGAACAATTCAAGCATCTGACACTCGTTTTGTTGCATTATTAATTAGGCACTTTGAGTCACTTAACAGCCAGTGCCAATGGAGTGATAGCTGACAGTCAGCCTCCAGTCAAAAAGAGAAGAGGAAGAAGAAAGAATGTGGAGGGAGTTGATGTCCTCTTTCTAAACCGAAATAAACAGCCTAACCATGTAAGTAAACTTGATTTTGTATCCAAGAATAAGGTCCAAATTACTGTTAATCCCTTAAGTGAGCATAACCAGCTGTCAACATACAACAAAAACTTTATTATTAAAAACTGTTGGGTTTGGTCTTTTTTCTGAAGTTGTTCACTGACAGTTCATGACTACGCAAATGAGAACTGGTGGAGTTTTACTAATATTAGATATATACAATATTTGTAACAATTTTAGAAAGTAAATTCTAGTTTTGACAAACTATAATTAACATGTTATTAAAAACTTGATGTTGACCTAGCAACATCTTCTAACATCCTTCCCTTTAACATCTGTCACAGGACCTGATTGTGCAACGACTTAAAGGGAGCTATTTATGGTATGAGTAGTCTCACTTAGGCCTTCAGTAGGTGCATAATGATCTGCAGGACTGTGACCTTCATTGTATCATATATGAAATAATTGTGATGGTTTGTTTTCTTTGGAGAACTTTATCAAATATCTTGAACTTCTCCAGGTTAATCCGGGGATTAACTCCAGTCAAGTTGCTTCAGGAATAAATCCAGCACTCGCTCACACACAGTCCCAAGGCATGCTTGATGCGGAGAGTCCAGTTCCTGTTATTAACTTAAAAGATGGAACAAGGCTTGCAGGTGATGATGCCCCCAGAAGGAAAGATTTGGAAAGGTGGCTTAAAGAACATCCCGGATATGTTGAAGATTCAGGAGCTTGTATTCCTGTGAGTATTCCTTTCTGCTCTGCTTCAGCTAAATGGTAAAACATTTCTCACAGAATGTGCGTGGGTTTGTATTCCATGTTAGGTGAAATTACTCCTTCTTTGTTCTCCTGTTTTGTTTAGTAAAATAAGAATGTTCATTTCTTTTTACATAGTTTAAGCTCCAAAAGCCTTCCTTCCCCTTCAAAGACATAATTGCCAAAAAAAAAAATACTAAGCAAAGACACTTGATCTTTGCCTAATGTCATCCAAGATAAAAAAAAAAAAAAAAAAAAACCCACAAAAAATAATCTAGATATGAAAACCTATGTTACCCTGATACTAATGATGGAAGCTGAAAATTTGTAACAGCATCTTTAGTGATGTGCCAGGGGATTAAAGACTTTACTGTGGGATGTATCTCATACCTCTATTATGGTGCTGTGGTAGTGATGTTTCTGTGGGTATGATATTCTCATCATGCTACCTCTGAATTTGAGATTTGGTAATGTTTAACAGAATGTAAGAAAACAGTATACACAGTGTTTGGAGTAACAACCTTGTTTCTTCATAAACATGTTACAGTACAAAACAGTACCAACATTCCTGACAATTAAAGCAGTGTTGAAAACTGAAAATTACTAAAATAAAGCAATGGATAGAGTCATCAGTGAGAGGCTTTAGTGATGTTTACTGAGCTGCATATTACATGATTAAGATTAGTAAATTAGTATTGTTACTAAAATATTTCTGAAATCAGTGATGACTTCAGATGAATGCCTGACTCGAGAAAATGCAAGGTATCTTAGCATTTTTAAAAGTTATACCAGAAAGATAGTGGGCTTTTTGATTCCTTCATAACAGAGGATGCAGCTGCATGATGGGAGGCCCAAACAAAAAAGACACCGTTGTCGAAACCCTAATAAACTGGATGTTAATAGTTTGACTGGTGAAGAACGTGTTCAGCTCATAAATAGAAGAAATGCAAGAAAGGTATTTGTCTTACTGTTCCCATTCTGATGTTACCCAGATGAAAAGTTGCCTAAAAAAGAAGAACACTGTATAATGCACTTGCTAAAATACTGTGTATAAATGAAAGGGTTTTGGTTGAAAGCTTTGGCACAGAGCAAGAAAGTCACTCACAATTTTTCTGTAAATGTTTTGTGACTATGCAAATATGTAAGATATGGCTGGAAGTTTACCCTGTAGTTTATGTTCAGATAGAACTGAAAACAATATATTGGAATATTTGTGCCCTTGAAGTACGGCCACTGAAATACACATTGTTCTGATGAAAGCAGGAAATGTTTCTATGCTGCTATATTAGGGTCAGAAGTTTTGTGCATCTGTAGAGGAGGGTTAGCCAGAATTTTGAGAGTCTCTCATTTCTTCAGTGCAATGAGACAGCACCTCTAGAGGTGAACCTGTGTGGTGGTAGTCTCTTGAAAAACGGCCCCTGGGCTACTCTACAGTAAGCCATGCCTGAGGAATCTTTTCAAAGTTGACAATCAAGTAATGAGAGATTTGATCCCTGCTTGCTCTAAAAGTCTGTGTTTTCATGATGGCTTTTTTTGTCTTAATAAATCTCCATGCCATAGTTGAGAATCTTATTAGTTTATTAATCTTAATTTTCCCACTTATAAACTGTCCTGCACTTTTCTGAATCACCAAACTCAATTTGATTCATTTTCTTTTCTAAGTTCAGTTCTACATCTAGTAGCAGGTAATGAGGGGACCAGAAGTGGCCTAGAAAATGTGAGTTGCTAAGTTGCAGTTCATAGAGAGAACCCAGTAGAAGCTGGAATTCTTTTTCCTTTCTTTTTTCTACCATTTCTTCTTTCTTTCTGGATATAAACAATATGATGAATTTGAAAGCTGACTTTCCTGTTATGATTTTATTAGGACACGCTGTCTAGCAATCTTAACTTGGCCTTTTTTGTATGAAAAAAAAAAAGATCACAAGAGAAGCAGAGTCTCTTAACAAAAGTATTTTTAGAATTGACTGAGAGGATAGAATATGACTGTTTAGTGGATAAAGGAAAGGTTTAACTGGATTGTAATTATAACCTTCTTGCTAAGACTTAGCCGCTATTGTTCTCTATTTATGGGGTTGTTCTTCCATTTATTCCATGTCTAAATAATGTCTAATATTAAACATTAGTCAGAATGTGAAATATTTAAGTTGCAAAGTACAAGTTTAATAGATGAGTTTGAGTTTAGTAGGTTTAGAACAAATCAAGAGTATCTCACATATACCACAAGGAATCACTGAAAAGCTGTCCTGTACTCATTGATAATTTTAAGTTAGACTTTATTTGCATTGTTCTGTATAAAAGGGAAAAAATGAAACAGTGTCAGGTGTGACTGTTGCCTTTTCTTCTTATGAATGAGTATTTCCTGACTTCTGTCTTCTGCTCCCCAGGTTGGGGGTGCCTTTGCTCCCCCTCTGAAGGATTTGTGCAGGTTCTTGAAAGAAAATCCAGAGTATGGAGTGGCTCCTGAATGGGGAGAAGTTGTAAAACAGTCTGTGAGTACTGCAGAACAAGATAACAATGACATGAAATATATCTTAAAAACATGGCAAACAGGAAAAAAAGCATGCCTTTTGGCATGCTTTTCATTTCTGGTATTATATTAAACATGGAATGTGAGTCAATGTTAGCTTTTTTCCACCAGCTCAATTCCCTAAACTGGGTTGTTGGCACAGCTGTGAGTAGGAGGAAGGGAGGGACAGTGGCTGGCAACCCCAAATTAGAGATTTTTGGTGAAAGCACTGTCATACTGTGACTTTCTCATCTCTTAAATATAGCCTTGAAGGTTTGGGAAGAGTAATATAATTTAAAATATTTATTTTACTTTTTAATTAATTAACTTTCATTGTGCACCTTTAATAAATTACTATACTCAATAAAAAATTAAACCAAGCATTAATACAGCTTTTTTCTACTACTGTTCTGTAGCTGGTATCTCTTTAATTTTAAGTGTAATTGGCTCAAATATGGTGTATGGTTCTGAGTTCATTCCCTGTTTGTTTTGAAGATAAGAACATATTTTGAACTTCAAGAAGTTATGTTGTATAATAAAGAATGGTTTCTGGTAATCCAGTTAATCCTTCATTCCATGTGTCTAACAGAAGTGAAGATGGTTTTGTCAATATCCTTGTGAAGTCTATTTCCTCACCTACTTACATGTCTATTAACATGTCTGTTAGTATAATACTAACGTATCTATTAGTAACTAACTAATAGACTTAATAACTAACTAACTAATAGACATAAACTACTAACGTGTCTACTAGTATAGTAGTTTATGCTATAAAATATATTCATGCTACACCTTCAGCCTTTGGCAAAGAAATTACCAAGTTAAATATTTTTTTTTTTTTTTCAGTTTACTGTCAGCAGAACCTGTAATCTTTCTGTGAAGTTCTAAATGCCATTCTTTCCAGTACCCTTGTGGGACATTCTGGTAGAAAAATAGGTAACTAGGAACACGATTAGACTGCAGTGAATAGAGGTATAAATAAGATCAGAGTTACTTCTAGGATTTAGTGGTTATCCACAGAACAGAAGAACAGAGCATGAGCTGTGAATTCCTCTAGTTTCATTAGGCTAGTTTAAACTAGGGATATTTTCTGGGGGGGAAAAAAAAAAAAGCCTTTATTGTAGTATGGAGGTGAGTAACAGTTGATCTTGCCGTTGCCATTTACAAGAGAAATTTCCAAGATGGTGCATTTCAAAGAGAATATTAGTGTCCATTACAAATCTTTCTTCATTGTTAGATAGGAGGGCTTACAGAGGTGAAGTAATATTGTGCAAGCCCTTTTGCATTTCAAAGAGAATATTAGTGTCCATTACAAATCTTTCTTCATTGTTAGATAGGAGGGCTTACAGAGGTGAAGTAATATTGTGCAAGCCCTAAAAAGAAGTACTTTAAATTTTATTTTAATAGAACTTCAGTCTTCAGTGTTCATTCTTAAGTTTATGGATGAGGTGAAATGAGGTTAAAAAGACATTAGCAGTAATAAAAAGGGCTCAGAGATTGTTGGTCTGTGTGCAGTCACACAATTATATTTAAATAGAGAGTTTGGTTTTTTTGTTTTTTTTTCATTAAACTGAATAATTATTTCAATGTGGTACTACTGTAAAGCAGTGCTGGTTTAGATCTTGAATTGCGATTACTCCTATAATTAGCTGTGTTTGGCTTGTTCTGCATACAAACCTCTAGGGATGAGTTAGCAGAGGGTCTGAGAACGTACCTGTGTAGACCTCACTGTGGAAATGGGTGTTCAGACATTTGAGATGCGATAGCCCAGAGTCGTCACCACAAATTCCAGTGAGCTGTCTGGAGATGAAGCTGCTGTGCTAACATACCAGCATAATCTTTGACCATGCTACTGTACACTTGGGTCTTTTGTTTGCTTTTCCTTTTCCATCTGTAAGCTCTCAAAACCTAAAAATACCCAATGTGTCTCTTGCAGGGATTTCTTCCAGAAGGCATGTTTGACCGTATTCTCACTGGACCTGTTGTGAGGGAAGAAGTGAGCCGGCGAGGAAGGCGCCCCAAAAGTGAGATTGCTAAGGCTACAGCAGCTGCAGCAGCTGCCACCGCTGCGGGCGTATCAGTTAACCCTCTGCTAGCTAATGGATTGCTTCCGAGAGTGGATCTGTCCAGTCTTCAGGCCTTACAGCAAAACCTGCAGTCGCTGCAAGTGACAGCAGGATTAATGGGAATGCCAGCTGGTTTAACTGCTGGAGGAGAAGCGAAGAACATGGCTGCCATGTTCCCCATGCTGCTATCAGGGATGGCTGGATTACCAAACTTGATAGGCATGGGAGGACTTCTCACAAAGTCTACAGAATCTATTTCAGAGGAAAAAAAGGGAAGTGATTCAAAGGAGGCAGACACAAAGAAAGAAAGGACAGAAGACCAAAATACAGATATTGGTGGTGAAAATTCTGTTTCAAGTTCTCCCTCAACATCCTCTGCTGCTGCAGCTGCCAATCCTCTCTCTCTTAACCCTTTACTTTTGTCCAACATACTTTACCCAGGGATGCTTCTCACTCCAGGCCTTAATCTTCATATCCCAGCTTTGTCTCAGTCTAATATTTTTGATGTACAGAACAGTGAAAACAATGACAAAGGCTCAGTGAAGCCCAGAGAAGAAAAGGAGCAAAATTCTAGGGTTAGAGATCAGGAAGACAAAGGGGGAACAGAGCCAAGCTCCCACAATGAAAACAGCACAGATGAGGGTTCAGAGAAAGCAGATGCTTCATCTGGATCTGACAGTACATCGTCTTCATCTGAGGATTCAGATTCTAGCGATGAAGACTGACCCCAGACTCTGCACTTAAATTATAAACTGATTTTGAATTTATTCTTTATTTCATTGTAAATAACCCAGTGTTGAGTGCATCAATGATTTACTGACCGAACATTTCAGTATTTGTTTAGAAGTGCAAACTGCTTTCAGAGACGTTTTGCATGTAATATTTCTTGAAGTTCATAAGTTTCTGAACTTGTATGTACTATCAAATACACAATGGTGTAAAATTACAACAAAAGGCATTATAATTTTGTTGGGGGTTAATTTTATGAAAATAATGCTCAAGTAAGAGCTGTATATTTAATATATTTGCAGTGAACACAGAATACTTTATGCATATTATTGATTTAATTTGAATATAGTTTTACAGCCTCCTCGACACTTATAATTTACAGATCAAAACTCAGCAATAATTTGGGCAGCTAATGAATGTCATGAAAGCTGTAGAATCTACATCACCATCCATTGCTTTAATTACATGAAAATGCTCTAGTGTTGTGATGCACTGCTGTTTCCAATTCAGGTACAAGTGTGTTTAAAAGAAGATAAATTTTTCCCAGTCAGCCAATTAAACTGGCTACCTGTTACCTCAGCTGAGTTAGTTTAGGAAGTTTACATTGGTTTCTATTACTTGTTTTCAGGTTTTGTTTTGTTTTCTAAAGACATCCTGTATATCATGTTAAAATCTGAGTTATTTGAGATAAGACTGTTGGGTTTGGGTTTTTTCCCCTTATTTCAACTGTTCTTTTTTGACAGCAGTAAGGGGAAATTAGAGCAAAAACTGTCTTATCTCATGCTACTTGGCACCATGTAGACCTGTTTAGTTTACACCTTGCAAAGTTTTGGGCTCCCTGTGCAGAATTGAAAGTCCCCAATGAGGAGTAGTTTCCCCAAGACTCAGAAGAGGCAAACTGTCATAAAGTGCCACTGAAAAGACCTTTCAACACTGCATACTTCATGTAAAAATCGTTTGTTTGTTTTGTTTGTGTAGATTTCTATTTGTGTTTTATGTCATAAAGCCTCCTGGAGTTACCAGTTTTAATAATGGTAAATAAAGTATAGATAGTTTTGAACTCCTTTTGAGTTTAAACTTCTCTGCAGATTTAAATCTGACTGACTATTAAATATTACCCAAAATAATTTTTGGGATATCATTTCCTATGTTATGCTGAGTTACCCACTGAAGAAAAAGCACTTTGAATAGTAAAGAAGACAAATTATTCCTAGAAACCACAGTAACAGGGCATAAGGCATCTGTCTAAGTCCAAATCCTTAGAACCCTTTACTATATAAGATCTGTCTAAGATTTGATGTGTGATATGATTCCTCCTTCTTCTTAAGCTGCTATTACTCTGACACAGTTGAGGCCCAGATTCACATTTACGGAAGTTCTGAACTGACTGAAACTTCAGTTGACCTTGGTTACATCGTTCGTGGTCCAAGAATAGGAAAGTGTTAAGAGAAAATAAATACAGGTACTAGTAGAAGTTCATTGAAAAAGCTTTACAAAGGGATAAATTAAAAAATAATTAAAAAACTGTATATTTTGATATAGTTCTGTTGCTTGCTTGTACAGTAAAACAACTGTGTTGTTTTTTATCGAGAACTTTACCAATGAAATGTAAGTTTATGTGCAAAATAACTAGCCCCATGATTAGAAGCAGTATTACATGTAATTACACAACTATACAAGTACCATTTGGATTGTGGTGGTTATGTATTTTCCCAAATTGTATTCTGATTTTTGGCACTTCACGCAGTCTCTTAGCAATAGTGAAAATTAAAAACTGCCAAGAGAAGGGGGTAGCAATTCTTCATCATGGGGAAAAAAAAAACAAACCTACTTATTTAATATATTGCCCTTTGTAATATAGCACTTTTAATTAACTAGGATGCATCTATGAAATAGCCAAAGTTTTACAAACAGTTATTAACTCAGTTTGCTGATGGAGTATGTCAACAATGCCATCACTTCCTACCCTTCCCCCTCAAAACAAATCCTAAATCTTGTGGCTAAATCCTAATTTATATCAGATTTATGAAAGAAAGTATTTTCCTAATTATGGTCAAGTGAGTTTGGTTACCATTCTAGTGATTCTTTCTATGTAGTAAGGCAATTACAGTTTCAAGTCATGAAGGCTGGTGTAGACTTGAACATAATATATTGGATTTATTTTTAATCGGTTTGAACCAGAAGGGGAAAAAATGTCCCACTATCAGCTAAACTATATGCAAATACGGTTGTATAAAGTTAAGGGTTATAAGGAAACCTCAGTAGAATTACACTAATACTGAAGTTAAAAGAATATCCAAGGTGATGATAAAGTGTGTGTTGGTAGTTACTAAAAGAACCTTAGCTGTTATTGCCTTGTATTTCTATCCCTTGTTTCAGGCTTCATGATCCAAGTCTTAGTCCAGGTTTTTTTTGGACATTTGCAATACTTGCCAGTTGTGTTCTGTGTAGTCTGAATTTGCTTTCTGTAGTTGAACAAGCGTCTTAAAAAGTCATTTGTAATTTATTGAATTACTTTCTATGATGTTCTATAGAGCAAATGGAAGTTTAATTATTTTTTATTAAACATATTCTTTGACTACCTATGATGTCGGCCTCAATATGTGAAAATAATGCTGTCTGTGTAAGGATTAAACCTGTGTCTTTCAGCAGCAAAAGTTAAGTTTTAATGTTAAACTCTAAAATAGAATATTAAGACTTCAAAAAAATCAAACCAAGGATGTTTTTCTGGGAATCAGTTCCCTGTTAGTCTGCTGTCATACAAACAATGTGAGCAGTTGTTTCAGCCTTTTAGTAATTAGAGTCAGAAAGGAGTATATATAGTCTAGGTTGTGGTCTAAAAGTTGACTTAATGTGAAATAATGATGCACCTGATGTTCCAGGGTGAGGATGTTGGCAGTAGAGTACTTTTGAATCTTTATTTTAAAATTCTGCATTACTAAATCTTTCAATTATGTACACAGCTCTTACTACTGTTACTTTTCATCTATTTTATACAGGGCCTGGACATTTCTCCTGACAGTAAGTTGTTTTCTGGATGTCAGGTGCCGCCTTGTTCTAATCTGTCATTGCACTTCAGTGATTCAGTGGCATCCTTCTTACTCCGGTCTGAATTTTGTCCTCAGATCGTGATCATCCTGTCTGAGCTGCTGCTTTCTCAAATCTGTACGCAGGTGATATAAATGCATGTATACATACAAGCATTGTTCTTTCTTTCTCCTGTTTCTTTTTTCCTTGGAAGTCTTGCAGGTGCCCTAATAGTATTTTTTAAATGTATTTTTAGCAGGTCTGTTAGAAAACTTATAAAAAATCATAGATTAAAAAATAGTAATAATTAAAAAACAAAAAACCCAAGGAAAATCGTGTCTTCTAATTTTACAATCAAATCTTCTTAGTCTGTAAATGAAAATATAACCAGGTCTGTTTTTCAGTGAAACTTTTTCAAGGAACAGATAATCTAGGCACAGTATTAGTGTTCCATTTTTTGCACTCCCTTGAATTTTTTGTAAACAGTTATCTGGATGATTAGATGAGAGTGCCAGGAAAATTCCTGTTCTGTTTGTTGTATCTTGTCTACAAGAAATTTTTTTCTGACATGATTGGTAATACATTTCTAGTTTTTTGGTCTGTCTGACAAGTACTGTTACACCTTCGGAATGAATGTGTACTTCTTAATGCCTGTATTTCAGCTCTAGTGAGATGAACTGTAACTGCTGGACATGGTTAATATAAAGGAATCTGCAGTGTAGTGTTAAACGACTTGTGAAGTAGAAGTTACCAAGAGTTGTATAAAGTTTCTGATGTAGTTCTATTACACCTGTAAAATCTTCAACTTAAAGCTGTTTCAATGTAATAGGGGATTTACACTGCTGTAGTTGACCAGCATTTCATATTTTAGATCTATATTTCTCAGACATTCTGTGGAGGAGACTCATTATACTAGTGTAGCTGTGGAAGTCTACAGAATTACTCTCCTGCCTCACCTAAATGTTCTTGATGTTCTACAGGCAGGTGGGTACCATTCCTTTGCCAACAGTCAGACGAAAAGGAAATAAAAATACTATCATTCCAGAACTAAACAGTAAGAAAATCTCAATCACTATGTTTTATAATCAGTCATTATTCATAAAATGACATTTTTCTATTAAAAAAAAGAAAACTCACACCAAGGGCTTCTGATGGTTAAGAGTCTCTGATGACAAAGGTAAGTTTCAGTTAACTTTTCCCTGAGAAAAAACTATTTCAGGAGAAATTTTTTTCTAGCTTGTAGTAATTAAGTACGTGTGAGATAAGTCTTTGAAAATACTGGCTATATATACTGAGGAAGGACATCGACATACATGCATTATACCTCTAGTGGTGCAGTAAATTATATCATTTATTACTGTCTAAAGTTCCAGCCTGCCAGAAATAATAAAAATATTTTTATTGTTGTATTTCATTTTTTAACCCAGCATTCTAGGAAGACTGGAAATAAATATGAAGAATTAAGGAGAAATTTCTATAAAACAGGGTGGGTTGAAGTGTTGAAATGGAAGTACAGGTAAGTATCTCTGTTCGGAACAGTTACAATCCCAAAACACTTTGACTTAAATAATTTAAATTTTAGCTTCAATTTGTAGAGTATTTTATACTTCAGGTAACATTCAGACTTCTTAAAAAAGTTAAAAAAAGGCCACTTCATCTCCCTGCAGGTAGACAATACTAGCCACTCTTTCAAAAATTTCTTGTCACATCTTCACTGAAGGCAGTGAAGTCCGGGCCTGTGCTGTGACTCCACAGCATTTGTTTGGCCTCAGGATTTGCTAGCTGTTTCTTGTGTTTTGCAAGGGAACTACAGTTTATTACCAAAGTCACGAGGATAGAATTTGAAGCCATTTGCCTTATTTTTGTGCAACTGTACTTTGAAATGGTTCACTGGTTCTGAGCTGTAAACAGCACCTGCGTTTCTGGAGTGCTGCCTGTCTGAATTGCTCAGCTTTCCATGGCTGCCTTCCCCAGTGTGATATTACCTGGGTGGAGGGTGGCACAAAAAGAAATACATAGCCCTGAAGCCCTTTGATGCTTCAGTTAATATGGAAGTCCATAGCATGTTCATAAGCTAAGTTCCTGAAAATTCAACATGGTTAAAAATGTATGTTCATAACAGCACAGACTAGCAGCAGTCAAGGACCCGACTGAGGATGTCTGTGGTATTCCCATTAAGTTCTACATCGGTGGTAGCGCTAATGGCTGTTAAGTGTTGGCAGATACAATTATGGAATCCGGCAGTGGAAACAATTCAAGCAATCAGCATGCCAGATGAGGATATCTCATTTTAGTACTGATGTTGAACATTGCTACGTAAGGGAAAAAAAAGGAGAGATCAAGTGGAAGAACAAGTGAAGCCCTCAGGGATGAAAGCGTTCAGGGTGTGTCTCTAAAATGTTCCTTGTGAAAGTTTTCAGCAGCGTTTTCTAAATGGAAAAAAAAAAAAAAATTTTTCCCTTCTATACTGGAATTGTGAAATCGTTTATTTACAAAGCCTGGATGCATAAAACCAGGGATGAATGCAGGCATCATCAAGCATTATAACTTCACCTTTAACCTAGGCTTTATCTTCTAGTACTGTAAGGGTTTGTTACTTTTTTTTTTTTATATATCCAAAGGATTTTGAAAGAGTAGATTGATGTTCTCAGTATTAAGTAAAACACCATAGTAAGTTACTGCTTTAATGAATACTGTAAGTGCAGCTTTACAGGGAAGCCCTGCGGTATTACAGACAGGCTTCAGAGCAGCACAGGGCATCCCATCAGCGCACTGCCTCGCTGCAAAGTTCACAGCTCCTCCGTGTTAAAAAAAAGTGGTGTAAGACATTACCTACAGCCTAACTAACCACCAGTTTTTAATGCTGCACTGGAATGGGCCAGATCCTCAGGTTGTCCTGGCAGACCGGGGGGCCAGCTTCCACTGCGAGCTCTGCGCCAGCTGGTGATCTCACTGCTGCGCAAACACGCACACTGGTGACCTGGGAAACACCTCCGGTTAGCCACACCAGCGTTTGAGATGTGTCTTTTTTCGCCTGAAGCTTTCATGGTTGATGGCTTAGAAATGTGGAACAGAAGGAAGCCGTCAGTACATCTCTTTTAACAGTACAGAGTGTTTTACTGGTCTCTTAATATCCATGTACCAGCTGTACAACAATCTCTCTTCGTGGTGTGTGCTGCAGAGTCTTCTGTTTAAATGCAGGGCCTCAGGAGCTCTCCCTGCATCTCCCACCTGTCTTCCTGTTCACCCATGGGTACCCAGTTGTCTTTGTTACGTGCACAGCTATTTGAAAGCTTTGAATCGGACACAAGTGATGAATATCACAGATCAATCTTTATTATTTTGTGCCCTTGTTTTAAAGTTGCCTTTTATTTCCTTCATGCCAGTCTAAAACTCTTCCCCGTATTTGTCGTTGTTCACACTTGGCAGTGTAAGCTACAGACACTGCGCTCTCCGCAGCAGCTTGCATCCGTTGCGCTTGGTTTTCCTCAGCGGTTAACCGCTACTGCGCCTCCCGCCTTCGCCGCAGCGGTACTTACGCGCGACCCTGCGCTCCGCGACGTGTGCGCGCTGACGTCAGCGGCACGCCGCGCTCCACCGCCGGCTGCTGAGCGCGCCGCCCGCGCGGGGGGGGGCGGGGGCTGCGGCCGTACGCCTGCGTGCACCGAGGGCGGTGACGGGCCGCGCGTCCTCCCGCCGCCCAATGAGCGGCCGCGTTAGACGGCGGGGGCGGGGCCCGGCGCCGGGCTGTTTGGATTCGAACGCGCGTCGCGACCCCGAGGGGCGGCGGCGCAGGCGCAGTGTGCGGCGAGGCAGCGCTGCCCCCTAGCGCCGGGGCGCGGCATGCCGGGCGAGGAGGAGGAGGATGGCGAGCAGGGGGTCGGGGGGGCCGCAGCCCCCTCCCCGCCGGCTGAGGAGGGGGACACCCGGCAGCGCTACGAGGAGCTGTGCAGCAGCCTCAACATGGACGAGCGCGCCCGCTCCGAGGCCTGGCTCAGTTACCAGAGCATGAAGCGCAACTACACCCTGGAGGTGAGGCGCGACGGGGCGTGGGGTCAACGCGGAGGCGACCGGCGCTGGGCGGGCAGCCCAGCGGGAGGGAGAGGGTTAAGTGGGGGGGAGGGAAGGGGACGGCCCTCGAGGCGTGGTGGCCTCTCCCTCGCATTGCCTGTGGTGAGGCGCCGTCGGGGCGTTACCCCGCAGCCGAGCGAGGCCGCGTTCCGCCCCTTGCCCCGCAGCGCGACTTCGGCCCGGCCCTGAGACCGCGGACCGTAGTTGAGTCGATCATCAGCCGCGGGAAGCGGCGCTGACAGACGTCGCTTCCCGCGATCGCGGTGCAGGCCCGCCGGCGAGCGCAGCTGTCCCGCTCCCTGCCCCAGCTGTGACGCGCAGGGGCGGCCGCTGCCAGGAGTCGCGGGGGAGCCGCACCGCGGCGATCTCCGGCTCTGCAAGTGGGAAAATACCGTGATCCTGAGTCACAGCAGTGAAAACGCGTTAAAAGCGATCGTTTCGCTGGGGTCTTGCTTGCGGTTGGTCCGCTGACAAGCGCACTCTTTTTGTCTAAGTGAAAGCTTGTCAGTAGCTGTTCAGTTGCCCACGTAGATGCTTTCAGCGCTGTTACAGTAATACTTGGTTCTGTGAACGTGACACACGGCCCCGTCCAGGTTTTGTAACGTCATTCCTTAAAACGGTAACACACAGTGGCGTGCCTGCTGCGATCTAGAGGTGCTTGTTACCGGGTGGCTTTTTAGAAATAAAGGCGGCTGTTACGATAAAATTCCGGAGTCATCTGGAATTCTTCAGGGCTTCCCATCCCACGAGCCGGCAGCTCTCAATGCAGAGCTCTGGAGGCTCTCCACGGGAAGAGAGTGGGTGGTGAGCCCGCGGTGCCTGGAGCTGTGTGGAGGGAAGGAAGTGTAGTGTTGAGGCCTGAAAGCGCCTCTGTAACACGCTGCCTGTAACCATCGGAAACGGGCTGGAAAGCTCAGAAAGAGCATTTGTGTTTGTCTCTTGAAGTGTGGGCTCATTTGGCCCCGGGACTCCACCTAGCCTAAGAAACCCGCGCCATCGAATTCAGTGTTCTGTGCCCACACCCCCTCTTTTCACTGGCCTTCTCTAGTTAAAACATTCGGTTTTAATCGCAGAGAGAGCATAAGATTGAAAAAGTTCTAACTGGAATTAATTTCTGTCTTGAAGTACGGATTGAGTAACAGTCCTGTTGCGCAATACAGGAAAAAATATGGAAACTATGTTTTTCTGTTCCTACTGCCTGTTCAGGGCAGAATGTTCTGATTGTAAGGAACTGTAGCTTTTGTATATATTTTTTTAACACCAAGGCACTACAGGATGTTATAATATATTGGAGAGGAGCAACAGTAAAAAGATTTTTTAACTTTGGATCAGGCCTGACATTTATACAGGTAACTAGTAACTGCAGTTTTAGGTTTGACGTAGTTCAATGTTGAGTATCAGTTATAGCGCCCCTTGTTTTGTTGTAGCTAAAATCATAGAGTAGCTCAACAGAACATTAAAACAGCAGCTCAACATTGTCACTGCTTGAACTTCATTCATTTAGGACACGATCCTGCCCTTTTTCCTGATGTTGGGTGCATAGCTGAAGAGGATGTTTTTCTTTTCAATTAAGTCTTTTAGATGCTCGATGTTTTAATTCACAGGGAAATGATCTGCACTGGCTAGCGTGTGCCTTGTACGTGGCTTGCAGAAAAGCAGTTCCCACTGTGAGCAAAGGGACAGCTGAAGGAAACTACGTATCTTTAACCAGAATTCTGCGCTGTTCAGAACAAAGGTAACTTTTTGCTCATTTTTAAGCACTTACAAGATCTCAAAGAATGCTTATCAGCTTGTGAAATGTAGAAATTGAAACAAACACTAAACATCTGTCTTGTTTCCTGCTTTTAAAGATAGAATTTGTATAGCTGGAATCTTTGTGTTATAAGATCATTGCCATGGAAGTAGAACAGTTCCATTTGGTCATTACTATATTGTAAATACTGGTTTCAAAATCAGAGATTTCCTTCCCTTTCTTAAAGATGAAAAAAACCTTTCTTCGAAAAATAGTCTGTTTTGGAAGAGTGTGCAAAGTGTGAACTTCTCATGGGAGAAACCATCTCTAATTGGCTGTGAAAATACTCCCTTTTTTGGAAGAAGACTTCACTTTTTACATGTTCTTGCTTTATGAAACCAAAGTGATGTCAGAATCTGATAAACAAAATTTATATCAAATGTTTATGTCCATAAAGCACTGAATAAAATGTTCCTGAAACTATTTACTGTCTTTATTAGCAGTCTGATTGTATTGTAACAATTTAGCAGATAGGATAAAAATTAAAAAAGAATCTTCTTATGCAGTCTTGCTCCCCATCTCTTTTACTGTTGGAGCTTTGCTATTGATTTACATAATACAGAAGTGTTCCTTTTCTCATAAAAAATCAGAAATTCAGGAATTTAATATGGATAAATTATTTCTGTGATGTGGGCTATCAAAGATTAATAACTCCGAAAAAGTGGGATAGATAAAGGACTGAAAAATAAATGAAAGCCAAATTTATGAAGTGAAATGTACTGAAACTCAAGAGGTTTTCATACTTTGTAGAATTTTCTCAGCATTGTAGAACTCAGAGTTTGTTCTATTTAAGTTAATAAATTATTCAGAAAAATGAGGGAAATCTGCTTTTAGAGTAATTTGACTGTTGGAGCTGATTGTGTCTTTGTGAGGAAAAGCCAAAACTATGAAACATATTTAACATCGGAATCAGCTGAGGATCTAAAAATATTTTGCAAGCTGCCATGTTTATGGGTGAAGGACGGGCTCTGAGTATGTTATAATGATTGCGGTACTGCCATCTTACCGGTAGTTTAGGCAGTAGAAATTGCAATTTTGTTAGAAAGCGAATAGTATGTTTCTGCAAAAATAGCCCAAAACTTTCAGATTTAATTCGTTTGGTATTTTCAGCTTGATCGAGTTTTTTAACAAGATGAAAAAGTGGGAAGACATGGCAAATCTCCCTGCCCAATTCAGAGAACGAACTGAGAGATTAGAGAGAAACTTCACTGTTTCTGCTGTCATTTTTAAGAAATATGAGCCCATTTTTCAGGACATTTTCAGATACCCTCAAGAAGATCAACCTCGTCAACAGAGAGGAAGAAAACAGAGGTATGTTCCTGTTATTTCTAGACTGATTTTAGAGCAGAATAGAGCAAAAATGTAATGAAATTGCCTGGGTTTTTTAGTTGTATTTCGAGTACATTTTCATTGAAATATACAGCTTATACTATTCTATAAATGGAAGAGTAAACCCCTCTGGTGGCTAGCTTGGATGGTAAGGCATGAAGTAATTTTGAAGATTAAGCTGGAAGATGGTGCTTACTAATATTTGGGTGAAGTGTATGTTAATTTTGACATTTAAACCATTCTTTACGTAACCTGCTGGAGTAACTAAATTAAAGAAATAGAAGATTAAGGCTGAACAAACTACTGGAGAAATTGAAAAGAATACCCACACCATGAATTGATTTTGCCTGAACGAAACAATTTAATACTAAATACAGTCTTACAGAGAAAATGTGATAAAGACTACTTGTTTTTGAGGCTGACATGCCTATTTCACAATCTACATTAAACAACTACACTTTGAAAGCAATGTGGTATTAGACACAACATATCTCTAATGCCACCTTTGCTGCTCTAATGCTTTGCTGTACTGGAGATGAGCTGCAGTATATGAAATAGCACTTCCAGTAACCTGTTACATGGAAACAAGGAATGCCATGGACTTACAAAAATTGGTGCTAGGGGAGGGGTTTTTGTTTGTTTTTAAATCCACATAGTAAATACTTGAGCGTAGTTTCCAGTTGGGGGGGGAGGGGGTGGAATAAAAAAATTTGGATGAGTTGATTACTTTGTCAAGATTTTTATGTTACCAAGAACACAAAGCAAACTTGCTAGCCGTAAGTGTAAAATAGGAAGTCTAGTATGGTGTACATGGCAGTATTAAGAAATGACAAATCTTCAAGAGGTGCAAAACATTACATTTATGAAGGAGGCTCATGAATAAGTTATATTTTATGTGAAAGCATCTTAAACAAAGATCAGCAGAGGAACTTGGTTCTGATAATCATTTAATGTATTTCAAAACTGTATATTGTATAAAACCCTTTACAAAGTGCTTTGCTAGTACAGAGATGATACTCTTGTGAGCACACAGTTGTGAAAGTTTTGCCTATGACAAGTGTGTTAACATCAACACACTGCGTAATGTGTTCCTCCAAGCACATATACCTGCTTATGTTGTTCAGAATGCTTTAGAAGAAGGAATTTCAGCTGTGGCTCTCAAAATATTTCAGTTGACTCTGTGTACCATTTGTTGTGTGAAAAAGCAGAGAAAACGTTTTCTGTAGTTTTTAAATTAGGATATTTATCTGTTCTTTGGAAATAAGATCACAATTTTGCCTTAAAAGAAAACATTTAGGCCAGCCATGTTTAACATTAAATTTACAATGATTTTCTGCTTAGGTTTTGGCCTGGTTTTAGTGGGATCTGCTGTGTTGGTCTGTCATAGTGACATTTGGGTCATTACATGAAGGCTGACTGGGGTTCCACTTGTGTCTGTACTAAACCAATGCACAGCTTACTTTATTACCTTTAGTCAGGTTTTTGTGGGAAGTGTGTAAGATTTTGGCCATGCTGCAGTAAAGCTTAATTTTCTTTTAGAATGATTGAATGTTGTATGATGATCTATCTGTCTTAATTTGTTGAGCTTATTGGCTGTCTTCTTGCTGTATTTTTCCCCAAAAGACGACAGCCATGTACCGTGACGGAAGTTTTCCAGTTTTGTTGGTTGCTGTTTGTTCATGCAAAAGGTAAGAGATTTGAAAAGGATTAAATACAACAAACCTGGTTTGTTATTTGTTGCTTTATATCAGTCCTTAAACACTGAATTAGGTGCAGGCATTTCTGAATTCAAAAATGAAGAAAGGGCCTTCATAGAACAGCCTGAAGACAGAATGTATTCTGTCTTAATTTCCCCAGCTGTATATTTTACCACACTACAAGTGAGTTGTATGTCCAAATAGCTTGGTAGCTTTTATGTGGGGTATTTTGCAAAGTTTCCAGTGTTGTGGAGATTTATGTTGTAATTCCAAGGGAAAAAGCTAGCCTAGAATTTTAGTTAATTCATATTTAGGTGGTGTTGGAATTCACGTAAGGTGTATATTTGTGTTTGCTGGGATACTGCACATATTTAATTTTTTTTTCCTATAACTTACTATAAATTCATCATACAATTCGAGGTGTGACTACTTCATGCTAGTATCACAGAGAGCATTCTAATTTTTATAATAGCCTTTTTGTCTCCTTGCCTTTTTAAAAAATGAGCATGCAGCAACTGTATCAAATAAGCGTATGCATTACTAAATAGGTCTGCATATGCCTGTCTGGCAAGGGTGGTTTTCCTTTGCATTTTGGACATGGCAGTATATATATAAATGACTGTCTTGAGGACTCCGAATCCTTTGGAACACTTAAGGGGATTCTCTGTTAATATGCTTCAAGATACTACGTGGAAATAATGTGATGAACAAACAACACATTGCAATATATATATAACCTTTATTGTAAAAGCAGTCTTAAAGCTAATAAGAATAGCAGCGGATTTCAGCAGTTTTTCCTTGGTAATGACTGGTGGGAGAAAAAGCCTCAGGAAGAAACAGGATTAAGTCTTATTTTAGGCTTAAGTTGTTTAGTCATGTCACATATAGTATGAAGTCTTTCCTCATAGAATATGCATCTTAAAAAGAGCTTCTGCATACCTGAGGCTTTATTCACATACTGCATGGATGAGTGTTCACTGGGAACTCTGTGTAAGATAGTATTTTGAGGGAAATAAACAAGATTTGTATTTGTCACTGAAAGAAAGTCGTTGTACATTAAGGTCCATTGATAAATTTCCAGAAACTTTTTATATTTTTTGTAAGATAACTTCTAGTAGAAGAATACTGATAGCTTAATTTCTACAAAGAAAAGGATAAAAGAAATTTGGGTTTGGGGTGTGTGGTGGGGTGGCTTTTTTCCAGTTTAAAAGGGAGTCGGTGCTAAGATCCCTGCAGTGTGCTGTGATTTCCGTAATTGGCTGATTTTGAGGATAGGACAGAGCAGGCTGACACAATATTGTGTTATCTGCAAATAATAATATTATTTGTTCAACACAGATTAACCTTTCTTTTACACTGTGCCACATTGCAGAGGGTTGCCAGCAGCTCCTTTGTGGAAAAGTTACTGGCAATACTATCAGATCCCAACATCACATCTTTGTACAGATATCATGTGGTATTGCACGAGTGCTGTACTGAACACTGTATCTTACATAGAAGATGTCTTTTTCCAGTAGGCTGCAAATTCTGTCTTACTGGGGAAGAGAGATTTTTCCTGAAGAGGTATGTTGCTTGAAACCCTGAAACACGGCACGATTTTCCTTTTTTTTTTTTTTTTTCTTTTCCTCCAGAGTAGCTCTCTCCAATAGCATGAAATACCCATTCATATCCACTGAGTCCAGAGGAGAGTTAGTACTGTACTCTATTTCCAGTCAGTCAGGACTTCACTTCTTCAGCACAGTTAGGCAGCTGAGAGAATAAGTAGGTCAGTCTGAAAACTCACAGATTTTGCTTTTGCCTTCTATAAGATCCCTATTTCTTTGGGTTGATTGGAGAGTTGACAAGGTGCAAAGGGTCTTCAGGAGTCTTCCTATTGCTAAATTATTGGCTGATAAGTATGAGTAACTAGATAACCAACTAACTACATGTTAATTAGTGAGCATTTTCAGGCATACAAATTAACTTTGTAGAGAATGCCATCTTGATAACATCCAATTAAATTTTGCAAGAAGAAGGGAAATTTACAGTAATTACAGACTTTAAAATTAGTAAGTGACTAGTGGTAAATTTATTAAAATGTGGCAGCACAAAAATGGAAGCCAGATGTCAACTATTTAAGGTATTAAGCATTCCTAGTTTGTTCGCTGTGTTTTGAGGGTTCGCAGTAATGCTTATCGCAGCAACCGCACATCAGTGGCAAGTTCAGGCTTGTCTCTCTGATATTGCTGCAAGCCTGAAGATCATTGTGCTCACTTTCTCAGATGCAGAAAGTGCAGGTCTTATTCGTACGTCTGGTGTACTCTGCGAAGTAAGATAGCAGGTTTGGTTAGCAGTACTTTAACTGTTTCATTATTTGGTACTAGGTTGTGGAGGGGAGTAGTAGTAAGCTGTTTGAAATGACACTAATTATTTGTATGAAACTACTGGTACTGTAAAATTAGATTTTGTACTGACAGTGATGATTGCCATGCTAGACTTAATGGTTATGAAAGTGAACCTGTGTTATGTGAGTTACTTTAAGATTTTTATTAATTAAATTTTGCTATTGTATTTAGGACTTCCATTGTTTTGTTTTGAACCTTTCATGACTTGGAAATAACTGACAAATGTGTGCATTTGATTCAAATTTCATGTAGACTTCATTATTTTAAATAGTTCCAATTATCTGCATTGAAATGACTTTTTTTTTTTTTCCTGGCATGGAATTGGAAAATTGAATATAAATTAGAACAAACTGCTATGTTACTAGTAGAAAAGTAACGGTAAATTAGAAAGATTCTTTAATCATATATACATTTTAATGTGTTCTAAGTGAGTTTATTACAATATGATAGATTTCTTCAAGGATTTAAACCTGTTCATAGTGGGCTCAGCTAAGTGGTTTGGATCATACCTGGGTGCTGAAGGGAAAGAGTAGAAAAGTTATTAGTATTGAAAGAGTGATAGAAAATCATGCTGTGCATATAAATTCTTGGTACTGTGATTTATGGCATTAATTAATGGTACAGTTTGTTTTACAATCCTGTTTTTAGCTACGGCCATTGCTCTAAAAGAATATCATAAACCTAAATGAGTTTGGTAGAGAGTAGTGAATCTGCATATAATCTTTGTGAAAGGTGGTAAGAAAGTGAAGAGGTTACAAGGATTCTTTTCTACAGGAAAATAATAAATAAAAACCACTTTAGAGTTATATGAAACAAAGCTACATTGTAAACCAGATAAGAGATATACATTTTAACTCTTGGAAAGCACAAGAAATAAAGTTAAATTTATTACTGTTTATGATGAGCATGCCCCCACCAAAATTTGGAAAGAAAACAGATTGGTAAAGAGAAATAATCTCATGACTTTGAGTCAAATATAGGTTCATGCTGGAGAATGGGAGAAATTGAAGGAGGGGCAGCACTTGTTCTAGCATATCCGGACAAGAGGGTATAGCCTGACAAAAGTTTAAGTTCTTTGCAGCACTTTACACAGTGCAAAACTGGGTAAAAGGCAAGTCTTCTCAGTCATAGCACATTCTTCCCCTTCATACACTTTTAGACCAAGATTCTCCTTCAGGCAAATAGAGTAAGAATCTGCTAAATGACATAACACTGCCAGACTGTGGGGCTTGTTTGGGTAACAATTTTTTCTCCCTTGAGGCAGTTGCACAATACAGTTCATGCTGCTTCAAGTTATTTATGCACTGAATTATCAGATTACTGTGAACGAGGGAGTCTGCAATATCACATTTATCAATTTTTTGGGGAGGTTTGTTTTCAAAACTCTGTATTTGAGTTCCTACACAATTGCTGCTGTTTCTGAAAACAAAAGTATTTCACTATTCTATTTGCTGCATTTTGTCAAGTTTGTGTCTGCTTTACTACCTGCATTTCTATCTAGATATTTACAGTCACCAAAGTTTGTGTTTCCAAGACTCTTGTTATTGATTATAATACAAATATCAACAGTTTCTTGGTTAAAAGAATTTTATGTCTATGCTAATTTTAATTAATGGTTTATGTCTTCCTAATATTGAAGGTAATTTTCCTATGATCAGTGATGACTTGGTCAATTCCTACCATCTCTTGCTATGTGCATTGGATCTAGTGTATGGGAATGCTCTCCAGTGTCCAAACCGTAAAGAACTTCTGAATCCTAATTTTAATGGTATGTTGAAAAAAACCTGTCTTTATCTAAAGTTTGCAACAACTTTTAAGGCTATTGAGATGAGTATGAATATATGTGGTAGAGAATAAATCCAACAATATAGATTTGAAATATGTGGGAATTAAGATTTTCTGCATCTGGCTATACAGATTTCTGTTCCTGTAGCATAAGACTGCTGAATTCTGTAAATAATGTAGTAAGTTAGAATTTAATTTACTATGGCAATAACCATAGAAGGGAATTCCCAAGTAAAAAATGCCAGATAATGACATTTTGGTGTCAGAGTGCGTAGTGGCACAGTATTGCTGGGGACAGTCAGTCTGGAGAGTTCCTGTGAGGCAGCAGTTGGGGAAGACCCAGTGCTCAAAGATGAGAGTGGCAGTGTAACTGTTTCTCATTTCTGGATTGCTGCTGTTCTTGTTCTGAAGAGAATGGAAATGTGGGTTGATTTGATAACCGCGACTGCAAATGACTGGTGAGAAGTTCCTACTGAATTTCTGATGTAATTCTTTCCAGACTTAGCATTCAGTTTCAGTGCTGTACAGTATTTGCGTTTGCTTTGTAGTGGTTTGGATGTGAACTGGGACCATTATCTCAAATTTATTTGACTAAATATTACAGTTCACAAGTGTTTGATCAACTCTCTGTTAGAACTGACATGTTTAATTTTTATCACTCGGTATCTAATTATTTTAAATCTCTGACTTAAAATTGATTTTTGACATTATAAAATTGAGTGGGCATTATATAATAATAATTCTTTCAAGAGAATGAATTAGCTTATTTTAATTTCACACTGTGTAGACTACACAGCATAGAATTTAAGTTCAATAAGGAAACAGGCTGTGGATTTGCAGAATTAAATAATACAGTATTCTTAATTGTAGGTCTACCTGAAGACTTTCACAGTAAGGATTATAAAGTATCATCTGATCCTCCCTGCATCATTGAAAAACTGTGTTCATTACATTACGGATTAGTTTTAGAAGCAAAAGGCATAAAGGAACATTTTTGGAAGCCATATATTCGGAAACTTTTTGACAAAAAGGTTGGTAAATAAATCTGTGATGTAGAAAAATTTCAGATCATTCAAAACATTTTTAGGAACTGAAATGTCCCATCTTTTTTTTCATTGTCTTACAGCTTTTGAAAGGAAAAGATGAAAATCTGACTGGATTTCTTGATCCTGGGAACTTCGGAGATAGCTTGTGAGTCATTGGATTTGTGGTTTGGCTTGCCTCAGTATCCCTATGCAACAGCACATTGCACTTGCAGGATGATCTGTGTCTCAACAGCAGTAGTAGCAACTAGTTGACTTGCATATGAATGAATATTTATGCATCATTATAGGCCTGTTTGAAAGAGGAATGGTTCTTCAGGATGGTATTACTTGATTTCTTCTTTTGTTCTTCATTTTCTATGTTTCTGTAATTTTTTTTTATATAACTCAGTGGGGGCACATTGAATGAGTAAGAAGTGAGAGGGAAAAAATGGATTTGGTGGCATTTTTTTCTTTATAAACTTAGAGATGCTTGTGAGTAAGACTTAATTTCTTTTAAATGGTATGAAAATATTAAGTGTAGTTTTTGATTATGTGCTGCTGTGTAAGTTTGAGGAGTTTCAAGACAAATATAAGTTCTCAGTATTTTATTATGTTCCACCTGGAGCTCTACTGACTGGGAAGCCATCAGATCTAATGGGAAAATAATGTCCTTGTCACTGTCATGTTGAAGATATTGTAGACTTTAAAAGAGCTCCAATGCTTAAGTCAGGGTTCAAAGAAGTCCTGAAGTAGACTTCAGGAGGCTGGAACCGTGTTTGATCAGTAAGCAGGTGACCAAAGGCTGTCTAAATAAAAAGGGGTTTGTATCTGTCTTTTCCTTTCTGCTGTAGCAAAGCCATCAACAAGGCCTATGAGGAGTATGTTTTGTCAGTAGGAAATCTTGATGAGCGGATATTTCTTGGGGAGGATGCAGATGAAGAAATTGGAACTCTCACAAGGTGCTTAAATACAGCTTCGGGAACAGAAACAGCTGAAAGAGTACAAGTGAAGCATAACTTGCAGCAGCACTTTGACAGGGTGAGTATCACATGTTTTGTGATGCTGGTTTTATATGGAGAATAAAATGAGTTTGTCTCATCACAAGAAGCAGCTACTAAAAATTACCATCTTTATTGTTTAAGGTGAGTTAGATTTTGTAATTGATTAGAAATTGTGTTTACTTCTGTGGGTTTTGGACAGGATTTCTCCATGTATTTGGGCTTGCTTTGATAAAATCCACTACAGAGAATATTTAGGTAATTATCGGAAGTGGGACCTTTAGGTAGACCTTTAGGTGAAGATTTTCAAGTACAATGGGAGGGGCAATTCTCCACAGCTGTTCAGCAATACTGAGTTGTCTTGCAGCTGTTGGGGCTCTCTGTACTTGTCTGTGCAGCTTCCACTTCTCTGGCATCTCTGTGCCATATGCAGAGTTACTTGTTTAATACATGCAAAGCCATGTTTTCTTTTGACAAATGTCCTTCAGGTGTAACTGTTACATCTCTTCACAGCCTTAGAATAAAGCATTAGGGAATGGTTTTCACCTCACTTGCCTACAAGCATGATACACAGGTACATCTTTATATATGAGTAATAAAGTAGCACAGAATATGGTCTTTGGGAGTATAGAGAACACTGTGTATTTCAGAACAATAAAGTGAAGACCTTTTATATTACCAGAGCCTCCATGTGACTAGAGCAGCTTCTGAAAACTAGGCATTGGCTTTGAATGCAGAATGCAGACACATATACCTATGGAAACAGAATATCGGAATGTTCTGAAAGATGGAAAAATTCTCTTAAAGGAGGAAGGAGACAAGACAGGCACATAAAGAAGTGTGTAAGCTGTACTAGCACAATTAGAGCAAAAGGGTGAAGCAGCCTAGGTCACTGAATAGGTATTTTATCTTTTTCCAGAGAGAGAGCTGGTTAATGGCTCTCAATATTCTAGAGCGAAAAGGTCAGAGTAATCATATCGGCAAAAAATAATGCAAATAGCTAATTCATCACTGCTGATCTATTATAAGAAATAATTGACCACCAAGTTGTGCTGTGTGCCAGACTCATGTAGGTTTCTGTCGTGCTGACACAGTGTGGCCTGTATGACACAGCAGCTTGAGGCTGCAGTGCTTAGGCTGTTGCATGCTCTGGGTGTCCAAGGTGGGGCTGGGGGAACCATGTTTCTGGCAGGGTGTGGAGACAGAAATAAACCACACTTAAGAATATGGAGGAAAACCAGGAGGAGCATTGGGAGCTAGACTTCATGGTAGAAAGACTGCAAAATGTAATGCATTTATTAAAAGAAGGAAATTATCTCTTGGTTAAGTGATTGGTTAGATAATTAGAAGATGCATTGGGTTTGCATTGAAGGAACATCCTTGATGTTAAATAGTTTTGATGTGATAGCTTAACCTGATGCAAATGAATTAAAATGCTAACTGGGAGGACTTTTCATGTTGAGCTTTAAACCTCCTGAAAGGAAACCCTGGCTCAGTACACTTTCCCTATGAGCTACACCTGCCTTCAGTACTTGGGGTAGGAGGGGACTGCTGGGTGTTTAGGGTTTTTTGATTGGCCTGGTTGTTTCAGTTCCCGCCCAGTACTTGGATTTCAGTGTGAGGTCACATCCTCCCTGTTCACGTTTGTATAGTACTGCTCGATACAGACACACCTGTCACTGGGGGCTGCTTTCTGAGACATCACTAGTTTTGGCTGTTTGATACTCAACCATTTATCCCAGGCATATAGCCTAACACAGGGTAAGAATTCTACAGACTGACACTTCTGTGATTATGGCCTGTGTCTTAAGGTTTATGGCAGTGCACAGCTATACGCTTAGTTTTTTGTCTTTTTAGTCCAAATCACTCAGGATTACAACCCCGCTAACTGGCCGCAAGTATATTAAAGAGAGCAATCCATATGTGACACCTGTTTCGATGGCAACATACAGCTTAAGCCGCCTTCACATGATGCTGGCAGGGCTGAAAAATGCCCCCAGTGAAAATCTGGAGCAAATACTCAGGTAAGTTTGATGTTTAGCTACCAAATAATCCTATTCTTTAAAAAAGTTTAGTTTTAATAGCAAATGTTAATGCTGAACAGTGGGATTTGAAATGTGAGTCAGTCTTGAAAGGTTATGGAGTAAAATAGGACCTAGAGAGATATTTAAATATCAAGGACATTGTTCTCTTTATTTAGATACACTTGTTCTTAAGGGACTGATGGCTGTATAAACATACCACATTTAAAACCCAGCAGTTCTGAGTGTCTCTAACAACAAACTACTAATACAAAATGTTAAGACTTTCCTTCTTCCTACTTATAAATCTCACCACCTAGCAAATGGCTCCCCTCTGTAGGAGATGCAACATAAAATTTATTCTTCATGTAGATAAACTGTTGCTTCATGTACAATATATTAAAAATCAATTTTTATATAATGTGGAAAATGTTTAAATATTTGTCCTCGATCAACAAAAGATGTGTATATTTACACATGATGTATATTTAAAACAAAAGATGTGTATACAATAGTAATAATATGCTGTGGCCCTTTAACAGTACAAATGCAGTTAGGGCACCTATGAGTGTGTTCATATTGTTCTGTAAGATATTTACGGTTTCAAATTTTCATCATATTGTAAAGATAGTTACAGGTTTGGGTTTGTTTGGTTATTGGGTTTTTTTTTTTTTTAAGCAGGAATGGTATGTTGACCATATTTTTATTTTCAGGTCATGTTCCAGAGATCCTTCTCAATCTATTGCCAACAGAGTAAAAGAAATGCATGAAGTATACTGCCAGAGCACGCAGGCTGAAGGAGAATTCAGTAATTTTTCCAAAGGTGGGAAACATTTTACTTATACAGATAAGAATTAAAATGCCTGTAAGTAAGTACACTAATCTCTTGCAACTACCTTACAGGTTAAGCTTTAGCACAAGTGTCATCTCTATTATTTTTGTCTTTTCCTGTATTCTTAAGACTCGGCAAATTTCAGCCTTGCATGCAAATTTATCATCAGCCTTAGCTTAAATCACTGGAACTTGATGGTACTTTCAGTTCTACAGAAGAAATGAAAAGCACTCTTAAGGGGAGCACCTTCTTGATCAAATATTAAGATAATTGTGATGGCATGGATTTCTGTGACAGTAATTAACTGTAGTCTTTACAAACCCTACAGCAAGTTGGATCCATTTAAGTATACTTTCCAACATATTTCTTAGCTTGAAATATGTAGATTAGAGGAATGTTAGAGATTGTTCATATAGATGGTGTCATCATCAAAATATGAGTTCAGTAATAAGTTATTCTGCATTCAGGAGTCAGTGCCAGCACAGGAGAGGGATTCCTAAGTTATCTTTAAATTAACTGGTTTAGTCCTGAAAGTATTGTAGCCACAGCAGCACAGAAATCCACCCAGACTACTAAATAGTTGTATCTCTGTAGCTTAAGATATAGAATGTAATTCTTTTATTGCATTTCTCAGTACTTTTTCTATTTAAAATTCCTGCAGATGTTGCTAGTAAGCATTTTCGTCATGCTGAGGTGCTATACTACAAGGTCTTGGAGTCTATCATTGAGCAGGAGAGGAAGAGACTGGGAGACACTGACTTATCTGTAAGGAAAACTAATCAAATTGTACCTCATTTCTAAAGTTGGACCTACAGAAGAGAAAACCAAGTGTAGAGCACAATATACAGCTCTGAAAAATGAGGTTAAGTCTCTGAAACTCTGAATGAGGGTAAATCTCTGAAACACTGAATGGAAGAAAACTGCCCGGACAATCATTTGTGTGTGTAAAGACAAAGATACATGATACTTTCAATGAGTGAAGATGGCTCATTTTGGAGTCTGTTCTGTCTCTTACCAAATAAGATCTCTTTCAGTAAGGTTGATAATCTCACTGTTGAGGAAGAATAGAAAGTATTTTTTTATTTTATAGTTATGCTGCAAATTAAGCATTAAAATTTGCAACCCTCTTGCAGGCAATACTGGAGCAGGATGTGTTTCATAAATCGCTGCTGGCATGTTGCCTTGAGATCATTACCTTCACGTACAAGCCACCTGGAAACTTCCCATTCATCCCTGAAATATTTGACATTCCAGTGTATCATTTTTATAAGGTAAAGTGTTTGATAGCTAGAAATGCTTATCCAGTCATGAGTAAGTCATGCTAATGTGCACACTAACTCTTCATGCTCAGCTTTGCCTTGTTCCATAATGAAAAAATACTACACAAGTGTCTGACACTCTAGAGGCAGTATGGAGTTTTGTACATTTAACAGTTAACACAGTGTTAGCAGTTTAACACAGCAGCAATATCCATGTATCCATATAGTAATTTCTGGATTATCATTGTATCATAAGCTACTGTTGCAGCGATTCTGCAGTAGTGCTTGAAGTGAAGTGTTTGTTTAGAAAGATACAACTATCTGCCTTCTGATAGAAGTGTAAACTGGCATCTCCTTGAGTCATAGTGATGCAGCGTTAATGTTTCTAACAGTCTCCTCTTCCTTGAAAATCAGGAGTCAGATCTTTCCACAAGAAGAAATGCATGAAACATATATATTACATTGATCATAATTATCCACCTTGCAGGTAATTGAGGTTTTCATCAGAGCAGAGGATGGCCTTTGTCGGGAAGTAGTAAAACACCTTAATCATATTGAGGAGCAGATCTTGGAAAGCATGGCCTGGAAACAAGAATCCATAGTGTGGGACAGAATTAGAGATAATGAAAACAGGGTTCCTACTTGTGAAGAGGTAAACGCTTCTTTCTATGTGTTATGTAGTTTTCCTACTCAGACAGGACAGTAGAGAGGGGATGTTATATCCTGAAGAAGAGGCTCTACATGTCCAAATCTTATTTTCACCCTACAAGGTGCTCAGTGCTGAGGAGACAGAAATGTAGTGTGCTCTGGTTTGTTCATGTACAGCGCTACAGAGATGGCCAAAATGGAGAAATGCAGCCAATGTGATTATCACCCAGTATTTGCACAGCGTAGCAGAACAGGTTAAAAAATGGCCAAGGAGGGGAGGTCTGCACCAGTCACTTGTGCTTGAACACTACTAAACAAGAGGAAACACGGTAAAAAGAGTTTTAATCTTAGTCACAGAAGGATTTATTACAGTACCATATCTTCCCAAGTAGGGCAATGGCTACAAAGTTTTAGTTAGGTTGATGGTAAGTTTTCCAGCATCTTTTTTTCGATGCAGTTTTGCTATTCAGAATTGGCAGTATAGAAGCCTTTAAAAATGTGTTTATGTAGTCACTCTGTGGTAGAGACACTCTACTAACAGTACGAATATTGTAGGTAATGCCACCTCACTATTTTGAGAGATCTGCTGGGAACAGTGTTGTGGGTTCTCCATTGACACCCAGACGAATAAATGAGGTCCGTGCTGAAACTGGAGGACTAGGGAAAGGTAAGGCTTTTGAAAGTATAGCATACTTGCACTTCTTAAACCATGGCTTTAATTTTTCATCTACATAAGTGGTGTACAGCAAGGAATCTGCTTTAATGTCAAGGTACAGTTAATTGCAAATATATTGTACATGGCATTTCTAGTTCAGCTCACATAGATATGTGGTGCATTCAGTAATTTCAGCATGAACAAAATGCTGTTTTCAGAAAGCTATGTATATGAACAGCATGTATATCTGCATACATATGTATGTGTTAAATAATACTTGAGCATATACGCTACTTATGTTCTTATCGGTAGCACTTGAACAGTTTTGCTTTACTGTTACACCACAATCAAACCTCCACTTACCTATATAGTTATGTGAAGTCTCAGACTTGTTCTCTGAAAAATAAAACCTAATGCATTAGCTTAGAAAAATATGAAACAGTATTATTTGAGATGAAGTCATCTCTAAAAGCAATCTGTAAGGCACAAACATAGACATGAATTGCTGGGCATGACATGTTTGGTACTCCTTAGATTTCTGTCATGTATTTGTATAATATGGGATTATACAACAAGAGTTAAATATATATATGTGTGTATGTTTGTTGTTTCTTAATGCATAGGCCTTTCATCCCCTTCAACCACCCTGTATGACAGATACAGCTCTCCTACAGCCAATCCTACAAGGAGAAGGCTGTTTGCTGATAACGATAATACCTCTGACAGCGGCACTCCGGTGAGAGTTTCCCAACAGCCCGTGGTGAATACAGTGCCAGTGCAGAACATGAATCCTGAAGCAATGTCAGTAACGCCAGTGCCTGGCCAGACACTGGTTACAGTGGCAACCGCTACCGTAACTGCCAACAATGGGCAAACCGTGACAATACCAGTACAAGGTGAGAGAAAAGCTACCATAGCATTACTGGGGCTTGCTCCCATCAGAGTATTAGGGCACAGTAAGGAGGAGGGGGGAACAGTACACCAGTGGAGAAAAAGGATTCCTAATTGCGGAAAAATTTCGAATAGGTGAGCAGAAGTTAGAGACAGAACATGTATACAAGGATGTTCTCACTGCCAGCATTTGCCTTCTAGAACTGAGTTATTTCAGCCAGCCTGCCTTCCTGAACTGGCAAGGGAAGGAGGTTGAATTAGTATAAAAAAACTTGGTTCGATTTCATTATCTTCTAGTCTTCTTCTGATGAAAAGTCCAAAGTACTTTGATGAAACAATTTCATATATAATGTACTAAATATATAGTTATAAGCAACTAAGAAAATTGCTTATAAAATACTGAATTTAAAAATAAAAAATAAATAAAATAACCAAAAAACCACCGCATAACACAGAAACAAACCCATAACCATCCAGAAACACCTGCCCACCCACAATTTCCTCTTACTTCAGACTCTTTTCCTTAAATTATAGGTATCGCCAATGAAAGCGGAGGAATAACTTTCTTCCCAGTGCAGGTAAATGTGGGTACCCAGGCTCAGGCTGTCCCTGGCCCCATTCAGCCCCTCAGTGCCCAGGCGCTCACAGGTACCCTAAACACCCAGGTGACAGGGGCTACACTGCAGCTGCCCAGCCAGGTCACCGTGCAGCAGATCTCCCCTGGAGAGCAAAGGCAAACCCATCCCTTTGCCACTACTGCATCCATCAGGCCGCGGAAGATGGGCTCGCTTTCACTCTTCTTTAGAAAGGTAATTTTCTGTCTGATTTGTGCTTTGCTTAGTTAATATTTTGGCAAGTCTTCAGGGATTTTTAAAATATGTAATTATTACTACTACTAAGAGAATATTCAATTTCAACATTAATCTGTACCTTTTGTCTATCCATACACATACCTGGAGAGTAGTTATCTCATGCAGGCAACTTCTCAGCAGCAAAGGAGTGGACTCTCAGACCATAGCTGTGAGGTAGATTCTGTACTCATCCAGTACATACTTGAAGGTGTCCGTTTTCTTTAAGGCTCTGCAAAAGAAAGAAACTGACCTTTGAGAGACACTATGTTTTATTAAACACACAGCAGTTGCTGTAGGCTGTACAGTGCCCCTCCTGTGCTCAGGACAACTCAGATGTTAAGCTTAAAACAAATGTTTTCTTAGAATCAATTCCAGAACTGAGAACATCCCTTTCTTTTAAGAAAAAAAAAAAAATTTTTTTTTACTCTTTTTTTTTTTGGCTTATCATTTACACAAGTTTTACAGGATGTGCAGGTCTGAGCTGCTGTTGAGCTGGGTGAGAAAAGCTGCATTGCTAGGTCCTGAGCAGTCTCCCTTTCCACAGGTGTACCATTTAGCTAGCGTTCGCCTGAGAGATCTTTGTGTCAAACTGGATGTATCTGATGAGCTGCGGAAAAAGATCTGGACATGTTTTGAGTATTCCTTGGTACACTCCCCTGAAATAATGATGGACAGACACCTGGATCAGCTACTGATGTGTGCCATCTACATAATGGCTAAGGTAAGCTGTGAATAAAAAAATTCAAACAAACAAAATACTTGCCTAAGACTTAACATTCCAAACATTACAATTCCTAAAAAAAAAAAAACCTAAAAAAAAAAAACCAAAAAAAAAACCCAAAACCCCAAACCAACCAAACATCACAGAGAACCACCCCAAACTACTAAAAACACCCCCAGAAAAACCATTAACCTTTTCTGTCTGTCATGGGTTCAGCAGCAGCAGTCATTTTTCTCCTCCTTGGTAGCTGGTGCAGCGCTGTGTTTTTGATTTTGGGCCTGGGTGCAGCACTGATAACACCAGTGTTTTGGTTACTGCTTAGTGATGTTTTGGTCTGGCCAAGGACTTTCTGAGTCTCATGCTCTGCCAGGGAGGAAGGGAGCTGGGAGGAAGCAGAGACAGGACACCTGACCCAAACTGACCAAAGAGGTTATTCCATACCACAGCACGTCATGCCCAGGATGAAAAGCAGAGGAGAGCAGAGACCCGGAAGGGTGGGCGTGCACTGCGTGGTCGGGCCGGGTTTTAGGTGGTGAGAAGTTGTATTCTTTCCTTGTATTTGCCTTGTCATTATTATTATTGGTGGTAGCAGTAGTGATTTGTGTTACACCTTAGTTACTAAACTGTTCTTATCTCAACGTGTGGGAGTTGCATTCTTTTTGATTCTCCTTCCCATCCCTCTGGGAGCGGGGGGAAGTGAGTGAGAGACAAACTGCGTGGCTGACGGGACTTGAACCACGACACTGTCCATCTCCTCATAGGTGACCAAGGAGGACCGATCATTTCAGAACATAATGCGCTGCTATCGGACACAACCACAAGCCAAGAGTCACGTAAGTACAGTTCATAGTAAACAGCATGATTTATTAAATGCCTTGGGTCAATTTTAGGAATGAACCTCTTTCTGAAGTAAGAGCATTCAATGACTGCAGACTGTGAGCCATTCTCACCAGACAGCAGTTGATCCAAAATCCTGCACTACTGAAAGCTTTTCATGCTGGACTAAACCTAAAATAGAAAATAGCCTCATTTAAAATTGCAGAGGCAGTGCCTTTTGGATACACTCCTCTCAGGAGTTGCCTTTTCCTCTGTAAGCATCAATTCGATACCACCAATGAAATTTCTAAAAAGCCAATGTATCATGCAGACTGTTGTTTCCTGAGTACTAGCTGCCTACTTGACCATCCTCCCTTTGCTGTGCTCCTCCTTCTCCCTGCAGGTATATCGGAGTGTCCTGATAAAAGGCAGGAGATGTCGGCGCCGCTCTGGGAGCAGTGACAGCAGCAGCCAGCAGAACTCACCTACAGACAGAAGTAAAGAGAAGAATAAGGAAAGAAGTGAGTGATTTCAAGTCAAGAAGTTTGGGTTTAATTCCATTTCCAAAACTGTGTATAAAGTAAGACTTGGATTTTGTGTCACTCAGTCCCAAGCAGTTCTTCTTTTCCTAAACTTGGACACAATTGAGGAATATATTGATACCACGTAAGAGTTGCTGTAACTCAGGGTTGGTGTTATACCACTTTGACAGTTTGAAGTCTATCACTACATGTGCTTCCCTGTAGAGTTTACCACAGTGGCTGGCCTGAGCTCTTGAAGCTCAGTCTGTACAGAGAACACCTCTTTGAAGAAAGGAAGGAAATCCGTGCTAGCCTGTGCTCACAGGTACTCTTTTACTTACCACAGTCATGGAGCTGCAGTAGTTTCTTTTGCAACAGCTGGCTGTCTCCAGAGACAAGGACAAACCAAGCACCCACAGCACATCTGATATCTCTGCAGAGGCTTTTCCTTGACATTCAAACCCACACATTTTCCTTGAGTTAACCTTTATAAAGAAAAGCTAATTAAGTAATACTGTATATTCCTACCACCAGTTTTCAAGGTAATATGAGCTAAAAAAAGCATACTGTTCCCAACTTGAAATGGTGCCAGTTTGCAACAAGAAAGAGCTACTGTTAAAAGTGGAGCACAAATGCGGAGTTTGTCACTGTGCTAATACTGCAATGAGACTGAGCTTATACAGAAGAGCCATTTGTTTACCCAGTAAGAAGTTAGAAACCAAATGTGTTTGTGTACATGTCCTCAGAACCACACTGCTCTGTTACAGAGCTGATACTGCTTCCCTGTAAGGGAAACTGCTAAGGGAACCACATCAACATTGCTGATGCTGACAAGACTGGATTCAGGGTTGCTGTGCTGTTTTTTAAGGGTGGGGAAGGCAGTGGCTGTACAGGGCTGAACACCAGGTAGAGGAGACCAGAGTAGGTGAAGGGGCTATGGCTGAGCTCAGGAGCTTCTCCTTGTTGCAGGCAGCAGAGACTCCAGCCCTGTGATGCGATCCAGCAGCACCCTGCCTGTCCCACATCCCAGCAGTGCCCCCCCAACCCCAACCCAGCTGACTGGGGCCAACAGCGACACCGAGGAGGAGGAGCGAGGGGACCTTATACAGTTCTATAACAACATCTATATTGAGCAGATCAAAGAATTTGCCCTGAAGTACACCTCAAATGCAGTAAGTAAATTCTGTGCTTTTCAGTTAAGAGTTTTTTTTCACTGTATCTGCAGTGAAGTGCTCTTAGTTAACTCCACTGCAAACAAACTCCAGGGATTATATTTTTATGACATCGGTTCACCTGAAGGACACACACTGCTGCTAACACACCAAGGACTGTCAGCCCCTATTGGCTGTTTCCTCCTGTATGCAATAGACAGCCTGAGCAGTGTCAGCTGCCAGCCTCAGACAGCATTAGAAAAGTAAATCAAAAATAAACCCCCCAAACCACTAGTCTGGCCAAATAACATGACATTAGGTCTGTTCTAAAAGTGTATGGTGTGACAGCAGTGGGAAGAACTGACCAGAACTGAAGGTGACCAGCTCACAGAAGCTGTGCTTTTCCCTTTCTCTGCAGACGGACTCCCCTCCACTCTCGCCCTACCCCTTCGTGCAGTTGGGCTCCCCTCGCCGCGTGCAGCTGTCCCACAAATACCCCGTGTACATCTCACCACACAAAAACGAGTCCGCGCTCTCTCCTCAAGAGAAAATCTTCTACTACTTCAGCAGCAGCCCATCTAAGGTGAGACGGAAAGGTCTTAGTTTGTTTCTGTAAACCCTTAATTCTGCCTTTGTGGTAGTGAAACTGGAGAAGGTTGTGCCACACACCGTTCTGTTTACATGGTGTAACATATGCTTTCTCATCTGACCCTCTTCCGACTGCCCATTCAGGCATCTAAGAAGTTGTAAAGCAATCAGGTGCCCATGAGTACTGTACTTTTTAGGTACTCTTCGTATTGCAACACAAGACTCAGGAGGCCAGCGACAGTAGCCTTTGCTTTCAGGTGACAGATGGGTTCCTTGGTGTGGAGACAATCCAAAGAGAACATCATTACAGTCCTATCCTCTTGCGTGCCTAGTGGGGAGAAAGTCCCCCAGCTCTTACCATGAGAGGACTTACCAGGGGAATGTGTAATAGGCTGAATCCCATCATCCCTGGGTACCAGGAACAAAGCAGAAATCTTCCCTGGGAAGCATCTTCAGTCATCATAGAAATCATGTACCTATGGTGTAAGATAACATAACTATGGGTGGAAGTCCTGTCAGCTGTTCACCCCTGGCACTCTTCAAGGCCAGGCTAGACAGAGGCTTGGGCGACATGGTCTAGAGTGACTTATCCCTGCCCATGGCAGGAGGGTTGGAACTAGATGATCCTAAGGTCTTTTCCAACCCTAACCACTCTATGATTCTATGTATCGAAACAACAAACTTCCTTGAGTCTGAGTAAGACAGCAGCATACTCTGGTAACAGAGCAGCACAGTGCTTAAGAAGGTTAGTCTGTCACAGGAAGCAGTTTGTGCAGTGTAGATCTGCAGAAACAAAGCATATGTGACCCCATTGTAATGCAGTTAAAACAAGTTCACCTTATGTTCAGGTAGTCAGAATGAGAGATTAATTCTACTTTTTTCCCTCCCCTTCTTCCTCCAGAGGCTAAAGGAAATTAACAGCATGGTTAGAACTGGAGAAACTCCAACAAAGAAGAGAGGCATTCTCTTGGAAGATGGAACTGAAGCACCAGCCAAGCGCATCTGCCAGGAGAGTCACACTGCTCTGCTAAGGCGGCTACAAGACGTAGCAAATGACCGAGGCTCTCACTGAGCCCAGTGCTGCAGCAGAGGTATTCCTTCCTTGTTTTCATCCCTCCCTGCAGCTCCAAAAGCCAGGCTGTGTCACCCAACACATGGGGTCACCAGGCCATGGCACATGTCCTCAGCCATGCTCACCTCTGCCCCGTGGCCAAGCCAATCTCAAGGCAAGCGGCCCAGCACTAAGCCTTGGCTCCAGAAAGCAGTGAAGAGTTTTATCTTGCTTTGAGAATACACCCCTAATTCCACTGTTTACCTTGGGGCAGGTGTTTACCTCCATTTGCTCTGACCTGTCCCCTCACGCTGTTTTTACCAGTGCTTCACCTTTGGACTGGGAAGTTACCATGTGTCAGATCTGGGTGCAGTGCTCCCACCACACTCAGCAATGCATTCATTTTTAAATAAAGACCTCCACAAAACCAGTAACTTACAAGTGATATCCATAGGAAAGTCCAGTTCAGCTTGGAGAGGGAAGATGTGGAATAGCCTTTTGGAGCCCCAAAGGAAGCTCCAAGTGGATTGTTTCCATAGTCAGGATGTTCTGTGTGCCTTTGAAAGCCACCCCGCTGTTGCTGTGCTCAGGCGATGCTCTGGAGTGAGCTGTGAGCAGCAGGCAGCACTTGGGGCAGGGCTGCTGGCATTGGCGCTGCCTGTGAGGCAGATCTTTTCAGCAGTGGCACTTTCTCCTCCATGCGAATAGCTGTTCTGAGGCTGACTGCAGCGCTCTCTGCAGTGAAGCGAGATCACTGTTGTATTTATTTTCCAATGGGCAGCCCGCAGCTCCCTGTGGCAGAGAAGGGCTTTGAGAATCACTGCAGTGCACTCAGCCCGTTGGATTTTGTCAAGGAATTTTGTATGTTTGTAATGTGCCCCTCCAGACTGTTTCCCCAGGAAGTCGGGAGCTCCCCCGCGCTTGCATGGCACAAGGACAGTGGTGTCCAGCTGTGGAAACCTCCACTGGGCTGTTTGCTCACTTCTAAACAGCAGGGCTCAGAGGGTGGGGTTGGGTTTTTAAATAGAGTAAATCAGGCTAATGGGGAGACATCTGTCCTCTCCAGCAGGGTAAGGAAGCGGTGCATCCACTGAACTTCCTGGTGAGTTTCATTTAAAATAGTTCCAAGATGCATCAAACACACCAGCAGCCAGCACCATTCACCCCGACTCCTTACCATTGGTGTACAAGGCACAGGGGTGCTGTTAGTGCACCATGCAGCCCACCCAGATTCTAGCAGGTTTTGTAAGAAAGCAGAAATTAAAACCTCTGAGTTACAAGTCATTCCTGCTCCTCTGAATAATGGAAAAACTCAAGACTTAATTCCGCTGTAAATTCAGTTGAAGTAAAATAAAAGCATCTTTTGTTCTTGCCTGCATAACAAAAAGGCTGAAGCTAAGAAATCATGTAGATGTTTCTGTAAAAATATTTATGATCTTGTCAGACAATTCTTGATACCAGTTACATTACTTTGTATGAAAATATTGCAAGTTATTTTTCAATAAAGAATTTATAAGCTCCCACTTCTGTGTTCTTGTGTGAAAAAGCAGCATGAATGCACAGCTAGAAACAGGCTGTGGCCCTCAAGCACCAGTTAGTGCAAAAGCTAAATACCAAGACAGCCCTGTAGCTGGGCTCCGTAAGGCACATGATGCAATGGAGCTTGCAAGAACTGCAGTCAAACACTGCAACTGATAGGTTAAAACTAACCTAAACTGAAATAATAATTAAAAAAATCACCCTGATTATAAAATAAATGAATAAAATAAAGATTAATAAAGCACACTTCAGTCCTGAAGCAGGGGATTCTCCCTGCCCCCATTCAGTCCTGCTGTTTCTTCCGAACACGCTTCTTCCCATTGCTGGGCTGGAACTCAGTGCCAAAGGATGGGCAGGTCTTGGACTGCCCCTGCTGGGGGGTCTTGTGCTGTAATCCAGTGCCAGCAGACCCTTTTGCCTGCACACCAGCTCCTCTGTGCTCACGTTTGAGCTAACTCGGGGAAAGTTCCAAGAATTCTTAATTGAGGCGCTAAAAACCGGTTCGGCTGCTGGCAGTTGGGTGCTGTATTCCTACAGCCGAGCACATGCTGCTGTTCCTGCCTTGGTGGCCCTGGCACTGTTTCAGCAGCTGCTGTTGTTGCCATCTCTTTCTGAACTGGAAGTGCAGTCAGCCCCAGCTGTAAGTGATAACAGAGGTACAGCCTGTACTTGCGCTTTAAACAAACGCTAAGAGAGCTCCTGCCATAGAGGTACTCCAAAGGAGAAAAAATACCAAACCCCCAAAATTTTGCAGTAGCTTCAACGTATTATTTACAAACTTAGGACAGAATAGCTCAGTTAAAAAGTGGGCTACAACCAGGGATGTGCCATCCCTGTCAGCGTTCAAGGCCAGGCTGGACAGGGCTTAGAGCAACCTGGTCTAGAGGGAGGAATCCTGACCATTGCAGGGGGTTGGAACTGCATGAGCTGTAGGGTCCTTTCCAGCCCAAACCAGTCTGGAATTCTACTGCTACCACCCACTCCAGCTGCAGATTAACTGCTGAAGGCTGTCCGGGTCACCTGCAGTTCTCCTGCTCTACAGAGCTTAGAGCTAGAAAGCTGATATTCAAAGATAACCCCTCATCTCAGTGTTGGCAAGGACCTGCATTTAGTTTTTAATTTAGTGATTTACCTGTACCAGGAAAGGTGAGAGCTACACTGGGAGGGAAGGATTTGATTTCAATGCCATCATCTGTTCAGTTGTCACTTGCCCACCTTGTTCCTGGAACAGCTGCTTCTAACTCACAGGAAGACACAGCTCTTGTTCTCTCCCCTTTCTCAATCTAGTCACAACAACAAAAATCAGATCGATTCCAAACTAAACAACCCCACTGTTTAAATAAATAAAACAATTTTCTCTCCAGCAAACTGCTCCCAGCATGGATGTAGCTTAGCGGAACCCAGCCTACTCCCCAGCCCTACAGAGGGACCAAACAGCTGAAAGGTAAATAAACCCCACTCAGTTAACCATCATTTCCAAAGCATCATTCCATCGCTCTTTGTCACTGTTCTTTCTGTGCTGTTCTCTAAGCCCCAGCCTCATCTCTGAGCAGTCATGAGGTAACACCCCCCATGGCTGCTCTGTACGTGTGGCTCCGCCATGGGTGTGGGGACACTGTCCTGCTCCTGCACGTAGTGGGGTCAGCCCTGTGTCTGCCCTGCTGCAGCCAAGATGAAAGAGCAGCCCAAGACCAGAAGGGATTAAACTTCTACGTGAGCCCTTTGCTAAGTGGCTTAGGAATTTGCAAGTCAGTAATTTATTACAAAGGCTTCTGAATAATCATTCAAATAAATCAGGAGGAGCTGCCCGCTCCAGCTCTGCCTCCCTGCCCAGCCGGTGCATCCTGCTCAGTCACTGTGCCAGGCCCATTTGCTGCTTCACACCAAGAGGCTTTTAACTAAACTTTTCCAATGCATTTAAATTCCAATTTCAACCTTCCCAAGAAAAGTGTAATAGGAATGACAGCAGCAGCAGAATTAATGTTCACAGCGGTTTAGTGGCCACACTCAGGCTGGTACACGAGTCCTCAAAAACTGATCCCTCATGTTTTCCTTGAAAACCCACAGCACCACTTCCCAGGCGACACAAGCTCAGCTTTCAGATCAGCTCCTCCATTTCTGTTTTCTAGAGTCCACTTGACAATTCCAGGCACCTGCAATTCCTCATATCCTGCCAGGTTTCCGAAACGCTCTGGCTAACGGGCCCTCAATGCCACACAGTGCGGCAGGGCAGCGACTGAGCCAGCCCTGTTCCCTCTGCATGCAGCTGCAGGGAAGCTGGCTGCTGCTGCCCCAGGTTTCACAAGTCCAACACAGTGCTGAAGCCCATCTCAGCTGCACTGTGCTCCAGCCTAGAGACCTCCCTGGCAGGAAGCACTAGGAAGCAAATTGCTCAACAGCTGGGGGCATGCTTGACTGAAGCCGTGTACTTGTTCAGAAGGCTCACCAAGCAGTGGCACACAACATGGAGGATGGACTGAAACGGAACAAATACATTTAGGATTATCAGAAATCTGTTCTCTAGAATGCAAACAACCAAAGCCAGAAACACTACAACGGATGTTAAGTAGCAAATCAGCTGCACAATAATGAAGACAAAGGTTGAGAGGGCAACAAAAGAAATATTTTCCAAATACTAGGTTAGTTAAGAGGTTGTCAGCCACCCTGTGCTCCCACAAATAGTTTGATTTAAGCATGAGACATTACCCTGCAGCTGCTGCAAGCGTTCCTGTATGTGTTGTGCTATTATCTACCCCCTTCCCATGTCATGGAAGTGCTTGTGGAAGTGCAAGCTGGAGGGGAGCTACTTCCCACACATACCCTTACTAAGGCACAATGTCAAACGAGATAGTAAGAAAGGTATCTAAAAGCACAGGAGGGATCAGAACTAGAGAGAAAGAAGAGCTGAACTCCCGCCCGAGCCGTGCATTCCCATGTGCACCATGCTCATGGCTGGAGAACTGCCAGTGGGAAAATCAGTAAAGTGTGCGAAGTGTCCCAAGCACAGAGGAGTCTTCAGACAGTTTCTGTCTCCAACCCTGCTCTATGCACACTCAAAGCCTTTGCTTCCACCAAGCACTCGAGGCAGAAAAGAGCTGAGGTCCCATGGGGCAGCCACAGTTACAGCCTGGTCCTGTACCACCTATGAGCTTTTCTGCTGGAACAGGAGGGAGGCCAAGCAAGACACCAGCTCCCCCCACACTGCCTCCCCCTCTCCCTCCCTCCCAACAGAGCAGATAGCAGCAAGCAAGCTCACCCTTTCCAGAGGGCTGAATGTGGTCTTCCAGCTCAGCAAAGGCCCCAGGGACAAGTGACCTGTTCTGTGCAGGAGGTCTCTGCAGAGCTGCCCAGGGCCATGCTGGCACAGGAGGTGCCGCAGGTGCTGCCAGCACACCAGGACCTCAGGCAGCAAACACACTGTGCGTGAGCGGACACTCAGCCCTATGGCCATGGCTGGGCAACTGCTGATGGAGGCAACACAGCAAAAGTGACTGTTTGTGACATGTGATTGGAAAACTAAGTTTCAAAGCGCTATTCTACACTGCCCTGGTTCCCTGAGATCACTGCACCATGGACATGCTGTGCCCAGCTCTGCATCCCCTCACTCAGGCAGAAGGGAACCCATTTGTGTGCACACACACTCCCAGCACTGGTACTAGCTTCTCAAGATACACCTGACACTGAGTGACTGCTCCAGAAGTTCTGTGCTTCCCTTTGCTTTCCCACAGTGGATAAGGAAGAGAGGGAAGGACAGAAAGTCCTGCTGCACGTGCCACCACAAAACTATCAACAAGAACACCAGAGGATCTCTTGCCTCCTGCCCAGATCCAGAGTTTTCTTTTCATGCTCAATACACATAAACAATTGTGAAAAGAGTTACAGCTGCCACCCCAGTCCTGTTCTCACAAAATAACTACCCTGAGCATTAAAGATAAAGAATGCAAAAACAATGTTAGAAAAACCATCTTTAAATAAAGGGGTAGAAGGTTCCTGCTGCAGGAAAAAGAACACAAACAAAAGCTTTGATCTGAAACAAGACTCAAACGTTTATTATGTTGTGGATTTGGTGTTTGTGTTTTTGTGTGTTTGTTTTTGTGTGGGGGAGGTGTGTGTGCACACATTTCTTTTTCGATTTGGTTTTGGTGTGGGTTCTGCCCCCCTCGTCCCTTCAAAAACATACTTCAGAATACAGCAAAGCTCTTGCCAGTCCCAAGCCTTCTCCCTATCCTTCCTTCCAAGGGGGTTGGTACAGGAGAAGAAAGAAACCACCAGAAAAACCTCAAATCCATGATTTCCACAGGCTTATTTCAAGGTTAGGAGTTGAACATTTTGTTCCAACATGTTACTTTCTTGCAGGCAAGGATGACATTTAGTTTGATGTTATCTAGCTGGTGCTGGTTTCTAGCACTGCTGCAGATCACAGTGCTCCTCCTCACAGCAGCCACTGTTTCAAGACTCAAACAGCACAACATCCTACACCAAGTCTGCTGGCTTTGCTATACCCATTTTGAAATGCCATTGCCTCAACATATCTTCTCAGCCTCATAACAAAGTTGGATTAAGCTCCAAGCTAGAGGAGAGAGATTTCTGTTGAAGATAGTAGAAACAGACTTTACTCTCAGTTAATTGCCCTACAAAACCATACCAAGTCACAGACATCCAGTGATTGATTCAAACTTGGCAAAAATGGCCTTATGGAAGATCTGTACTCAACCACCACTATCAATACAGCTTACAATGAATACCCCAGTGCATTTAAATTAGGTTTAAATCTGCTGTACTAATCCACACAGCCTGAATCTATATGAAAGTTTAGAAAGAACATTTCAGCATTCAGTCGAGAACCTCATTCCTGTAACAGACACTTTATAGGACGAGAGAAGTTTAAGAGGAAAGAGGAATAACAAGAAATGCACCTCAGGATGCACTTTCTTTTCTGCCTCAAAGAGGACCCTTGCTCTCCACACACCCTCTGAATTCTTGTGCCTTAAGAGGAATTCCAGCAGTAGGAGAGACACTCCAGGCAGCCCCAGGAAACAGATGCACCTCAAAGGCAGAAGCTCTAAAAGAGTTAAAGCAACATCATGCAGTAAATGTCAACACTACCTAAAACAGAGCAAGTACTTTTATACAGTGTTAAATGCTGCATAGAAATTACTCACATCATCCTTAACAGTACATGAAATCACTCATTTGATGTGTGATAGCACATTACTTCTGACATGGCTGTTTCCTTAAGTGCTAAGAAGTTTCTCCCTTTGAGAAAAAGTGGATTTAGCCTGTCAGAGAAAAGCAAAAGACAGAACCCCCCCAAAACACACAGCATACCACTCCCCACACTCCCCAAACACCTCATCACATTTATACATGAAGCCATTGCTAGTTGTTACTAGACAGCAGGGTTTGCATTAACGCCATCAGTACGGATATCAGAAGCCACAGAAAGGCAGCCCAGCTGCAGAGGGTTAACATTACAGGTTTTGATAGGAAAATCCCAACAGGCAAGAATAATGCATTATGCTAGGCTATGGCATTAGGAAGACTCTTGTGAAAAGTGAGGGATTCTGTCCTGAGCTCATACATGCTTTAGAAAGGTTTCCCTGTATGTGGATCAAAAATATTATCCAATCTTTTCAGTATGTAACATCCCATTATCCAGCAACATCCTGAACACACATGCGAGTGCACTTGTAACCAGGTGATTCTGTACCAGTTCATCTTTGCTAAAGATCTACAATATAGACAAAGAAAGAGACAAAAGATAGATCACAAGTTTTTATTTTAAGATGTCACTATTCACACACATTAGTGAAGCTATCCTAAGTAATCCCCTTTCCCTAGACAGCTAGGGAATCTAAAATTATGTATGATTTTATTAGCTCAAAAGACCAACATTACAAGCTTTGATTTTAGTGTTTATGTAATAAAAGTAAAAGCCTGACATTCTGCTTTCACGCTATCAAACTAATGTGCGCTTTAGTGACAATATCCATTTACATATCAATAATACATCATACATCATCCCCAGTTTTATCTCAGGAAAGTGCTAAATGAAGTCAATGAACTGCCTATTTACAATTTCAAATCCTAATATATTTACAATAGAAACCGAAAGTATTTAAAACCATTAAATATAGTATCTAACTCTGCTATATTAGTTTACATGAACACAGCTTACCTCTGGCATTATATCTCCAATACTAATATTTCTGCCAGTAATTTAAGATTTTTTAAAAAAACCTGCTATTCCTGGAGGGAAAAAATAAAACCTTAAAAACCAACCCAAGCCTCCAGGCATTTCAGAGCCCTGAGGAACTACCCACCATAGACAGTCTTCAAGTAGAAGCACTGCAGTCAGTGTTCAAGAGAGACTTCCAAACTCCAGGAAAGCCTTTAAAACCTAATGCATATGTAAAACCTTAAGAGTCAGTAATCCAATGAACAAGTTTACTGGAGCCACTGCTACCATTCAGTTTTAACTAATCTGTAGTTAAGAAGGAAACTGCTGCTTTGCTGTTTCTCCTTCCGTTACATTCCCTCCACCCACAGAAAGTGTTTTGTGCACCATCGTCCAGAAGAGCTAAGTAGGCATCGTCTTCTCCTCTTTGCTGAAAGGCTGAACTGTGCCAGGCTTTACCCAGGAGAGGCCAGAAACATGCATGCTTTTGCAGTGCTGATCTTCTGGCTTCTTCTAGGCAGAAGAAAACTCAAGTCAGAATTATCAGATATCTAATAAGTAAGGTCCTTTGTAAGTCCATCCCCATCCTTTGGCAAATACAAGCATAGCAGAGGCTAACATCATTTCCTCTCCTCAAAGAGGGACAGTAAAATATCTATTGGTTTCATTTCTGGGAATGTGTGTGGCATCTGTAGAACCACACTGACATTACAGGAGAGTTTCAGTGACTTAATTCATGTACTGCTACCCTATCACAGCATAAAGATCAAAAGACATGCTTTGGGTAGCGCCCTCTGCTTAAACATCATGACCCAGCACCACTACACTGCTGTTTGCCAAGTTTCTTGGTTCTATCATTAACCTGACAATATAGCCATAGCATACTACCTTGCTATGCTGGGTATGCCCAGTGTACTGGCACGCTGTGCAGTACTCCACCCCACTGAAGTCTTCCGAATGCAAATTAATATGGCAAAGCAGCAAGTGACACCTTTCCTATACCATGGAGTTCTGAATGCTTTCTGAAGATAGTCCTTCCCTTCCCTGAGCACTCATCATGGTTAAATGTTGAGCACTCATCATGGTTAAATGTTTCAACAGTAACTATTTCTACTCAACAAAATGCACTGAACATTTGAGACAGATTACCGCAATTTAGAAGACAAAGAAAAAAAGGCAGGCTTCAAGTTGAGGGAGAAAGATGCAACTTCAAGCATCTGTAGATCTGAAGTAGTTTAAGATGACCAATAAGTAAGATACCTTCTCTAGTACATCAAAGAAACAGAATAGCTTGCTGTTTTTTCTGCATACCAGGAGCCAGCCCTGCCTCCACACTGCTAGAGGCTCATCAGATCATCTGTATGCCAACTACATCAAACCTGGAATGATGCATCGAGTTCTAGAAAGCAGTAATTTTGTGAGTACACTTTGTCATACTATGGGAAGCCTGACAAAGTAAATCAAGACAGAAAGAAAACTGATCTTGCACTTCTGTCCCTCCCAATGTCTTATGTAAAAAGTGACAGTGCATGACAGAACTGCCATAATGCATCAGACAGCAGCAAGTGAGAGGGATCAGTTAAACTTTAACCTGGCAGAGTAGCATCTGCCTATCACATGCTACACAAAGGATATCATCTAGCAAAAGCCCTGTGCTCAGCAGGGATCTGGGACATGACAGCCTGCCCTGGGCTAAAGTTCTAGTTCTCAGCTACGCTGACCTTTTGGAACAAATCTCCTAAGCCACACAAATTGGGCCATGCCTGCTATCAGCAAACTACTTGTACCACACATGCAATAGTTGAAGATGCTTGTTTTCACTTTAAAAGGAATTAACATGCACCTCCAAAGGACAAAATAAAGTCATCATTTGCTATTAGTCTCAGACAATATCTTATCCCTTCCATTTCAAGCACTTCAACCTGTCCCTTCCCTGTAGGTTTTTGATTCAAAGGATAAGAATGAAGGAGGTAGAAAATGAAGGAGAAAGGGGAAAGGTAGTCAAAAGTATTTTTTAAATTTCTTTTTAAGAACACAAAAAAGTCAGAATCAGATCAAAATATTTTCCTTTGTGTTCTAAGGCTGGAGAAAGGCCACCTCACTTCCAGCCCTGATGTGACTCTTGAAGTTGGGAACAGAGCTACACTAAGCTCACTGGCAGTGTATTGTATTAAGATCAGTACACTCAAAAATGCCATTCATGCCAGGAAACATGGAAGTACTTGAGTTAAAGCAGTGAGGAATAATGAAGCTTGGACTACTGAAAAAAAAATTATTTAAATACAAAAAATGCAGCAAACCACCCCACAGTTCTGATGCAATAAGGCTAAGTCAGCAACTGAAACATTCAGTGTGCATTTCCTTGCCAGTCCAGCAAAGATACCAGCCACCATTCCAGAGTCACTAGGCTCTGCAAGTGGATGGACTTGTCATGGCACTCAGAGGATCACTGCGTGCCAGCTCTTGTCAAGCACAAAGAAAAAATAAACCTAAGCCATCAAACATTCCCCTCCCCACAAAGCAAAGGTGTTACTCAGGTGAGAGTTATTTGAACCAAAGCATTCTTGCCATATCAGTATAAGTGCTTCATGACAGAAGTCACTCTGAGCACCCTTCAATTCCCTGATGTTGTCTTTCTAGAAATCAGTAGTGTCAGAGGTGTGAGCAAGGTCCTCTGCTTCAGAAAGTTTGGAATGAGAAGAAAGCCCCAAAGCTTTGCTTTAGTAGTAACAGATCTCTCAACAGAAGACAACAAAGCTGGGGACAGTTGGGCTATGCAGAAGCAGTAATGGCCACAACAAGTGCAGGACAAGCTAATAGGCAGTCAGCAAACCTTTTCTTTCTCATTCTCCCCTCCCTAAACAAAAAAAAAAAATCTGCAAAGTGTGCCAACAACTGTACTAACAAAGCTTTCCAGATAGCTTAATGATTAACTGCTTAACACACTGAAGTTAGAACAGTGACATAACTACTTAGTTAGGAGATCAAATCAGTTCCAGCATGCCTACTGATCCAAAAAAGGAGTGGAATAAGGTCTGACTACTACATGTTCAGCACAAACAACCTTTCTTCCCTTATCAGACAATAAACCCTTCCTATTGTGAGAATCTGGACTTTGTGCATACCTTCTGAGACAACATCTTCTCTCTAGCTTCATCATGTATAGCTGGATTCCATGGAGAAAAACTGCAGAAAGAACAGTTATCTCTTACTTTGCATTTTTGCAGACTACAAAATTGACAGAGCAGAAAGCACCATTTTCCTTGACTTAGTCTGTTCACTTTCAAATAAATCACAAGTCTGACTTTTCAGTGTTAAAACATACAGTTAAGAACTAAATACACATTACCATGGATCTTTTCAACAAGAGATACTTAGGTTTTCATTTTGTTTGCAATGAGAACTAGCAATTCCGCAGATATTACATCAGATACTACTCATATTCACCTTTGAGCTGACTGCCCCATCATCCACATAGTCATAAGTATTTTAAAAGTATGATCAAAGCTACAGTCATGCAATTTGAGTTCAGGAAAGCCCAAAAGCAGTATTTACTCCATCCTATCTCTACTTGAGTGAAGTGGAGTGCATGGGGGCTTTTTTTTTGTTTGGGATTTTGTTGAGGTGTGTTTAAGTCCTGGTTGCTTAGTGAAAAATATAGTCAAAAAAAAAACAACCAATCCCAAAACTGATTATATTTAAGATTTATGCAATGCTAAACAGAAGGAAATGAGGGCAGAAAGGACTACTCCAAGTATTACTATAAATGTAACAAAAGAACCAGTTCAATCAATTTGGCAGACAAAGGCTTCAAACCAACAACCATATCAAAACTTATCCTTGAAACATTAGGACACAGTGAATTTGCTCAGGGTACTTACATGATTGCATACGGATCCTCTATTTTGGGCTGATCAAATAAATGACTGCTGCATAGTTTGACACTGTCCACCACTTTACTTTTGAACAGTTGAATATCTTTTTCATACCTGCAAGAGGGCAGTAAGTAATGTTAAGTAGTTGCAAGCTGGAACATGTCTGCTCTAGAAGACTTGGCAGAACCTCATCTTTAGTTCCTAGTGCAACCAACTGTGGAAGTAAAGACTGAACTGATAATTTCCAGAAATGAAACCAGACACAAACCTCTTGCTTCTACAAGCCTATGCAAAAAAACCTCTTAAGAGACCATGCCTATATGCATAGAAGATACTTACAGTACTGCAGCCTCAGGGTTCAGAGGAGCAGTTGTATCAATCTTGTAGAAGACTCTGCGAGCATACATTAATACTTGCCATATGTGATTATGATTTCGCCTAGAAAGAACAAAACACAGTGAAGAAAGGAACAGGTGCCTTTCAAATCATGTATCAATGTTACCACTAACCTCCATTTTGCAAATGCTCTTTTCACATCCAGCTCACCAGACAAAGGATCTACTAGTGGATGGAAGACAGGCAGATCAAAAACCAAGCGCTGCATTGGAAAAAAAAAAAAAAATTATGACAACTTCAACCCTAATGCTAAAACCACCGGGTAAAGGTTAGATGTTGCTTCCACATACTAATTAATTGTTACTGTTCTAAAAGAAAGCAACTTGAAGTGATTTTTATCAGTTATGAAACCGCAACCCAACACACCCACATTACATGCAGGGTCTTGTCCTCTCTCTCATGCTTATCACCAAATCAGGAAACTAATCCAGCCAACTGCATAGGCAGTAGTGCCAACACAGGTAATAATAGCAGATTAAGATCCGATTAAAGGAGTTTCTCTCATTTAGCTATTTGTGACTGAAAGCTTTTCATATACTTGAGCTACAAACAATTATTTTTCTATCCTATACATTTTTAAGTAAGCTCTGCAGTGACACCACAGTATTTTCAGTTCTGTACAGCTAGTTTCCAACAGTGTTTATGTATTCCTCCAAAAGAAAACTCAGTTTCAGCAGGAAGGTTTGAAAGCCTTATGGGAGCAAAACAATTATGGCTGTATGAGACATACTAAAGTCTACTCTCTGAAAGAGACTGTTTCCTACTACTTATGTTCTTTTATGAACTTCTTTTATGTTCTTTTTCTTTATGAGGTTTTTTTTTTCAGCTTTACAAAGAACTTGACACCAAGCACACAGCTTCCTGACACTGCAACTTGTTCTCAGCTACAGCATCTACACACACCCAGTGTTCCTCTTGAAGAAATTTGGCCAAAAGGGCTGGCTGCTTTGCTCTGGACAGCCAGATTGCCATAAAGTTTTTTAACTGATGTAGTAACTTGGATACTTTTTCCTCAAGGGAAAAAAAGAGAGAAAGCAGGTAACACCACACTACCCATCTCCTCCTCTTTGTTTCACCAATGTTCTCCTCCAGTTCTTTCTTTCTTTGTTTTAATGTAATTTAGAAGCAAGACAGGCAAGAAATTCTGCAGTGCTATAGCAAGCAGAGCACAGGTGCCTGGATTTTACATTCCATTGTGTTGCTACTCAGGATCTGGATACTTCTTTCTTGTTTCAATCTTAACTGCCTTGCTAGGGAAGCAGCAGATCAAGAGTTGAAGTAAAAAACTGGTTGATTACTTAATACTCCAATGCATGTAATCTCAGGAAGTCCACTCTACACCAGCCTCAGTAATCAGAGAAACATGATCCCTCCACAGATGTTAGGAAATATGTGTAAGACATTGCAAATGAGCACAGCCAACTGAAAAAAAAAAAATCCTTGTTCAAGGAAATGAGAAGTTAACTGGTCTATTAGCTTTAACAAAAAAGTCCTACTTAAAACACTATGAAACAAAAAAACCCTCAAGACACACACAGCCACTTACCGGGCAGTCTCCATCTGGATAATTATCAGGAATATAGACCGTAAATTTAAACACACCATCCTGGTAGAGCCCATGTCTTATGAATATTACACCAAACCACACTGCAAGTGAGAAAGTCTGCTTGAGTGAAAGAACTTTAATATATATAAAAATAAATTTTAAAAAGTTAAGTTTAAACTTACTTAATGCTGATCGGTAAGATGGCTGCACATAGACACCTGGCAATTTCTGCTTTACAACCAAGGTACTGCAATTAGAACCAGCATTTAGAACAGCTCCACAACTACACTAAATTCACAGCAAGCAGTAAACACAACAGTAAACCCAGAGTATACTACCAATAGCTTAACACAGGGGGATTTGTTCCACAAATGTACACTGAGTTGCCAAGGGCAGACTGCTCACAGGAGGAGCTGGCAGAAAACTAGTGAAACCATGTTCTTCCCCTCTCACTTTTTCTACCCCTTCAATGCAGAAGAAAAACATCTTTCTTGAATTAAGAAGTCAGGGTCAGTTCCCTGAAAAAAAAAAAGAGATTAATGCTTGGAGAGTTCTCACTTTCCATGTAATGGTTAAATTCAAGAAATGAGACTTAGCGTTGCATAAGGACTCCAGGGATTTCATTCCAAAAGGCACTACATACTTGAGAATCCAGTATGTCTATTACAGAGGAAGTCCCTTTAGCCTTGTAGCACAGAACAGTTTATGTAACTTTACAGAACAAGAAATTTTTGCAGACAAATAGATTTGTATGCTCCCACAGCTGTTCAGAAACTACCAGACTGGATCAAATGCAGCTGACCCAAAGAAAGCTATTTAAATCCCTCATAAGTTTGATGTTAAACATCACTGAAAGACAAGAAATAATACAGTTTTTCTAATATCCATATCAGACAGCATTCAAGTGCTCCATATAACAACTGAAGGAAGCTCCCACATCGCAACTCCACTAGCCATACATTAATAACCATCTCCCCATTAGACAGCTATTCACTTCTAGTCTAATACTTGTTTCAAAATTTCAGTATCTCTGACCATCTATCAGGATAACTGGTAAGGATGCCTAAACCCAAAATGTGTTTACTTCAAGACTGAGAAATACAACAATTCAGAGAATAACATCTAAACATACCCCTTATAATCTCATCTCACTTTCTGCTTCTCTTCTATCTCAAGATATTTGGGCTGCTGCTCCAGAAGAATAATTTTGTGGAATTTAAGATTTACTGCCTTCTTCAAGGACTATGGCAGAGACACGACGCAAAAACTAGATTCCTGCATGTTTTTTTTCCCCCCACTGAAGCATTAGCCCAGTGTCCAAAAAAAGACAAAAAAGTGAAAACCTACAATTCTGCAAGTAGGGAATACTCCAAATAAAACGGCCCATAGGAAGCGTGTGTTCCATTTGTTGACTGAGACGACATCGCAGGTGAAGCAGGCTTGGTTATTGGCACAGCATTCTTTGGAATAGAAGGCAATTGTTTCTTTGCAGAGGCTCGTAGAGGACTGGTTCGCAGCTCTCCACTCAAAGTTTTCTCTTCAGCATCAGGTCTCTGTTAGATTAAAAGACAATCAAAAGATTACAGGCCATATTTCATAAACATTTAATATTTGAACATATTTTAATACAAGTTTAAACCCAACCTGGCAAATTACAAGTTTGGCCAACAAAATATACCTTGGATTTCAGTGCTTGGGGCAGGGGTTGTGTCTTTTTTGCATTCTGGTCTTAAATAGACTACTCACTCAAACCTAGCCAACAAGTACAAAAATAACCAGTGCTGGACTGGAAATTTGCAGATTAGGACAAACATTTAAGGAGGCTTACATTTGTCTAGAAACTGGAAACAGATAGCTATATAACAGCTTAGAAGTCAATCTATTTCAAGTACACTGTGCATCAAGATAAATAATTTCTACTGACAATTCCCTGCATTCTAGTCTTTAGAGTAGGCTAGTAATGCTGAGATGAAATAAGAACTTTCTACAGAAAAATTCATGTATTTTACTTCTTGCCTGTGTTTAACGCACCAACAACCTGCCTGGAAATGATTATGTAGCCCATTCCCACTGCAAGAGAATCACCATTTGACAGCAATATCAAGTGTAAATCCTAATACAGGTTAGGATACAGGAACTTTTTCATGCCTATGCCAAAAAAAAAAAAAATAAACATTTCTACTCAATCAGTCAGTGCTACACTGCTAGAGAACACTGTACTATGTACAGGCCTCAAAAACATTCTATAGATTGCAAAGACAAACCTGCAGCCTACAGACTCACAATTAGCCCGGCTGTGGTGACAAAAGGCATGATTTAAGCTACAATGTTTTAAAGCAGTTTAGGTTTAGACTAGTAACAATACCTATGTCACGAGCAACATCAATAAAGTTATAGAGTTTGCCCTAGCACTGAATGCTAGAGATGTGACCAAGCCTGGAACTATCATACTTTTATCATTGTTACAATCCAAGATTACAATAGCATTATGGAGGCACAGTTCTGTCAATGCTCAGTGCACATGCAATACCTGGCTAAGCTCTATAGAAGACAGTAAGCAAACATCCTAAGAAACAAGGACATTTGAACAAGTTTGTCTCCTCTTTCTTATGTCAAGATGCTTCAGACAAGAAAAGTCAACAAATTCTGGATCAAACTCCATCCACAGGCACATTCCACTTAATGTTGCTCAGAGCTAGCTTACACTTTTACTGAAGATGGTCACAATCCTTGGGATAAAAGACACACTCCAGCTGTATTTGTACATTGTCTGATGGTCTTTTCCAGAACTGCTGCCACCCCTCAATGCATGTTAACACCTCATGCCAGCCATTCATTAAATACCTTGCGCACAGAACCCGTAGACATGCTCCAGAAAGGGTTCATAACGTGTATTCCAAATAAAGAACCACAACTTCTCAGTGTCTTCAGAGTGTCCTCAGGCTCCTCTGGTTTATACCCTAAAAAAAACCCCACAGAATGAATATAATTCTAACAGATAAATAGGACTTTGTATATAAATAGGATTCAGATCAATTCTGCAACCATCTTTGTATTTTTGTAATTTCAGAAGACGACGTCTTATACACTTAAGATTGACAACAGTTAAAACTGCCAAAGCTCTATAACATATCATACTCCAGGACAATAACATAGTTGTCTATGAAATCATTTTCACACATGAATTCCTGCCTTCTTTCTGCTAGAAAGACACTCCAGATTCTGTATCCCATGTTTTGTCTTGCCAACTGGAAAAAAAGACCATCTGTTGGCTCAGCACAGTCAAGAAAGATCCCCTACACACAAAAATATTAAGAAGTTGCCACTTCACCATTTGAGTCCAGCCCCAGACAGTTCTACAATGGCTTATTCTTGCTGCATTGGTAAGTGCTGCCCCTCACATGTGCTGCTGACTTTGCATGCTTCTGAAGCACTCCAGTTTGAAAACATCTCCGCCCATTCCCAGTGAAAGAGATGATCCTCCCATTCAGTTTGCATCATGTATGTGTCATTCTGTTTTCGCCTGCACCGGAGCAGCACCAGGAATAGACAAAACCACAGAACACAGAAGTTTTTCTGTAACTTATTTAATGGTTTCATTATAAGCACAAAGGCTTAGAGCTGTTTATCAAACTGCTACAGCAATTCAGTAACAAGGACCAGCAGCACTTATAGAGTTTCAGTGTGCTACCTACTTTATATGGCCTTAGTTTGCTCTCTTTCTTTTCTCCCATTTTCTTCTCATTCTGTCTTGCTATGCTTGTGTGAGAACTCTTGTCTATCACAGCCTATTTCCTCCTCTCTTCTCCCTCTCACACCCTCCAGTTCCCAGAGTTTCCCTTCCCCCCTTTCTACCCTCCTACTTCTGGCTACATTAAGGTTTTGAGGCAACTCGATGTACTCAATTTCTTCAACAGGAAGTTGTACAACATTGACCAATGCAATTTATAGGATGCGAGAGAGAGAATGGCAAAGGCTTCTAAGGTTTCCTACCATAAGCAAGGCACTACCTGTTCACT